>OZ018337.1:68704224-69304224 GCA_963969495.1 Ceratothoa steindachneri | reverse complement strand
TTTGTGAGTTATTCATTTCATATATATATATATATATATATATATATATATATATATATATATATATATATATATATATATATATATATATATATATATATATATATACGTACGATATCCTCTCATGACTGTGAGAAGAGCTCCTTCCAACGGCTTGATGAAATGCTTAGTTAGCTACAACATTGCCTTTTTATCCGTAAAATTATAATTGCACCATTGCAAATAATTATCAATATATATATATATATATATATATATATATATATATATATATATATATATATATATATATATATATATATATATATATATATATATATTGCAAATTCATTAATCACTTTTCCCCCTCGATTCTGTTATTAATAATTTGAGTTTTACTGAGAGCTAAAAGTTTTCTTAATTTTAATTGTTCTTAGGAGGAAAAGTTGAACAAAGCAAATCTCCGATTTGGCAGCATGAATATTCACAAGTCTTTTTGAAATTCACAATGAGCATCAGTGAGTCGTTAATTAGAATAATATTTTGGTTAATGCGATTAATTGGGGGTAAAAGGCTACGGAGACGAAAAAAATCTCAATCCTTCCATCCCATTGCATATATTTACCGGCTCATTCCTTTGATGAAGTTTATCCCTCGGGGTAATTTTAATTTATTTAAAATATATTCCTTGCAATCGAAACTAACTTTCCTGTCATTTCTTTATGTACAGCTTGTTGATAATTAGCCTTTATTATATAAACAAGTGACGTTGTGTAGCCACGCGAGCGAATCCGGACGCTGTCATTAAGGCCGTTAAGAGGCTAGCGCCATGGTTTTAAGACCTCATTCTCTTCGTGTTGCGCAGAGACAAAAAGGCCTCTTATACCGAGTTGGAATCAAGCGCCGCAGCGCAGCTTATTCAAGTGAACGAAACAAGATTTTATTTTATTTCCTAAACGACTTCTTCGTATGTACATTTAATGATTCATATTTATTGCCTATTTATTATTATTATTTTAACGTAGTGAATTTAGGGAAATATGTGAAAGTTAGAAGGCAAAATAGATATCTTCTGGATTTGGGGGGGTGGGGATGAGATTCACTTGAACGTGCTCCCTTAACATAACATAACATAATTTCACGGATGACAAAAGCCACAAGGGCCTATCATCGTCATCCGCATCTGTCAAAACCCACCCACAAAATGCATCCATAGGATTGTGTCAGATCATGGCATCTACAATATACAATACCAGGCAATGGCTTCGCCACTCTCCCCAAAGGGGAAAGCTTGCGCTTCACTACTAAGATTAAAATTTAAAATCTAAAAAAAAGCAGTCATGGCTAAATTTTTATAAATTTTCTGAACTTTCCTCCCTTTCAAAATATCACGTTGCTCTAATATAGTTATAGAAGAAGATATATAAAAATAAATTTTCTGAACTTCACCATTTGTAATTCTTTGGGTTTTAAAACATTCACAAAATTTTTATACATTTATTTCTGAACTTTGATTAAAAAACCTAAGTCATAACCAAACTAAGATGAAATTATTATTCAAATACTCAAAAAATCCCCTTCTTAATTATAGAGTTAATGATGATGATGATGATAAACAATCCATAGGATTGTGTCAGATCATGCATCCTCAATATACAATATGAACCATACACAGGAATGTGTCAAAAACAAAGAGCATCATCATCAAGACTCGTCAAAATCCAAATCAATCGTAATATAAAATAATAAAAGACTGCATCCCCCGGAATGAGTCCAGAATACCCCCCATCCCCAAAGTTAACCCTCCCCCCCCATCTAATCATCTAATCTGCGTTTGAAAACATTCAAGTTTGGACTGTCTACCGTCTCAAATGGCAAACTATTCCAATAATCTACTACTCTATTGGTGAAACAAATATTTTCTAACATCCAACCTGCACCTCTGTTTTTTTAATTTTTAACTGGTGACCCCTAGTCCTATTAATACCTTCTAACTCAAATAACTTGCTAAAGTCCAACTTATCCATCCCAAAACAGATTTTAAAAAGCTTGATCATATCTCCCCTCACACATCTCTCAAATGAGAACATATTTAGTACCTTCAGTCTATCTTCATATTCAAGGTGCCTCAGGGCTTAAGGGTTTGGGCCCCTGGCGTGTCCCTAAATCGTGGTCTCAAGTCCCAGGCCTCCTTCCAGTTCTGATCATCACGAGAAATTACAAGGCCTTCGAGTGCGTACTCGTTGGTTATAATTTAGATTATGGCCCCCGTGTCGTCGAAAATAACACAAAATATTAAATTTATTTGCAGGTGCGTCCTTTATAAATGGGTAAATGAGGATATGAATAAGTTGATAGGTAGACAGAGATATAAACAAAATATACGTATTTCAATTTACCTACTCATCTACCTTGATAGATGAGTAGAAAGTAGATACCTATTGGCCATTAAGTTTAAATCCTAAGATGGACATAACTTGTAAGTAGATGAAAGCAGTGGTAAATATGTAGAAGAATAGAGAGGTAGAAACATGGAAAAAATCATAAATGGACGAGTAGATGAATGGAGCAGTAAATACGTGGACATTAGATGCATATGCATGTAGATGCATGGACAAGTAGATGAATAGACAAGGAAATGCATGGATAATTAGATGCATAGGCATGTAGATGCACGGACAAGTTGATGCGTGAACAAATAGGTTCATGGACAGGTTTATGCATGGACAAGTAGGTGCATGGACACATAGATGCATGAACAAGTAGATGCATCGATAAATAGAGACATTGACAAATATTTGCATGTACAAGTAGATACATGGAAAATTTGATGCATCAACAAGTAGATTTATGGAAAAATAGATCCATGGATAAGATGCATGAACAAGTAGATGCATGGAGAAGTAGATTCATGGAAAAATAGATGCATGGACAAATAGATTAGTGGTTAAGTTACGAGATCTGTAAAATAAATATTCATTAGAAATTACCTGTTAGTTCATCTACTTTGGTAGATGACTTTAAAAACAATTATAAATAAGTGGACATCTCGATTTATTCTGATCATGTAAAAATCCTTTTTATGATTCCAAAAATCTTAATACGAAGTGGAGTCTCGAATCTTTATGGTAGAATGACTAGTCATTTTTCCTATACACCGTTGGTCGAAAGTATAAAGCACCCCTCTTAGATTTATATACTTAATTTATTAAATCAAATTTCTCATAAGTTAACATTTTATTCATAGTAATGTATGGTAATCATATGTCTTTTGTTAATATGTTTGAATTATTTAGTATTTTACTATATGGTGTCTAAATAAAATGTGTTTTTAAAATCGGAATTAAACCAATATATCTTGTTTCAGCATAAATTTATAACTATTGTGTATTCAATATCGTTGTAATAAGTAATATCACTTAAACTAAAGAAATTACAAAAGCTAATAGAGCACAAATACAACTTCTCTATAGCAATGAGTTATTTATCGCCAGTAGTAATTGCTAAAAGAATTAAAATATCCAAGATATATTGACCAAACCACTATAAAATGATATTAAGAAACCAAGAGCTCTGTATCAAGGAATAGAAGCAGCAGAAAACATCTTACGACACCTAGAGAAGACATTTATCATTCGAGTTTCGATACAGAATCGCTAAATCATGTACAGCCGACTTTTAAAATCCAATAGAGCAAAGAAAAATGATAGCCGAGTGGATACGGCGTTGGCCTTCCAACATCGCGGTACCGGATTCGATTCCGAATCTCGGCATAAGCGGATACAAACGTCAGCGCACGTAGAGATCTGGCTACCGATTGGTGGACGCGCTGTGCTCACCCCGTTTTCGGGTGGGTAGATCTTACACCTCTCACCTCACACATAGCCAATCACAACACTGTTTTCTTTCCTCTCCCGCCTTTACAGAACAACACACACACACTCTGTTTCAAAGAATCCTGCCGATGATTATCTATATCCACGTACCTCTGACATGGAACGGGTCCCTCTCCCCCAAGGTGACGAAGGCTTCCAATTGAACGCTATTTGGTGTCAAAAACATAATACTTCCTGGCATCTCTCCCCAAAAGAGGACCGGCTCCTGGGGCCTTTGGACCGACCAGCGATTGTCATACTGACCTTATATGAAAATTTCATTATCCAGTCGGGGATCGCCCCAGTATTATAGAAGGATTGGCGCTGACTAACTAACTAAGTACCTTACCTTTCTCGATATACATTTTTATAAATCCAATAGCGCAAAGCAAGTACATCACCTTTCTTGATTTACATTTTTAATCACTACACAACTTCTGAACTTCAAAAGTATCACTTAGAACAGTTAGAAGGCATCGATATCTGGGGTCAATAGAAATAAATTTCTTCAGTGGGAAAGAGATCACAAAAATTGGACACGAACAATGATCTAAATTTATCTGGTGAAATAAAAGTAAATATCAGGCATGTAAGAAAGACCATTGTATTGTTGTTGTTTTTTACATGTTATTTATGTAATTCAAATTAGATATATCTTTGAATAAAATTATTTAAAAATTGAATCTTATTTTAACAACTATGCAAATTTTCATCGCTTCTGTGGCGATCTTTGAGAGACGAAGAGTTGGAAAGGTATTTTCATCCTTCTTCTGTGGTACCAACTGTAAAACATGGAAGTATTTCTATCATGGTATGGCCCTAATTCCTCCATAAGAACCATGAAAGATCTATTTATGCGGGGAAAAAATGAAATCCAAACTTATGCCACCATATTGTTACAAGTTTTAAAGCCATCAATCCAGAAATTACTCCCCACAACACCAAAAAATGAATTTATATTTCAGCAAAACAGTGCCACATGCCATACTTTCAAACACACGAAGAATTAAATCCATTAGAACATTTGTGGGGAGCGATTAGCAAAACAATAAAGAATACCACAAGTACAAACTAATCAAAACTGTAACAAACATATATCTATGAAAAATTACAAGCTAAGTAGATAAGATAGCTTCTGAAATTTGTGATAAATTCCATGTCACGAAGAATTATGGCGAAAATTAAAGAAAAAGGGGATCAAACTAAGTATTAAAATAATTAAATATATATAAATATAAATATATATATATATATATATATATATATATATATATATATATATATATATATTATTCGTTTAATACAAAGGTCTGATTACATTCGATGACACGTCTTGCCGTGGTATAACACTCTATACCATAGACAACTCCTATATTATGTAGGGGGAGACTTAATCACCTACTGCAACGCGAACCGTTGAAGGACTGTTTGCAGGGATTAACGACCGACTAAGAGGTCAAACTTGAGGAGTTGGGTTTCAAATCCTTAATAATCAAACAGAGTGCATAAATGGTTGGCCAGATTTACTTGAATAGGCCGAGAGTATCGTTCAAGATTAGGTAAGATGAAACAGCCAAAATATAATTATATTTACAAAGATTAAAATAAGAATAATAATAGGCAAAAGGGAATTATTTATATTGAAATAGTCTCTTGATAATTATTTTGAGGACGGATTCTCAAATGGAATTAATTGATTAATATTATTAGGCTCAGATCAAAAGGGAGAACTTGACAATACTAATAATGGAGGGGGTTTCAGTCTTACAGGTCGGTGACTTCGAGGAGGGTCCTTCTTGCGATGAGGCGAGTGGGGAACGACCCGATTAGGCAAGTGGGGCACGAGCCGATGAGGTAAGTGGGGCACGGTCCGAATGAGGCAGGTGGGGCATGATCCGAACCAACCTTCCGATGAAGGTAGCCAAATTTCAAAGATGACGTTCGACGGGGAATGTGGGATTACTCGTAATTCCACAGGAAGAGGAAACTACTTTTCCTCAAAGGTAATCGATGGATATTTTTTTCGGTTCGATTAAACGAAGGGAGACTGTTGCGCAAATTCAAAGACTTGCCGATCAGAGAAGCTACCCATTGACTAGGGTGGAATCACGGCGGAGAACGTCTTGCTGTATGACGAACGCTCACAAGACTTAAGACTTGAGACGATGAGCACGGCCTTGAGGTGCGGGCTTGACTCCTCAAACTAAAGAACAACCCGAGTATTTGTATGCCCGATTCCGAGGGGGAAGGTGGAGTTTGAAAAAAGAAGTCACAAGCTCCAGACATCTTAATCTGGAGGAGGAGTCGATTCATCATTTAGCAGCGAAGTGCGAGAAACAACGGCTGTTCCTCACCTCGTCACCAGGGGGCGGGGAGGGGGCTTGGGATGAGTTCGCAGGATTGGGGAATATTTCCCCAATGCGCTCAGGAGTAGAAAATTCTCGAATGTTTAAACATAAAGTGAGGTTTCTCATGGTGGGATACACTCGCACGTGGTCTCCGATAAAGTGTGGGTGAGGGTGGGGGGGGGGTCAGAGTTGTTCTTTTACACGTCTTATCAGTTATTACGGGGCCAACTGTGGCCCAACTCTTATGGAATGCTTGACGACCTTATATGCTTTCGCCGGGGCCGGACAGAGTAGACACTATCACCATTCTCGCTTTGACCTACCATTCTTCAAGTCTTGATGTCACCAAGGCTAAAAACGAACTTTGAAGTTTAATATGACCTGTCCTTTTATATGCAGGTTCTTAGGGTTGGGTGATCTTTCCTTTTATATGCAGCTTCTTAGAGTTGGGTGACCTGTCCTTTTATATGCAGGTTCTTAGGGTTGGATGATCTTTCTTTAATATGTAACTTGTTAGGGTTGGGTCTCCTATCCTTTTATATGCAGCTTCTTAGGGTTGAGTGATGTTTGCTTTTATTTTCAGCTTCTTAGAGTTGGGTGACCTGTTTTTTTATATGCAGTTTCTTAGGGTTTGGTGATCTTTCCTTTTATTTGCAGCTTCTTAGATTTGGGTGACCTATCCTTTTATATGCAACTTCTTAGGGTAGGGTGACCTTTCGTTTCTGCGGATGCTCTTCGTTGAGGCATGACTCATGTTCATCGCTTCTTCTCCTTCTGCATAATACAGCACCATCTCACTACTACTGGCCCAGTGACATAAGTGAATCCGTGCCTTTTAGCACTGTTTATCCCAACCATTGCAGCTGAAGCCACCGGTTTTCGGACACTTCGGAAATTTTAGGAAATTAGATAAATGCTTGGCCATAAAGTTTTTATCTGCATATCAATATGAACATAACACTGAAATAAAAAGGAATAAATAATAATAACATATATGTCCTAAATAATCAGCAAGACCTATCAAAATACAAAATTTGCCGAAACTTGCCACATCAGCAACATATAACAGATAAGCAAATGAAGCTATGTGAAAATTACAGCAACAACAAACTGATAGAGGAAGCTCAGTAGCGCGTCGATAGTCCCTTTTCATTGAGGTTGCGACACCTGAACAGTGGGATGGATACTGGCCCACGACTCGTTGAGGACTGCCTTGGGTTGCTCATTGGAGGCTGGCTGAGGACGTCTTACGCCCTTGTTCAAGGTCTTGGCAGAAGTTTTCCAGTGGATTCATATCCAAGGACTGAGGTAGCTAGTCCATCAGCGTGATGTTATTACCCGGGGACCACTGTATGGTGGAAACAGTTTGACATGGGGCATTGTCCTGGAAAATCACATTACAGGCATTTCTGTTGAGGGCAGCATGTAATCTCTCGGGAGAGCCTTGTACCAGGATTTCATACAGTCGAATAATATCGCCAATTTAGATATTTAAAACAAAATTGTAAGGAAGCTAATACTTTTATTTTGCTTTCCACATGTATCGGTATATGCATTCAAACCTACAACATATTCATGAATAAGAAAAATCCCAGGTGTTCGAAAACCTTTGGCCGCGGCTATAATTTTTAACGAGACGATTTCCTAAAAGTTTCTGTCCCAGCTCTTCACGAGGTTGTTATCATTTCTACTCCTAAGTAATTACGCTCTTTGTAAACTTGTTTATAGAGGATTCAGAGTCGCTCTTTCCTCTTACCATTTACAGATAATAAATTAAGCTGCAGAAAAAATTCTTCTTCTTGAACTTTTTCCTTAATTATATCTCTTCTGGTTACTCAACTTTTTATTTTGTGTTTTTCTCTTACCCATTTCAACGGTTCAATGGAGCCAACTACGAGCGAACCAAGACGTGAAAACAAATCGCTACATCTAAGCAGCTTTCGGAGAGACCGACTAAAGTCGCTTGAAGTCAATGGATATCGGGTTATTGATGAAACACTGGCGTAGTAACCTGATATTGTAAACGACAATTTCTCTTGTTCATGTAACAAACACTTTAAATACATCTAATAGGTAGTGTTTAGTCGTAACATTTCATTGTGTTATATATCTCCATAGTAGTAACATGTTGCATGCGGTTCCTCTTTCACGTAATACAGGGTGCGTCAGTATTTTGGGGTCATTTGTAAGAATGTATAAAAAGACGCATAACACATCAGAGATAAACCGTATTTAAATGAAAATCGGTACACATAATTTTAAGATTCATTATAATACGGTTATTCATTGAATCTACCATTAGCCACAATGACTGCTTGGATTCGGGGTCTGAAGCTTTGACATGCCCGAATCAGATGATCTTCATCAATTTCGGACATATCTTTGTTATAGCAGACTTGAGGGATTGAATGGTGTAATGTGGGTGTTGATTCACCTCTCTTTCAACCAAGTCCCATCCGTAATAGTCTAGTGGTTTGAGGTTGGGTGAGCTATGTAGTTATATAGCTGGGAGAACATGGTCATGGAAAATGTCACCCATCCAAGCTTGGGTTGTTTTATCCTTATGGGATGGTGCAGAGACTTGTTGGAAGATATAAGGTCTTCCGTTGCGTGCTCTGTCTATCCATCCCCTCACAATGACTCTTAAGCTCTGTAAAAAAAAGTGAAGGGGCAAAACATCTTTTCCCTCACTTCAAACGACTCACAGAACCATCACATAAAACTTGGTATGTATTACAGTTGTAACCTCGCTCGGCACTCTGCCTTTTTGGGTTTACCTTTTGGTCCTGGTCGAAGTTTTTCTCACAGAAAACAAAAGGATCACAGCTTATTGATGATAATACATGGAGGGCAAGTGCTTTGCACTGATCAAACGATTCTCTTTCCACTCACCTGGTATGAACTGACCTCTCCGCATCACATACGACTTGTAATGGATATATTCATGTACAACTCTTTTGATGGTGCATTCTGAAAGGTTAAAGTCCTTTGCAATGGTTTCGATCGACTTTCCGAGTTTTTCTTGAATTTTTTCATGTACCTCCTGCCTAAATTCTTAGTTTCTGGTGATATTAGAGCCCTATGCATGTGTTGGAGCCTTATCAGCACCTCTCAGGTCCTTCCTAACTTTGGTAACGAAGGATCGGGAAAAATTCATAAGCGAACAATTTCTGTATCATTATGCAAAGCTTTTATGGCAACGATTGCAGCGTGTCTTTTCATTTTCTACGTCACTTTAATGTCATTAATTATTAATCTATTTTTTTTTTAATTAGCTAGATGAAAGCTAGAGCTATTCAAAGTGATGTCCTCAAATTACAGACGCACCCTGTACAATTGTACTGTAATTTTTAATCGCAACATAATTCTACGTGAATCCCATTAACTCGAGGGCTGATCAAGGAAGCCAATTATGAATAGAAAGAATATTTATTCACGTTACATATTCTAAATACTTGAGTGAAATTAAAAATTGGCAAGGTCCGATGGGTTGGCTTCTGACAAGTTAGTTGCTCTGCTGTTTTAACTGTTTTTATTTGGATTATAGGAATAAGATAAAGGGTTATCTAGTATATCGCATATCCCTCTGTTTATGTAGGTGTGTTTATTTTTGCAGGTACGTCGGTGGCGAAGAAGTATCGAATACTCTTGGTTTCGGCCCTGTAAAGAACACGGTGTAAGGATACCGGCCAGAGCATCGACTAGAGGTCGATCTGGCACCATCATCAGTGTTGGGTACACTCTCATTTGAAGCCCAAATTACAAATAAAATTCCTCATGCAAAAATGTTTGAAATAGAGATTCGTAATGGAAGTGAAAATGTGTGTAATCTACAGACCCATAGTAGACTATTAGGAGCACTAGGAAGTAGGAAGACGCTGACCTCTTCCGTTACTCTAGTTTATTCTCATTTGTTTTTGTTATATTAAATTTAATTCTGCCATTATGTTTATTATTAATCTAGAATGTTATTACATCTGTTCATTACTATTCATGTATTTGTGTTCCTTAAAAGACGTTTGAATTTTCCTGGATAAATCTTTTGGTCAAGTGTATCTATTCGCCCACAATTTATTCAGTAAATATGTACAAGGTTGGTTTGCCAAAGGTTTTGATTACGACTCTAACAGCAAGAACTTGATTCCTAAATGACAGTCAGCAATCTTTCGACAGCCATAGCTCAATATACTCAGGAAAATTGAACTTTCTCACAAAAAACGTGACTCCAAATGTGTATTTTTTCATTACAAACTGCGATTGTTATGATTCTGCTAGTGATACTTTACTGATCTTATATATCAGACCTAAAATAAATTCTACTTGCGACATCTTTTGGCAAGTAGTCTTCAACAAACCAAAAAATCGTTGGACGGTTTCCTTCAGGCTTTGAAACAGCTTGCGGCAGATTTCAATTTTAAACCTCTCAGTGTTGAACAACATACTGAAGAATCTATATTGGATGCCTCCAGCAGTGACACACTCAAATATTATATGGTTTGTAGAAAACAGACTGTTGGACCTTCAAACTGCCTTCAATCAGGTTCCTGCCTTTAACACAGGCTCAAAAGGCCTCCGAGATGGGTATTGCACTCTCAATGTCTTTTCTGTTGTAGTTACTAAAGTGGCTGCTGGATCTACAAATGTATCATCACGTTTCTTCTGAGGTTCCAGGTTGCGTAACTATACAGCTAATGCGCGGAAGAGGGATAAATTCTTTCAGGGAAGGAACAATTTTCCTCTAAAAGTCTATTTTAATCGCGATGCAATGTGCGACAAATGCAACATTAGGTGTTATTATTCCCAAGTTTATTAGTCATCTAGAAATAACTCTTGCAACTTTAGCTGCCATTCTAGCACCAATTCTCACTACAAGTTGATCTTCAACACCAATTGGACTATCAGTAGCTCTTTCCTCACCTCTATTTGTTGCATTTTATTATTCTTAGTTTCCTTTTTTCCCTTCTCGTGTCTTTTTTTTTCTTACTCAATGGCTTCAGGGATAGGTTGTTATGTAAGCGTCTTCGATTGCCCCGACGATCAATTCCATTCTCAAAGCTCTTGATCGCTTTCTCTCCCTGTAAACTTTCTCTACACTCGCTACACAACCTGCGCTCTGGGAGGGCTAATAGTCCTAAAGGGCGCATTATAAATACCTATTATTATTATTATTATACGGTGAACTGTTAAAGGAATAAAAATTTAGCCCTCTTCTCGATACTGGAAGTACTGACAGATGGCTGAAAGGGTTGTTCAACCTCCCCAAAATACACCCTTGTTCTAATATTGTGCCCATGGCTATACTTTGCGAAATTTATTTGGTTCTTTGTCTAAAATAAATCCGTTTATCGGTTTTGCCTTATTTACGAATATGTAGCGACATAATTATACGTCACGGTTTTATAAAAACCATGACAGTGTAACCATGAAGGTTGGAGGAGAAGATGTGTGGACTGGCTGCTTTTTTAGTCCCCCTTTCCTCGTTATTTTCCAACCTTTCCCTGACTGCAAGATCGCTAGCGATTGTCGCTTGTACTCGGAACGTGTTCGTGCACACAGACGTGGACTGACTTCCTCTTCCATTTTATTTGACTCTATGTTAGGTCACATATTCGTGCGCCAGAGGAAGGAAAGCCTTTCCCTGACGCCCTTCTTGTTTTTGGTTTGTTTTTGTTTTGTTTCTCTTGGGTTTTTGGTTTGGTGTTTTTTTAATTTTTTTTATGTAATTAATTAATTAAGGCAACTTATGCCTCTGTAGGTAGTCGCCAGATGGATGATTAAAACAATGTACCCACTTCGTTGAGCTCGAGGTCATCCTGGAGCTCGGGAGCGAACAGCAAAGTGAGCACCCACGCCAGAAATCCCCTCAAGACGTTCCTAATGAAAGTGGTGTAATTAGGGAAGGTGGGAATTTATGCAACGTACATAGCCTGAATTTGCTCAGGGTTGAGGTGAAGCTGTTTTCTTAACCCGTCTAAGCTCCTTAATGGCGAAATATAACGGGAATCCTTCTTAATCCCTTTCGTCTGTCATTTGCGGTTCCTTGGTCAGGGAAGACCAGGGAAGTGGTTTCAAAACGAGTTGAAACAAGTTGAGTAGTGGGGGTGGGAACGGGTCTTAGACATGTGTGTATTAAATCACTCTTTGAACATCTAATTTTGATTTCACCCCTTCCCTCTCTCTCACTTTAACGCCACCTGCAATGTCAGGTGAACTCAGTGTAAGTTAGGGCCAGAGATCCTTCAATGGTAATTCGACTGGTGGTTTCATTGTAATCGGTTCCTGTCAGGTCAAAACCAAACTTCGCAGCCACACTTGGACTCACGTATTACAAAGAACATCGCGAACTGAACTCAAAGTTAAAGTTATCAGACAAGAGTATTAAAATCATAATCAAAATAACAAATTCAAGTATTAGAGTGTGAATCGAAAAATATTACCGTTACATTCATAAGACCCGAGGAACGCCGCTTCTTCTGACGGCTTCTTATGATGATCATCATTACCATCATCATCCTCACTAACTCTATAATTTAAGAAGAGGATTTTTTTGAGTATTTGAATAATAATTTCATCATAGTTTGGTTATGACTTATGTTTTTTATCAAAGTTATTTCTAATAATTCTTTTATAATATCAAAAAACAAAATGGTGAAGCTCAGAAATAAATATAAGTATCGAAATTTTGTGAAATTTTTAAAACCCAAAGAATTACGAATGGTGAAGTTCAGAAAATTTATTTTTATATATCTTCTTCTATATTCTGAAAAGGGGGAAATTTATTTTAGAGTTCCTTTTTTAAATTATTATAATTGGCGAAGTTCAGAAAATTTATAAAAATTTAACCATGGCTGCTTTTTTTTAGATTTTAAAATTTAATTTTAGTAGCGAAGCATCAATGGTCACACGCGAAAATTAATCCCAGTCAAATTCAACATATCATTCACTGCGTATTCATAGAAGATATTTGTGTATTTAGTGTTATATAAATGAATTATATCCTATAAATTAGTTTGCAAATATTAAGCAGAACAAAAAACACCATCCTATGATGTAATTATCCACTTTATTTTCATTTAAAGCACCAAATATTTTCTTCTTTTAGATTTCTCAAGCTAGGTACAGTTACCGAAGTCATATCACATTTTTTTCAATCCTCGAATAGTTTAGATGACTGTCACTAGACTTTGCTGTGCCGTGTTGCCAAGTAATTAATTATCGGGTTAAACAAAAATTAGCTAAATGTTAATGCGAATATTTTTGTGATAGAGATGATTAAACATCAAATAAATTTAGAAAGCTAATTAAGATTGATAAACGAAAAATTGGCAATTGGCAATCTTGTAGTGAAACAAATCCTTTTCAAAATGTTTCGATAGTAATCCTTAAAATACCGCAATGACGTAAAAAAATATAACTAAATTTAATTTATTTTATTAGTAAATTTCCTATTTAGTTTATTAATAACTAAATAAACCAAAAACACTTCATTTATCATCGAATAATAATATATTAACCCTCTATGACCCAAGTTATTTTTTAGAAATAACCGCTATTGGGCAACTGGTTTAAAGGCGCTTGATTGAAATATTTCACAAATTATTGTTCAGGTAAAGTTTCTTAGCTACATATTTACTATCTAATTTTACGCAGCTATTGAACGAAACATTGTGAATAAAGTAATTAAGCTTTATGAAACCTAATGTCGCTGAGGAACACCAATGGTCATAACAGGTAATTAAATTATCACTGAACGAAATTCAGCGTAAAGTGCGACATAACTAATTGTGGCCAGTCTACCATTTTACATTTTTCCGCTTCACCTAAATTCAACACTCCGCATTACTATTCTCACAAACCATAAACATTATGGTATTGATGTTCTAGTTGATGTTCTCTTCCACTCGTATCTGGCGTGTGATGAAAGAAGGTGATACGGATAAATCAAATTGGGGCAACATTGTATTGGATGTCAGGCAGGATTCAGGTACAATCGGAGTGCTAGTGAATGTTATGGGTGTGAGTATAGAATGTATCAGGAAGTTAGGGTGCAAAAAGTAACTAAGCCCTGATTTGGGGTGCAGGGCGCAAAAAGACCCCGACTAAACCCTGATTTGGGGCATGGGTAGTAAAAAAGGACTAAACCCTGATATGAGACGCTAGCCTGTGAGGCTGTCACCCTGGTTTCACCTTCTCCTGAGTGCGCATTACTCGCCTTAGGAGCGCGTAATGGGCATTGAGCAGTGATGGGCAGGGGGGGCCAGTAACCCCTTCCAGTCATGTCGCTTAATCCCAACCAACGTGAGAATTGAATGGCTGTGTGGAATGTGAGGGATATATGTGTGATGAGGAAACTAAGTATGAGGTAAGATGTAGCATAACAAGAGTGCCGATGCTTGCCCTATGGGAGAAGAACATGAAGGGGAAGGAGGAGTTTGTGCAGGAAGGAGTGAATTAAGGAAAATCACGTGTGAATCGTGGAAGTATCGGTTAAAAAAAAATGTGTGGCTGTGCTAATGGGTAATGAATAGCATGATTGGTATAGTATGAACGCGTGAACTCGAGAACTATGTGGATGATATGAGTCTTCCATGGGTGAAACTGTGCATGGTTGTGGTGTCCGAGCTCTGCAATTATAGCAGTGAGGCTGAGAATCTGAATTTCTGGAATGACTTGAAGGAGTGGTGGTTGAATGTGGAAATGTGTATCAGTCAGTGGTTTGGGAAGATACGAAAGCACGATAGATCAGAAGATGGGGATGATATAACTGTGGCTTTAGGTGCACAGGGGAGGGGGGGGGGTGACAACGGTGAAATAGAGTGGTAGTTTTCAATGCTAAAAGACAACTGTGCGTAGCAGACATTCTTTCAACCCAAGGCTATTTATGAGTTGGGAAAAGAACCACACGACCAAGGACCCTCAGATCCACTCAAGGTCAACAGACCTTAGTCGCGTGCTCTCAATTATTCTGTTTTATGACCTCATGACCCTATGACCTTCAAAACTTTCAACAAGTAGGGAAATCAATCTAACCCATAGTTGTTTTCTTTTAATAATTCCAGGAATAACTTTGGGGGGACATTGGAAATTATATCATTCGAAAGAGAATATAAAACAACATAAGGGTTTCAAATTTCGTTATAATTGGACGAATAGTTAGGATTTGATTGCCTAATAGTTTCCGGACTAACCTTGAGTGGACTTTAGCAATTATATGATTCGAAAGAGAATATAAAAGAATATAATGGTTTCAAATTACGTTAGAATCGGCCAAATAGTTATGATGTTATTGTCAAATCAAAATAATTTCCCAGCAAACTTTGGGAGCATCTTGGCAATTATACCAATCGAAAGATAATATAAAACAACATAAGGGTTGCAAATTTTGTTATAATCAGACGAATAGTTACGATGTTATTGTCCAATAGCTCCCGGACTAACATTGGGAGGACTTTAGCAATTATATTATTCGAAGGAGAATATAAAACAACATAAAGGTCTCAAATTACGTTAGAATTGGCTGAATAGTTATGATGTTATTGCCAAATCAAAAAAATCCCGGGCTAACTTTAGGAAGACCTTGGCAATTATATCAATGGAAAGATAATATAAAACAACATAGGGGTTTCAAATTACGTTAGAATCGGCCAAATCTTTACGATGTTATTACCAAAAGACTCATTGAAAATTAAAATGGTTACCATCCGACCGAAGACCTACGAACGACATAGTAACCCATAGAGTCACGCGCACGCGACTAAAAATTGAAAGCTTCAGCAAAAAAAACCTATATCAGAGACAGCCCAGAAGATTAAGTTAATGTTAGTAAGAGTAGGGTGATGCAGACTTATCTACAGGTGTATCAATCATGCTATTTTACTTATTTTTAGAACTACAGTCTATACTTATGTATGTGTACCTGTGAGTCCTGCAGTGTTTTGTTCTAGCTCAAAACAACGTACAAAAGAGAGCATAGGACAGATCTCTCTTCACCCGCAGAGCTTCGCCTGGTACTGATGAAAGGAATATAGAGGCAGGAAACTGACAAGAGGCAATCGCTGGCCTCATTTATTTTATTTTTTTCCTCAACTATTTCTGATATTGGATGTTTTCATCTATGCTTCCATCTAGAAGATATTTATTCTCTAAAAATACTAAAATCGACTTTTTTAATATATTTACGTATTAATTTGGCACTTTTGGTGTATGGGTAATCTGTTTCTTGCCAAACATCACACTTTGTTTAATGCAATTCACAGACAATTTTTCGCTTGCTTTACGACGAACGAACCTCCTGCGATCGGATCCGACAAAAATGAACTTATATTCTTCACTGAAGTGGACTTTGCTCCAGAGATCATTGACTTGATTACGTGTCTGTGAGTGCGAGGATTGACTTCCTCTAGCCAACCTGACACAGTCCGTCTGGGAACATTCACAATCAGAATTTCACTAAACTCTCGAGAAACTTCTGCAGCCGTCTTGAAATGGTCTTTTTGCACAATTTAGGTAATAAATCGATCTTCTCATTTAGAGGATTTCATTGACATACTCATTGATTTACTAGCCTTACATAAACTTATCTTGTCATAGGTTCACAGAATATTATGAACTGCAATTTTAGAGCGCTTGACAGTCTCTACAATGGCTCCAATTGAAAGATCATCTTGGAGGCACAGCTTTACAATCAGTTTGAGGACAGTTAGAGGTGTCACATATTTCTTGGGCCTGTTACCTGTGTGACAGCTGTCATGGAAATGACATAATGTATACGAAATTGAACTGAACTTACGTATTTGCTACGCAAACAATGCTATTTCTATCTAAAAGAAACCTAAGCTTTCAGATAATTTTGAACACTTCACTTTTTTAAGTAAATCGTTTATCTGTTGATAGCGTTCGTTTTATTCATCCAAATCTTCATAACTTTTACCCATATATATAGTGTACACCTGTTGGTTATCGTGCATAAATTTGGAAAACCATGATTTTCTATGTCAAATGTTATTAAAGTTGTTGTGATAGAAATACAGGTGTCCTGATCCTTTGGGAAGGTACTCAAGATATATAAAATGGATGAAAAAAAGACTTTTGAAGAGTATATACAGTTATAGGCATCAGGGTGTGCGAAGGGCTGGAATACTGAACAAAATGTGGAATGTTCATGTAAATAATGTGTGAGATAGATGCAGATGAGGCAAGGGTGAGTGCAGGATGTTGTTCATGAGAGGTGTAGATAGGGTGTGTGTGTGAGGGGGCGTGTTTAAAGTCATGTGCTGAAGGATCAACCCTGAGGGGAGGAAATATTTCAGCACATATCGCCCCATCGGTATGAGGCTGCCAATTTTCCGTGGAAAGAGTTGATGGGTATATTTGTGATATGTATGGAGGTCAAAAAGGAGTGTCATGGTGCCTAGACCCAATATTTGGCAAAACGGTTGCAGTTTACTTTGAAGGTTGAATGTGAGAAAGAATCATGGTTGGTTGGACAATTTTGTATTTCTTGTTCATCATTTTCTTTTTCTTTTTTCTTCTTCTACTTCTTCTTCTTCTTCTTCTTCTTCTTCTTCTTCGTCCCACCGACTCTCTACTGAAAAGACGTGCTCGCTCTGTCCTCCCGCTAATTTCACTGTGCTCAGAATTTATCGTGCCTCTGCTACTGAATACTTTTATATATATCTACTGTGCCTATTCAATATTCGTCGCCGTATTATAAAGTTCGATCCTTCAATAACCGTATACAGTATATTAGCTTGTGCAGCTTGTTTTCTAAATTAGTGTGAATTAAAAAAAAAAACAAAAGAAAACGACAATGCCCGTTATAAAGATCGAATGCTCAAGGTGCGCTGCTTCATTTAATAAGGAAATTTACGTTCCCTCGAACCTTGAGCAAATTAGAATATGTCGATTTTGTATGTTGAACGAAGCGTTTGAACGCAAGTTGTCAAGTGCGATCAGCGAGATCAAACTTGAATTAAATACCGTTGCAAGGGATGTGATCTCGACTAACCGTAAAGTCGATGACTTAAATTCCAAACTAGATTCTGCTATTCACGACATGCGCGGGAGGGAAAATAGTAATAGAGATAGGCGGCCTGCAAATTCGAATCATCAGGTAATTGTTGACGAGCAACAACGAATTTTAAACTCGTTTAGGCCTCAGGATTCGCAATTTCGAAGTGTTAGAAATGGGGCTAGACCAACGAGGGATCAGAATTTCGTTTTACCCTGTTCGAACCCTTTCGCGTTGCTAACTCCTATCGAGGGGGAAGAGGAAACCGTTTTAATGGGGGACTCCTTAATTAGAAGGCAGGATCAGGAGTTTGCTGCGCGTAACCCTTCTAAGCGTAAGCGCTTTTGCTATCCCGGTGGCCGCATTAACAACGTGGCCGCCGAGATCGAGAAATTGGAAGATACGCGTGGTGAACGAACGATCATCACGATGGTAGGGGGCAACGACGTCCATAGGTATGACAGCACCCCGGAAGATATAGTTTATCGTGCCAGAACCATGATAGATACGGCGAAATCCAAAGCAACCAACGTGGGAATTATTGGTGTTCTCCCTCGACTTAAATCCACGTTGCGCCTCCAATCTAGAGCGATCTATACTAACGAATGTCTTAAGCGGTTGTGTCGAGAAACTGGTGTTAGCTTTTTTAACGTATGGGATTCATTCCAGGACCAACCGTCACTTTTCCAAAAGGACGGAATTCACCTAAGCGATGTGGGTAATAGTCGGCTGGGTAGGATCTTAGACGAGTCCGTACGAAGCATTTTAGGTAGGAGAGTTGCGCGGCCACGTGATGCCGATGCGCCGGTCCGGCCCACGCGTGAAGGGGGCACTATCGACGGGGTGCAGGGAAACGGAACGGATCTGAGTGTTATAGAAGAGTTAACGTAAAGCGCAAACTGAGATGCATATATGCGAATGTTCGTAGCATAAAAAATAAAATTGCCGAAATAAAAGCCGTTATTCTAGAGGGTGATTTCGACCTCGTATTCCTAAGTGAAACATGGTTAGACACTCATACGGGGATCAGTGTTTGCGAGTTCGATATAGCGGGGTACAAAATTCATTACAGAAATAGACAAACCGGTAGAGGAGGGGGCGTATTAATGTACATAAAAGAGGATCTAAACGCCATAACGATGGACTCGTCTAAGGATGATATGCGAAGTGATGCTTTATTAGTCCAGCTAAGTTTAGATGCTATAAATAAAATTAACTTAGTCGTGGTTTATCGTCCGCCTTGCCAATTGGAAAGAGAAGATGCTGCACTCTTCGATACGCTTACGTCTTGGATTAGAAAAGGGACCACATTAGTCTGCGGCGATTTTAATTTACCTAATGTTAACTTTAGCAACCTTACTTCTGATAAACCGGGGGAGAGGCTATTAAACTTTATGTTGGAGAATTTTCTCGTACAAAAAGTGGAAGAGCCTACTCGTGATAGCAAAATTCTTGATTTAATCATGGCAACCGATGAGTCATTGTTAGAAAACGTACGTGTGGGTGAACATTTAGCTTCCAGCGACCATAATGCGATTAGATTCGATCTAAACACCTGCGTAGAAGTTAGAATGAGCTCGCAGCTCATCCCTCGTTTTGGTAGCTGTGATTTCGATATTTTTCGCGAAAGGATTAAGGATATAGACTGGGGAATACGATTCGAGAACAGGTCGGTAGGAGAGATGTACGCAGAACTTCGATGTACGCTGCTTCGTGTGAATTCTGATTTGGTTAAGTATGTGCGTAAGAGCGGGAAGTCGGTGAGAGCTCCGTGGCTTAGTCCGTTAATACTACGCTTAATCCGGGACCGAAATAGAAAATTTAAAATTCATAAAAACAATGGGTCAGTTATAAGCCGGCAAAATTACATAGATTCTCGTAGGGAAGTTAAACGTGCGGTCAGAGATGCGAAGAGGAAGTATGAAATAAACCTCGCTAAGGATTCAAAGAATGAACCGAAACGGTTTTATGGGTACGTAAATAATAGGAAACCCGTAAAAGGATCGATAGGGCCGATCAAAGATAAGGATGGTCGTTTGACTGAAATTCCGACAGAAATGTCCAAAATTTTAAATGAACATTTTACGAGCGTGTTTACTGTGGAAGATTCTTCCGAATTGGAATCGTTAATTGGGGAAGTTCGTAGTGCTGATAATTGCATATCCGATGTAACTATAAATGACGAGAAAATCCTTAAATTTATTAAGCTAATGAAAAAGTCGAAATCTCCGGGCCCCGATGGGGTATATCCAATTCATTTAAAGGAGCTTCAAAATGAACTCGTTAAGCCATTGCGTGAAATTTTCAATCGCTCATTAGAGGATGGCGTAGTTCCGTTGGATTTCAAGCGAGCAAACGTTACACCTATATTTAAGAAGGGGAATAGATTTGAAGCAACGAATTTTCGGCCTATTAGTCTAACTTCGGTAGTTGGGAAGCTTTTAGAATCTGTAATTAAAGATAGAATAGTGAGCCACCTCGAGGCAAATAAGCTGATTAACGATACCCAACATGGATTTAGGCGTGCGAGATCGTGCTTGACTAACTTGCTCGAATTCTTCCACAAAATGATTTGCGTGTACGATGAAAGCAAAGCTGTAGACGTAATATATTTAGACTTTAAAAAGGCGTTCGACACCGTCCCCCACCAAAGGTTATTAATGAAAGTTAAAGCGATTGGGGTGACTGGTAAGATTTTAAACTGGATTAGAAATTGGCTGAAAGATCGCTCGCAGCGGGTGGTAATAAATGGGGAATGTTCAGATTGGGCCAGCGTTAGTAGTGGGGTACCGCAGGGCTCTGTTTTAGGCCCTTTATTGTTTTTAATTTATATTAACGATTTAGATAAAGGCATACTTAGTCGGATTTCGAAATTTGCGGACGACACGAAGCTGGGCAATCGTGCCTATGTAAGAGCGGATGTCGATAAATTGCAGGAGGACCTAAACTCGATTGCCAATTGGGCGGACAAGTGGCAAATGGAATTTAATTTAAGCAAATGCAAGGTAATGCACTTGGGTTGCCATAATTTAAGAGTAGAATATACCATGAAAGGCCAAGTCCTCGACGCGGTTAAATTAGAAAAAGACTTGGGAGTATTAGTCTCAGACGGTTTTAAATTCTCGAAGCAATGCGCGGATGCGTGTAAAAAAGCAAATCGCGTTTTGGGTTATATCGCGCGTAATTTCACCTTCAAATCTAAGGATGTAATTTTACCTTTATATAAATCCCTTGTGCGGCCACTTCTCGAATACGCTGTTCAATTTTGGGCTCCATATTTAATGAAAGATATCGCGCAATTAGAAAGAGTGCAGCGTAGGGCTACGAAATTAATTCCAGAGCTGAGGAATAGATCATACGAGGAAAGGCTCAGGGCTTTAGATTTGCCATCGCTAGAACGCAGAAGATTACGTGGCCAGCTAATAGAAGTATTTAAAATACTAAAGGGTTTCTCAAACGTTGACTTTCGCAATCTGTTTGAACTGGATCATAGGGGAAATACTCGTCAGCACGGGTTAAAATTAGTGAACAAGCGTTTTAACACTAGTATAGCCCAAAACTATTTTACATTTAAAGTTACTCAAAATTGGAATCGGCTGCCCACCCACGTAGTAGATAGCACTTCGGTTAATATGTTCAAAAATCGTCTCGACGTGCATTTGAATAGTTTAAATATAACGTAGTTGAGCACTGTGAATTTAAACGTCCTTGCAGAGAGAGAGTTTGGAGCGGAGGTTTAAGGATATGAAATTATGATGACTAAAAATGATGCCGGCGATTCTCTGCATGTGTAGCTTAGATGTCCCATTTCTTTTCCGCCTATCCTATAAGTAGTCTCTATCCCTAAATTAGCTTTTCACCACTAGCAGTCGAGTGGCTGCGGAAGATGAGAAGAAAAACTTTCTATCTCCCCCGACCCCTAGTTTGATTAGTTAAAATTGCACGATAATGTACACATGTAGATAAGTGTGTACAGTAGATAGTATTAAAAAAAAAATTAATAAAAAAATAGCATGTTAGAGATACACTCGTAGATAAGGGTGTATCGTAGTTTTTGATTTAGTGTAGCGGACTAGCCTCGAGCGGACCTTAGGGTCTTTGCTGGTCCTAGATTCTGTAGTTCTGTAGTTCTTATTCTACTTCTTCTTCTTCTTCTTCTTCTTCTTCTTCTTCTTCTTCTTCTTCTTCTTCTTCTTCTTCTTCAAACTTTCTATCTCCCCCGACCCCTAGTTTGATTAGTTAAAATTGCACGATAATGTACACATGTAGATAAGTGTGTACAGTAGATAGTATTAAAAAAAAAAATAAAAAAAATAGCATGTTAGAGATACACTCGTAGATAAGGGTGTATCGTAGTTTTTGATTTAGTGTAGCGGACTAGCCTCGAGCGGACCTTAGGGTCTTTGCTGGTCCTAGATTCTGTAGTTCTGTAGTTCTTCTTCTTCTTCTTCTTCTTCTTCTTCTTCTTCTTACTATTATTATTATTATTATTATTATTAACTTATTAGAAATCTGTTTGATCCATCCTATCTTGTTTGTTCTTTCGCTTTGACAAAAGAAATAATTCAAATTCGAAATGTTTTGGATCATAACTTAGATAATAATAATGAAAATAAACATCACAACAGAAGAATTACTTCAGATATTTTTTCAATATTTCGTCGCTTATTTTAATTCATTTAATGTTTATTACCAATCAAAACTTTTTGTAACTATAAACAAATTATTAGAATTTATATTACACCTCTCGTATATTTAGTTCTACTTACTTTAATTGTCGCACCGTCTGAAAAATCTTTATATTTTATAAACATTTTACCATATTTTTAATCTTTTTTTTCACTCCATTTCAAACTTTTAATAATCCTATTCCACTCTATTTAACTCTTTGACGATAACAATATCTATAGCAAATTTAAAATCCTAAAAACCGAAATTATAACATTGTAAACCGATTATCTCTTGTATATAAAAGCTGGGTAAACCTTATCTCAGTACATTCTGAAGATATTGTGGGGGCACAGACCCCCTTATGGAGACAACTCACGTGGGGCTTCAGTAATTGCTTGAGAAGACCACATGATTACCATCCTTTGTTGAGCACCGACAGCCGGCGTTCAAATCTTCGCCAGGCTTTGGGCTATAAGAGATCACGCGTCTCGAGTTGGGCACAGTGATCCAAAAGCTTCTCCGGCACATTAGGGTTTTTATTTACCCCCAAACCCTTATGAATACACACACCTCAAGCCTACTAGAGAACAATTTTTCTCAAACGATCTCAGACGCATTTAGACGACCTCAACCTTCCCTCACTCGCCCGCACCTTTGCCCTCCGCCGGGCGCTCCTCCCCTCTCCGAGTATTCTGCTAAGTTTATTTAGCTTTGGTTTTAGTGTATTTAAGCCTCAAATGAATATCTTACCCATTACCGCAGCCGACATGAGTTACTTTCCAAGGTGAAAGTAACTCCCCACCTCCAGGAATCTGCATTCTTCTGCAAGATCCTTAACTAGAATGTCTCCACCTTATACGGTCCTAGAAGTTCCCAGACGAGTTCACACGCTTTCATACGACCTCCGTTTTAGCGCTCACTCTCCTCCGCTGAGAGCCGTTCCCTGTCTGAGTATTCCGCTAAGTCTGTCCTTCTTAGTTTAAGGACATTCAGAACATCAAGGAATCTCCGAGCCATTCACGAAGTCCTATCTGCAAGTTCTAATCAATCGGCATACACTTCGCCTCTCACATCGCATCCTAGATCCAAGGTGAAAATAACTAGCCAGTTCCTGGACTTTTCCATACCCTCAACGTGAAGTCAATCTTTGAAATCTCTATAACAAGGGGGCAAGTCTAACTCTTTCCAATGACTCTTGCATCGCCCAACAACTCTTCACGCAGTTTCTTCTCCGCTCTTCCCGTCAGGACAACAGAGTCAATCTTTTCGCAATGAGCCCAACGTCGCCTGCGCATTTTTAAGGTAGTCTCTACTTCGCACTTACTAGAAAACCTATCAACCTTAATTTATTATTGCTGAGTAAATCAATCAAACTCGATTTAATCCAATTAATAAGTAGGGATTTAATCTGGTGAAACTTAATCAATTTAACATTCAACTGGTGTCAGTGAAATTTATCTGCAGCAGTGTAAATTATTACTTTGCCTTTTCATTCACGTATAATTCGCAGCAGTGTAAATTATTACTTTGCTTTTTTTTTTATTCACATATAATTCACAGCAATGGAAATTAACTCTTCGTAATTTTTATTCAATAATAATTAGTTCATTGTTTACTTCCGGCAAAAGATTTTGCAAAGGTATAACTGATCACCCGAGTGTCTATTTGTCTGTTTTATATAAGTTATCTAAAGATTTTATTGACGGATCTCAATGAAATTTTGTTAAGGTTTAGGCCTTGGGCCATTTGGGGTCTGAGATTTATGCACATGCAGATTATCAAACACTTATCCTTAACTCTATAATTTAACTTGGTGAATTTTCGAAATTTTTTAAAATGTTTTTTTGCTTAGTGGACAAGTAACCGTTCATGTTTTTGAGTTTAGGTTTATTTGAAACTTTTTTTCGCAGCGCTGTTTTTTGTATGTTTCGAGCTTTTATCAAAGTTCTTTCAAAGAGTTCAGAAAAAATAAATATAATTATCGAATGATTTGGACTGAAAAACATATAAATCGTGAAGTTCAAAAAATGTATTAAAATTAGGGCTTTGGCGCTTTTTTACTATCATTTCGTATATGAAACAAATTTAGATGAAAAAAGAGATCTGACGAAGGTTTTTCTATATATCAAACCGGGTGAAGTAACTTAAAGGTTTCAGGGTGTGTCTATGTTGAAAAAAGTGTTTGGAAAATTCTCAACTATATATAAATCTTCAAGGGATAAAGACAATATAATAAAAGGTGAAATAACTTTAAAAAAAGGTTTCAGGGTATCTATGTTGTAAAAGGTGTTCAGGGTGTTAAAATAAAGAGTCTTTAAAGGGGATTAAAAAAAGCGGTTTAGAATAGCAAATAGGCCGTAGGCCACACGCCGCAGGAGTGCCTGTGGAACCAAGTTCTTTCTGTAAGAAAGAATACGAAGTATGGCTTGTTTTTCAGTATATTTTTACAAGTTATCTAAACTAGCTATTGACAGATTTCGATGAATTTGGTGAAATGGTGGATCTTTTGCCAATAAATAATTTCTTACATTTAATGGTTGATCCAAATCTGTATTCGGATTCTGGATTAGTTATTCCAATCCTAATTGTTTACAAGATATCTAATGAAATTATGAAAGGATATTAATGATATTTGATAGAAAGCTGGCAAATTGGTCAAGACAAAGTTGCTCAGATTTTGCGAAAGATTCAGATCCGGTGTCCGATTTTATAATATTTATTCCCTTTCTGTTTTTTTTTTATAAGAAATCGCCAAAGATTATTGAATAATTTCGATGAAAATCTGCGGAAGGAAAAATGATAGAGAATTTATGAGTTTTTTAGATTGGGGGAGGGGTCAAAATTCAGATATGGATTCAAGAGAAAATTAATTAACATTTTGTTTGTGTTCAAGATATCTCAAGATATTATTCGTTGAGTTTGATGATTTGTTTGCAGATGAATGGGCTTTGGTCAATGAATATTTGATTAGATTTGGGGTTAAATCCAAATCTGGATTTTGAATCAATTATTCAATTAATTTAATATTTTACATAGATTATTTTCTGACATTGCATTTCCATTTCGTTGTGCAGCTACATTTTACTACTGTCATTACGTTTATTTCTGCCTCAAATTTGTAGCAGCAATTTGACACTAAGTTTGGAATGGAAGAATTTGATGAAATTATTCTCTGATCTGGTAAGGAGTAGCAATAAACGATCGATCTTTGTATTTTTTATATAACAAGATTATTACTTAAGTAGAAAGTCCTCGAAGAAAACATAACTCCGTCAAATAAAAGAAAATTCCCTATCGAAAGGTTGTCCCTAAACTCAGGACACACTAAATATTACAATGGTCTCCTCGTTCACCAGACCATACCCACACTTGACCTCTTATTATGGGGTATGTTAAATGATAATGTTCACGTCCTTACTCTCCTTGACATTTATTATAGGGGAAGGCTAAAGGCGACTGTTCACGAGTCCTTACTCTCCCTGACCTCTTTTCTTTGGTGTGGTCAATTTGACGGAAATTTGGACTTAATGCATCGGATTCATCCAGTGCATCTCGCAAAGCGCATAGAACTTTGCATCACAAATAGTCGAAATAAATTTGAAGATATTATTTCGCAATATTGCAATAAAATTAAATGCAAATCAAATTAAACCAAATGTAGTTTATTTTTGTTATTGAAATATGCATTTTATCTATGTGTACATATTTTAGGGATATTCTGTACAATGTCTCCTTAATTGAAGAAATTATTTATACTCCGGATCTGTATTCCCCCCCGAATCTGATCAACTATTCCTCGCCACTCCCCAAAAGGGGGGGAATACTCCTGCTACAGCTGAAACCTCAAATTAGCGGCAAGCCCTCCCGACGCCGGGTCCCCGAAAGAAAGTGATGATCACTCCAGGGCCATAGTTTGCTCCTTCTGTTATAATTAACACTATCTTTTTCGCGCCTGTTTAGACCCAGTTGAGGGTGAAAGAGGGTGTTAAACATTGTAAAAATGAGACAAAAAAGCTTAGGCACAAGTCGCATGCCACCACACTTTTCTACACCAGTCAATGAATTTTGAGATTTCTTTTAGACATAGAAAATGAAAAAGTGATCCGAAACCGGATCTGGATCCAATCAAAAGTCTAATGCCCTCTCCCTCACCCCTAGTCTGCCTTACCCCAGGTCTCCCTCTTTTAGAAAGTCCCAGTGAAATTTTTAAATAACTTTTTTAAAGATCTTTTACACAAACAGACAAACAACAGCGATCACAAAACCTCCGCCAAATTCCATTGCCAGGGGTAATAAATAGATATTTAAAGCATCATCTTTTACCTCGAACCATTGCAGGTAAAAAGCTTCAAAATTCACTAATACTTCTTATACTAATAGTATTGTTAATAATAATAAGAAGAAGAAAAATAATATTAATAAAATAATAATAATAATAATAATAATAATAATAATAATAATAATAATAATAATAATAATAATAATAACAATAATAATAATAATATAAGAAGAATAAAACAATATTAATAAAATAATAATAATAAGAGGAAGAAAAATAATAATAATAATAATAATAATAATAATAATAATAATAAGAAGAAGAAGAAGAAAATAAGAAGAAGAACAACAACAACAAGAACAAGAAGAATAAAAATAATAATAATAATAATGAGAAGAACAAGAACAAGAACAAGAACAAGAACAAGAAGAAAAATAATGATATTAATAATAATAAGAGGAAGAAAAATAACAATAATAATAATAATAATAATAAGAAGAAGAAGAAGAAGAAGAAGAAGAAAATAAGAAGAAGAACAACAACAACAACAAGAACAAGAAGAATAAAAATAATATTAATAATAATAATAATGAGAAGAACAAGAACAAAAACAAGAAGAAAAATAATAATATTAATAATAATAATAATAATAATAATAATAATAATAATAATAATAAGAAGAAGAAGAAGAAGAAGAAGAAGAAGAAAATAAGAAGAAGAACAAGAACAACAACAACAACAACAACAAGAAAAATAAAAATAATATTAATAATAATAATAATGAGAAGAACAAGAACAAGAACAAGAAGAAAAATAATAATATTAATAAGAAGAAGAACTACAGAACTACAGAATCTAGGACCAGCAAAGACCCTAAGGTCCGCTCGAGGCTAGTCCGCTACACTAAATCAAAAACTACGATACACCCTTATCTACGAGTGTATCTCTAACATGCTATTTTTTTATTAATTTTTATTTTAATACTATCTACTGTACACACTTATCTACATGTGTACATTATCGTGCAATTTTAACTAATCAAACTAGGGGTCGGGGGAGATAGAAAGTTTTTCTTCTCATCTTCCGCAGCCACTCGACTGCTAGTGGTGAAAAGCTAATTTAGGGATAGAGACTACTTATAGGATAGGCGGAAAAGAAATGGGACATCTAAGCTACACATGCAGAGAATCGCCGGCATCATTTTTAGTCATCATAATTTCATATCCTTAAACCTCCGCTCCAAACTCTCTCTCTGCAAGGACGTTTAAATTCACAGTGCTCAACTACGTTATATTTAAACTATTCAAATGCACGTCGAGACGATTTTTGAACATATTAACCGAAGTGCTATCTACTACGTGGGTGGGCAGCCGATTCCAATTTTGAGTAACTTTAAATGTAAAATAGTTTTGGGCTATACTAGTGTTAAAACGCTTGTTCACTAATTTTAACCCGTGCAGACGAGTATTTCCCCTATGATCCAGTTCGAACAGATTGCGAAAGTCAACGTTTGAGAAACCCTTTAGTGTTTTAAATACTTCTATTAGCTGGCCACGTAATCTTCTGCTTTCTAGCGATGGCAAATCTAAAGCCCTGAGCCTTTCCTCGTATGATCTATTCCTCAGCTCTGGAATTAATTTCGTAGCCCTACGCTGCACTCTTTCTAATTGCGCAATATCTTTCATTAAATATGGAGCCCAAAATTGAACAGCGTATTCGAGAAGTGGCCGCACAAGGGATTTATATAAAGGTAAAATTACATCCTTAGATTTGAAGATGAAATTGCGCGCGATATAACCCAAAACGCGATTTGCTTTTTTACACGCATCCGCGCATTGCTTCGAGAATTTAAAATCGTCCGAGACTAATACTCCCAAGTCTTTTTCTAATTTAACCGCGTCGAGGACTTGGCCTTTCATGGTATAATCTACTCTTAAATTATGGCAACCCAAGTGCATTACCTTGCATTTGCTTAAATTAAATTCCATTTGCCACTTGTCCGCCCAATTGGCAATCGAGTTTAGGTCCCCCTGCAATTTATCGACATCCGATCTTACATAGGCACGATTACCCAGCTTCGTGTCGTCCGCAAATTTCGAAATCCGACTAAGTATGCCTTTATCTAAATCGTTAATATAAATTAAAAACAATAAAGGGCCTAAAACAGAGCCCTGCGGTACCCCACTACTAACGCTGGCCCAATCTGAACATTCCCCATTTATTACTACCCGCTGCGAGCGATCTTTCAGCCAATTTCTAATCCAGTTTAAAATCTTACCAGTCACCCCAATCGCTTTAACTTTCATTAATAACCTTTGGTGGGGGACGGTGTCGAACGCCTTTTTAAAGTCTAAATATATTACGTCTACAGCTTTGCTTTCATCGTACACGCAAATCATTTTGTGGAAGAATTCGAGCAAGTTAGTCAAGCACGATCTCGCACGCCTAAATCCATGCTGGGTATCGTTAATCAGCTTATTTGCCTCGAGGTGGCTCACTATTCTATCTTTAATTACAGATTCTAAAAGCTTCCCAACTACCGAAGTTAGACTAATAGGCCGAAAATTCGTTGCTTCAAATCTATTCCCCTTCTTAAATATAGGTGTAACGTTTGCTCGCTTGAAATCCAACGGAACTACGCCATCCTCTAATGAGCGATTGAAAATCTCACGAACAAGAACAAGAACAAGAAGAAAAATAATAATATTAATAAGAAGAAGAAGAAGAAGAAGAAGAAGAAGAAGAAGAAGAAGAAGAAGAAGAAGAAGAAGAGGAAGAAGAAGAATTCATAAATTTAATTTTGGTATTTCACATTCACCGCAGAACTTTTCCAAGTCACGATTGGTATTTTTTATATTATTTTTGCTATACCACTTCTGATTGCAGGGAGGTTAAGCAAAATTAGGTGTGACTAGTCGCCGGATGGAGTCTTAATTTGCGTCGACTTGCTGGCGGCCGTCAGACGCTATAGATAGCGATGGTTCGGAATCCACGTTAATCAGTATGCCCAAACTGAGAATTAGAAATCATCTTATATTAGTGCCAAAGGGTGGTAAAGCACCTTCCAAATTACTAAGCTATTCTATGTTATAATGCTAGTGATCTCATTATAACAATGAATAATTTCTTCAGCAATGGTACTGAGGATTGCTGCTTACTACTGTGCTACCAGTCTCCTTCTGCTTCCAATGGTCTTCAGGGAGCTTTTGTTGTTCCAGGTGTGCGCCCATCCACCCGCTGAAAGAGAAGTAGCCTCAGCAAGGTGTACTCATCCGTTAAATGGGGTATCCTGCGTTGCTACAGGTAGTAATGGCATTGCGGCATGTGTGAAAGAGTTTCTTCACCATCTCCATACACGGGGTCTCCGCCTCTCCACCTGGGAACTCCATTTCAACCTTAGAGGTGTTGCTCCGCGCCCTAAATATCAATGTTGAACCATGATCCTTGTTGTAAAACTCCCATCCTTGATAAAGAAAATCAAGTAGCTTCACTTTTATACTCAATTTTTAAACCTTTTCATGACCACAATTTCAAGCCACTTTGACTCTTATTATCTATTGATTTAAGGGTTATTATATTTTTTATATATAGCTAATTTGGGTATCAAAGAGTTAAGGAAAGATGAAAGTCAAAAAAGGAAGGCGGAAGTCTAGGAAAAAGACTTATTGAAGGAAAGGTATTGCTGTAATTTTTCTTTAGTGTGACAAACGGACAGACAGACATTATAATATTTATTATTATTATCTGTTGGTCTACTAAGAGGAGAAATATTAGCCTTGCCACCGAGAATTTCATCAAATTTATTTTTCATTAAGTAATGATTTAAAAATAAAGGTATCTTTAGCGAATTAATAAAGTCCATAGACTTGGTCTTCAAAAATATTAGGATTTTAATTATTGCTTAAATATCTTCTATCATCAGTTATTAATAAGCGCGTGCAGCTTATCAGAAAATTAATAAGATTTTGTGTAGTCAGTTTTTAAATCCTTTCACGTGTGTTTATCGGCAACAAATTCAATTTTGAAACTTTTTAATAGTTTGTTATTTCGAATTACTTCTCTCGATTGATTCTTCATGTTCACATTGCCAATAATTAACGAAGGAAGGAAATTGCTCGTGAATTAGCTTCAGAATAGGTCTTAGAGTTGAATTTCACACATATCCACTAAGTGATTTCAAATGTCCGGGTTCCTTATCTTATGATTGTTCAATTCAGCTGAAATGAGGTGATAATATGCTTCAAAAAATATGAGGCCCATCTGACAAGGAGTCAATCAAGAGCTGAAAATTAATCTGTAAATTATGACTCATAGGAATAATGAGGGGAGCAATTCATAGTAGTTTAGGGCGACTCTTTCTGTTAACCATTTCTAAGGAGAGTCACCTTTCGGACGGAGACTGGAGACCAACATGACGAAAGATGCCCACGAGTAATCCCAAGTCAATAAAGCCCCATTTTCCAAATTCTCCTACGCAAGATAGAAAGAAATTGAGACAATTTTGAAAATCTTCAGATACATCTACAGAACCATACAATTTCTTCAAGCTAATGGGCTCGAGAGCGTGTTATAGTCAATCAGGAAATTGGATCTTTTCATGTAAAAGTGTTTAGCATAAGAATAATAATAACTGGGCCCCATAATAACCCCGAAAAATAGGCGATGTTCAGGTGGAACAATCAATTCACTGGCGATTGGAACAAGCAAGGCAGAGTGCAGAATGCCTTATCACACTAGACATTAGCTAAACGCTAATAATAATTAATCTCATGAAGAATGTCTCAGCTTAGAAGATTTATTCTAAATCAAGGCTAAAGTTCAATAATTGTTGAATTAGATGGAACAAACAGCATGCACAAATTCCTTCCTGGCTAACTCTTAAGAATTTTCTTTGTATTATAGATATTTATCGGAATATTTGAATCAACTCATTTATATGATTAACTAAAAATTAGCGCCTACTAGTAAAATATTTAATTAGCACCCCTTTTCGCGCTGATATAATAAATAGTTTTGTATCAAATGTGTTTTTTTAGAGGGGGGAGAGGATAAAATGCACTGAAGCATAAAGTAGAATGCAATGGATTAAAATGTGGGAACATTGTGTCTAAGGGTCATTGAGAGAAAGGAATTGCTGCAATTTATGGCAGCGCACTGATTGACGTCGAAACTCCGTCCTGTAATCTTTGCAGTAAGTGACACGCGTCTTTGCAGTAAATGGCATTAGTATTTGCAGTAAATGGCATTATTTGGACTAAATGACTAGTTTGCTGTAAATGGCACTCATCTTTTGGAGTAAATGACACTCATTTTTGTGGTAGATGACACTCATCTTGGAATGGTGAGTTCCGGATCTCTACAAAGATGGTTGGTTATTGGTTCTTGCTTCTCTCTTTTTGCTTCTTGCTTATCTCTTCTTGCTTTTTGCTTCTTAGTTCTTCGTTCTTCTTAGTTTTTAGCTAATTCTTTGTTTTTTGCTCTTGGTTCTTAGTTACTGGTTCTTGGTTCTTGTCTGTTGGTTCTTGGTTCTTGGTTCTTAGTTTTGGGTTCTCAGTCCTTGAAACGCCCTAAAATATTTATATCTTTAATGTCCCTGCTACAACTTGAACCTGGAGGAGTGGGACCCCTTCCATACCCCCAATGCCCCCCGCAAGGGGGCAACTGGTGTAACTTAAACCCGGAAGAGCGGTACACCCTTCATATCCCAGTGCCCCAAAAGAAACAGGTACTCTCTTTCAGGTAGTCTTGCGACTGCCTAGACCCAGCACAGGGTGAAAGAGGGCGTTAAACGTTTAATACCATACAAAATATTCAAGATTTGGAAAACGAGATTAAATCTTCCAACTTTTCTTCTTACAAGTGATCATCTTCTCGATAATAGAAAAAAATGAACAATTATGGATATAAAAAAGTATATTATTGAGTAGGGGCATTTTAGCGAGTATATTATTGGGTACTGTCTTGTTAGCACCCATATTATTAGGTAGTGCCATTTTAGCAACTATATTATTAAGGTAGTGCCAATGGTAGCGTGTATATTATTGGGTAGGGCCATTTTAGCAAGTATATTATTGGGTACTGTCATTGTTAGAACCCATATTATTAGGTAGTGCCATTTTAGCAACTATATTATTAAGGTAGTGCCAATGGTAGCGTGTATATTATTGGGTAGGGCCATTTTAGCAAGTATATTATTAGAGTATTGCCATTGTTGCGCGCATATTATTGTGTAGTGCAATTTTAGCGAGTAGATTATTGGCTAGTGCCATTGTTACCGTGTTAATTATTAGGTAGGGTCAATATTAGTGTGCCTATTAATAGGTACTGCGATTTTAGCGAGTATATTATTGTGTAGTGCCAGTGTTATCGAGTATATTATTGCTTAGTGCCATTGTTAGCGCGCATATAATTAGTTAGCGGCATTTTATCGAGTATATTATTAGCCACTGCGATTGTTATGGTGTAAATTATTGGTAACGGCAATTGTAGCGACTATTTTATTGGATAGAGCCATTGTTAGATTTATACTATTGGGTAGTGCCTTTTAACAAGTATTTTATTTGGTAGTGTCATTGTTAGCAAGTATATTATTGGGTAATTCAATTGTTACCTTGAATATTATTAGCTCGTGCCATTTTAGCGAATATATTATTAGGTTGTGTCATTCTTAGCAAGTATATTGTTGGTTAAAGCCATTGTTAGCGTGTATATTATTGAGCAGTGTCATTTTATCAGGTATATTATTTAATAGTGTCATTTTTAGCGCGCATATTATTGGGTAGTGCCATTTTAGCGAGTATATCATTAGAGAGTGATATTCTTAGTGTAGATTATTGGTAGGGTTATTGTTAACTAATATATTATTGGGTAGGCCCATTGTTAGCGTGCATATTTTTGGGGTAGTGCCATTTGACCTAGTATATTATTGGGTATCGCCATTGTTAGCGAGTATATTATCGTCTACTGCCATTGTAAGTGTGCCTATTATTGAGTAGGGCCATTGTCAACAAGCATATTATTGGTTTTGCCATTTTTAGTGTGCATATTATTGGCTAGTGCTATTTTTATCGACTATATTATTGTGGTATTACCATTGTTAGTGATAATATTATTGCGGTAGTTCAATTGTTAGCCGGTATATTATTGGGTAGCGCAATTGTTAGCCGATATATTATTGGGTAGCGCAATTGTTAGCCGGTATATTATTGGGTATCGCCATTTTCCGCGCATATTATTGGGTAATTGTATTATTAGCGATTATATTATTGCAGTAGTGCCCTTATTAGCACGCTTATTATTGGGTATTGCCATTTTATCGAGTATATTATTAGGTAGCGCCAGTATTTCTGCTCATATTGTTGGGTAGTGGCATTGTTAGTGTGTATATTATTTTGTTGGGCCATTGTTAGCGAGTGTATTATTGGGTAGGGTTATTTTTAGCGTGCATTTATTGGGGAGTGCTATTTTTGTCGACTATATTTTGGGGTAGTGCCATTGTTAGCGAGAATATTATTGTGGTAGTACAACTGTTAGCGAGTATATTATTGGGTACCACCATTTTTCCCGCGTATATTATTGGGTAGTGGTATTGTTAGCGATTATATTATTGCAGTAGTGCCCTTGTTAGCACGCACATTATCGGGTAGTGCCATTTGATCGAGTATATTATTGGTTAGTGTCATTGTTGGGGATGTGCAATAAGTCCGTTGCCTTTTTTCGAATGATTAAATGGCAGCATATGGCAACTTGGATGCGGCTGACGTTTGGAAGAATCCGTGCCCATCCTCATCGTCCACAGGGGTTTACACTCCCGGGCTCAATATCGGGGAGATCTGCGGCTCTATGCCTTCACATATTTTAACTGCCCCTCGTTTCACTACTTTATCAACAGACCTTGCCAACTTTCTGGTGGTGTTTCCCTTGTTGGAATTAAGTTTGTAATTCAAGGCAAATTCAAAGCAAAAATTCCTACTGTCTTCCAACCCATTGCGTCCTTCCTCTCATTTTCTTTACTGCACTCACATCTGAAGCCACAATCGGTCGTACGTAAGCATATTCTTCGTCTCTTTCAAAATTCTATGATCAATTTCAATTGTGTTATGAACCTTTAATAAAAAAAATTAATCCTTATATCTGTAATGATGTTTGGGGGTCAGCCCCTAAAAAAAACTGACTTGCAATATTAATAAAATCATTAATTTTAATTTCATTTTTGGCTTTAGGAAGTCTTTTGGCAATTGCCCAAGTATACCCACTCAATTTTTGTCTCATGTCTGCAGTGGCAGGCAGACGCAGAAGGGTCGTTACGACCTGCGCCCTTAAGTAAAAGTAAGTTAAAGAAAATAAGAAATTGTCAGCCAAGCGGAGATGTTGAAGATATCTCATTGTGTTTGTCATTTGTTTCCGGTACAATTTCCTATCTCTGCGAGAAAGATAAAGAAGAGGTATGAGTGAATGAGGTATTTTTTTGTCTAACTTTTTTTTTAATCATATTTATATTATGACAAGAGTGGAATCGAAGTGGCAATGTTGCGTAAATGCGTAGATAGGAAAGGGTGTCAATGTATATCTTACTAACGGGGTTTCTCCTGCAACGCTCTGGATACTCAATCAGTATTAATGAATCATAGGGTTTTTTTTGAGTCAACGAATCTTTCAAAAGAAACATTTGACATGGATTGGTTCGGAAACCTAAAAAATCTTTAGCTAAATATATTTAATCATTTTCTTAATTGAAAGAATCAGTGCCATCGAATGGCAATAGTGAGCCTGAAGGAACTAATTACTGATCGAGGTACCGTTTCTCTCCTGCAAATACCCACAATAGTTTGGTAATTCTTTCTCACTCATGGATTGAATTAGTAATAAATATTTAAGAAACTTACCAAATAGAAAAAAAGGCAAAAAAAAACCCGTTGATGGCTAATTATTTATATGTACCTCAAATATCGGCGTTTTTATTCTCAGCAAAACGATTCAGCTACGTTTAAATGCAAATAACCAAAACTGCAAACGTTAAGAAATTTACCAAGCAAGGAAAAAAGGAGAGGAAAACTTACAAACATTTGTTCTAAAAAAAACTTAAGGAATTTCCTTATAAACTGGGACATATGTAATTGACCAAAACCATGAATGATGATTCTCTTATTTTGGTCATGTCCATATTTTATTTTGTTAGTTTATTTAGTATAATTTCTTGAATATACAATTGTATCATATAAAATCTTCATAAAATATATTAAATGCATGTTTTTATCTACCATGCAAATTCCATTTACCTACTCATCATATTTTTGAAAATATTTTAATAAAGGAAAATTGTTCTCTTATTTTGCTCGGTAGTGTATATTCATGATGAATTACTTGTAATTTCATTTAGGGATTATTGGAAGCTAAAAAGGTCAAACACTATGATTACTGATGAAATATCAGCCTCCTTTGATGTAGATCGTCGCCGTATCATTCAAAGCAAGATATTTTGTTAAGAGAAGTATGACGAAGACGCTAGAAAATGGAAAGAAGACGATACAAGTCCTTTGCCATAATGGTGGCCCACATCGAAGAGGCTCATTATCGCCGATGGCGAAAAGATTACTTGAGTTATAAGACCTGATGTCACCAACGATAAATGCGAATTAAGTTTAAAAACCATTGGTGTAATGAATGACAAGTAATTGCCTCTTTTCTACTTGTTTCACCCAATTATTACATCTTCACAAAAAGGCGATCTCTTTTAGGATTCTCTCTACAGGAAACAAAAGAAACTATATTCGCAGGAAGAGGTAATTAAATGCTTGAAGTATGTATTATAACCGTATAAAAATCATGAACAAACTTTATATATTATCCTGTTCTCGCATTGCTTTGCTGTCGCGCTCCATTGCTAGAGATATTGGCTCCTAAACACTAACCATAATAATGTTTCGACGCGCTTTGGGAAAACACTTTTAGTCACCTTTTTCCTATTTTCTCTCGTGAAAATAAAAAAAACTTGATTTTGGTATTGCTTCTAACATTTCCAAGATTAGTATTGATCCTTCGCTAGCATTTGGTGGGCTTGATCTCGTGTCAACCTTTCTACTAATTCGTTCTATTCAGTTTTTCGTTCTGTCTATGGCATCCCCAAATTCATTGCTGCTATTCCTGAGCTCTCTGCATCTCGCTCTTGTGGGTCCATGTATTTCGATCTCATTTTTGAGAGAGCAATCGACATCCAGCCTCGTGATTGTCGGAGTCCTCTTATAGTTTGTTAGGGTCTTGTACTTTATTATTCGCAGGTGTCTTTTTCTTGAACGATAGTTAGGGTCGATATTATTCTTTCTAGCTCATGGTCACTCTTTTAGAGCGATATCGGTCAATTCCTCTGGTTGGAAGTTTACTAGTTTCTTTCAATAGTTACCCCAATTTGCTCTGTTGTAGTTCTTCATCTTCGGGTATCTCATATGTATCAGGTTGACAGACAGAGGTAGACACGCTGTCTCGTGGTTACTGGGGATAGATGGTCCCAGTTCATGTTTACAATTTACCAACAAAATTTGTTTTTTGTGGGCGATATACTGTTTGGAGGTTGCATTGTGACCGAGTAGGGAAGGAAGCTTGGACTTATACTGTAAAGTATGCCTTTGTTGCAGTGTCTCTAAGTTGCGTACGACGTTGTTCGTTACTTCTGAATACCCGTAGAATCTTCTCCTAGAATTTCGGTGACCCATAAAGATTGGGATGGATGTTAGTCCCAAAGACAAAGACGTTTTAACTAAATCTGCAGATTTTCTGTATTTTATTGTTCTGTTTATTGTAAAAGCTGCCCCGTCGTAGATGATGTCTGGAGTGTTTTTCATTAATATATTATAGTTAAATAATTATATTGTTCATGTTTCTGGGTTTATACTGCGTTTATTTATAAAAATTATATCAGGATCTTCGGCTTTATATGTTTTATTCCTTTCCCACTCTCCTACATTGTGGCACACTGCCTTGAACTTTGTATTGAATTCTCCATTTTATGTCTAAAGTGTTCTTTTTAGTGTATCTGCTTCTATCTATTTTTTCATATATTTCTCGGATGATTTTTATTTTAATGTTAAGTAAGGCCTTTTAGAAATATCATTCCTTGAGTAGAGCATCGTGCTTCCATTTATACATTCTGTTTCTGAGTCCGCTGAGTAGTTCTATCAAGCTGCGTTCAAGAAAAAAGCTTCGTCTCATAAGTGAAGAGTTTTTGGTTAATTTTCTCTCCATCGCGGGATATATATTTTTGTCCTGTGCAATATGATACGTGGTTTATACCATTCTTACACGCGAGGTTGTCCTTAGGTAATGTAAAAGCTATAAAAACATTAATAGAGTGGATTGCATTATGAGTGTGTCTAGGTTCCTTATTAACAAGGTCAACATACCTAGGTCGCGTGTTCTCAATTATTCCGACTTATGACCTTATGGCCTTACAACCTTCAAAACTTACAACAAGTGGGGCAATGCGACAAATATTTAATTTTATTTTAATAACTCCCGAACTAACCTTAAGAGGACCTTAGCAATTATATCATTCAAAAGAGAATGTGGAACAACATAAGGGTTTCAAATTTCGTTAGAATCGGCCGAATAGTTACGATGATACCGCCATATAATTCCCGGGCTAACCTTTGGAGAACCTTATCAATTATACTATTCGAAAGAGAATATAAAACAACATAAGGCTTTCAAATTTCGTTAGGATCTGCCAAATAGTTACGATGTTATCGCCAAATATTTCCCGAACCTTGGGAGGACCTTATCAATTATACTATTCGGAAGAGAATATAAAACAACATAGGGGTTTCAAATTTCGTTAGAATTAGCCTAATAGTTACGATGTTATCGCCAAATAATTCGAGGACTAACCTTGAGAGGACTTTATCAATTATACCATTCGAAAGAATATAAAACATCATAAGGGTTTCAAATTTTGTTATTCAGCGAATATTTATGATGTCAGGGTTGGCAAAAAAACCATGTTTTGTTTTGTTTTTAAACCAAAAACCAATGGTTTTAATATTAAATTAATTTATTCTAACTAATTTTAGTCATTTTACATGCATTGCACACATATTGGCTAGCTAATATACCTAAAGATTAGTTCTAGATCCCAAAACTGTAAGAATATACAGAATTTTGCAGGTTTAAATTTTAAACACATATTTTAAGCAACAAAATGGTTAAAGGAGCAAATAATACTTAATTTTTACGCAAATTTATATTTTCCATTTATTTTATTTATGATTGTATTATATTCTTGGATTGTATTATATTCCTGAGAATCTTGATTATAATAAAATAAAAATAATATCACATACAAAGTTTCATATAATACTATTATTTGGATTTGAAAAAAATGTATTACAGTTCCGTTAATAACAAGTTAACAACACTCGAATAAAAAATAAGAATAGCTAAATTATCCTGTAAAATCAAACCTAATTTGAACATTTTATGAATAAACAAGTTTAGGTGCTTTTTCTGTACCTAATCTGTTTTTTAACTTAGAATGTTCCATATAATACTATCCTTTGGCTTTGAAAGAAAATGTAACACCGTTCCGTTAATAACAACACTTAAATAAAAAATAAGAATGGCTAAATTAGCCAGTAAAATCAAACTTAAAAATATACATTTGACAAATTGTTGACAAATGATCTTTACATATCATCTGAATCTAAAAGCATATTTAAATTGAACATTTTATGAATAAACACAAGTTTAGGTGCTTTTTCTGTACCTAATCTGTTTCTTAACTTGGAATCTACTAATCCAAAAGCAGAAAATACCCTCTTTACACTCGCACTGGATTCAGAAGCTGTTAAAAAGCTCAATATATCCTCTAGATCCTGCCTTTCGACCTTGTTTTCTTGTGATTTCCACCAAACGCATGGAGTTATTGTAGATAGGACAGTTTTATGAAAGAGATACGACCTATTGAAAGGTGCTCATTTTCCTTTTAAGTTGCAATATTATTGGAAGAAGAAGGTGATATTCTCCTTCAACGAGTTTCATAGCTCTGTTGTCTTCATCTTCAGTAAGGCTGATATCATTGTATCTAGAATATAATTTTATGGCTAGAAAATGAGCCTTGGTGATGGCTTGATCCTACCTCTTGTCTACATTTGGTAATAAGTTGTCAGGAACAGGAATTTCTTTCAGTTTTTGTACTAGTTCCTTCCATATTGCCACAGCATCACAGATTTTGCAGGTGTCACTTTGTAACATGTTTAACGCAAAGGAAATTGGTTTCATTCTCTTTCATAATTGCTCAGCATTATTTTTTATGTTTATATCTTCCACATTTTTTGATATATCATAATCAAGTGTTATAGATGCTAATATTAACCAATTTTTAATATAGCTATTTAAGCAGTCATAAACAGAATTCCACCTTGTTTCTACTGCTAGTATTAACTTCTTTCCTCCTGCTTTATATCTTGCAGCTGCTAAATTCTTATTTCTTACATGTTTAACTATTTGAACCATATGCAAACGTGCTTGTGGTAAATCTAAGTCAAGAGCAAGTAGATTAGCAAGGTGAGCAGAGCAGCCATGATTTATTATATTATAATCAGCTTTTTTCACTTATTTTCTCATAGCATTTATGTTTGCTGCATTTTCAGTTACAAAGCTCTTATTTTTTACTTCAAATTCATTACCGACTTCATTAATCATTTCCTTTGTAATAGTTGTTAAATAACTTGTGTCATGCTTGTATCCCGAAGTGCCTATGGTTTAACAAGATAGCTTCTACTGTATTCTGTTATAACTGCTGCACAAATTATAGGTTCATTGCGAACATTGTTCGATCCATCCAAATCTAATCCAACTGTAAATCCGCTTAGAGCATCTTTGGCTTTAATCATCTCTTTATCATAAACTGTATCTAAATATCGTTGAGACAATTTGTTTCCTAGTTGGTGGCTTATAACCCGGTCTTACATTTTCAACAAATCTTTTAAATTGTAGATGATCAACAGATCGGAAACTGCTGTTTGTAGCAAAGATAAATCTTCTACACTAAATGTCTAAAGTTTCCTTTTCAGGAGGATTAGTCTTAAAAATATATACGTCCATATTTTGATTACTGCTTTTAACTCGTTTTACAGAACTGTCTCGTTTTGCATCAGATACTTTAGAGGGCCTCTTTCAAGTGGAGGTTGGAATACTGGCCATGTCTCCTGTCTAGCAGTGTCTGAGTTAGCTGAGGTTACAGAACTTTTACTTGCTTCAGATAAACTTTTAAATAAGGGTGTATCAATTTCATTATGTTGTAGCAGATGCAACAGTAGACTAACCTTGGGAGGACCTTATCAATTATACCATTCGGAAGAGAATATAAAACAACATAGGGGTTTCAAATTTCGTTCTGATTCTAAAAATAAAATTCAATCCATATTAGTGAAATTATGAATTATCTTAAACCCTAACACAGATTAGTGGGATTTAGAGTTTGAAAATTACTATAAAATATATGTACATAATATCACTATTCAATATAAGCTACTAATAGTCAAGGATCAATTAATTTAATTGAATTTAACATATAGTATGCTATAAAATTATGAATTATATTTTATTTCAATTAGATTTAGGTAGCATTCCATATATTTTTTCCCCTTACCTTAAATGTTGTTAGGATAACATTTACTGTAATGAACTTTCATTCTAGCTATTTGGCGTTCCATTACTTTATCACATCTTTTTCATACTGCTTTATTGCCTTTTCTTCTTTTCAAAGTACCGCCAGATGGCATCACTTTTTCTTCCAGCCATTATGTGTTTGTACTACTTTCATTAATTTCCACAAAGATAACTATAAAAAAAATGAGATTATATTAAATATTCACTTTGTAAAATATTAGAATCTGTAATATTAAGAAAGAATATTTAACTAATAAAAAATTTAATGACTTTTAATGTATGACTTTATCTTGGTCTTTAAATGAATTGTACCTCAATATATTTAGGAATATACTTATATACAAGTTGGACCATACAACATTAATCTATTTACAGAATTGCACTTCATTCGCTTACTTGCCTAAAATGCAGGTGAGCTGCATGTGGCCAGGCTCACAACCTGTTGTTCTAACAAACTACAGCATAAGAATTGCTAGAAATTTGGGGGGAATAGTAAGAAATTTCCATCACGAAATAAAAGAGGTAACAATTTTATTGAAAATGTAACAAATCTTTTAAAAAATACTATAAAAAATTAAAAAAGTTGCTGTATTATTTTTATCACTTTTGCTATCAAATATTCTCTCATAGAATTTATTGTCAAATAAGGCTATAAATCGATACATACAAACAATTACAAAAAAAACATCGAGAAAACAATATGTAGCTTGCAGTTGTCACATGCACACCACAAGCCAGCCTGGTTAACACTGCCACACTGGCATACAGACACCAACGCTTTTGAAATATGTGCAGTTCTCACGTGCACATCACAAGCCAGACTGGTTAACACTGCCACACTGGCATACAGACACCAACGCTTCTTAAATATGTGCAGTTCTCACGTGCACATCACAAACCAGCCTGGTCAACACTGCCACAGTGGCATACAAACACCAACGCTTCTGAAATATGTTCAGTTCTCACGTGCACATCACAAGCCAGCCTGGTCAACACTGCCACACTGGTATACAGACACCAACGCTTATGGGATATGTGCAGTTCTCACATGCACATCACAAGCCAGCTTGATCAACACTGCCACACTGGCATACAGACACCAACGCTTCTGAAATATGTTCAGTTCTCACGTGCACATCATAAGCCAGCCTGGTCAACACTGCCACACTGGCATACATACACTAACGCTTCTGAAATATGTGTAGTTCTCACGTGCACATCACAAGCCAGCCTGGTCAACACTGCCACACTGGTATACAGACACCAACGCTTCTGGAATATGTGCAATTCTCACATGCACATCACAAGCCAGCCTGGTCAACACTGCCACAGTGGCATACAGAGACCAAAGCTTCTGTAATATTTACAGTTCTCACGTGCAAATCACAAGCCAGACTGGTTAACACTGCCACACTGGCATACAGACATCAACGCTTCTGCAATATGTGCAGTTCTCACGTGCACATCACAAGCCAGCCTGGTCAACACTGCCACACTGGCATACAGACACCATCGCTTCTGAAATATGTGCAGTTCTCACGTGTACATCACAAGCCAGCCTGGTCAACACTGCGACAGTGGCATACAGAAACCAACGCTTCTGAAATATGTTCAGTTCTCACGTGCACATCACAAGCCAGCCTGGTTAACACTGCTACAGTGACATACAGACACCAACGCTTCTGGAATACGTTCCGTTCTCACGTGTACTTCACAAACCAGACTGGTTAGCACTGCCACAGTGGCATATAAACACCAAGGCTTCTGTAATATGTTCAGTTTTCACGTGTACATCACAAGCCGTCCTGGTCAACACTGCCACAGTGGCATACAAACACCAACGCTTCTGAAATATGTTCAGTTCTCATGTGCACATCACAAGCCAGCCTGGTCAACACTGCCACAGTGGCATATAAATACCAACGCTTCTGGAATATGTTCAGTTCTCGCGTGCAAATCACAAGCCAGCCTGGTCAACACTGCCACAGTGGCATATAAATACCAACGCTTCTGCAATATGTTCAGTTCTCACGTGCACATCACAAGCCAGCCAGGTTAACACTGCCACAGGGACATATAGACACCAAAGCTTCTGGAACATGCAGCAATACAGGTTTTGTACACGAATGATACACGTTTGAAACATCTCCCTTCTATTTCGGTATTCATTTCACAATGGTTACTTAATTTAACTCTAAAAATTGAAATAGTAACTACTGCTGATGACATTGTAACAAAAGTAAACAAATTAAGATTCTGCTAGCAAACCTAACATTTTTATAAAGGTAACAATTCTGGCTAAAGATTAACGTCTGTCTTGCACAGTATGAATACAGTTCTTGTTCAGTTGCTGTATGATGTATGTTGAGTTGCAGTATTAGGATAAAAGTTTACAGATTATGTGTAAAGACAGTTATTAGTGTAGATTTTTTTCATTATCATAATAACATTAACTCTATTTAACGTTTAAGCTTAATCGATATAATCTTTAAAACTTGACATTTCTATAATAAAAATCAGAAATATACAAAAAAACAAACGGTTTTAATGGTTTTTTAAGTGGTTTAAGCCGGCCAACCTTGTACAATGTTATTGCCACAAACTCATTGAAAAGTAAAACGTTACCACCCGACCAACCGACCTACGGATCGACAACGTAACTTATAGAGGCGCGTACACGCGACTAAAAGCATTCAATACTATCTAAACCACAATCCTTGGGGTCAAGGACAAGTTTTTCTAGGGAGCAGTGATACCCGAAGATAGGAATTATAACTCCTAGCTTGGATGTTGCAGATTTCGTAGTGGTAAAGGTTTAGGGTCAATGTTATTGCCACTCGGTACAGCAATGCAAGTTTTATTTGATTTATTAATTCAACCAAATCCATTTTTAAGGTAACTCCAAATGCATGTAAAAATATTTTGTACGTTATTTTATATATTTCCTAAATATTAATTTTAATGTGTGAAAGTTATTACATTCATAGATTTTATGGGATTTGGCTTCGCAGAGTGTAAACACAGCTTCCGATTTTCGCCACGTTAAGCACATCAGGTGTGTTTAGTGGCCGGATGGAGTCAGGAATAGGGTCGCCTTCCCATTTGGTTACCATAACCTGTAGATATCCGTGGTTCAGGTATCACGTTACCAGGTCCTCACTGAGAAATAAAGGAATTTTAATTAAATGCAGATCAGTGGTAAAACTCCGACTAATAAAAAAAAAAGTCATTTAGGGGGCATTTCATAACACCGAAAGAAACATTTATTTAAATCAAGTCGAATTGAGCCGTAGAAGTTATATTAATGAAAGAGGCTTTGTAATTTAAACAGAAGTAAACAAAAGCTCTCATTATTGTTAGACTCTTGGATATTTTGTAATTTCGTCCATATGAGTAAAAAAAAAAAAATCTGGCCTAAGTTTCATTTTGTCGAGTGGAGAGAAAAGCAAAATTTCCTGTAATTATTTTCGAAGGAAATATTTTGTTTTTCTTCAGTAATTAAAAGTGACTTAATTAACAGGTCTGACACATCTAATCTTGAATAAAAGTATTTTGTGTTTTTGTATTTTTCGATTTACAAAACCAAAAATAGCCTAAAAGAGCAAAGCTTTGTGAGTTTCACGCCTATTATCGGTCGAACGAGCCTCAATGTCTATTTCCGTATGATGCGCAAGGGTTATCGAGGACTCTTTTTTTCCCCTCTAATCTCGGGAGACAAATGACGATCACCAACTACGGTGACTAAGTTGAGATTAATGGGACCGAATTCACAGTGAGACGCAATCAACCACGATCCTCTTTTCCGGACTTGCTTTTTTCCTCGTTTTGTGGCAAAAGCTCTGGACGAAGAGCTTTCTTTTCTTAAGATAAATCACAAGGAAACATCTCTTGAGTAGATCATTTGCTGGTATGATTCTCAACAAATGATTATGATAAAAGGAGGAAAGAGAATTAATTATATGATCCGGCAGAATGTCACAGATTTCCCCGAATCTCATTTTACGCACGGCAATTCATATATCAAATAAAAAATGCGTCTGGCATTTGAGTCTCTCCTCTCGTCCTCGAGATTTTCAAGGGAAGGAAGGATAAGGTAAGGAACTTGGCCATTGGGCCCATGTAGAATTGGCAAGAACTCGAAGTTCAAGCGAACAAGATGTGTTCAGTTTTATTTCATGAGCCCAGTAAAATACAGAGTAGAAAGAACATTGAAAATTTAAACCGAACAAGATGTATTCAGTTTTATTTCATGAGCCCAGTAAAATACAGAGTAGAAAGAACATTGAAAATTTAAACCGAACAAGATGTATTCAGTTTTATTTCATGAGCCCAGTAAAATACAGAGTAGAAAGAACATTGAAAATTTAAACCGAACAAGATGTATTCAGTTTTATTTCATGAGCCCAATAAATTACAGAGTAGAAAGAACATTGAAAATTTAAACCGAACAAGATGTATTCAGTTTTATTTCATGAGCCCAGTAAAATACAGAGTAGAAAGAACATTGAAAATTTAAACCGAACAAGATGTGTTCAGTTTTATTTCATGAGCCCAGTAAAATACAGAGTAGAAAGAACATTGAAAATTTAAACCGAACAATATGTATTCAGTTTTATTTCATGAGCCCAGTAAAATACAAAGTAGAAAGAACATTAAAAATTTAAACCGGGAGCAGTAAAGAAATAAAATATACTTAGAAAACAAGAATTATATATAATTACAGAAAGAACGAAAATTAAAAAAATTTCTATAATTATATAGGAAAATTACAGTCATGGGCAAAAATTTTGAGACATATACATTTTTATACTTTCATTTGTTTTTAAAATTTACATGATAGTAATAATTATTATAATATTTAAATTATTTCAGGTTTATTAAAATATGAACATTTCAAAAATAATAAGAAAAAAAAATCCCTTCGCTAATTCCAAAATCGCTCTTTGGTCCGGTTCCTGCAGGAGGTGAGATTCAAAGAAAGCGTAAAATGATGACAACTATGGGTTAAATGAATGATGTGTAATTATAATCTATTCCGTATTATTTAAAAAAAATGTTTGAATCGTTTTCAATTGCAAGAATGCTTCTTTCCAAAGAAAAGTGTGCAACTATTGTTGCTCTTCAACGAATTGGCACGAAATACAGAGAGATTTGCAAAAGGTTTTGCATCAGGAACACCATCTTTACGATCATTAATGACTTTAAAAAGAATGGTTACACTCCTGTAAATAAGTCTTATATGTGCTCGAGAGCTTCACATAAACACCAAGATCGTCTCTTGGTAAGGTTCTGGCTCAACGATTTGGTTACCATCAGTGCTAAGATTGCTCACCATTGGAAGGAAGCGAGTGTGAAAGCTTCAGCTTGCACAGTGTGACGGAGAATTTTCGATAAAGATCTCAAGTCGAGAAGGGCTGAGAAGAAGCCTTATCTCAACAGAACCTTACGGATAGGTTTCACTTATGTTGGAAATATAAAGAATGGAGTTTTAAAGTTTGAGGCAAAGTAATATTTAAGGATTAAGTTCTCTTCCACTTGTTTGCAGCTTCTGGAAAATCATCCGTTAGTAGGAAACTGGAGTACTAACAATGTTGCTCAAGAACATTGGCATGAACTCAAACACTTTACCACTTCTCCCAAAAGTTTTGCACCAATTTTATGATAATAGCTATTTTTCAGCATGACGGTGGACCTTGTCACAAAGTAAGAGTAATAACAAAGTTCTTGGCTAAAAATAACATTGAACTTTTGGGATCTTGGCCAGGAAATTCGCTAGACTAGAGAATTTGTAAGCGATAATCAAAATGGTGGTTGGTAAACAGAAGCAATCCAATTGTGAGCAGTTTCGGTGCTTTTGGGACAAAAATGAAGTAAGATCAGTCAATATATAATCACAAAGTTGGTCATCAGCATATCAAAACGAATTAAAGCATTCCTAAAAAACAAGGGACATCATTATAAATATTGACTCCGCTCATCAATTGACTAAATTTATTAGTGTGTTTTGACTCTATTTGTATATTTCACTCTCAATTTGTGATACAACATAATAAAACAAAATACAATGTTTGATTAGTTCTATTAATTTTGTTATGTGAACATCAATAGTAGTTTCAAAACCTTTGCCCATGGGTATATTTAATATTTAAAAGGATTACCTTTCTCTAACTGCAGGAAAGTTGCTCAAAGATTTTGAGTAAAACTTTTCATTCGAGCTAAAATAATGTTCAGAATAAAGTCATTGTTATCCTAATTTAGTAGAGCGGGTATCAATTTATGCACCGGTAGAAAAACCATACCCGATACTATGCATATTTTAATCGGCCATGAATGAGCTGAAAAAGAATGTATTTAACTTTAATCATGAGTCAATTTCCTTCACATATGTATTTAAAATAGGTCAGTTACATTCGCCCGAATATTAAATCCTTGGTAAACAAGGTCTACTGACCAAAAGGTCGCGTGCGCTCACTTATTCTGATTTATGATCACACCTAACATAATATAGCCAAGCGTATCATATTATATCCTAGCCTAGTATATTCTAGACTAGTATAGCATACGATACATACCCTATACTAGAATAACCTTTTAAAGCTTAGCCTATTATAGCCTTGGTTAGCCAACCTATCGTAGCCTAACATAGTATTACCTAGCAGAGCATAGCTCTCTCTAGCCTATTATACTTTAGCCTACCCTAACATAGCATAGCTTAGTCCTATATAGCCTAGTATAGCTTAGCATAGCCTAGCATAGTATAACCTAGCCTAGCATTAACTATCCAATTATACCCTAGTCAAGCATAGATTAGTATTGTCTAGCCTAACATAATATATGCTATCCTAGCATAGCATTTTATATCCTAAATTAGCATAGTATATTTTACCCTTGTACATTATATCTTAGGATAGCTTAGCATAGCATAGTATAGCCTATTCTATGCTTGCCTAGCAGATTATAACATATTATAGCTAGTCTAGTCTAGCAGAGTATCGGCCGAATAGTTATGATGTTATTGCCAAAACAAAATAATTCCAGGGCTAACTTGGTAGGACTTTGGCAATCCTATCATTCGAAAGAGAATGTAATCCAACATAATGGTTCCAAATTTCTTTAGAATCGGACAAATAGTTATGTTTGTTATTACAAAAACAAAAACAAAACAAAACGGGGACCCACCGATCGACCGAAATAGTGAGATGTAGAGTCACTCGTGACCTGACTCGCACTCGATTAAAAATGATAAATATAAAGGATCATCTGTTTAAAAAGACCAACTAAAAGTTTGAACTACTATGGACTTTCTTTAAAATGTTACTTTAAGATGAAGTCTAGGATGTTTACTTTTTAATGAGCGTAGTAGCAGGAACAAGTTTTTGAGATTTATTAAATTTAGTAAATGCTGAAAACTTTGATTTAATCGATATAAACGTGGTTGCAATCATACCCTATACATTTTCTGTGAAAGCATCATATTAATGGTTTTAAACATTTTAATATAAATAAGCTTGAACGCACGCGAGAAACTTTGCATAAGAGTAGAGATATAATAGTTCCACTGCATACGTTGATCGTTTGGCTACAACTTAAATATGCTGCCCAACTCTGATCGCCCTCTTCCCACAGAAATATTAACCTATTGGAGATCGCAACAAAGCCTATCCAGGAACTTCGTATTCAATTGTACTAGGAAAGACTAAAGTCATTTTATTTCTCCGAAAGGTCGCCGCGTGCGTGGCCAGTTGATTAAGAAGTTTAAGATAGCACTCGCCAACACTAACTTTATTAACAAAGTTTTTTTTGCTGATTTAGGACAATTTTTAATTGCCGAATCCCCAAATCACATTGGTTTTGCTCAATCAGGTCAACATTTTGATTTATCGCCACATGGTATTTTTACAGGGGGCTTTTTATATTAACGGGCATTTTCTATATTTTCTTCTTTTGTGGGTGAATGAAATGGTTTCGGCCAGAAGATCTTTCAAACATATTTCTGATGTATTCTACTACATCTGCAGCGAATCATCGTTGTTCCTAACAGGAATCCAGTCGCTAGTTTCTAAAGCGTTCTTACCATGCTTATTTTGGTATGAAACTTGGTGACCATGCTAAATCTTGGGTGCTACACATGGTATTCAAGACATTCACTGAGTATCTGCATCGTGGACCAAGAGCAACAAGAAGTGTCTGAAGTTCAAAATTCACAAGGTTTGGAGGGAGCCGACAAACCATTGCACTGACTGCTACTTCTGTGCTATTGATTTGACTGGGATCAACAAAAAGAGCCGGGGCAGCCTCAATTATCCTGATGTTCAATAAGCACATCCTATAGTTCATTGTGATGAAATTACAGTCCCTGTCTTTGGAGAACTTCCTGACATCAGTGACAAAGATTCCTCCAGTGTTGAAGAAAATGAAGAAGAAGAAGAAGTGTTTTTTGTCGATTATGCTCTGCATCCTTTTCCCCTAAATGAGTTAAATGATCTAGTTCACGATATCAGCCTGTCAAAGTCCTTTACTGAACTTTTGTCATCCAGATTAAAGAAAAAAGACCTCCTCTCTGATAGTTCTCTCATCACCTTCTATCGCAACACACAGCAAGAGTACCTCCATTTTTCTCTGAAGAGAACTTTGTGCTTTGTGTACTGTACAGATATTGCGCCGCTTCTGGACAAGCTTGGTGTGCCACAGTGCCAAACGGAAGATTGGAGGCTTTTCATTGAGAGCAGGAAGAGATCACTGAAATGTTTTCTGCAGCACAACCACAACCAGTTGACCTATGTACCTCTCTCTCACTCGATTATACTGAAGTACTCTGAAGTGGCGAAGAACTGGCTGGCGAAAATTCATTATGATCAGCATGAGTGGTTGATTTGAGTTATTGTGAAGATAGTGAACTGTTTTGGGGGTCAATAGTTCAGGTTCAACAAGTACCCGAGTTTTCTGTGCATGCTGAATAGTAGCGAGCGAGTCAGCATAACACGCAGAAGGACTGGCCTGTGCAGGAGGAATTACACAATTATAGTTGTTATAAACAAAATAATGGTACATGACACAAATATAACCTAAATATGAGACTAAAAATGGAATCGAAATAATATTATTTAATAAATTGTGTTAGAAAATGATGTTTTTCTTATCTTAAAAACCCATTTTGGGTGAGAAATATTAACAAAAATCAACCGAAAATGTCACAAAAATGTAATCGATTTTTAAAAGTCGACTTAACCGAAAAACCTGACCTGATCAGAAGAAACGGATGTCATGGAGTTCAGTGGCCCAAAATTATCCTAAATCAGTTGAAAAAATTCAAAAGACTTACAAAGATTTTTCTTTTGTTAACCCAGTGCAATCAATGAGCTTGGCGATGTAAATTTTAATTTACTCTTCGAAGGAGCACCTCGAAATAGTAATAGTACAAATTGTTTTAAACTAAAACTATTCCAGTCAGCAATTGGAGCGAATTTTTTCATTTACATAATAATTTCAACATCGAATTCCCTTTCTGAGTTTGTGGTTGATAATACTTCTGTGAATGTTTTCAAGAATAGATAACATAAACACTTCTTTAACCAGTAGAAAGAATTACAAGTATACGCTGGATTGGAGGGGGAGGGGCGTGATCTCAACTTACCGTGAAATTTCCAGACACGTATCAGTTGTTATTTGATTTCACGTGGTTCAGGTGAACACCAGCAAAACTGATCAAGGCAAAGCGATTAGAATTATCGGAATTCGAAAAAGGCTTAATAGTGAATGTTTAATAATTGTGTGAACATTCAACATCCCTTGATGAACGGTGCCACGTGAGTACCTACATATAATCCCTCATGGAAGACATAACCACCCACTGTGTCTAGCGTAGTGGACGTCCATGGATGCCTAAGGATCCTTCCCCCGTGGCGTCTGGCTAGAATTGGTCATGGTAACAATCAACAGTGAATCAAATGGCATCCACATTCATTGCTGGAGGTACCAGACGCATATCCATAAGAGCACTGCATCATTCTTTACCTTCCATAGGATATGTGAACAGAATACCCACCAAAGTGCCCCTATAAACACTACGACAACGAGCACAGCGCCGCAATTTGACTCGTGACATCGATAATTGAAGCCTGGAGGACTAGCAACATAGGGTGTGGTCCAATTATTCACTGTTCCAGTTGTTTCTGGCTGATAAGAAGATTCAGGTGTGGCGCAGGACCAATAATGAAATTGAGCCGGTTGTCAACAGGCGTGATTGCTGGTAATAGCTCTATATTGGTGTGAGCTGTGGTTCCTTAGCATGAGTTGGGTTTGCTCTTGGGCCTAAAGATGTCATTGACCAATGACTGCTAAGTTACACTATTCGTAACCATTTGTAACCATTTGCAGACTTCTTGTACACCAACGATGGTATATTTCAGCATGATAACGGTCCATGTTATCAGGCCCAACTTGCTTAGAATTGGCTCGAGAATCATTCCGGATATTTCCAACGAATCGTGTGTGCATCACGTTTACCCGACATAAAATATGTCTAGAATTTATGGAACGTGATGACCAGGTGTCTTTGCATCTAGTATTTGTCAAATATCAGGGATCTGTGGACAGCCATGGACGTATATGCCAACATCTCTATAGAGGTCTTACCTGTGGAATCGATACCACGTCGACTTGCTGAACTTTTTCTGGTTAGAGTAGTTCCTACACGATACTCGCTACCTTCCCCATATCTTTAGGCAATTCAGTCGTGGTAAATGTCGCCTCACACATAGTTTTTAGCTTCTGAAATGGTAATCCTCATACTCTAAATGAAGCTTCTCTCATTAGATCCCATTTACTTCAATTCCTAACTATATAAATATGAATATTTTTAAAATTGCTCCAAATAACAATGCATTGAGTTTAAAAATTCTAGAGTCCCTTCCCAAAAAACTTGTGCACATACTCTTGATTCTTAATGCTTATCTGCTCCTTTAACCTCACTACTCACTCAATCTTGCCTCCAAATCCATTTCTTTGGTCTTGTCCTTTGCCTAAACCCATTCGGACAAGGCCCAGAAGTATTTCATCTATTTATAATTTTTTTTTATCTATTTTTAAAGAGTTAGGTCTGTTTTCTTTAGGGATATTGCGTTCTATCATTTGATAATTTAAATACTTAATTGATGCTTTATCCCCAATGGATAAATGTAGTTTATTACTGGTTTTTAACCTTGTAATTTATTTGGGGTTTTTGGGGTAATTTTTAGAATCCGAATACGAGCGTGCAGCATAAAAGGCAATGCATGTGCCTTTTAAAACCCTATTTTTTCTCGTATCATATAATCTTATACATATATAAAAGGTGTCCCTCACAAATCTATATACTGTATATAGCATCATATATATTAATTTAAAATAAACATTATTATACAAATCACTAATGAAAGATAACAGTGATATGATGCTTTAAATGTTATAAAGATTTGTTTGAATCTATTTTATCATTTGAAAAAATGATATATATTGTTTGTTTTTGTCAAATGATAAAATATATGAGGCTAGAAAGAGTATAAAGTCTTTTAGAGGACAGTGTATATATATATATATATATATATATATATATATATATATATATATATATATATATATATATATATATATATATATAAATCCGAAAATAGACTGAGCATGGTTTCTATAGTGTAGTGCGTGGGAGATATCCTATAATTACTTTTTTCGCGTGCGAGAGATGCTGAAAGGGAGGGGGGGGGGGGCTTGTGGTTGTGGTCCTCTGGAGCGCCATCAGCGAGATGAGCACTGACCCTCGCCTTCATTGGAACGCAGCACAGATTAAGGGTGCCAGCCCCCGTCCCCCCCCCCTCCCTATGCCGCCCTTCCCATCAGCCAGGAGCTCCTTTAGCATTTTGAAAGACTAAAGAGATAAGGAAGAAACCTGGTTCGAGATAGGAGCCGGCGAACCCCGAAGAATCCCAACCCCACACAATAAGAGCGAGCGAAAGAGAGACTTCAGATTTCAGATTACTTGGCCCCTATTAAGCCACTGGACTGTTTTGGGGGAAGTTTATTTTTTGTTTTCATTTTTTGTCTCTCAACGTTCTTGATGACGAACAGAGCAGAAAAATTCGTTAGCAATTTTTATTATATGTATATATATATATATATATATATATATATATATATATATATATATATATATTTATGAGCGTCGTGGCCATATTAGCAATGAACGCTTAATACACAGGTTTAAATCAACTCCTTTATTCATTTTTATAAAAGGGTTAAAATAGTTTGCCCTATTTCTCCGTTTCTATATCTCCCATTTTCCTTCTTAAGCTTTCATTGGTTCCCCTAATATTTTCCTTAGCATTTTTTCCGGGTTGTGCTACCAGTTTTCATCTCTTTGGGCCTTTAAATACATTATATATATATATATATATATATATATATATATATATATATATGATATAAAATCCTATGTAAGTTCCTAGCCTAGGGGGATATTGGGTTTGAGAGGGTAATGCTTTGTTGGATTTGAATAAAGTGTCTGGTATCTTAACGGTAGAGTGTATCTCACCGTCAATCAGCAGACCCGGGTTCGAGTCCCGGCCAGGCTTATTCAACCTCTTTTCCCCAGTATGGATTGCCTTCATTGTGCCGTCTTTTGCTCTCTTTGATCCTTGTGCTCTTTCAAATTCTCTTTTCTTTAAAAGACTCCAGTTTCTTGTTTCATTGCTTATTGCAATTAATAACACGAAGAGCCAAAGAATATTGAAAAATGATTCCTAGTACTTTCATCTTTATTATCAAAGATCTTCTTTGGGGATTTAGGAAGGTTTATAAGTGAGAGGGGAGGGGGTGGATTTGCTTCTCTGACTTAAAGTCGGTTGGTAATAAGGAGTATTAAGTAAATCTGTTTTTTTTTTACTTCATGATTAAATGCATGATTACTGAATATAAAGTGAAGAGACCGATTGCCGTTTATGTCAGAGTTGTCAATGAAATTTATACCAACAAATTGTAAAATATGTCTTCAAATGCTAATGCCACAATTTGAAATGGAACCATCAGGATCGCAAATAATTGCACGAGCGAATGCTTATATGGATAAGTGTCGTAGAATGACCCCGACATATACGTCACTTCTACCCTATATTGCGGACGCTCAAGGTCAAACGGGTGACCTTGACTTAACTCTGGTTACAACAGAGATAGGGGATAGAAGTGTGTGTGTGGGAGGGGGGGGACGAGTGCGAAGGATTTAAATTCAAAAGAGTGAGTGCAGTTCGTCGATATTAACTAATGAAGGCTATAGCTATGAGGCTTATTAAAAAGTAAGTACAAAAATAAACTTTAATATATACACAGTTATACACAATAAATAGATTAAATGAAATAATGGCAATAGATACTCTATGTATATAAGAACCGAACGTATCCGAGCTACTTAGAGCGGGCCCTACGGAGGAAAGGGGGGGCGAGAGGCGGTACGAGCCTCTGTACAAACACACTCAGGGATGATTGGACGAATAGCCACAGATGGTTCGTCTCAGCCTGGCTTGGGTTCGAGGTTTTAAGAGATGAAACGGGTGATCGGATGGTTATTCAACGGGCATTAACCACGGGGAGTTTAACCTCTACTAGTAACACTAACTAGAGGGAGTATTCGTGACAAATGAAATGTACCGAAACCAAGGATGGGCCAATTGACTGGGGCTCAGATTCTTCGGTATAATTCTAGCCTTCGGCTCGTCGAGAATGACGTGTTTCGTTGTAATAGGCAGGCCTTTACTGTCGATGCCCTATTGGGACCAACAATATATAGGGACCAGCAAGAACCGTTACTGCTTCTGCCAATGGGGGGGGGGAAATCTATCCACGAATGAACACGACGCTTGAGGGATGAGAAGTACTCCCGCGGTGGTTTCTTGATAACACTCTGGGAGATGACAGAAGCGCGTGTTTGAGACTTCAATCCCTCGCTTATCGCAGAAAGGAGTTCGATATTCTTTCTGTTCTCACGGTCCTCGCTTACGTGGACTGACCTCGTGGTTGCAATGGCCAACATGGCAGCAAGGAGCCTCTATTCTTGACAATACGAACAGTTTGCTTTGAGTGTTATAATTGCGCACATTAGATAGATATTTAACGCGTACATCTAATTCTTGTCCTGACTGTCCTTTGTATACTTTAGACAATCCCTACATTTATAGCATGTCAGTAGTAACAGTCTCCAGTATGGCAGTGATTCTTTGCTTGAGTTCCTTAAGGTTTACAGAAAAAGAAAAAATCCCCTTGTTGATCTCATTTCAGCAGCAGATTTTCATTGAGATAATATCCGTCCTGTTAAAAAAAATGAAGTCTTTATGTTCATTTGTAATAAGTTCATCCATTAGCCAGTTGTGAAGTATTTTCATTAAAACATAACCGGTCACACTTCCCTCAAAGAAAAACTGCCATACAGACGATTCGCTTTTGGTGAGTCCCTTTCATGCTCACCTGTGGTATGGAGATTTTCTTTCCCCAAAATGCTTGTAGAATTTGCCATTCGTAAGAAATGTGGCCTCATCAATAAAAACAAGACGTTCATGGAACTCATCTCCTGCAAGTTTTTCTTGCATATCAACACAGAATTATTTACGTTTTGGGTTATCATCTGCCTTTAAGGAATGAACGAGCTGCAGCTTGTAAGGTCTCATTCGCAAGCGTTTCCTCATGAGACATCGACTCTCTTTAGAGAAATCTTAGTTTCCAGGCTTGGTCTTCTTATGTATTTCTTGGGGCTCCGCTAGAGTTTATCCCAAACTTTCTCGTCTCTTTCGATGTTGGTCGTCATCCAGATCCTTTTGTCGTGCACAGACAGCTTTAATCTTTGAACATTTTGTGCAATGTCCAAATCTGCATTGCTATTGGTGCATTTTTCGAGAATTCTCTCACAAATGCATGATACAGAGCCTTGTTCAACTGTGTTCAAGCATACTAAAAAAAAGTATTTTCTTTCCACTAAATGCCATTTCTAGCTTAAAAAGACAAAGACAAAACAGTCGACATAAAATTTGGACGTATTTCACACAAATACTGTTGTGTTAAATGTAAGATGTGTAAAATTGAGTATTTAAGCGACTAAACCCTCAGTGTGGATATGAGAAATCAATCTCTTTAAAGATCAGTTTGAATGTAGAGAGATCTAAATTTTACTAAAATAGGACAGGATAAAAATAGTTTTGGTTGAAATGGGATGGTTTAAATTTTGAGATAATTTTCGGTTACTAGAAATGTCTGGGAGACAAAAATGTATTTAAAGAGCCTCTGTTTAGTAAAGTAAACTGCGGTGTACGCAGTGATGATATGCGGTTATCATTGCAAAGAGTAGACACCTTTACAGTCTATCAGGCACGTGTGGGGGACGCCCTAAAAGAACTGCTTCAATTGGGTATCAATTGATTCTTTTTAAGGTTGTTAAATTTGTCTACTAGATGCATTCACTCGCTCTGCGGGGATGGCAAGCGTACCCCAGGGGTGCCTGATGCAGTGTAAAGGTGACTACTCCAACTATACTAACCGCGATACTCTCCTGTTTCAGATTAGCCGATCTCACAGCCAATTTATAAATAATCACCTTTGTTTTTGTGTGGAGGAGGGGAGTTGAGATCTTTCTGTGGTACAGTAAATACTAGTGTATTATTATCAATATTATTTGCTCATTTTAAAATTAATAATTAGTAAACTTTTTTTCTGTTCCCATCAGATAGGCAGCTAAGTTCCCCCCCCCCCCCTTTATCTCTCTTCCGAAGCATTTTGTAAGACGGCGCCGCAGAAGCGAGTTTGTGATACCTGCAAATTTCTTCTAGCTCACTTTCAGGAGAGATTAACCCGGTGTCGCCAATCCGATCCGGGCCTCAGTTCGAGGTAAACTTCAACACGATAAATCATGAAATGGTAAGTGCGACTGTACACTGAGTTCCTTTTAAAGCAGGTCGGTGATTTTTTATTTTCTTTCTTCTTCTCTCTTTTTTTGTTTCTCCTCTATTCTTCTTTTGTTCTTCTTCACTCTTTTCCTATTTCTTCTTTACTTCTCTTTTGTTCATTTGCTCCTTCTTTACTCTTCCACCCCTCTTGATTCCTTCTCAACTCCACTTTCGAGGATGACAAACTCCAGCATGAGGCACGACTCCCACAATCTCCAGACCACACCACCCGCCCAAGGATACCCAAGCACCCGAACCCAACCCCCTCACTCCACCCTTTCTCTTCTCCTCCTCCACAACTCCCCCAAATACTTCTTCCTCTCCTCCATCACCCCTCCCAAAATCAGCAACTCTCTCATCTCCAACCCAATGCTACCATATTTCATTCTCACATACTGCATCCCCTCACACTACAACAAGAAGTGCTCAAGACTCTCAGTTGCCATCAGCCCTTTCCTCTCACACACCCTGCACATATCCTCTCCCTCCACAAAGCTAGCCCTTCATCCAAGCTACAATGTGTTACTCCTACACCGGTACAACAATCTTGATCCCTCATCACTCCCATAAATCTCGCTCTCTTCCTCCACTTTATCTTTATACTGGTTATATATAGTTAGTGTAGGTTTCTCTTCTCTCTCTCTCTCTCTCTCTCTCTCTCTTTCTCTCTCTCTCTCTCTCTCTCTCTCTCTCTCTCTCCCATCTATCCATCTACTTCGCATTCATTATAAAATTTCAAGCTAGGAACTGCGAATAGTCTGTAAGCCTATACCGATGTGGAGGTAGATAACATTCGCTTTAGGGAAATTCAATTGCGTGTAACAACTCTGAGTTTTGTGTCGGGTGACCGGCTAAAGGAAGATGTAATTACTATGCAGATTCTAAAAGTCGAAGATTTCACCAACTCTATTTCTGACTTTGCAGACGCAGATACTTAACATACCAGTTTTCTATTTTAAGTATGTGCTACTAATGTTTTTTTTATATAATAAATCAGAGAAGCTGATTGCGCGTTATATGACTTTATTGAGAAAATAACCTTCATGACAGAAACTGTAAAATGATTCTTTTTGGTATACTGCCTCTAGTAGGCTCGGTAAACGATTTTCTTACAAGAGAGTTTTAAATTAATAACTATCTAAAAGTTCTTTGCGAGAAAGAATAAGTATATTTTGTGGACTTTCAGGATTATTTATAGGAACAACACGGCCTGTTTATGCCAGATGGACCTCATCTAAACAAAGTAATAACTAGGAGGTTGTGCAGGATTTTAAATTCAGTTCAGTTCAGTATCGGAAGTCTTGCCATTCGCAGCAGCAGTTACTCCCTTTGCGGCTAAATTCTTCTTATAATCGTTTTGTGTTATTTTAGCTGTCCTATATTTCCACATTTTGTACATTATTTCTTTTGTATTTTCTATTTTATCTTCTTGTAAGAGCAATTCTCCAGGAATTGTATCTTCAGATTCAGTCTTCTATACCCATCTTAAGATTCTCTATCTCACCTTCACAAACTGGGCAGATTGTATTTCCATTTAAATGTATATTTCTGTCATATACTGGCAGAGCATTTGATCTTTCTTTATAGGGTATAACTGATAAATATGAGTTTTCATAAATATTTTCTTCTTTATCTCTTTTTTTCCAATTTCGGTATACCTCAAGAGTTGATTTTGTTGAGATTTATTCTTTTTACAGTTTTAGGTTCCACTCATATATTTTTTGGTCTATTTCTGCTTTATTTTGAATTTTAATATCCTTGATACTTATTTATGATCCACTTGATATTTTTGTAAGGTCTCTGATAAAGTTATGGTTCTTTTCTATCATATCATTCGATATACATTTTAGAAGATAATTTTCTCCTTCCAAAATACTTTTAATATCATCATCATCATCACTAACTCTATAATTTAAGAAGGGGATTTTTTTTAGTATTTGAATAATAATTTCGTCTTAGTTTAGTTATGACTTATGTTTTTATATAAAGTTATTTCTAATAATTCTTTTATAATATCAGAAAAAAAAATGGTGAAGTTCAGAAATAAATATAAGTATCGAAATTTTGTGAGTTTTTTAAATATAAAAGAATTACAAATGGTGAAGTTCAGAAAATTTATTTTTATATATCTTCTTCTCTATAACTCTATATTTTAGCAACGTGATATTTTGAAAGGGGGAAAATTTAGTTCCGAGTTCCTTTTTAAAATGATTATAATTGGCGAAGTTCAGAAAATTTATAAAAATTTAACCATGGCTGCTTTTTTTCAGATTTTAATCTTAGTAGCGAAACGCAAGCTCTCCCCGTAGGGGACGGGGGGTGGCGAAGCCATTGCCTGGAATGTTTATTAATTCGTTTTGAAATCCGATTGCATTATTTTCAATTTCATTCATTATTATAGAGCCCGTACAACCTTGTCTTATTCCATTTGTTATTGGCATTTCAATTTCTTTTTTATTAAAATTTATGATACTTTTGTCACCCTAATAGATATTAGCAATAATTTCTATAATGCCTTGGTATATTTTGAGTTGCATCATTGCATCTATTAAACTACTTCGTTTAATAGAATCAAAGGCTTTATTAAAGTTAACTGAGATCACATATAATGTTTTTTTACATCCTTTCTTTTCTATTTTATTTTGAAGACAATTGGTGAACATTTTTATACATTTTTTACTATTAAGTAATGACTTAGAAATTTCCGGTTTAATGTCCTGGGCCTGGAGTTCTCCTACATCTTAATTTTCTTAGACACTTAGATACCCTTTCTTGTGTAATAGTTACTTTTTCCATAGGAGTTATATATTTCTTCATTTCCATTACTGCATCCGTCAAAACAGTAACTATTTTACGGCCCAAGCTTGCTTGTTGAAATTATACCTCACCAATATTCGCAACATAATTTAGATTAATGATAGTAATGAAAATATGGATAAAATAGCTTCTCTTTTGTAAAGAAATTTCAAGGAATTCCTGCTCAGTGGAAGTTCAGAATGGGAGAAATCTGAATTTCTAGCTGCACTTTAAAGTCTACATTTATTTTCGACTCAGCAGTAAACTCCGAAAATATTTCTTCATTTCCATTACTGCATCCGTCAAAACAGTAACTATTTTACGGCCCAAGCTTGCTTGATGAAATTATACCTCACCAATATTCGCAACATAATTTAGATTAATGATAGTAATGAAAATATGGATAAAATAGCTTCTCTTTTGTAAAGAAATTTCAAGGAATTCCTGCTCAGTGGAAGTTCAGAATGGGAGAAATCTGAATTTCTAGCTGCACTTTAAAGTCTACATTTATTTTCGACTCAGCAGTAAACTCCGAAAATATTTCTTCATTTCCATTACTGCATCCGTCAAAACAGTAACTATTTTACGGCCCAAGCTTGCTTGATGAAATTATACCTCACCAATATTCGCAACATAATTTAGATTAATGATAGTAATGAAAATATGGATAAAATAGCTTCTCTTTTGTAAAGAAATTTCAAGGAATTCCTGCTCAGTGGAAGTTCAGATTGGGAGAAATCTAAATTTCTAGCTGCACTTTAAAGTCTACATTTATTTTCGACTCAGCAGTAAACTCCGAAAATATTTCTTCATTTCCATTACTGCATCCGTCAAAACAGTAACTATTTTACGGCCCAAGCTTGCTTGATGAAATTATACCTCACCAATATTCGCAACATAATTTAGATTAATGATAGTAATGAAAATATGGATAAAATAGCTTCTCTTTTGTAAAGAAATTTCAAGGAATTCCTGCTCAGTGGAAGTTCAGATTGGGAGAAATCTAAATTTCTAGCTGCACTTTAAAGTCTACATTTATTTTCGACTCAGCAGTAAACTCCGAAAATATTTCTTCATTTCCATTACTGCATCCGTCAAAACAGTAACTATTTTACGGCCCAAGCTTGCTTGATGAAATTATACCTCACCAATATTCGCAACATAATTTAGATTAATGATAGTAATGAAAATATGGATAAAATAGCTTCTCTTTTGTAAAGAAATTTCAAGGAATTCCTGCTCAGTGGAAGTTCAGAATGGGAGAAATCTAAATTTCTAGCTGCACTTTAAAGTCTACATTTATTTTCGACTCAGCAGGAAACTCCGAATAAAAGACATCTCAGATCAATTCAAGATAAAGCACCAGAGGTTGCGCCAGGGGACTATTCTTGAATTGGATAATAAGGGATTCACACGCCAGACAGTAAAGCAGTCATTGAATTTTGTTGATAGAAATACAGGTCTTCATACACAAAACATAGATTCTGATTGGAACAAACAAAAAATAAAACAATGAGGGTTATAAACGACATTTTCTTTTAACATTCATATTTGTTCTACTTTATGTTGCAGGGTGGATTTTTGCCAAACCCATTTCAGAGCTTATGTAATCACATACCTGAACAATAGGATATTAACATTTGCTTTAAATTTATAATATGCTCATCTTTTTATTTACTCCATTTTATTCAAATTTAATTCAATACATTTTTTCCTTTCTATATTTGTATATTTTTCTTGGATCTTGTAAAGATGATGCATCCTAAGGTTTTTTCGACCCTAATATAAAACTTAACCTAACTTAACCAAACCTAAATTAACCTAGATTATTCAAGATTAGGTTGGATTTGGTTAGACTAGGTAAAGTTAAGTTTAATTAGGTTAGGCTTGATAAAGTTACGCTTAGTTAGGTTAGGTTATATTAAGATAAAAAAAAACAAGTTATGACGCTTAATCTTTACAAGATCCATTTTGTTTTTTCTTACCGGATAACTTGCGAGTCGTATACAGGTCATAGGTACCTTTTATTTGCGCAATGTGCCTATTCCTGAATTGAACGAACTTAGGTGCCTTATCTTAAATTGATTCAAGGCAAGGTGCCTATTCTTGGAATTAGGTTGCTCCAGTTGCCTTTTCTTCAATTGGAGAATTTAGGAGCTTTATCTTGAATTGATCCGACATCTCTCCTAGCGTGCCGCCATGGAATTCCCAGGCATTGACAAATAGGCTTTCAATTGGTGGTGTGCGGAATGTATCAATCGCTAGGTGGAGACCAGTGTGGTAGATTGATTCTACCTTCCGCAATACAAGCACGCCTGTGGAAGCGTAAGACTTGCATCCGTAGTCAAGATTCCTTACGAAAAAAATATCGGTAGAAAAGTAAGTCATTAGCTTTATCAGCCCCGCATGTACTGAACGTCACGAAACGAATAATGTCTATTGCACGGGTATAAGAGGCCCTAAGTCTGCGTATATGAGCCTCCCAGTTGAGGCGTCGGTCGAAAACAAAAACCGAAAAAACAGTGCGAATCCACCATCTCCACGCGAAACTCGTTGAGGGAAAAGTACGGGGCGGGATGGAGCCATGTATGGCGGCAACGATAACTGAAACCTGTAGGCACCGGCATAGCGAGAGATGCAGGTAAATGTTAGTTAGAATTGATGCTCCAGAGTTGGCATCTGGGCCGCGCCATAAGAGATCAAAAAGTCATCTACCTAGATCATAGCGGAAACATCTTCCGGCAGCACCAAGGTGATACCATTGCTGCTTAGGGCAAAGAGTGTGAAGACACGTATTCCCAGCAATAGTAATTAGCTCCATGGTAATGAGGTTTCCGGATAAAAACTCAACGGCCTCAGTCACAGATCTAAACTCCTCGAATGGGATAGAAAAACAAGTCATTTCCAAAAATAATGACCACCGCGCCATTCTAAGCACCAGTGGGACATTTTTTATGCGGTAGTTGCCCAGAAAATGATAGTTAAATGGGAAAGTGATCACTACCCTAGAGATCATCGGCCAAATCATACCCCAAATCAGACCTTATATCCAAAAACACAGGGATAGATCTAGGCAGAAAAATGAAGCGATTCTCGGACAGTGATGCGTAAACTCATTTACATTTAGGACACCTATTTTCAGCTTGTCGATCAGGTCGGGTCGGACGTAACCTCTGGGATTAATTGATCTTGTATACCCCGTACACGGGTATCTACGGTTAAATCCCCGAGCAGACAAAGAGGCCTCGCCAACCATGCCAAGACGTGGCAGAAATCTCCCAAGCCGAAGTTGGGTGTATGTGGAGTGTACGCAGAAGTGACAGTATATCTCCTATACAGATGTAGGCACACTGCCAATCTCAAAGATAAGAGAAATGGAGATCAGAGATAGATAGAGAGAGACGGGTAGGACGGAAAGAACACGCGATTGGCTTCTTTTTGAGGTAACTTCCGTTTGATAAGACGCCGTATAGCGAACATAATTGTAAGAACGAGAGATTCCGCGAGATAGCGTGAAGGTCTAAATTCACTCCCGTCGCCTCTGTATAGATAAATTAAAATCCACTTCCGGCGGGCCCGTATATATAGTTAAGCATTGGCCTAGGTTAGATTAATATTTTGCCAGAGGACGCGACGCAAAAGAATTCTTTCTCTCGGCCTCCCTTACCCTAAGAGCCTGAAAACAAGAAAATTAAATAAGAAAAATAAGAACTAGGAACGAGGAGATTTCCACACTGTTGTATTCGACTCAGCTTCTTCGCGGCGAAATACTCCCTCTATCCCTGCCTTCGAGGCTAGCAGTGGTTGTTAGAAGAAAGGTTGTATTCTCCTTCATAACTTTAAACTGGCCGAGTACTAATCGTCCAAGTGCAAACCCATCCATGCCGTTGAAAAGCAATCGAGCTCGGCGCTCATATTCGCTCCCTAAGCCTTTCTCTCGGGTACAAAAATACTCGAGCAGCAGATTCACTCAGAGTAGTAGTTTCCCTTTTGTCGGTCGTGTACGTTTGTGTGTACGTGCTCAAGGCTCTTGTCTGGAGCTGACGTGTGGAAACCTTTTGCCCATTTAGTTTTTTTTATTTATATGCTTATACATTATTTTATTTTTGTTTGTGCAGTAGTAAAATTTTTTTCAGTCAGTTTGATATCCGAACCTCCTAGTTAGTTGGTTTAATTCGACCAAGGAAAATAGTCACTTACTTGATTTAGTGCAACCAACGTTTAAAGTGTATCATTAAGGGCAAGGTCAACCGCAGAGTGCCCTGCGTGCTTGCCACGTTCCCTTCCAAGTCAAAGGATGCAAGCGGAGGCCCGGAAATCTAACCTTATCTAGTAAAATCTTGTATACCTCGTACAGGGGTCTATACCGTTAAATCCCCGAGCAGACGAAAGGGCCTCGGCAACCATGCCACGACGTGGCAGAAATCTCCCACGTCGAAGTCGGGTGAAGGTGAAGTGTACGCAGAAGTGACAGTATACCTACTATACAGATGTAGATACACTGCCACTGGCTGAAATGAGGTATTTTTTAGCAAATAGAAGAACGAAATAATCATCCCGGCTGTAAATTACACATCCTACTACCTACCTCCCATCACATACTGGTGTGGTAGAAAACCTTTTATACACCGGGAGCGGGAGGGGAGGGGGCACGCGCAGAGCATGGGCTTTTGAAAAAAATAACTAACTGCAAACGGGAGGAGACGAACCTCCGCAGCTCTTCCCAGTTGGAACGGTGTCAGATACAATTGAGGAATAGTCCTCCAGGCCTAGCTCGAAGGAGATGCTGGAGCCCTCTTCGAAGAAAAAACTCTAAAGGGAATGGCGGGGATCTATCCTTTGAAGAATCCACCGTCTCTGAGCCAACTAATCAAGCCTTGGTTTGGGGCGTAGGAGCTGAAGCTCCTCTAGTGTTGTCCTCCTTTCGGTGGTCAATTTTAGAACCGCCGGAAGAGGATCTCACTGCTACCTTCAGGGGAGTTGCCTCCTGTAGATCTAACGAGCCGGTGGAGGAGAGGGCTGAGTGTAACTGAGAGTTTTAAGCACTTCCTGTTGGAGTGTGAGGGGATGCCTTACGGGAAACGGTCACGCTAGGGGATGGGCGGAGCCCGGTTTTAAGCAAGGTTAGGTGATCGCTCAGGTTGGGGGGAGGGGGGGCGATAGAACCAGCAAAGAGTTCTGAATGGCGCAGAAACGACTGTGCCCTTAGAACTGGCGGTGTCAGGAACAGAGTTTCATTTTTTTAATTCGGGCCTAAGACGTCTCAGGCCGCGCAGGGCGGGCCGGGACCAAGTCCTAAGCCTCGTTAAATGAGAAACTATCCGCAGCCTGAATGTCCAGAATTTCTTTCAGTAGGAGATACGCAATTCATTGCCTCGGAGAAGGTGGGTGCGTCTCTCCGCGGTCACACTTAGCTATAACCGATAAGAACTTATTGTGTGTGGCCTTGGAAAATTTCACACCACAAACATAGGGTAAACCAGACTTTACACGTTTACATAAGGGATTCGTATGTCCAAAGCGGTGTCAGTAGTGAGTGCACTTCCGCGGCAGTGGCACGAATGCCTTCATGGGGTAGCGATACCAACTGGCACGCTTCGATTCATGGAGCCTGTCACAGTAGTAGCCCATGTAGTAGTCTAAGTGGTAGTCCATAAGATCCTTACTATTCGGCCGAATAGTTAGGATGTTATTGCCAAAACAAAATAATTCCCGGGATAACCTTGAGAGGACCTTGGGAGAATTATATCATTCGGAAGAGAATGTAAAACAACACAAAGGTTTCAGATTTCTTTAGAATCGGCCCAAAAGTTAAAATGTTATTACCCCCCCCCCAAAAAAAAAGAAGCAAAATGGCGACCGACCGACCAACATAGTGATATATAAAATCGGCTACGACTAGACTCGCACGCAACTAAAAAGAAAACGATCACTTATATCTTCGTTTATATATGATAACTCTCAAACACATCGGATCAATCCTAGACAACGACCCCCAGCCTATGTTAGGGATCATTATGGAGGATTGAGCTTTTTTTGGGGGGGGAGGTAGGCAGTATCTAGGAAGAGTCTTTGGGGGGAGTCATTACTTAGGATTGAATTGGTTAAATGCGTAATAATAATAATTGATAATAAGTTTAAGATAAAAAAGTATAAATTCTACTTAATTTTGAATTTGTTTTAGATAATCCCGGTTAGGTTAGGTTCAAATAACCGAACCTAACCTAACTTAACCTAACCAAACCTAACCTAACTTGACCTAACCTGACCTATCCTGACCTAACTTAACCCTAACCTATGTAGAAGATTGATTCGGTTTGAGTGGATTTAAAATTTTCTGCCATCCTATTTCTCTTTTTTACTCCTTGAATTAATATTTTACTTTTGGGGGGTATAATTGTGTTTGTTTAATCTTTTGTTTATTTTTCTTTAATAAAAACTATTTTACCGATTATTTTCTAAATATACCAATAAGTTTCTCTGGGGTCAACAACTATGATATTTTTGAGTGGTCATCTTCTAGGATTGAAATTTCTTCGTGGTCATTAATTAGGAATGGTGTTCTCGGGGATCGTTGTCTCGGATTGATTCCACGCATCTTCCCACCTATTGATCTGAGACCTTCTTATACAGGGTTTAGATTACATTATCTCAGTTTCTATACCACAAGTTTCAAACTTAACATCATTAAAACCTTACTTTCCCACATTTTCAACCTCGCTTTATCATACTTCAGCTTTCCAAAGTAGCCACCTTCGTCTCTAATTATATTACCTCGAAAATGGATATTCGGGAAACTTGTTCGAGCGAACTTTAAATATCTTCGTCCCTACAAAGTTTAAACCAAAAGCTTTTTCATACAACTTCCTAATCTCTCTTTGGGTACAAACTCTCTTTTCTTTTAAATCATTCTTTTCATGCCACTAACCTTCATCCACATTTCAAAACCTCAGCAAACGACAGGGGTTTTAGTCGCTTGCACGCGCCTCTATAATTTACTATTTCGGTCCGTAGGGCGGTCGGGCGGATGGTAACCATTTTACTGTTCAATGAGTTTTTGAAAGTTTTGAAGGTCGTAAGGTCATAAGTCAGAATAATTGAGAGCACGGGACTTAGTGCTTGTTGACCTTGTTAACATAAAGAATAAGATACCAACGCTGTTCCACTCCTCCATTATTTGCAGATACACACAATTCCTGGTCTATATCCGAGACCTATCTAGGATCAACGAAGCGGTACATTGCATGTCACTATTTGCACTCATCTAGGCTTTAGTGATATAACACAAGACCACCATCACCAGCCCCCATGATACCCCATCCGATTACATTCTCGCTGGTGCTGTCTTTCTTATTTGCCCTCTTTCGAGGATAACACTATCAATAATACCGTCCAATGTGAAAGCAGTATGAGCAGTACTAGAATGTGAAAGCAATACTAGAGTTCGATACGATTAATCCCATTATGGTTACAATAAATCAAATCACCCGCAAAGAAAGAGAGGAAAAAAGGAATAATTATTTCTTGGGAAAAATAATTTTTCCTAATTACGAAAAAATCCGGGCAGAGGTGGGGATCGAACTGAGCACACTGAGGCAGCATGGTTCGATTTCCACCTCTACACAGATTTTTTTTCCTATTAAGAAGATTCAGTACTAGAATGTGAAAGCAATACTAGAGTCTGATACGGATTAATCCCATTATGGTTACAATAAATCAAATCACCCGCAAAGAAAGAGAGGAAAAAAGGAATAATTATTTCTTGGGAAAAATAAATTTTCCTAATTACGAAAAAATCCGGGCAGAGGTGGGGATTGAACTGAGCACACTGAGGCAGCATGGTTCGATTTCCACCTCTACACAGATTTTTTTTCCTATTAAGAAGATTCAGTACTAGAATGTGAAAGCAATACTAGAGTCTGATACGGATTAATCTCATTATGGTTGCAATAAATCAAAGCGCCCGCAAAGAAAGAGAGGAAAAAAAGAATAATTATTTCTTGGGAAAAATAAATTTTCCTAATTACGAAAGAATACGGGCAGAGTTGGGGATCGAACTGAGTACAATGGGGCAGCATGGTTCGATTTCCACCTCTACACAGATTTTTTCGCTATTAGGAATATTCGTTTTTCCGAAGAATTAGTCCGTTTATCTTCTCTTTCCTTGCGATTTGATTGATTTATTTCCATCATTCTCTCATATTAATGAGAGATATATAATTTATATTCGCCGAAAGTTTAACTCTTTCTAGTTTTCCCTTTGAATTCCCAATCAATTTCTCTCTCTGTCAGTCCTTCCGAACAACTTAGCGAAGGATTGCTTAGAAGCTAGTCTATTTGAAAGAATTTTTATTATCCCGCGTAGCCGAGTGGTCTAAGAGGGTGATTTTTATTGAGATGAAAGCGGTTGCTCGCTGTCTCAGTGGGTTTGGTTCAATGCCCACATCTGCACGAATTTTTTTAGCAAATAGGGAAATTTATTTTTCCCAAGAAATAATTATTCCTTTTATCTTCTCATTCGTTGCTGTTTGATTAATTCATTTCCATCATTCTCTCGCGTTCACGAGAGATATACAACTTATTATTACAAATATAACCAATTAACTATTCTTCCCACTCCCCAACTAAACCTAGCTCATTAAAACTTCCAGGTTCTGACTTGCTCGTTGGTATTGTTAAAGAAATAATCTATAACAACAAGATTCCTGTTAAAAAAAATGAAGGATTCTGTCTGTATGCAATAGATTAGCCACTTGTCCTGGCAACTTTGACCATCTTGAACTAGAATGTTCCCTTCCACCTCCACCTCCCCACCAACCCCTAAAATCTCTGTTTTTCGTTTGCTCCTTTCTACTCTTTCTCATACAAACTTGGGTAATGAAAACTTTAATGCATTCTTAACATTCAAAGGAGTGAAAATCGGAGATAAAATTCAAAGAGTGACGTGAATATTACCGTAACACAGGTATTTACTTACATTTTAAATATTTCTGAAATAATTCGTGCTTTCGTCTCATTATAAAACTAAAAAAGAAACTTTGTAAACATATATTTAACAGAAGATTATAAAAAACTATTGTTCAAAATCTTCTTCGGTATTCACTCTTATACCCTCTTATCTAAAGGATCACATTAGACATGCTTAACTCTATGAGTTTCATAAAGGTGTCAATGCAACTAGAGCGGAAAAATCCATTCAAAGCACTTATGAGGAGGATGCAGCAAATAAAATAAGTTTCAGTCGGTAGTTTTCTCGTTTCCCAATGAGGATTTCAGTCTAAAAGGCGGACCAAAAGAGAAAGTCCAAAATAACTTGATTCCCAAGAGTGGGAACTTGTCAGAGCAAACCTTCTACATCTTCTAGACAACTTGCGAAACAATTTATTCCACCCACACGATTCTTCTACGCCAACTGAAAAGGATTGGAATAGTTCCAGTGATTGGAAAATGAGTGTCGCAAAAATTGTCCCTGGTGAATCAGCAACATCATGTTGCTCGCTGTGAGCCATTGCTTTCACGAAACCTTCAGGCACCATTTTTGTGTAGGTTTGTTACTGGTGGTGAGAGGTCGACCCTTTATCATAACGCTAAACGTCACCGTTCGTTGATCAGTCGAGGAAGCAGAATTTCTCAACTGAGAAGAAACCTTCATCCCCAAAAAGATCATGTTGAGTGTATGGTTGGATATTGGAGGAATTGTCCATTACGAACTGTTAGCAAACAGTTAAACAATTAATATCAATCTCTACTGCAATCAACCTAATCGTTTCAAGGCTGCTTTGGGCGGAAGGCAACACTCTTTATTTAACGGAAGGGTTGACATCCTCCCTCACGATAATGCCCGTCCTCACACAACTCGAATGACCAAGATCTCTTGAAGGAGCTGGAATGGGAAATATGGCTTCATCCTCCATATTCTCGTCAATTTGCTCATTATGATTATCACTTGTTTGCGGGATTACAAAACCATTTTGATGGTTCTAGTTTGACATCAATAAAAGAGGCTGAAAACGAGTTCGATTCATATTTTGCATCAAAACCTAAAGAATTATACAAGCACGGTGGTACCTATTTATAAGACTGTTGACAGATGGAATGAGGTTCTAGGAAGCAATGGAGGTCATGTTTATGATTAAATATTTCCATAGTCATAAGTTTGTTCATTTTTAATATATAATCTAAAATCGAGCATTACTTTCGTTCCAACTATATATAACAACTATTACTAATAAACAACATTTAGCAGTTCACAAAAGTATTTAACTAATAATAATATTTCCTGACAACTTTTGTTTGCAATAACAGCATGAAGACGATTCTCCTAGGTTGATATTAGCTTTTCTCAATCATTTCATATATTTCTTTCAACTCTTTTATGCAATTATTCCTCAACGAGGCATAGTTCTCTGGAGTCTCTTTCGGATTGCAGTCTTCAGTATTCAACAAAAATGGAATTGAGGTCTGGCGATTGAAATGGACATAGAAAGAAATCTATTTTTCCTTTCTTAAACCTTCTAGAGTTAATTTGACATTGTACTTAGGATCGTTGTCCTGCTGAAATACGCATTCATATAAGCCGTAGAATTCTTTTCGTATTTGAGAGCAGCTATTCCTCTAGTATCTTTTGATACTAGTACCATCCATCAGTGCTATCCAAACTTGACGAGCATCATTTTGGCTAAAAAGTTCTATTTTAGTCTCTGAGCAATGTAACATTGTTTCAAAATTCGCCTACCCTTTCAAGATGCTCTCTGGCAAACTTTAAACGGTATGTTACACGTTTTTTATTAAAAAGTGGAGTTTTGCGTTGAATGAAATAATACAGAAAATTACGATGTAACACTCTACAAATAGTTACTTTACTCACTTTAGTGTCTGACAATTCCAGATCGCTTTGTAGATCTTTCATAGTAAACATTGGATTATTCTTTAGCTTTCGAAGCTTGTAATGTCGAGACTGACCATTAATTTTGAGAGGACCAACGGCTCTTGGCACGTTCGAGGTGATTCCAAACTCGCGATGCTTTCGAATTATAGAACCTACAATTGCATAAGGCACTTCAACTCGCTTGCATATATAATATAGGATCAAAAATCTGAATGAAGTTTAATTATTTTCTGTCAATTAGCTTGATCAACTTCTTTAACCTTCAAAATTGCTAAAAGTAAACGTCTTTCATCTATAGATTCTTACCAATGAATGACGATACTAATATTCGGCAGTTTACATCAGTTTAATTTCTATTGCATTTCATCGAATTTATAAGATAATTTTGTTTAATAACACTATTATCGCATGTTATTAGTGTTTGAATACAGCTGAAATAAATTGATATCAGAGCATATCGATTAAATTATTTAGCAGTGGAAAAAGTTGTACAAGTTATAACTAATTACCACCCCTGAAAAATCAGAACGCCTGAATTTTTATCGCAGCTTCTCCAGTAAAAATCCACAGGTTAAACAACCTATTGGTGAAGGTTATGAAAATATTTTATAAATAACAGAAGTTATCATCAGATATTCAATTTACTAAAAAAAAATAAAGTGTCTAAAATGGTCCGAACGACAGCGGAAACAAATTTTATTTAACTATAACATTTAAATTATCAGTGGAAATCATTTGTACAAGTTATAAGTAATCAGTATTTAGTGTTGAGGCCTTTATTCTTTAACATCTGCCAAAGAAATGAACCAAGTGTTAACACTCTTGTACAGTAATCTTGCTCCATTCATCTTGACAAATTTCTCAGACTTCTTGAACTGTTTTCGTATTCCTCGCATTTGACTTCTTATTGTCTTCAAAACATGTTCAATGAGATTTTTTGTACAGTTGTGCATTCACTGTGACCTGTAAAGGCAAAGATTGGCAAGGGACTTCTATCGAAATCACACCCTAGACCATGAAAGTTTCTTCGCCAAACTTTGCTATTTTGGCTCAATTGACAGACAATCGTTTGCATGTTCTACGACGACCACACACACCGCCATCGGATCCGAACAAATTCAACTTAGATTCATCACTGGTGTACTTTTCCACATTGGTCACTCGTCAATGTAACGTACTCAGGTGGCGAATACAAAACGAGCCTTATTTTTCTTCGCACTTACCAATGGTTTGACCACGGGTGTGCGATCGAGAAGATTGTGTTCCACCAATCGATGTGACACACTCTGCCTGCTTAAAATGATGACCGAAATCTCACTAATCTCTCGAGAAATTGCTGTAGTCGTCTTGAAATTGTCCTTATTCACACTTTGGGCGTTGGTTCGGTCTACTCCTTTTGAGGAATCCCTTGGCCTATTCGTTAATTTACCGCCTTCCATAAACATGTTTTGTCGTAGGTTGACACAATATTATGGAGTACACTTTTGGAACGCTTGATAGTCTCTACAATGGCTCCAAATGGAAGATCATCTTGGTTGCACCGCTTTACAATCAGCTTTCGGACAGAGAGAGGCGGGACTGATTTCTTACGCATGTTACCTCAATAACAGCTGATAATAGAATGACCTAAGCTAAACGAAACTAAACTCTAGTTAGTATCGTAAAGAGACTTAAAGAGTTCGTACACCTTCTGATATCAGCTAAGAGTTATCTCATCATCTTATTAAAGTGGCCTGACTCTCCGATGTAAGTTAATTTGCAATTATATATATATATATATATATATATATATATATATATGTGTGTGTGTGTGTGTGTGTGTGTAAAAATATTTGCTCTTCCGTTTTTCCGTGGACATTTTCACACGTTACTCAGATCCTGGTAGCATAAGCTTGAATGTGTTTGTAGGACAACCACAGCTGGCCGATAGTTTTCGGTTGTAGAAAGAAGGGATGTGTTCACCTTGCAGATTACATATATATATATATATATATATATATATATATATATATATATATATATATATATATATATATATATATATATATTATTTTAATACTTATTTGGACCTTGTTTTGCTTAAATTAGAGACATAATTCTTGGATTTCACCGAAATTTTCTCCTCTTAACTTATAATCTTTTATACCATTGTTTCCTTTGTAATTGTGGTTCCTCTTGTTCTCTTGGATGTAATTATGGGCTCTGTGTTGGCCACTCCATAGGAGTGGTTCCATTTCTCCCAACTAATTCTTGGTGTGGTAGGATATATGTCATAGGACATAGACCGGCTAAAATATAACTTCATTTCTTCGTGTTGTGGAATTCAATTTCTTGATAGATGGCTCTAAAACTTGTAAATACACGGTTTTATAAGTTGTGTGATTACTTTTCTCGCATAAAAACATCTTCCCCGGCACCGACGAAGAATATAGCCCTATACTATACCATCATGATAGAACCACTTTTATCTTTCACATTTGGTACCGCAAGCAGGGTGAAAAGCCGCTCCAAATATTAGTCTCCCAAACCTAGCGCCGGAAGTGCTGAAATCTGAAAAATTCTTACAAAATAATAAGATTGAAAAGTGGCTCCCAATTTTAAAATTCTTGTAATTTTTTTCTGAACTATAATTCTTACAAGAAATGAATATGAGAAGAAAGTGTAGCATGAAGGAGTTTTACTTAATATTCGATATGGTTGCCAGCATTCGCCTCTAGCTTCTCAAACAGCCCGGGAACCGCATCAGCTGTTTTCACAAGGAACTTTTGTGGGATGGAAGACATAGTTTCTCGTATTCACCCGTCAATTTCTTCCAAAGTCGTTGTTCTGGTAGAGTAGACTTGCTCCTTTAACCAGCCACATAAAAAAGTTGCAGGGTGTTAAGTAAGGACTTCTGGCTGGCCACTCATGCAACAACGACGACCCATCCAAGGAAGTGGACATTCAGCCATTTACGAACAAAAATAGCAAAATGTGGAGGAGCGCCATCTTCCATGAAAATCAAATTTTCAATATTTGCCCAAGTACTAATAACTGGTCAGATTTCATCTTGCAGCATAGTGAGGTACCTGTAAGCATTCATGGTATCGCGAAAGATGAAGGGATTCACAATCCTATCCGAAGTTATTCCACACCATACCATTACCTTGGGCTGATTATGCATTTTTTAGGTAATACGATGATCTTCTCCTACTCGTAGTGACAGTTAGACGGTTCACAAACTCACCGATGTGAAATACCGCATCATCACTCCAGAGGATATTTTTAAAGAGATTAGACCAATCTTCATACCAAGCCAGCATCACCTCTCCAAACTATATAAGAATGTCGCAGTCTTCAGCAGATATTGCTTGACAGTAGTAGGGCTTTCAAGCACGCCATTTAAGCTCCCTTTTGAGCATAGTTCTTACACAGTGAAAGGAGAACCCACTTTCCCATGCTGTTTGTTGAATTGACTTTTTGGGGGCTATGAGTAAACATTTCTTGAACAACTTGCACACTACCTCCGGGTTACTGGAATTTTTTCGACTATCTTTTACAGATCATGTAGCCATTAGTTTGGCATTACAATTCTTGATTGTCTTAGCGTCAATTTGAGTAAGTCTTCCTTTAATAGTCCTTCACTATATTTGTACTTGAGCAACAGATCCCCAAACTCCGTAAAATGCAGTTAGCTGGACACGCTCCTGTAGGGTAAGAGGTCCAACCCTGTTCTTATGGATTTCAAACAAAATAAACGATCTGATCAGAAAACAACAACATAGATTTAATTCCCATACATCAAAGGACATACCCCCCAAAAGGGAGACAAATATCACAATATATAGATAAATTATAAAAGTATTTTATTATAGGATAGGGAGTTAACTGGAATTTCATTAAATACCTGTGAAAACAATGGGACAAGTCTTTTTTTTACATACCTGATAATTACTTTCATCAGCCCAGATAACTTTAGACAATTGTAAATATTGACTGTGATCTTTGGCTCACTGAAGACGTTTTTTTCTGTTGATTTCAGATATCTATTATTTCTTTCGTACATTGTATCATTTTAGCCCTTGGTTTTTAATTCTTATTATAACTCTTATGGGTAATATTTTTGAAGTTAAAGCTTCATTGAACTCTTCAGCGATTCTTTAGTGAAGCCCAAATGATAAATGTCTTCTCTAAGTGTTGTTAGACGTTTTCTGTCACTTCTACAAAGTTATTGGTCGCTTGAAATCGTTTTATAGTGTTTTGTCAGTCCTTTGAACATTTTTTCCCGCAATTTCTACTTGGTTATGAAGAAGTATACTTTTCCTTTTATACTTCTGTAACCTCTTTAACTTTAGTCATATTACTTGTTTAGAAATATATTGAATACACGATATTTATAAATTTAAGCTGAAATAAGAAATTTAGTTAAAATCTGAACTTAGAAAACATACTATTTTATTAATTACACGCCATTTAGTAAAATACTATAAAATTAAAACATATGAGGAGAATACAGTTTATTATCATATATAAAAATAGGATAAATTGTAAAAAGTTAGATTAAATATATAAATATATATTTATGTTAAATATATATCATCATCATCACTAACTATAATTTAAGAAGGGGATTTTTTTTTAGTATTTGAATAATAATTTCATCTTAGTTTGGTTATGACCTGATGTTTATTTTAATCAAAGTTATTTCTAATAATTCTTTTATAATATCAAAATCAAAATGCTGAAGTTCAAAAATACATATAAGTATCGAAATTTTGTGAATTTTTTTTAAAACCCAAAGAATTACAAATGGTGAAGTTCAGAAAATTTATTTTTATATATCTTCTTCTTTTATAACTCTATATTTTCGCAACGTGATATTTTGAAAGGGGGGAAATTTAGTTTAGAATTCCTTTTTAAAATTATTATAATTGGCGAAGTTCAAAAAATTTATAAAAATTCAACCATGGCTGATTTTTTTTAGATTTTAAATTTTAATCTTAGTAGCGAAGAACAAGCTCACCCCGTAGGGGGGAGTGGCGAAGCCATTGCCTGGTTTATATATATTTATGAATATATATTTATGTCACATATATAAATCTAATATGGGTGCTTTATATATTTGGCCAAGGGTATGAATATACCGGGTTTTACCAAAGTCCTGATAGTTTTGATGCAGTTAGACACGTTTTTTTGCTTAAACATTTAAATATGTGTTTATATTGTGATATTGATCAATGTGGCCGTCCTTGGCAGTGAAGGCACGCTCCAGGCGAGATCTAAGACCGAGCACACATTTCTGACGAAGTCCTTTCTCATTCTGGCCCGCACGTCGTTGACGGAGGAATTTAGCTCGTTTACGGTGCTGTGACGGACTTTACAGGCCTTGCCCTCGACATGCGCCCACAGGCTGTAGTCGAAGGGATTGAGGTTGGGCGACTGCGGCGGCCAAAATGACTTCTACCAGAAGTTCATGGTAGACCTCAACTACTCTTTCGCGGTCCTGATCGTGTGGGCCGGGGCACCGTCCTGTTGAAAGAGGTAGCCCGCCTTTTTCGTGATCTTTTTCACCAAGAGAAGGAATTTCGTGGCCAAGATCTCCCTGTAAGGAGCCGCGGTGGGTCTGTAACCAGGGGCGAACCACAGCGATGGCATCTTCTCGTAATTTAGAGCCACGAAGCCGAGCATCATCACGGAGGCTGGGTACTTGATCGAGGACACGTAGCGGACCTCAGATACGTCCTGGCAAAGCTTACTACGCGGTTGTTCTGCTTGTTAATGACCGGATCAACCGTGAAGGGTTTCAATAAGAAAAAAATGCGAATTCGATTGCCAGAGCTCGTCAAATTATTAAGAAGGCAACGACAGCGCTCCTGACTTTGTTCACGTACAAGTTCGATGAGCATGTGGCTCCAAATTGCAAGGTGGAGTAGGGCTAACAAAGAACCTCACAGATGAGCACCCCGTTGGCCCTATGAAATCTTGAAATTGGGCGCACAAATTGAACATTGAAATAATACGCCATCTTTTAACAATTAATTAATTTAAAACAAAGCAAATACTTGTAAGTAATGTTAAATCGCAATTTAATATCTATCAATGCAAAGCAGAATATTTTGTAATGGTACAAGGTGAAATCATTGTGTTCCCACTCGAATATTACAAACATACACACATTAGGAAACTGATGCAAGCCAACGGTCTGTCACAGAGATAACAAAAACAGTGGAAAACAGCTGTGCACAAATAAACGGAATCTGTTATGACCCGCCAAAATTTACATGAACCTGTGAAAAGATGAAATAAATTTTGCTATGGATGTCGGTATGATAAGCCCGGTCAGGTTTCCAAATGCAAATACTCTCTTGGTGCAGACGTGCCTACACTGAAAATGCACACACCCTTTGATTCCGCCCAGCAGTCTTAGTAGAGAACACACGCACATCCCTTTGACTCAATAAGCTCCACCCCGCATTCAAATAAAGAGAAGAGAAGTCACGCCCGCTTAATTGGCGTTAGTATAAATAGATGGACAGAAACATTCGTATTATTATTCTCATTCAGATTAGTATATAATTAGCGTCATTATATTTAATATCACCAGTCTGTACCTCGTCCTCAATCCGTCCGTCCTAGTCCCAACAATCTGATGCCAAAGGAGACTTACAAGAAACCCTGCACATTAACACTGATAGTCAGCCAAAGACGTGAGCGCACAAACGAACCACAGAAAACTCAACTATTTCACTTGCCCGAACTGAGCTACCTCTAAGCCAAGATTAAAGCCTACAAAACCGCCATTTTTCTTCCGGGTCCTTCTTTCTGCCAAGCAATAATCAGGTTACCATTCGAACCTTGCCTACAAGCAGATTACTCCCAAAAAACATTTTTGAGTGAGACCAAACTCGACTGTAAGGCCCCCTTAGCCGCCTTAGCCTGACACCCATAAACCAGTAACCCATCGTCGTCACGCCATTACTGGTGACTATCTTTAAACACACGCCTTTCTATGTACTTCTAGCTCTTGCAGACCTCCTTCTTGAGGCTACTGGAAACCCTCGCCACCAAAAACTCTTCTTCTTCGCGAACTTAGGGATTTTGAGCTTCGGAGCACTTTAGAATTCCTTTCTCACAGCCAAAACGATTGGCAACTTGAGTTCTGCTTGAACGAAGTCGATCTTTGTGGTTTTAATCGTTCTTGATCTTGTTTGCGACTCTGTGAACAGTGATCCGGCTGACGTTGAGCCTCTTGACGATGTCAAACTTGTTGTGGCCCGCGAGCAGGAAAGCAGAGATCTCGATTCTTTTCACTTTTATCTCGACACACCAGCACACAATGTAAAAGACTTTTTATTGACACGTACTGGAAAAGGAGATCTTTACATTTATTTAACTGAACTTTTTCTATCATAAATCTATCGTAAACCTCTAGAAAGATCAAAAACCGAGTCTAACAAAATTTCAGCAAAACCCGATATATATATATATATATATATATATATATATATATATATATATGAGGTTAAGATGGGTAATAGTAAAAATTTACTAATCCTCATTGACTCGAAAGCTATTGTTCAGTTATTTATCAAAAAATTACGATGGCGAAGTTTCGCGGGAACAATCATATTCACATTTTCCGTTAAAGTAAACGCTATCTTATACAATTGGATTCTTAAAATTCTCTTTTTAGAGAAAAATATGGTTACCCAGTCGTATAGGTGGCTCTCCTGAAGAGGGTTGAGGAACTCGAGGAGACCTTTCTAGCGGATTAAGGAATTCTTAATATTACCCGTAAGTAACCGCATATAGATAGATAGATGTACACTTTTATCCTCCAAATTACACAGACTAGGGAAAAGTGAACATCCAAACACTTTTTGTTTAGTTATCTCACCTCTTTTATAACCTTATTTTAGCTCTTCCATAAAACTGATGGTTTGCACACTTGGTTCCTCCATAAAACTGATGGTTTGCACACTTGGTTCCTCCATAAAACTGATGGTTTGCACACTTGGTTCCTCCATAAAACTGATGGTTTGCACACTTGGTTCCTTCAAATATAGATAGATATTTACATCCATACGGGAAGAACTAAAGGAGAGATTAAAAATCTCTACCGAAATATTACATTTCGATTCTTTTTGCAAGACTAAATTAGAATTTACTGGAATCGTACTGAATACCATTTCTATTTTTGACTACTTAAAACCGGATCTTTCAGACATATGTACTTCAACCAAGCAGATACCGTGGTTTAATGGCTCCTGTTCCGTTGTTCTGAAGGATTTATTGTATGCACATACGTGTTCAGCGGGATGCAGAGAATTTGCACTGTAGGCTATGCTCATTGGGCCTAATGGAATGATGCAATTGCAAGTATTACACGAAATTAACGTGCGGTGATATTCAAATCATTTTTTTTTCTGTAGGAAAATGTTTCGGAAGGTTTTGCAGTGCGCTGACCCTACACAATTGTTTAGGACTGACGAGATTTGCCTTGAAAAAACCTTGCGTTATTGATATTTTCTCCTGTTTATTGTCTCTTTCCGGTTGTTCTTTCTTCCCATCGCCATAGGATCTCTAAGTTGGGTCTTGTTCGGACCCTTCTTCTCAATCACGACTAAAAAAATAGGTTGACTTTTCGTAAGCGTAGTCTTAAAGTGGACCTGTGCCTGTGGCACGATTTCAAGACACTAAATGGCCCAGAAAAATTACCGACCGAAAAAAAGACTCCCAAACAAGATGGAGAATATTCAAAAATATTCCCCAAATTGGAAGCAAATTTCACAAGATCAACAAAAATTCCGAAAGAGGGAAGGCGAATGCCTGGAAATGATAATGAAATTTGAAAAAGCATTTCGTTTCACTACTGAATAAAATCCAACCTCACACACAACCCGCTCGCTTATCGATATGTTCGTGTGTATATATCCACATATGCACATATACTTATCCAGACAAATGAGTTTATCTGTCAAGAGTTATTTTAATTCGGCCAAAATACTGCTTTGAAGCGTGCTCGAGTTCCACAAGAGGCCCATTTCAGATCTAATGAGCGATGAAGAAGCTTCGACAAAGAGGCGGCAGGGCGCTACTTATCCACGAGCCCTCCTAATTACCGAGCAAAGGAGGCCCTGAGCACGGGCCTCCTAACACGAGAGGAAGGGAGCCTACCGAACCCCTCGTTGGGACGTGCAAGCAAGCACGTTTGCTTCGAAGACCAATGACGGGTCGTACCGAAACGAACCCGCTTAGGAGAACTCTCGCTTCTTTTATACCACTCTCTTCTACAGCTTCATTTTCTTTTGATATTTTGTGCGTAATTTTGCCCCTTTTTTTAGACACAAAGTGAAATAAAGGTTGGTGAAAGGTTTTTATTTTGCCCCTTCTGAACCTTTTTCGCCAAAATTTGTTCCATATTAATTCGCTATGTAACAAAATTTCACTTGTTTCTTGTTCCTGGGTTAAAAGTGTTAATTTTTACCAGTTCGAAAATAAAGTAAATAAATAAAAAAGTCCAGTTTGATCCCCAAGCTTTGCTTTTGTAGGTAGGACACTAAATTTCTAAATGTTCCCATTTAGAAATTATGTAGGCTTTAATTTTTTCAAAGGATGGTAGAAAATTGTAATATTTTAAAAAAAGGGATTAAAATGTACAATAAAATTTGTTTTAAGGAAACTTCCAAAACATGTTAGATTTAATGAGAAATTTCTATAATTTAGTAGAGTTTTATGAAATTTCAAGAATGTTCCAGAACTTGCCAGAACACACCACTCGGAACTTCTAGAACCTCTGGAATATTTTGGAATATTACTTCAGAAATATTTCTACGGGGATTCAAAGATCTGCTATCATTTCATCTCTAGCTATCATAGTGATCACATGAGAAGAAATATGGCATCAAACGGCTGTAATTATTCTCCAGATACATTCTATTATCTCCTATTCGTGATAATAGAATGTATCTGGAGTAATACAAGGAAAACTTATTCCGTTTTCTCTTTTAATTTAGTTTAATGAATTCATTTTCATCATTCTCTTGCGCTACTTTGATAGATATACATATATATATATATCTATATATATATATATATATATATATATATATATATATATATATATGTATATATCTATCAAAGTAGCGCAAGAGAATGATGAAAATGAATTCATTAAACTAAATTAAAAGAGAAAACGGAATAAGTTTTCCTTGTATTACTATTTTTATTACCTTTTTTCGAAAAAATCCGTTCAGGGAAGCGATTCTAACCAGGCACACTGAGGCAGCGAGCACCGCTTTGATCACAGTTAAAAGTATGCCGTTAGTACACTATGCTACGCCTCAGTGTGCCTGGTTCGAATCGCTTCCCTGCACGGATTTTTTCGAAAAAAGGTAATAAAAATAATACTGCAAGGAAAACTTATTCCGTTTTCTCTTTCAATGTGGTTTAATGAATATATATATATATATATATATATATATATATATATATATATATATATATATATATATATATATATATATATATATATATATATATATATATAAAAGAGTCGGGGAAAACTCCAACCACCCCATGGCCTATTCCTCGACACATTCTAATATATCTGCGGACAGTTAATTCATCAAAACAAGAGCAAAAAAGTTCGGTGTGACAGCATCTATGGGAATGTGTGAAGCCTACAAAGCATACTTTGGCATACCAATTGATGAGCATAACAAACCCTGAGCATCTCATTTTGTTTGTGACAACTGCAACAAAACTTTGGAAGGTAAGAAAATTGTTTGTTATTAAGAGTAAATTATTGAATGACACTAACATTTAAGCTATTATTTGTTTGTAAGCCAAAATAGTAATAAATTATATTTTTTCACATTTAGAGGCTAGTTTATAAGGAAAAAAAGGGCCATGAAGTTTGTCATTCCCAGGATTTGGTGGACCTTTCCAAACTCGAAGTGGCAAAACTTCACCTGCTTTTCCTGTCCTGATTTTCCATCATCTATTGCACCAATACCATACTCTGCCTATCTTCCTGCACCTACTTCTCCATAAAATAATAAGTTACCCTTAGAATAAAGCTATAATTCAGAAGCTGTAAGAACAATGAAGATCTAAATTACACTGTTGGAGATATGGATGTTTAGAGGAATCCACACTAGCTAAATCAAAGAATCCTCAAATACCTTGTCTGAGATCTTGGGTTGTCAAGGTTTCCAGGATCATAGAGTAGGATTTTCTGGATGAAGATGTGCAAGTGACAAGCCAAGGAAACGTCATAAACATTTGTTAAGATTCTTTAATCATTCAGCTGGGTTATTCTACTGCAATGATGTATCTGTTCTGTTTGATAAATCCAGATGAATGGAGGTTTATCATTGATAGATCATCAGGAATGATTAGAGATGTACTTATCCTTAATTGAAATAAACTTCTATCCCTTCGTTTGTCTCATTCAGTATATCCCAAGGAGGAATACAATAGTGCCAAGCCCCTGCCACAAGCTTTGAATTATAAAGAGTATGGCTGGGAAGTGATTGGAGAAGTCAAAATGGTAGCATTTTTGATGGGTATCCCAAGAAGTTTTATCAAGTTTCCATGTCATCTCTGGCTTTGGGACAATAGTGATAGCACAGCACTTTACCAGAAAAAAAAATGGCCACAAAAGACTGGATTCTCTGTTGGAAAGCATCATGTCAAGCATGAGTAATTAATAGACTCTCAAAAGGTGTTGTTCCATTCATTGCGTTTAAAAATAGGTCTCATGAAGAAGTTTGTTAAAGCTCTTAACAAAGAGTCTGCAGCCTTCAAGTATCTTCAAAACTTCTTTCCCAAACTTAGAGGCGAAGGTAAAAGCTGATGTCTGTTGGACCGCAAATCAAGAAAATCATAGTGCTCAGAATTCCTTGCAAAGCTTAAGGAAAAGGAAAAGAAAGCCTGGAATAGTTCTGTTTCAGAGTGTCAGGGATTTGGGGGCAACAACAAGGCTGACAACTGTGTTGAACTGGCTGAGAACTTAGTGAAAAGCTATGGCCAAATGAGCTGCAGGATATCCGCGAAGGTGCACATCCTCGATGCCCATCTTGACAACTTCAAGGAGAATATGGGAGAAATGGTACTCGGAGAAGCGAGGGGAGTGCTTCTATCAAAATAGATACCAAGGAGTATAAAATGAAAACATGTTGAGAGACTACTTTTGGGGCGCTTGTACGGGAAAGTGATTTACATAACAAAAGGAAATCGAGGTTGTTTACTTCTAACTTTTATTTACTTGTTTTTTTATATATTTCTTGTGAAAGTTTAAATAAACTTGTATAAATTAACAAAAGGAAATCGAGGCTGTTTACTTCTAACTTTGATTTACTTTTTTTTATATATTTCTTGTGAAAGTTTAAATAAAATTGTATAAATTTAAGTGAATTTGTTTTTAGCCTTTCAATGGATGGAAAAACTAAATTTGCCTATTTTTACTAAATATTTCTTCATTACAAAGCACATCAGCAAAGTTTAAAACAAATAAGGGCTATTTTTAAGTGTTTAGCAATAAAATAAATTTTTAAAAAATCACAATTACTGGGAAGGAACAAAAATTGTATTGCATAGTGTTATTATTCCCCTTTTTGATCCAACACGGAGAAAACAAGAGCAAGAAATCCAGAGACCTCGGTGTTTCTTCGTGGCAAAATCTAAGGACAAGAAGCAATGAGATTAGGATAAGAAAGTTCAATGGATTCATACTCGAATTTGGGGAGTTTGAGAGAATTAAATACAAATGTCCAATGGAAGGCTTTATCCGATTCGCTAACTAAATCAAGACCTAAGATCTGTTGACTAAATCAAGATCTAAGATTTGTTGACTAAATCAAGATCTAAGATTTGCTGACCCAATCAAAATTTTGATTTCTTAACTAAATCAAGATAAATGAACGAGTTGAATAATTTTAGATCATTTTTTTTACTAAAAAAAGATCTAAGATTTGTTGACTAAATCAAGATCTAAGATTTGTTGACTAAATCAAGATCTAAGATTTGCTGACTAAATCAAAATTTTGATTTCTTAAATAAATCAAGATAAAAAAACGAGTTGAATAATTTTAGATCATTTTTTTTACTAAATAAAGATCTAAGATTTGTTGACTAAATCAAGATCTAAGATTTGCTGACGAAATCAAAATTTTGATTTGTTAACTAAATTAAGATAAAAAAACGAGTTGAATCATTTTAGATCATTTTTTTACTAAATAAAGATCTAAGATTTGTTGACTAAATCAAGATTTAAGATTTGCTGAATAAATTAAGATCAAATATTTGTTGACTAAATCAAGATCTAAGATTTTTTGAATAAAGCAAGATCTAAGATTTGTTGACTAAATCGAGATCTAGATTTGTTGACTAATTCAAGATCTATGATTTGTTTACTAAATCAAGATTTATATTTTTGACTAAATCAAGGTCTAAATAGGACTCAAACCCGCATTTATTTTCAGGCATGGGTGAACGAAATATAAACACAAAAAATCCACTTTTTCAGGCGCGCCGCCAATCTACATGTTTACCAAAATACGAGTCTTAATTAACCATAGGAATAGGTAGAGCCAATAAATGGCTTCAGATCTTATCTACGATCACACCACCAGCTAAGAAACCACTCTTTACTTGAAAATATTAACTATCGGTGAACAAATGACAACCGATATTGATGAGTATATAAATGCTCAACGGTGAATGAACGATATCAATGAACCTCCGCCTCACAGCTGTTGTCGCCTCAGATGAACCTGAAAGATCGCCTCGATATGAAGATATTTGAAGGAGTAGGATCACTACTTAGTGAATCGGGTGACCAAAGATGAATGGAGTGACAAAAAATGAATGGGGTGACCAAAGATGAATGGAGTGACAAAAAATGAATGGGGTGACAGAAGTTCAAGAGCATTAGATCTTTAGGAAAAAGCTGGTGAGTCATTTAACACTTTCTATAGACCTGAAGTTTGTTGGAAGGTAAGCAGTGACAAATGTGATGGAAGAAATGGAAGATTCGGGGAAGACAAAGCCAGTAAAGGTAGCTTGTCTAGCCTATTTAATAAATGAATATTTACTTTTTAGAAATTTTCATTAAAGTACTCTCTAACCTATTAACGGTATTAACCTCTTTCTGACAATTAATATTTCATTTCCGCGCGTCACTGTTTCTTATTGTGTTCGTTGAATTTCCGAGGTAAGACGAAAAAGATGCGTCGTGAAAGATCATTTTCTTGATATATTCATTTTCTTTGGCCGAAAGTAGCCGAAAGTGGCCGAAAGTGGCCGAAAGTGGTACCTAGTCGCAATTTTTCTACTAGTATATCACTTTTTACCAAGTAATTTGGAATTAAACGAAGATTTATACGAGTTTAATTTATATTCTGCTTAGTTAGAGCAGTGGTTTTCAACCTTTTTATGATAGTAGTACCCTAATTGCTATCTAAAAGCAGCCACGGTACCTCAATATAATATAATTCACGTATAAATGCATAATTACGTGGAAAGCACTTCAAAATTACCTACGATGGACATTCAACTAAATTTAATCTAAATAAGACCCAAAAAAGTGACAATAAATAAATCTTACCTTTAAAAGTTTAATGGGAAATTTGAGTTCGATGATTATAACATAATTCTTTAATATTGGGGCGAATAGTTAAGAGAGCAACTCTCACTTCTTCATTCATTATCTGCAATCTTTCTCTTTTCCTTGTTCTTATGCTGCAAAATGGAGAGAAACTAGTTTCAAAATACTTTCAAGTGTCTTTAGATTTTTTTTTCTTTAGAAATGTTTGAAATAAATATTTTGGGGCAATTTAGACATTTTAAAAAATGATTTCTTGGTCGTTCCCGAGGCACCCTTAGTTGGCTCTCGCGGCCCACCGGTTGAAAACTACTGTTAGAGCTTAGTAAATATCGAGGCTTTGTTTGCCGTAACTCTTAATGTTTTTTCCTGTCTCATACTTTCTAAATTGACCTGTGTAAGTTGTTCCTGTATTTCCTGTTTCAGGATCAAGGTACAAATCTAGGGAACTCCTCAATCCTAATGCTCCTGTCGTATAATTTTGCTCTTCGAACTAATTTTATGAACGATGGCATTAAGTCGCTTTATTCAATCAAGTTGTGGTAGGTGTATTGGGTTGCAAATGGTCTCACTCAAAGGCGGAAAAGCGACGGTAGCCTTCGAGGACATCGAACGTGGGAAGCTGTCCTCAGGCGAGCGTGGATTAAAAAAAATACTTTTGAGGATTCATAGAAACGGAAGAGTGATGTGTTGTTTGAGCGAAAGAATAAGGTGGTGATACTATCTTTTGGTTGCTTACGTGTGTAATTGCGCGTGTGAATGGATCAAACTGCGCTCGTACTGTGATTGGTGAGAGTTAATTAGGAGCGTCGATTTGTTTGTGTTTTCCCTCTCGCTGGGGATCGAGCCAGTTACCATAGGGTGGAGCTCCAGCACCTTAACCAGTAAGCCATCGAGAGCTCTGTCTTTAACCTCGATGAATTTCTTAACCCATGAGGATTCCTGGATCGGTGATCTTCATCTTGAACAAATTCTGTTGGCTGATCTTCGTGCTTTGATCTTCATCTTGGACAAATTCATTTTTCAGATCTTCACCGGTCAACGAAATCAACCTTTGAAGAGTGATTTATTTAGTTATTTAATAATAAGAAGAATCACCATAAAAGGCGAATGTAAGGGTTCGCAATTCTCTTGAAAAAGTTTCAATTGATATCCGTTCGTAAAACAAAAGAGCATCTATGATTCGCATTATTTCAAGTTTGCAGTTTGAAGTTCCTAACCTCTTTGTATGAACCTGTTCATTGAGATGTGTCCCTCAACACCAGTCGACGATTTAGTCCTCCCTATTATGAATTAAAAAAAGAATTATCCATTCATTGGGGAGAATTTGAAGCCTACACGAGTATGGCTTTCTTAACAAGACCGCTCTCCTCTATAGCTCTTTGGAGTCACGTTCCAATTCTCCGAGCTTCGCTATTTCTAACGATAGGGCGGCAATTCAATAAAGTCTTCTCGAGTCTACGATGTTGCCCGACCACCCTGTGTATTAATTGTAGGAAACACATTTGCGGCGGCTCCATACAACAATTCGAAACACAGCGCTCTGGATGTCCTGTCCCGGCCCAATCATTGTCTTCGTCGGATCAAAGTCGGCATTTTTCACCGCTGGGAAACCGAGGGCGGCCATGACCCGATGGATCCTCGCATCAGTCACGGGTCAGTCATGTTGCTCAGCCAAGTCGTTCGATGTCCTTCAATAAAAGCGAAACGACGTATCCGGAAGAGTGGTGAGGGATTTAGCTCTATATTTGTAAGGGCAACAAGGACGATTTTCGGCGAGGAAAAAGGAGCGAATTGTCGCTCAAGGTATATTTGACGTTTATGCCGTTTGGAGCTCGGGGAGAAGAGAGAGTTCTCGTAAGCGAAATAAATGGTTGATGGGCGAGTGATAAGGCGAATAATAAGAATTTTATGCTTTCCTTTCGATATTGCTGACGACCGTCGCCAAATCCAGTCCCCACCTCTGTTCCCCGCCATAATAGTCCTTCCCATGTACATACATACAAATGGATGGAACGGAGCGGGATATACATAAATGCTTAATTGTTCAACGAGTAACGTCGATCCGAATTGACTGAATGATGGATATAGACTATTATATGGTCAAGAAACTAATGTCATTTTTTAAAAATGGAAAGTAAAATAATTTTTAATATACAAAACAATACATTTATTCAGCATTTTCTATCATTATTAATAATTCTTCCTTATTGTTTAACTAAGCAGTGGATATCTTTCTTGAAAAAAATTATTCTGTTTCTTAGCTCTATTCCGGAAGAGCCGCCCCCCCCCCAAAAAAAGAGAATTCAGTGACGAAAACTTTGGTTCACAGCTACCAACCTGGATTGAGTCAGCGTGGTAGCTTATGGCCCAAAACTTCTCATGATGAAACAAATAGGATTTCTTATGCTTTTCTACCTCTGTCAAATTAGAATGAACTAACTTTGAGTCGGATTGCCCCATTTGTTGAAAGTTTTGAAGGTCGTATGTCATTTAGTTAATGTTTTAATGACTTATATAAATGATAATCTCATGGTCCAAGAAAGTGACAAACCCCCATTCGGTTAACCAACAAAGGGTATATGTATTCAAGAACTTCATTTAAACGTTGCAATTGTTGAACACATATATTACAATTGTTGGACATATACGTTGCACTTATCGAGCATGTACGTTGCAATTGTTGAGCATATACGTTGCAATTGTTGAACACATATATTACAATTGTTGAACACATACGTTGCAGTTATCGAACATGTACGTTGCAATTGTTGAGCAGTTACGTTGCAATTGTTGAACATATATGTTTTCACTTGTTGAACACATACGTTGCACTTATTGAACAAATACATTGCATTTGCTGAAAATGTAGGTTAGGTTTAGTGATGAATAAATATTCAAATGTTGTAAAGGTTGTCCTCCAGACAGCTTGCAGCAAATTGGGGACAATTTAAACAATTCTAAATCCTAAATACTATAAAACTGATACTAATTTCTTGCAACCCAATAATATTTATAACCGAAGAGATGCAAGACATGGCTAGTTTACGAAAAACACTCAGTAGTTGTAATATTAAGATATTAGTTATATTTAAAATGCTGTTGCGTTCCCCAACGGTTGAATCCTTTGACGTGGTGAAGAGTCAGGCAATACTCACATTTTTCTTTAATTTTTCTATTACTGTAGCAACATTCCAAGGGATGCACTCTTTCAAAACTATAACTATGAGTAACCTTGCAAATGTGAGAGTATAGGTCATCCGTATCGTAAATTCCACCACACTAACTTTTGAAATGTAATAAACTTCCTCGATGTCTGGTATAAAATTTGGACCTTGTTTGGATGTCATTAATCCTCTTAATATAGCCGCAGGAGACTTACCATTAATTATTATCTATAGTAGAGTAAGTACTCAGAGCTCTGTATAGCTTTATCCAGTGACATTAGCTGTTCGTGGAAGATCTCCATTTGGTAAGGCATTCAAACTTTCATTACTCACACTGTTCATTTAGGAAACCATTTTGAGGTGAAACTTTCAATTTCTCTTTACTAATCCACAAAAATGTACATAGCTCTCATCAATCACTTTTCTAACTCTTATACCTTGATTTGAAAGCATTTCACCTATGAATCCTTCCATCATCAGATAAGCCATAACCCATCTAGTTTCCATTTATTCTTCCATCTTTATTTTCTTTAAATTTTTAAGACACAATAGAATTTTTAGTCGCGTGAACGCGACTCTATAGGTTACTATGTCGGTCCGTAGGTCGTCGGTCGGATGGTAACCATTTTACATTTCAATGTGTTTTCTGGCAATAACATCGTAACTATTCGGCCGATTCTAACGAAATTTGAAAACCTTATGTTGTTTTACATTATCTTTCTAATGATATAATTCCCAAGGTCTTCCCGAGGTTAGCCAGGGACATATATTGTTTTGGCAATAACATCATAACTATTCAGCCGATTCTAACGAAATTTGAAACCCTTATGTTGTTTTATATTTCCCTCTCAAATAATATAATTCCCAAGGTCCTCCCGAGGTTAGTCGGGGAATTATTAAAAAAAAACTAACTCTGAGTTGGATTGCCCCATTTGTTGAAAGTTTTCAAGGTCGTAAGGTCATAAGTCACAATAATTGAGAGCACGCGACTTAGGTCTGAGAATCTTGTTTCTCTTTAAACTTATAAAAACAGATGAGAATTTTTAAAAAAATGGACTACATTGATACCAATGAAATGCGGTTCGAATAGCGATGGTTTGCATCCTCAAAACTGCATCGGGCACGCTTCGAGAACGCTCCTCATCAAAGCTAAGCAATTAACTGTATCAAATATATTAATTTAACAGCCAGAAAAAATAACTGTGGTAATTGCCTGAGGCAATCTCTAAGGGACAAACCATTGCTATTCTAACCACACCTCACAAGAGAATTGGTATATTCTGGTTTCCTTTAGCTCAACTGGGTGTGCCCCTATGTAAAGTCTACAACCATCATCTTTCTGCATCTCTTATTTGCACGTAAAGAGCAGCCCGTTCCTCCAGCAAATGCCTTTTTATTCTACCTCTACCTGAAATCTACCAAGAAAAAAGGGAATATCTACTGTCTTCATCTTTATTCATGCCTGTTACCTCTGCTATAAGCTGTTTTCAATTCCATCCCATCTTACACTTGCTTCTTTCATTTGGAGATTTAAATCTCGGTCTAAACATTCTACAGCGATGAAATCTTAAGTAGCTTCGGTTTACAACTTCCCCAGCCAAAGACCTTCAGTGGTAACAGCGACTAATTTAGTGGCACTAGTTTATTGTAGTAGAAATTTGAATTTCTATTAATTCGAATTGTCCTGAATGTTTCGAATAGTTTTCTTTTGCCATTACCCGAAATCTGTGGGGCTTAGAAACATTATTGCTTTCTCGGACTGGAGGTTCTGTGCTCATTGCGTTCATTTAGCACGAAGGAATATATATTCCTTGGTCGTCATTCCCAATTCGGTCATCTTCTTTTTAAATATTAGTAAACGCGGAAAATTTTATGATAGACTGAATCATGCTACATTAGACCGCTATCAGTAAGCACCCCATAAAAACCCCCCATTAACCAATGCGTTTATCTCCTACCAAACAATAATGTGCAAGGAACAAGAAGGTGGGTAAAGAAATAGAGAGGGTCGCTCCATTGAAAGATAAATGAGACAATTGGTAATGCGATTGAAAACGAGGCATTTAAAGAGGAGTTCCATCGGTCCGCCTCATTGGACACTCACTCCATTCCGAAGGCAAGACGCGGGGAGAAGTCGAAGCAAAGGAGGCAAGATTTTCCAGCGAAGAAAAGTTGGGGGGGTTTTTTATCTTCTTCAATTGAAAGCGCAAGAGCAACGAGGACGGCCCAAGCAGAAACTTAGGAAAAATCTGTATAAATGAGTGGAAAATGTATAGTTACATGTCCTTGTGTATACATTGGGTAAGAAGGGAATAAAATTGAGGTCATTGGAACAGGAAATGCTAGCCGTTCCTCCTAGCTAGAAAAGGAAGGGATAAAAGGACATAAAAAAAATAGTAGATAAAAAAAAAAAATGCTGATGAAATTATTTAAAAAATATCAGATATTACAACAACACATCATCTCATGGATCATCATTAATGGGAAAGTTTATGATAAACATTCAAGAAGTTCGCATAAGAAGCAGTAAAATTTTAAACTGCAAATTTGAACCCGTCGGCGGGAAAAGAAAACTAGAGAGAACGGGGAGGGGGGAGGAGAGGGGAGCGAGGCGAAGGGGGAGGTAGGGAGGAAAGGGCAAATTAAGGGGGAGGGGAAAGGGGAAATTAACGGGGAGGATAAGAGGGATGGAAAGGTTGGAGGAGGGACAGAAGGATAAAGGGAAGGAGAGTGAGATGGTGTGAGGGAGATATGGAAGGAGAGGAGGGGAGGGGAGAGAGGGGGATAGGGAGAGGAAGGGGGAGGTGGAGGGGGCAAGGAGAGTGGCAGAAAGCGGGAAAGGGTGGAACAGAGGGGGAGAGGGAGGGTTAGAGGGAAAGGGAGATAGAGAAAGAGGGAAGGAGGGGAGCGGAAAGTGAAGGGGAATGTGGTAGGCAAGGAGAGGTGGAGGGGATGGGGAGCAGGAGAGAGCTGATGGGAGAGAGAGGGTGACAGAGGGAGGGATAGAAAGAGAGAGAGGGGGGCGGGGGAGTTCAAAACATACCTTAGGAGGCACAGTAGAGGAAACCTTAAAATAATAAGTATATATATATATATATATATATAGAGAGAGAGAGAGAGAGAGAGAGAGAGAGAGAGAGAGAGAGAGAGAGAGAGAGAGAAAGACAGAGAGACAGAGAGAGAGACAGAGAGAGAGAGAGAGAGAGAGAGATTCTAGACAGCTATATAATGAAAGAGAGATATTGGGAGACGGATATTGATAGATATCTTTAGCTATATTGAGAGTAATTGATATTAAGAGACATGGGAATATATATATATATATATATATATATATATATATATATATATATATATATATATATATATATATATATATATATATTGAGAGAGAGTTCTATATGTAGCGAGAGAGAGAGAGAGAGAGAGAGAGAGACTTTGAGAAAAAGTTAATGAGCAAGAGATATTGAGAGACAGTTATTGAGATAAAGGGAATGTGGAAGATTAAATGATAGATAAAAAGTGAGGAAGATTGGGAGAGAGCGAGAGAGTGCGTGAAGAACATTGTGAGAAAGAGTGAGTAAGATTGAGAGAAAGTCAGGAAGATTGAGAGAGATAATGAGGAAGATATAACGATGGAAAGTTAGGAAGATTGAGAGAAAGAGAGAGAGAGAGAGAGAGAGAGAGAGAGAGAGAGAGAGAAAGATAGAGAGTGGTAGTTAGATTGAGAAAGATTGAGTGAGAGAGATAGAGTAAAATTGGCTCAAAAGAGTAAGATTATGAAATAGTCGAGGATTGAGAGAGTGTGAGGAAGATTTAGAGATAGAGTGAAGAAGATTGAGAGAGAGTGATAATGAGAGAGAGAGAGAGAGAATGTGTGTGCCTGTATGTGTGAGAGATGCAGAATGAGAGAGAGTGTGTATATGTGCCTATGTGATGAATCTTCTTCTTTTTTTGTCACGGTTTGCTGAGGTCTGTCGAAATTTGAGCGAGTAAAACTGGCCTTTCCCATCGCCGGTTCGTCCTGCTTGGCTGACGCGATTTCCCCTCTTCTCAGTAGACAATCTCGGCCTCTTTGAAGGGAGGGAATCGGTGCCTAGTATCGTTCGTGGTGCCAATGGGTGTTTTCCTCTTACCAGGGGGCGGACATAAAAATAATGATTTAATCATTAGCGGACAGTGATGTAATGCCAACCACGGCTTTATGTAGTGAGCATGACCCCCTAAATGCTATACGACCCCTCTTCCATCCTTAGTGATCCCATGCGTCTCGACCAATTAAGATTTCATTTCGCGTTTTATGCGTTCACATCATCGTTTCCTGTTTTTCGCGACTCTATATAAGTTACTATGGCGGTACGTAGGTCGGTCGATCGGATGGTAACAAATTTACTTTTCAAAGAGGATTTCTTTGGCAATAACATCGTAACTATTCAGCCGATTCTAACTTAATTTGAAACTCTTATGTTGTTTTACATTCTTTTCCAAATGGTATAATTGCCAAAGTCCTCCCAAAATTAGTCCGGGAAGTATTAAAAGAAAACTAACAATGGGTCGGATTCTCCCCACTTGTTGAAAGTCTTTAAGGTCGTAAGGTCATAAGTCACAATAATTAGACGAAAGATCCGTGAATGGGATATTGAAAAGGGTATGGCCCTTTTGTGCTCAGATTGGAGTACTAACACTAATAAGTGTCCATTCATAAACATCAGTAGAGAAAGAGGAGAGTTGTACTTCCTCTAGTTCCCGAGAGAGAAATAATAATAATAATACCAGCAGAGAGATAAAGTTGATCACGATAACAACACCATTCAGTTCCATACACCCCCCCCCCCCCTTCTGAGAGCAGGGGGAGCCTATTTCCCCTCTAATGACATTCAAGGGATGTTCTCAAGCAAGTCACTTGACGAAGGTCTCGAAGCCAAATTGTAACGGTGGTGCAAGGCCAAAGAGCCTAAAACAATGCTTCCCCCCCCCCACCCCGCTTGATTTATTCGTGTCCACTTCCCTATTTATTAGTTTATTGTTATTATCTCTGACCCCTTCTTCTCCTCTCTGTTTGCCATCTATTATTCGTATCCCCCTCCGCAGTTGTCTTTATACTCCACCTTAAATTAGCGAAGGGCCAAGAATATCGCCATACACAGCGCCCCTCTCCCCACACACCCGATCTGTTCACCGCCTTGTCTACAGTAAAAATCGAATTAAATTGATTGCATCTAAAAACGAGAAAACCGAGAAGATAACGAAAAAGAAGGGAAGAGAAAAGGCCAAATGATGCAACCAATATCCTCTTCAACATAATTCACCCCCTTCTCTAAAAAAATGTCGATTAACCCTCCAGGGGAATTTTGCAAGTGACTACCATTTGAAGAACCCTGACTAAAGGTTTGTGTATGTGTGTATATGTATGTGTCTCTCTAAATTTACCGTTCTCCGAAAAACAAGTAAAAAAAACGATGAACGTCGCGCAAAACAAATCAGCCGTAATAACGTAACGGAAGAAGGCGCCCTCAGCGCCTCCCGAACGTGGCAAATTTCGCACTCGTGATTTTCATACCGTATAAAAGCCGGGCCTCGACACTGGGTCGCTAGGGCAGATGGGAAGCGGAGTTCATAACGGGGAAAGGGCCAGGAAATAGAGCGGTATCCCAGCCAGACCGGAATAGCGGAGGACATTCCCCCACACGCTAACTTTATGTTCCGAGATGGAGCTGAACATGCGAGATCGTATATAAAGATAATATGAAGGATGGAACAGACTGATGGGAGATAGTTTGCTGGATTCGAAAAGCGAGGTTTTAAGATTGAGCCGTGGCCTAATTTATTTCATAAAAAGAATTATTAAGTCGCCTAAATGCGGTAAAATGTCGCCCAAATACGGTAGAAAATATCTTGCCCGGATTGAAAATGTGGACTTGGAAGAATGCGACCTGAGGGAAGTAATTAGATAAGCTCTTGCCAAAGTCTTTCCTCTGCTGTCGAGTTGAGCCAATGGGTGCGAGTAAAGCCTCGTTTAGGAGTCGGGTCAAGGAGAGTGGGGAGCCTCCCTGACACTAACGTCACAAGTCTCCTTTTTTAGGTGCTTGGGCTATTTACTTTCAGGTCTCCCCTTTTCCTAAGGTTATCACTTTATTTACGACTCTTTTCATAATATTTTCAAAGCATATGCCCCTGTTGGTTATCGCATTTTTAAATGATTTTAAAATACCCGTCGGGAATTTCAGGTGCAGAATAGTAATAATGTTGCGGCTAACATCTGGAAGATTGTGTGCTTTCCTAACTTCGAGGCCCGCAGTTTACCCTTCCGGCCCGATTGCGTGGCCATCCGTCACGACAAGCGAAATAAGTGCACCGTAGATTCAAGCTTGAGGCGACCCCTCCTATGCGGTTGAACTCGAGAATCGTGGGGTTCTCAATGAGCGACAATTGACGCAAGGACAACGTCAGTAGAAGTCACTACTAAAGAACTAAAAAACACACTCGGGTTCACCCAAAGTCAATCAGAAGAGATCCTAAAGTGAATGGCCAAGGGGCTCTTAAGCCATTTCTCAAGTCCACATTCGGAATGTTCAATGTGTGATTGACATTTAATTTCGGTCTATCAAATACAATGGTGTTCTCAAAAGCATGATAGGAGAACAGAAGGAATACACAATATTTTAGGCATTTAACATTCTTAAGTGATTTTTTTTTGTGGGGGGCGGCTAAATATACTGGCCGGTATTCCTGCCTTCCTCACGAAATATTGAAATAAAAAAACCTTTGAATCAGCAAAATCTGAAACAGCGAGGCACTTGTATGATTTCGATAAGGCGTAAGAGATCTGGATTCTCTCAGTTAAAAGGTAGCCCCTTAGCATCTATGTACAGGCAAACGACTTAAACAAATCTTTAACATTGATTTGGAAGTTCCCCCTTCGATAATAACACCTTCCATAAATGAGGATAACAGGAAACCCCTCTGATTCGAAGTGCTTTCACCCTTATTTAAATAGGGCTCTTTCATGGAAAAAAAAACAAATAGAATGAAAGATCTAAAAGGGTTGGAAAAGTGAAGACGAATCAGAATTTATTGTTGAAAACTTCTCTTATTTTACGACCTTATTTACTTTATAATTAATGAATTGATGAGGAAAAGTCCAAGGCCTATGTTTGATGTTAAAGAAGGGATGAAAACAAATGCATTCAAATTTCTATAAATTGAATTAATAATATATGTAGGTATCATATCACCGTCCTATTTAACCACATGGTTATAGAGAAAAATATGAATGAACAAAGTACTTTGTTCGCTACAACATGGTATATTAGACCGCTGTTGCTTTATTCGGACATCCAGTTCTTTACCTGTCTGTCCTAAACTGTCCTGAAAAATATGTAAAAGAGACAAAGGAAAACGTTTCGAAATACTGCTGTTTGAGATTATTTACGTCTGTATTTTAGCTACAGTTACAGAAGACTGTAGAAGCATGCATTAATAGAATACTAAAGAGAATATAAGCTTTAATACCAACAAAGTAAAAATTAGAAATTGTTTCTTTTGTTCGACTGACTTTGACTAAATATGTGTCAAAATTAGATAAATAAATGTTTTGTGTCTCAGATTTGAAATCTATTTGCAGCCTTGCCAATATTGACTCGCAAGTTTGGATAAAAGTACAAATTTTTTACACTCAATTTTACACTTTTGTTTTGTCTTATTTTAAAATTAAAACTTTCTTATAATATAAAACAAAATTTATAGGTAACTTTTATAAAATTGTTAGGTAGGGCAAAATTTCGTTAACCTAGTGACAAAAAATAATATCTAGCTGCTAGGATTGTTTTCTGAGTCAAGGAAGCGGAGAGAGTTGTCATTTACTTATCGGCTGACCAGACTGGCGAAATTGAGCCTTGTAACACGAATTAAGCCAATTCAGTAACCTGAAGACGCGAAGGTTGCTGCATTGCAATGTATATTTTCCATTTACATTGTAAATAACGTTATCTGGCCTAACTTTTTTTTTCTCAAATTGCTCCACATTAACTCATAATGGGTACAGATATTGCGTTAGATTTAAAGACAAGACAATTTGTCCAATTTACAGAAAAGCGAGAAATTATCCAATTAAGCAGACCGTCCTCTCCATTTGAAACAAAACTCGCCATGTGACGTTATCTAAATACCTATAATGGGAACCAATACTGTTAACTATGTTTGCTCTTTTGACCGAAATTAAATCAATCCTGGATTGATAGTAGCAACAGTAATTATAATAATATTCAAAGTGATTTTCGAACATCATTATACATCTTCATTTACGTAATTACAAATCTTTAAATAATTTTAAGCAATTTGATATTCAAACTGCTCTTAGTGAGGCGCCACACCTGGAAAACTACAACAGATCCGTTGAAGAAGATCGGGCAATATTCAAGAGAGTTAAACGCTGCGTTATATCTCTGTAAGCATTGTGGTTATGATGAATGGTAAGATAACCGCAATAAGGGTAATTATCTCGATCTGTTGGGTTTGGACATTAGACATATATAAGTGAGAAATTTAGTAGTAGAGGTGTTTAGTAGGAGAAAGTTGAGGAGAAAATTAGGGAAATAATAAGAAAGTGAAATGAAAGTAAAATGAAAGAAAGATCCCTGGTGAAAGGGTGCTCTGGCGTTCTTTGCTTTTTGTTTTTTTTCTATTGAATATATATAATATAGCTATATATATATATATATATATATATATATATATATATATATATATATATATATATATGCATACGAAAGGCATTCGAGCCTTTGTAGCAGAGGGGGTTTTGGCCCCTACTGCTGGTGAAGAGTTTTTGGTTCATTGCTGAAATAATGATTTTTTGCATCTCGACTTTCCACGAAAGAAGGATCAAAGCATTTTTCAGGAGATTTGTTGTTGTTAAAAGCTCGCTAGAAGTGGATGATCTGTGCTCCTTCCAACTGCTGGTGAGATTAAGGAGAAAACCTTTGATCCTACAGCGATCTAGACCCCGTTGACGTTACCACAATTAAGTGGGGTCCATAAATTTAATTTAGTGTGTGAGTAAAAATGTTGATAATGTAAAAATGTTGCCTTATTTTCGTCTTGTAAATGTATTTTGAGTGCAAAACTCTATAGTTCTACCATGTGTTTTTCATTAAACAGATGTTTGTAATGTTTAAAAAGACATTTTAACATACACAAGGTCAACAGACCCAAGTCGTGTGTTCTCAATTATTCTGACTTATGACCATATGACCTTACGACCTTCAAAACTTTCACCAAGTGGGGCAATCCCACACATAATTTTCTTTTAATAATTCCCGGACTAACCTTGGGAGGACCTTGATAATTATATCATTCGAAAGAGAATGTAAAGCAACATAAGGGTTTCAACTTTCTTTAAAATCGGCAGAATAGTTACGATGTTATTGCCAAAAACTTCATTGAGAAGTAAAACAGTTACCACCCGAACGAAGACCTACGGACTAACATAGTAACTTATAGAGTCGGGTGCACGCGACTAAAAAGACATTTCCAAATAGATAATAGTTAAAATAGATAAAAGTTAGATAAAGACACTGAAGTGAAACTCAACCTCCTCTCTCTCTCTCTCGCATTATCCCCCATGGCCGGTTTGACCCATCAGTCGCCCGAGGGCCTTTATACGTCCTCGATTCAGTGCTACCTAATCGCCCGAGGGCGTTTTGTGGCCTTTCACATATAGACTCGTATCTACCTTGACAATTATGATAATTTGTCAATTTTTCTTTTCAAACTTTTATGTTAGTGATTAAGCATCTAATTAAAATACATAAATGGCTTAGGTCAGTCCTTCTTTGTTTGTAAACCGACATTTATGAACGAGAGTAACTTGACTCCGTTCTAGGCCTCACCACAACATGACCGCGAAAAGAGGCTGATATATTACTCACATCTGTGTAAACTTCCTTATTTTTTATTTAAATACACTTATGTTTTTCATTTTTCATCCAATAAAACGAGGAAATGCCTTAAGTTAGTATGTTATTGAAAGCACACAAACCAGCAAGCCTATTTTGTCTGGAAAATACATTTTTATAGGTCAAAAATAGACCCTGAACAAAAGTTTCATAAAATTTATTACTCACATCTGTGTAAACACGCCGTTTTTGATGACTCTTCATGAGAATTGAACATCTTCTGCTTTCATTTTGCACTTGGTCATAAAAAAGGGTCTCTCTTTAACTTCAGATAGAGCCACTTGTTTTTCGGGGAGGATTTCAGTTTGTAATGATTCAGGTGAAGGGTCATAGATTTCAAAAAATAGGAATAAGTTTATATAAATTCAATTTTAAAATAGGTGTAGATAAAGATATACAATTTAATATTTTTTATAATTAAAAGGTAGATAATTCTCACTTACCGTTTTAGCTTCTTCAAGATGAACAATACAATCTTCATCTTCAGGGAAGTTCACCATAATTTCATTCGAAATTTTATTTAAACCATCTAAATTCGAAAGATCAAATCCTCCTCTTGCCATATAAATACCAGAAAAATGCATTAATACTTAATAAATTATAACAATTAGGTATTTTTATTTCCAACATCCCATTTTTGTACCCCACTTTGATATACAATGGGTCAACTTATTCTAGTTTAGAAAGTAATATCATGTTTTTGCTGTACAGTAGTCAGTCAGTTTGACTGACCACCGGTTTTCTTACCTTTACTCTCTATAAAAAAATAACTACTAAATCATATCAATTATAGGCTTCCTAAATCATCACATAATAAATTAATATTACATTGGACAGCTTTTATTTAATCTAATAGCAAAAATAATTAAATAGAAAATTTTGCTTACCTTCTCTCTCGGATATATTCAAAATACCATAGGTGGGCGTTATCGCGATAACGATATCGGGTTATCGGTTATCCGATTTTTCCCTTCGCGTTATCGATTCGTCGGTATCGCCGATACTTTTGGTTAAAAACTAGCGATCGTCGATAATTTCAGTTTGGGGTTCCAGTTTAGCACAGGGGCGAGCCGCGCGTGCCTTGGAGGCAGAAATAGGTAGGTCCGAGCTGGGAGGAGGATCCTCCAAACCTATGAGGAGATGAAGGAGAGCCTCACCAGGTAAGAAACTAATAAACAGTATTCAAATATTCTTACTATTGTATTATAAAATAACGCTATATATAGTCAATAATCAATATTGTATTGTAATTTTGTATTAATCGATTTATCGGTTATCACCTTATCAGGCGATAAGTTTATCGCCAGTTATCGATTATCAGAAATCGCCGATAAAGTTATCATTATCGATTTATCGGTTATCGTCATACATTTTTTCGTTATCGTGCCCATCTATGCAAAATACTGGCCACTATGAGCGCAAGTAACTTAGAACAAATATAGTTGCCAGATATTTCAATTCCCTGTATCTGAGTCTAAAATAATTCATTAGTTTTGAAGCACACTGACCTAAAGCAAAATAAATGCTATGGAAGTGGTGGTCAGTTGAGCTAACCACTATGCTACAAAGGGTTAAATCGAAATGACCGAGCTATGAAATACGGTTTAAATAGCAATGAATTATTTCTTCGACAATGCATCGGGAACGCCTAGAGAACACGGCTCATCCAAGTCAAAGCAAATAGCTGTATCAATGGATAGTTTAACGACCCGTGTCCGATGATGGTCGGGTGAGTTAACCACTACCCTACAAAGGGTTAAATCGAAATGACCGAGCTATGAAATACGGTTTAAATAGCAATGAATTATTTCTTCGACAATGCATCGGGAACGCCTAGAGAACACCGCTCATCCAAGTCAAAGCAAATAGCTGTATCACTAGGATAGTTTAACGACCCGTGTCCTATGATGGCCAGAGTGACTCCTAAAATAGCCGCTTGATAGTCATTTTTAAGGTTAGATTGTTGTTGTTGTTCTTTTGATACAGTCATCTTGTGCTTGGTGGGATGAGGAGTCAAATGCAGTGTCGAAGAAGGAATTCATTGCATTTTTAAGGTTAGATTGTTGTTGTTGTTCTTTTGATACAGTCATCTTGTGCTTGGTGGGGTGAGGAGTCAAATGCAGTGTCGAAGAAGGAATTCATTGCTATTTTAACTGCATGAAATACTCGATGTTAAAAAGTATCAAATGTTTGCTCATTCATTTCCTCCAACATGTAAATGCTTTATATTACATATCTTTTGACTCCAACGCCTTCGTGAACGACCTAAAATATATATCTGATGACATTGATTTTAAAGAATTGCAACTCGGCTAATGTCTTTTTTAGAGTTAGTTCATGTAATGGATTTGCTCCCTCCTTGGCCTGAAAGAGTTAAATTGACTAACATTTATGATCATCCCTGCATTGTAGATAGAGGGGAGTAGGAAAAGGAAAAAAGAAAAAAATAATAGCGTGGGCGAGTCGCGAACAGCTTCCCGCGAGCGGCGAATCCACTCGGCCGTCCTGAGTCTAAAAAGACTCATTCAAGCGAAGATTTTTAGCCGCTCGCTTTCACTTTTCGCACGTTACACCTGTAACTTTAGCTTCCAAGGAAGGAAGTCTTTCTACCTTACATATAATTAGATGATGAGATGCACCAAGTTGCAAAAACGGCTGTCATCTCTGACCCACCAATCCAGGTGTTCCTTTTATTGGCACTGCGGGTTATGCGGGTTATTCCTAATGTATTCTTGTTTCTTTGAGTTGTATTCAGTGTCAGTTAAGAATGTTAAGATACATTTATTAAATACTTCTCATTATAAGTATAGCGTCATGTCGCTTATGAAGATCTAAGTTTTCCTACTGTTTACCAATCTAATTCTGTTCTTTGACTGATTTTTTTTTAATATTATAATAATAAAAAGTGTTTCAAGTGTTAAAAGTGTTTCAATTCTGAGTTGTCAATTTGATGCAATTATGAAACAATAGCAAAACATTTTCTTTAAATTAAGCTTAATATGAGGCGGTGGTAGCGGCACTTTATCTTGATTCACTAAACTAAATTAATGATGGTTTTAGTATTCAGTTATTCAATTTTCCTATTTATCAATCCTTGTAAATCTTTTGTAAATCCTTGCTTCTGCTCTCTTACTCACAGAGAAAACCTGGAACTTCTGTATATCCTAACCTTTGACCTAGTGAGATACACGGGAGCTTTTAGGTCTCCAGTGTTCATTGTAGTTCATTTTCTCAAGAACATTTACCAAAATTATGATATGTTTCTTTTAAATGTACAGAATGAGCATCAGTTTGTGGCATATTTATGACCATTATTAAGAAGAGCGCTTTCTTTACTACTATCTTAGATGAATCTATGAACAGTATCTATTCTTATGCACTATAATCTACTTCATGGCAATGAACCAAGCATCCATCTTTCTTGAACTTTTGTACAAACCTTTTTCTTTATTTCTGTACCCATGAAAAAGCCTTTCTTGGATGTAATAAGTTTGAATTTTCTGACCTTGACACTAAAACTCCGTTAGCATCTTTGGGGAGACCGAAGTCTTTTAGTAAATCATCAGATAATAGTTGCGGTTCACTGCTTGAACACGTTTGGTCAAATTCACTTTGCTGGTCATTTTTCGCTCTGAGTTTCAATATAATTAAGAATAACAGGTAGATTAGGGATTGGTAGATAGGTTCCATGGGGTACAGGTCTATTTCCTTGAAGTTTCCAAGAAAAGAATATCAATCGTTACTATGAATTTTTGGTTCTCTCCATAGCATTAGAATACCAAAAACAAGAGCTTTTTCTTTTCTTTTGACCATTGTCCTAGTCTCTCAGCATTAAGAGTCCATACACTGGTTGGTGCCCACTTTTTCCGTGGTTTCCTAGTTTTATTCTAAAGTAGGTCTAATATGCTCTATTAACTAAAGCTATCATATGCTCTGGGTTGTTCTGTGCACACGCACTTCTTTATTTGTTCACACATATCAATTTTTCGATGGTCATGAACTATTTAACTATAAAATCTAGACCATTCTAACGTCTAAATTTATACATGAAGGCAGACTGATAAGTAAGTTAAGAGGAAGCCGGCGAGGAAACGAATCCCTACCCACGAGTCGGTCGTCCGTTATATACGGCTGGATTGAAAGACGTCATGACTTTGATGACGCCACGCAGGGGAGTCACTACGTCAGCAATGACGTTTTTTCGACATAATTAAGAATAACAGGTAGATTAGGGATTAGTAGATAGGTTCCATGGGGTACAGGTCTATTTCCTTGAAGTTTCCAAGAAAAGAATATCAATCGTTACTATGAAATTTTGGTTCCCTCCATATCATTGGAATACCAACAACAAGAGCTTTTTCTTTTCTTTTGACCATTGTCCTAGTCTCTCAGCATAAAGAGTCCATACACTGGTTGGTGCCCACTTTTTCCCTAGTCTCCTATTCTTATTCTAAAGTAAATCTAATATGCTCTATTAACTAAAGCTATCATATGCTCTGGGTTCTTTGCTACAAAGTTTCCACAAATATGGGAAAAAAGATCTGCACCTTTTATTTGTACAAGTTTTAGAAGTAATGCTATAAAAGTTATCAGTTCAACAATATTTGAATTTATCTATACAGAAAAAAAACAATACCTGATATCACTTCAACTTCAATAAAATACCCAACTTTCAGTAAATATCAATGTGACAAAAACTCCCCTGAAAGTAATGGAAAAGTAACACTGAGATATGTGTGTTTGTTAACTTGCAACGAGCGCGAAAGAAGTGTAGTAAGATCGAGATATTCAGACATCTCCAACTGGTAAACATGCTTCTAACTTTTAAGACTCATCAAAGTGTTGTGTTCTAGCTATATTCTAGCTTATTATTCAATTAACTGTGTTTGTAAACATGGATTTTAATTGTAAAATGTACTAAATTCAAACATTGTAATTCGAATAAACTATCCATATCGTTCGAAATGATTCGACAACATACAATCGAAAACTAAAATTGTGTTTTCTCAAAAGTACTTTACGCGAAGAAAAAAAAAGGCTTTCATTTTTTTAATTTAGTGCCTCGAAATATATAAAAAAATCATCTGAAATCACTAAAATAATTTTTTCACTGTTATTATACCTGTGTTATTTATTAACCAAGCTTCAACCCCAGTCGTAAAAGCAAAATGCGATAACATCAAGTGCTTCAGTCGGAAAAGCAAAATGTGACAACAACAAGTGCTTCAGTCGGAAAGGCAAAATACGACAACATCAAGTGCTTCAGTCGGAAAAGCAAAATGTGACAACATCAAGTGCTTCAGTCGGAAAAGAAAAATATGACATCAAGTGCTTCAGTCGGAAAAGCAAAATGCGATAACATCAAGTGCTTCAGTCGGAAAAGCAAAATGCGATAACATCAAGTGCTTCAGTCGGAAAAGCAAAATACGACATCAAGTGCTTCAGTCGGAAAGGCAAAATGTGACAACATCAAGGGCTTCAGTCGGAAAAGCAAAATGTGACAACAAGTGCTTCAGTCGGAAAGGCAAAATACGACAACATCAAGTGCTTCAGTCGGAAGAGCAAAATGCGACAACATCAAGTGCTTCAGTCGGAAAGGCAAAATACGACAACATCAAGTGCTTCAGTCGGAAAAGCAAAATGTGACAACAACAAGTGCTTCAGTCGGAAAGGCAAAATACGACAACATAAAGTGCTTCAGTCGGAAGAGCGAAATGTGAAAACAACAAGTGCTTCAGTCGGAAAAGCAAAATACGACATCAAGTGCTTCAGTCGGAAAAGCAAAATGCGATAACATCAAGTGCTTCAGTCGGAAAAGCAAAATGCGATAACATCAAGTGCTTCGGTCGGAAAAGCAAAATGCGATAACATCAACTGCTTCAGTCGGAAAGGCAAAATGTGACAACATCATGTGCTTCAGTCGGAAAAGCAAAATGCGACAACAACAAGTGCTTCAGTCGGAAAGGCAAAATACGACAACATCAAGTGCTTCAGTCGGAAGAGCAAAATGCGACAACATCAAGTGCTTCAGTCGGAAAGGCAAAATGCGACAACATCAAGTGCTTTAGTCAGAAAAGCAAAATGTGACAACAACAAGTGCTTCAGTCGGAAAGGAAAAATACGACAACATCAAGTGCTTCAGTCGGAAGAGCAAAATGCGACAACATCAAGTGCTTCAGTCGGAAAGGCAAAATACGACAACATCAAGTGCTTCAGTCGGAAAAGCAAAATGTGACAACAACAAGTGCTTCAGTCGGAAAGGAAAAATACGACAACATCAAGTGCTTCAGTCGGAAGAGCGAAATGTGAAAACAACAAGTGCTTCAGTCGGAAAAGCAAAATACGACATCAAGTGCTTCAGTCGGAAAAGCAAAATGCGATAACATCAAGTGCTTCAGTCGGAAAAGCAAAATGCGATAACATCAAGTGCTTCGGTCGGAAAAGCAAAATGCGATAACATCAACTGCTTCAGTCGGAAAGGCAAAATGTGACAACATCAAGTGCTTCAGTCGGAAAAGCAAAATGTGACAACAACAAGTGCTTCAGTCGGAAAGGCAAAATACGACAACATCAAGTGCTTCAGTCGGAAGAGCAAAATGCGACAACATCAAGTGCTTCAGTCAGAAAGGCAAAATGCGACAACATCAAGTGCTTTAGTCAGAAAAGCAAAATGTGACAACAACAAGTGCTTCAGTCGGAAATGCAAAATACGACAACATCAAGTGCTTCAGTCGGAAAGGCAAAATGCGAAAACTTCAAGTGCTTGAGTCAGAAAAGCAAAATACGAAAACATCAAGTGCTTCAGTCGGAAGCACTTGATGTTGCGAAATGCGACAACATCAAGTGCTCCAGTCGGAAAAGCAAAATACGACAACATCAAGTGCTTCAGTCGAAAAAGCAAAATGTGACAACATCAAGTGCTACAGTCGGAAAGGCAAAATACGGCAACATCAAGTGCTTCAGTCGGAAAAGCAAAATGCGACAACATCAAGTGCTTCAGTCGGAAAGGCAAAATGCGACAACATCAAGTGCTTTAGTCAGAAAAGCAAAATACGACAACATCAAGTGCTTCAGTCGGAAAGGCAAAATACGACAACATCAAGTGCTTCAGTCGGAAAAGCAAACCAGTAGGGGGAAAAAAAACAATACTAAAGTGAAGTTAAAGTATAAAAATGTAAAAACAATCGAGAACAAACAATAATGCATTTGCCTCCATTTGCATCTTTGAAGCTTCAACTGTTCAACAACATCAGTAAGAAGATTATCCCAAAGCTTTGTTACACCTTGAACAAAACTTCTTTTAAATATGTGGTGTGAAACCTCACGAATGAAAAGGCTAGAGTGTTAGATTGAATTCGTTTCTAGCACTACCTGTCTAGTATAATTCGTGGTCTGCATAGATAGGATGATCAGGATTGCCAAAACATTGCTAAAGCATTGAATTCATTGAATGTTGGTGCAGAACAAATTTAATGGCACTCAGATTTTCATCCTACAATTTTAAAAAAAGGAATCAACTGCAGAAGACCAAACTGGAAAGGGGGAACAATATTCAAAACAAACTGAATAAATGAATATAAATAATTCCTCAGGCTGGCGTGATTCCCCCCCCCCCTCCCCAAAAAAGAGACAGACCGGATATGCTTCTCAAAAGTGAAGTTTCAATCAAGAATTACACCTCAAATCTTAAACTAACTGTATAGTGTTAATGAAAAGATTTGTGTGGTTTGGGTGTGATGGTGGATCGGTTCAATACACAGAACCTACTAACAACCAAAGTAGAGGTTTGTTCTAACCTCCTCCCTCCCAATTCCAAGATTTTTAGTATATAATAATCTTTATTAGATCTCGGTTTATGAATGGAGAAATCGTGGCTCTCATGAAAGAAATCGTGACTGTCAAGAGTATCATCATTGCAGCAAAGTTTTGTCTCGACCAAACTACATATCATAGGTATAGAGTAAAAGTAATAGTGAACCATGAAATCTACCTTGAGCAACATAAAAAAAATCATTACTGCAATTAATATAATTTCCAACATCAACTACTATTTACATCTATTAAAAAATCTGCAATAATATTAACAAATGTTCTTCCAACTTCCGTGTCTAAATTTGAAAACAAGGTCATAATGATTAACTTAATGATAAACAATATTAAAGTCAAGACCACCCATACAATTTTCTATGATATATACAGAAGTCTTAAACTGCCCTAAATCAACGTATTCATATGTTTGCCCTAAAATAAGATGATCCGTTTTTATTGCTCTGTTTTGGGAAATTTAAAAAGTTAATTCTTAATTCCATTGTCCGACTGGTTTGTGTTGATCGCGTTATTATTTCTTCTCATTCTTGTGGTTTTATGGAAAATAATACCTTGTACTCAGCAAAGGAAAAGTAAATTAAATATCTATTAATCATGATTCCTTTCATTTCTTGCTCCTCATACTGATTTAAACATTTTTAGGGAGATGAGTTCTCAATGTCGCAGTCTTTTTTATATTTCTATTTTGTTCTTGCCTGAAAGCATAGCAAATGACGATGTCGAGTGACTGCATATGAAAGAAAGTAAGTCAATATAGGTTTTGTTAAATACTTTTTCATGCAGGATTTTTGTAAATGAATCTGTGTTTGCTGGGTTACTAACAATAGAGTTAGGTTTTTTTTATTCATTCTTATCTCATCTTTTAAAAGGGTATGACTGAAAGGTTGAGCCATGGCAATGGAGTCTTTTTTGTAAATATTTTGTAAAATGAATATCAAAGACATCAAAATGCTCTCTCTTTCCCAGCTTTTATATGCTTTGTTGTTACGCCATCTTCTTCTCGTCATTTACCATTTTTCTTACCTTTAAGTGAATGCAAAATTTCAAACATCTTTACCAGTGTGACTTCTTCATTTATTAGGCAATTATTATTCGCTGTCTCGAATAGATTGCACTCAGATAGTTCTCCATATAATTCTTCAACTATTTTATTATAATTTATTCCGCTGTTTCTCCTCTCAAGTGTGTGTGTGTGTGTGTGTTTGTGTGAACAATTTATTACCCTTTGCGCCTTTCTGGAAAGTGTTGATATACCGACAAATCTAAAACTAGATCTCTGTCATGCAGTTAAAAGGCAAAATAAAATCTCTCGACTCGGGATAAAAATACTAAATAGTATGAAAACAAACATTGCTTATAGTGGAGAGTATTGAACTGACTGGTTATCCAAACACATTCCAATTATATAATATTTGATCTACGTCAAGTAGAAATTCTTCTTGATTGCTCACGTCAAGTGACTACAGTTCGCGTGAATGAAAGGCTTGTAGTTTGAGCGAAAGCTAGGAATTGGCGTGGATCGAGGGTGGCAGCGATTGGGGTTTTGTGTATACCAATTGATATAATTCAATGATTCGACTTTTTCGTACGTCAAAATTATGTAGGCCTCGAAAGGCCTTATGTGCCCAGTTGTCGCAATCCCAGAGTTGCCAGCGGTCGCTGGCTACGCCAGTTTGTGCGCTTTTCATTTTATTAATTTAGTAAACTATAAAAAAATATTATTTTCATTTTCTCCTGAAAATTATTAATGATCGTTTATAATTAATTTTTAAAGGAAAAATATTTCCCGCCTAAAAGATGTCATTTTGGTTCCCGAAAAATTAATAACTGGAAATTGTCAAATTATTTTCAAAATCGTTTTCTTTATTCCAAAAATAGATTTTAATATTGTAATTTATTACCAAACGCATTATTACTTAAATCTATGTATAGTTTAGTGTTTTTTGCTACACTTTAGGTTGGATGTGATTAGCAGACATTTTAGTAAGACCTTTTTTTTATCTCAGAAGAAAAACGTTATCCTTAAAATTGTATAAAATGCCGCTCCCAAAGTTTGAATCAGTAATTATCGAAATGAACTGAAGCTATTCTGTTAATTGAAAGAGAAAGCGTGAAAAAAACAAGTGACAGAAAAACAACAGTAGCGTAATAAAGGGGACAAAATAGCTAGGGCGAGAAAATCTCTCTATTTTTGCCTCCTGTATCGGAGGACATTGAATAATGGGTTCGTCATTAAAGGGTTGCTTGAGCAATAACCGCATTCAAGTGTCTCCATTTTGGCGCCCAAATGAGAGTTAATTGGAAAAATCCCCATTTGCATCTCTCAAAAGCGCTAACGTCGGACGGAGTTGCAACGCGTTTTTAATTAGCCTTCAGTGCTTGGGGCGTCTTCGAAGGAACGGGTGAAAAAAGCTGCCGGCTTGGGGGAGGAGCCGTACAGGCACAGCTTGAGTTTACGGATTCACATTAACTTCTAAATGAGGTCCAAAATAGTCGCCCTCCTGCGATTTTTCTATCTCAGAACGTCCCCGGAGCTTTCCTAACTGGGGAGTAATCAAATTTGATGAATAATGGCTGACATCGTACTTGAGTCTAATCAGAAGCAAAAATATTTTGGGTAGGGGAGGGGGATCCATCAAAAATAAACCTCACGTTCAACGAGTCAATTGGAGAAGTGGATTGCTTTCGAAATGACTACTTAGGAGATCTTTGAGAAAAAGGGAAAAATAGAACGCTGAGTTGTGTTACAAAGTGAATTGTTACCATAGCAATTAAAGAACGATTAGTGGTAACGCCTGCGTTTCCCACGCCAGAGGTCGCTGGATCAAAGAACAAGGAAACCTAATTATTAGTATTCGTCATATATTTGTTGTTTTTATTTGGTGCAGGTTCTGCCATCGATTGTGCAAATTTCACCTACGTTAGATCTGAACAACGTATCTATAAAACATTTGGACCACTTCATTGCTTTTCCGCAAAGAAGTTTGTTTTATAAATCGTGTGATAAGAACTGTTTTTCTTTACATATCTAAAAATCCATCTGCACATTCTTGAAAATAAAGTGTATCGGCCAAAACAACCAGAGATAGAACCAGAAAAAAGCAAATACTATTTAATAAAGCAGAATTCTTAATCGAAAACTACCTCTATTGTTGAAGAAATATTTATGTGAATCAAAGTTCAAATTGCTTTCTTGAACATTCTAAAACTCAAGTCTTTGTTTACTATAAAGGATCGTGTCCAAAAAGTTCTTAGGAGCTCCATCATATATTTATTTAAATGTCTAGGTGGTTCCCACGACATATATCAGAAGGTCCGCAATGATTTTTAAGGGGAAATTCTCTTTCCATATTGGTATTAGTGATAGAAAAGGCAACATACTTTACACCAAGGAAGAATATGCTATTGGGTTGAGGAATAAGTTCTTGCGGTTTAATCAAATTTATTCATTACCATTAACAATTTTAGAAAAACTCCATTTTTAATTGAAAACAATATTCAAATTAATCAATAATGTATTCTCCGTTGTTATTTACGACTTCTTCTCAACGTTCAACTAGTTTTTAGATGCCTCTGTCAATAAAAATATCTGGATTTTGACTTGAAGAATTCGTCTAACCAGGTTCTTAATTTCACATCAGTATTGAATGAAACGCCGCGCAAATTGTTTTAGAACAATCGGAACAGATGGAAATTCGATGGAGCCAAGTCTGGCGAATATGGAGGATGCGGAAGGATTTCCCAATTAAGCGTTTGGATGGCGTCTTTTGTCATATTGGCAATGTGAGGACGAGCATTGTCATGTTGCAGAAGGACTCCATAACGTCGATGAGGTTATTTTTCACGAATAGCATCGGCGAGTCGATATATTTGTTGAACGTAGAGTTCTGCATTGAAAATCTCGTTGTTCGCAAGGAGCTCATAAAGAATGATGCTTTCGCAATCCCACCATACACACAGCATCATCTTTCCTGGTTGAAGTCCTTGCTTTAATCGCAGAAGTGGTTTTTAATTGGGGCTAAGCAAAGTTTTCGATGGTTCATGTTGACATAAACACACCACCTTTCGTCGCCAGTGATGATGCGGTGAAGAAATCTGTCTTTATATCCAAGAGTAGCCTTGTGACGAGCAAGCAAACCTGCGGCAATCGTAGAGCGTTGAAGTTTGTTACTTTCGCTCAACGCGTGCGGAACCCATGCATCGAGTTTTTAAACTTTCCCCATCGAATGAAGGAGATTCCTTACAGTTTTCTGATCGCACGCTAATTGTACAACCAATTCTCTAGTCGATTGACGAGGATTTTCATGAAGAAGGTCGTTCAATCGATCTTCATCCAACTTAATGGGGCGACCCGAACGTTCTTCGTCATTAAGATTGAAATGACCGTTTTTGAAAGGAGAAAAGCACCATTGAGTTGTCCTTTCTGATAAAGCATTTTGTCCGTACACAGCACAAATATCGCGACGAGCTTTGGCTGCGTTTGCATTGTTCCCGTCTCGATTAAAAATGAATAACAACAAGTGCCGAAAATGCGCCTTTCTTTCAACTTGACATTCCATTTTGAGGGAACAGAACAAAAATTAAATTAACACAACTTTTAAATAAACCGCAATGACTTATTATTCAACTTCAAGACGTAGCCTAAGCAAAAGCCTAATAGTCTACTCTGTTAAGAGACGTAGCCTAACCTTTGCAAATTTTGCTCTCATTATTTATTATTGTTTCTTAATATGCGTACAAATCACGTCAACAAAACTTAAATCAACACAACATTAAAAAAAACGCAAGAACTTATTCCTCAACCTAATATAAGAGAACATATTATTAACTGTAAAGCTGATATTTCCATAAATATTTTCACAATTTTAAATTAACACAAATAATTTAATACTCTTCGGAACCTAGAAGCTTTATATATACAATACTTATCCCCCAGTTTAAATACTGGTTTTTGATGGTTCTTTTTATTTCTTGATTTCACTGCAATAGCAATCACAAATCACAGTATGTTCATTGGAAGTTCATTGCCTTATTTTGTTATTATTTAGCCTTTGCGGGACAAAATTCTTGTATATATTTTATCCGTCCCTTACATACAAGCTATGTACATGTATTTTAAGCACTTGTAATGTTTTTAGTTGTCAGTTTAAAATAATTATCCTTTTTAGCATAGTTTTACTCAAATTTTAACATACTGTTTGCTTGTAACCAATTTTAAATCTTTTGTACAGTTTCATGTCACCTCCTTGATAAAGTTTCAATAAGCCGCTGAAAACTGTGTTGCAATAACATCCGAAGACCACCTATAACAGCTCATAAACGCCTTCAGCCGAGCATACATAAGGCAATGACTCAGCATCAACTGCAGGTAGAACCGGAACGTTTATCAACCATCACCACCTAAATCAAATCGAACTGTACAATTAATTCAACTTGGAGAAAGAACCTTGGCAACAACACTCGACGACTTTTGGACACCTCCGTACGAGAGCTTTCCAAGATCATGTCATCCAAAACGGCAGCAAAAATGTTGGTACATAAAGCAGTATTGATTCCAATACTCTTGTATACGCATCAGAAACCATGACGGCAACAAACACTATCTGAGGACACTGTGAAAATTACATCGCTGTAGTTTTCATACCATTTTTAACACAACCTACAAACACAGAAAGACCAATATTAGTGCATTACAAGAACCAAAATCAACTAGCATCAAGGCCATCGTCACGAAGAACCAATTAAATTGGACTGGGCATGTGGTTCGGATGCTGGAAGAAAACCTGACAAGGCAAAGCTTCTGCTCCAGGAAGTGTGCAAATTAGTTCGGACAGTGGTGAAATAATACAATTATTTGATAATTCTTATTTATATTTGAAAAGAATATGCCAATGATAAGATAAATGGTACATTTAATATGAAATATGCCCGCACTTTGCTTTTCGACCGGTTTCACTCGCTCCGGCATAGATTCAACCAAATTTGAACACATATCTGCCAGTTCTTCGTTAGGGTACCAGGCATTGATAACAGCACAAATCATCTTCTGTATCTTCGAACAGTCAGTTTTCTCGATTCTACGTTTAATTATAGCCCATAGATTCTCGATGGGGTTTAGGTCAAGAGAATTCCCAGGCCAATCTATAACGGTAAGTCCACTTTTTTCGAAGAATATGCGCATTATTTGGGAAGTATGGCACGGGACCAGATCCTGCTGGAAAATGCTGCATTCATTAGGAAAGTCTTTCTGCATCGCGAGGAGCAAGTGACTCTGCAGTATTGCGTTAATTTAACGCTCTTCATCATTTCATCAATAGTAACAAGCCCCCCTAGGCCTTTAGCGCTAAAAAAAAACCCAAAACATCTTAGTTGGGTATTTTGGCGCTTGTTGAATGTGTCCTGGCTGAAGTGATTTATCTTTGCTTCGTCTTACTACCACTGACCTATGCCCATGAACTTCAAAATTCGTTCGTCTGAAAACATGACTTTCTTCCAGTCAGATGCCTTCCATCCAGCATACTTGCGTGCCCAGCGAAGACGTTTTCTCTTTATAGCAGAAATCAACAACTGTTTACGTACCTGTTTTCTATCAAATCTGCTAAATTCAATGAACCTTCGTCGGATGGTTGAAGAAAAAACATTTACACCAGCTTAAGACAAATTCCTCCGGAGGTCTTTACTGGTTTTCTTGGGATCCTTCACATTATTTCTGATGAGGGTCTCGTCATCGTGTAGTGTTGTCTTTCGTTTTCTTTCACATTTTTTTGTGTCCCAGTGTTGAATGTCCACCAGTGTCTTTAGCTCTTTTTACAATGTCGCCAACAGTTGACTTTGCTACCTTCATTTCCTCATAAATCCGTCTGATGCTAAGACCAGCATGTTTTCTAAGAGTTAAATACTTGCACGCTTATTACGTGTGATATCCATAATAAATTTATAGTCTAATAATGATTGGAAGGTGAATATTCCGGCAGAACCAAGTACACCACGGAGCACGCTCCCAGCAATAATCATCCACGACAAGCTCTGGTGTAGCACTGTCGGGCAAAACAAAACAGTTGCTAGATTTACCAGTACACTATTCTGTACAGAAAAAAAACATTAGTGTTGCCAAAAATTAAGACATATTATGAAATAGTCCCCAAATTTGGTACTGTCCGAACTAATTTGCACACTACCGTAGCATCAAGGCCATCGTCACGAAGAACCAATTAAATTGGCCTGGGCATGTGGTTCGGATGTTGGAAGAAACCTGGCGAGGCAAAGCTGCTCTTCCCACCTGAGGGATGGTAAACGGAGAAGAGGCGCGTAAAAAAAAAAATTAAGGACACAATGAAAAAATTAAAATCGTTATTGAGAACTGAAAAACAGATTCTGAGGACCGGTAACTCTGCATATCCTTTATCAATGAAAGAAAAAGATCTTTTGAACTCATCGACTCTGCTTAGTTGGATGAAAGGAGGAGAATGCGACGGCAAAGGCAGAAGGAACCGAGACCTAACTTGTCATTTGGCCCGACCTTATTCATGTGTGAAAGAACATTTATGGCAATAAGCAGGCTCATCCTCGCCCTCAGAGGTCACAGACAACCATGAAATCATCAGAACCAAGACCATCACCCTCCACCTCGAAGGATAGCCACCAGCCACGACGACATCCCACGACTTTTTTACAGCTTTAAATCTGATTTGCCTTTTTTCATTAATTATTCAGAACCAAATTTTCATTTTATGTTTATTTTAAAAATACAAAGTACTATTATATAATATTTTAGTTTTAACAGTTTTACACTGGCATTTTTATTGATTCTTTGTATTTAAAACTTAAGTTTGCCTTCCTCATTTATCTGTGTTATAGGGCAAAGATAACCATACAGAGGTAAAACGTCGCCGATATATGTAATAAAAAAGATGGCTGAACCAATTTTATATATTTTATTGTTTCTCCTCAATATAAAATCCAATCTATACCGTAACAATCTTCATCGTTATATATATATATATATATATATATATATATATATATATATATATATATATATATATATATATATATAATATATATGCAAGGATAAATCGGGGGAAATTTAAAGAAGGCAAATAAAGTCGCGTGATTTTTTTTTTAATTCCTTGATTTTCCCTTGCAATTACGCTCTTATGTAATTTATAATAGTTCGAGTGTTGCATATATATATATATATATATATATATATATATATATATATATATATGTATAATTATATATATATTAGATGCAAACTTCAGACGAAGTACCTATTAACAGGATAACCAAGACAGAACCGAAGACACTTCATAACATTCATTGCATAAGTTTCAGGAATATAACAAATCACCGCTAAAGAAACAATAAATAACATATTAAAATATGTACATAAAAATTACTTCTAACAAATGCGAAGAAAAAAAATTGCGAAACCTGAAGCTTAAATTTGAAACAAATTAATTACAATGAAAATACGGAGAGGAAAACAAACGAGGGAAGAGATATTAAATAGGAGCAAACTTGACCAATTAAATTTTTTTTACAAAAAAATGTAAACTTTCCTAAAAAAAATTAACATGCTTGTTAATGTGTGACTATATTTAATGGAATAGATAAAGAGTTGCTATTCAAAGAGGGTGGAAGTCTTTTAATTCAAAGCGACTCTAGCAGGCCCTTTGTGTCGCTTATCGCATCAATATCCCTAAGTTCTTGAATAGCTCTAGAGTCTAGAACCACATTGAGAGAGGCGGTTTCGAATCGGGTATAGGTCAGGTTCATATATATATATATATATATATATATATATATATATATATATATATATATATATATATATATATATATATATAAGGTGTCACAAAAGTCTGACCCCATAGGAAATGTATTAAATAAACTAACTTTCACTTTCTTTATTTATTAATTATCAATTACATTACATGTTCAAAATGATATCCATTTACTTCTATACATTTTCAAACGCGTTCCACCCAAGACCTTCGAACATTACTTAGCAAGGAAGTATTTGATTTTATGACTTCAAATTCTCTTAATATGTTTGCCTTAGGTTCCGCTATTGTTCTGGGACGGTTATTATAAGCAATTGATTTAAGGTGCTCCCATAGAAAGTAATCTAAATGTATCAGATATGGATATCTAGGTGGCTATTCAATTGGTCCACGTGGTCCAATCCATTTTTCCCCAAATGTTTCTTCTAGAAATTCGCGCAAAATCTTTGCAAAATGTGCCCGAGCCCCATCCTGCTGAAACTACATAATTCTCCGATCGTTTAAGGATGTGTCATCTAATTTAGGTAAAGGAAAGTTTGCTAGGATATTCAGATATGACTCAGCACTTACAGTATCGGGAAAAAAATATGGACCGATTACCGTATCGCCAAGCATAGCTGGCCATACCATAACGCTTAGATTGAATTGCGCGCGTTATTCCTTTATCCAATGTGGATTATCAGTAGTCTAATATCGTGCATTACGTCTATTGACATCACCGTTTAGGTAGTAAATTGCTTCATCACCAAACATGATACGTTTATCCAGCTGCGTCTGCTGCATACATCACTCACAATAGTTCATACGACGATCTCCATCATCACTGTGTAATTCCTGGACTAATTGGACTTTATACGGGTGGAAATGATTATTCCCTAGATTACGGTGAACCAAACTCTTAGATACACCTGTTTCCTGTGATATGTTTTGTATTGACTCACGAGGGCTTGGCTCCATACAATCTCTTACCAGTGCAGATGTTCTGGGAGCAGTAGAAGATCTTTTTCGACAGATCGCTTCCCGTTTACTTGAAACGGGTGAAGATCTTACTGACAGTTCTGTTGTTGATTGGAAACCTTTCGGTGTACTTGGTATTAAAAGTATCAACAACCGAGCGTGAAGTGGCACCATCCTTTGCGTATAAAAGAACCACCTCTATTTTTTTCTGATCTGGTTAGTTTAGCCACCATAATGTAACGATTTGGAAAATATAAAATAAATTAAATTTAAAATTCAAAATTCATAAACTAATATCTAAAATCAAAAATCTGAAAAATTCTAAGATACATAGTATAAAAGAAAATAATAAATCCATTTTAAACCTTTAATTTTCACTTTACTTACTTAATAAATCCATTTTAAACCTTTAATTTACTATATATACGAGTATATATATATATATATATATATATATATCCGTAAATACTTCTTTGCAATCCTAAACTCAAGAGGGCACCTTTTTGAATTTTATCGCCGCGACCAAGTTGTTGTATGAGGCGAGGCATTAGCGCCGTCTGTGATGCGTCGCGCGTTTCATTGATAACTCTAACGGGGAGAGTTCATTATAATTCGCCGGGCGGCGTTGCCTTGCAATACTTAAGCGATTCCCGGGTTCAAAAAACCCTGTCGCTTTTGTTCTCCTTCGGCTTCAGCGGAAAGAAAATTCGTTTTAAGAATCTAATTTGAAAGAACAAAGGCCAACAAGCTTCCCCCACATGCCTCAGTAAACGAAACGTACACATACGTGTGCGATCCATTATGTATATTACACAAAGGATTAGATCTTGTCTAGGCCTACTCGTTTACAAACTGCGGATTAAATGATGTGCGGTGGAGGTCGAGAGAAATGACATCGCTGAGGGGGTAGGCCTATGTATCATAAATGGAGACAGGGTGATCGAGGGGGGAGGGGAAGGGGTGCCAGAACCGTAAAAGATATCGCCTCGAATGGAGTCTTTCTCCATTTAGGAAGATTCTTTTATTTGTAGTGTTCGAAGGAATAAAAGAATTTGGTGAATGATCTTATCCTTTAGACGTTCTCAAAAAGGGGTTCGAGTTTGTACTCATGTAGGCGCCCTTAAATGTAAGGAAATATGAGGTTTAAGTTTACATCGATTTGGCTGAAATGCGGGATAATTTTCACGTTTACACGTGTATGCTTTTACATCCTTAGGTATCACTTGATTGACCCGTGTGGGCAGAAGAAACGAATTGGTAGGGGGTTTACCACTGACCTGGACTCATTAAAATGCCTTTTATTTATCGGGAGGGACCTACTGATTAACGTGGAATCCAAACTACGCGTATCTACAGCGTACGAGAGCCGCCTTGACGCTGACCTGAATCGGGACTCACGGCCGCCCAACCCTTGGCGAGTGGACTTGGTCAAGAGATTGTTGAGGGAGAAGAATATCAATGAGGGTAGGCGATATATATAAAAGGGGCCATGACAAATATCAAAGACGATCGACTAAACCTGGAAAGTTATAGGAATATCTACTGTTATCTAACGGAATCCGTCACTTTCAATATCTTTAATCTGGAGGGTCAAATGAGCTTTCGCGAACATAGATGGCCACATGAAACTGTGCTCACATAAACTAACCCTTGAACTTGGCATTAATTAAGAGAAGAGTTTCCTTTCAAATAACGAAACTCGGTGGAATCACGCCACTAAATTCTTTGTCTCTCATTGGACATCTTTAAAAAGAACTACCTAAAAACATACTAAACAACTCATAGGCACCAATGTCCAACCATACAATCTAATGAGTTTTCTACTAGGTATAATCTATTTTACCTGATGCATGGGTAAGAGTAGACCATACTTAAATGTTCGCTATTTAACACTAAAACCTGCAAGGAAGATGGCTGGAAAGCGTGAATATATAGGAAGATAAGAAAGAGTGAAAAATGTTAAAAGAGACAGCAAATGTCTTCACCCTTAATTAGTTTTGCCGGAAGGGGAAAATAGGTATCTATAATTTCCTGCAACAAGTTCCTGCAACCAACACAGATACTCACTGTGCAGATGTTTCGATGACGCAACGAATCATTCGTTATCTATACCCTAATCTACAATGTCAATGCAAGGCCTCAATTAATTAATAGGGCAGTGAATAAAACCAGAACATCTTCACCTCTTTAATACATTATTATTCCCCTTCATACCGTATTTAATTGGGATTCGTTAGGTAATCACCATCCGACTACGATGTGCAATTGTGTATGCAAATCTCCGTTAGCGCTATTATTAGTATAATGGCCTTGTGATGCTTGTTCACCAAGTCTGGGTAGAGGAGTTTGGGGATATATAATTCCCTTGTAATGCTTGTTCAAGCAGAGTTTAAACATCTCTAGTGACGAATTCATCCACATCAGGGTGGAGGAGTTTGTAAACAAAGTCCTTCAAGTGTAACTTCGATACGCTTTCGCAGTTTCAGCTTTAAATCCTCGATGTATAAATCACTGTCTCAGCTTCTCGTTTTTGCATCGTGACGAAGTCCCGCAAGCGATGAATGAGATGGGTTCCTAGGCCATTTGAGGATCCCGATGACTTCTTCCTTTATCTGGCGGGCTAAAAAGAAGCCCAGATTCAACTTTCTTTACCCTCGTTAATACATTTCCATCAAGTGGCTATTTATGAGTAGCAACTTTTATTGAGTTTGTTTGGTAACACCCACCTAACAGTATAGTGGTCTGATGAGGAACCCAGAAATCTTTTTTACCATTATTTATAACTACTTTATGCCCACTGGGTTTTTCTTGTAATGTCCTCGTTGGATTACACAAATTTCATTTTCCACCCACTAGAAATGTTGGTTTTTGTAGGGAACTTCTAAAATAGGATTCAATTTCGTACATTTGATTGAGTCTTTGTACAAACTTGTTCCTAGTTATTTTTAAGCCTTCCCAAACCAGGTGATTAAAGTTAATTTTGAAAATATTTCTTTCCAAAATCCTCCCAGATTTTTTATAGCTAACTTAAACTAACCTAACCTAACTTAACTTAACATAAACTAACATAATCTAACCTAACCTAACTTGACTTAACATAACTTAACTTAACTGAACTTAAGCAAACCTAACCTAAACTGACTTAACGTAACAACTTAACTAAATTTAACTTAACCTAACAGAACCTAACCTAATTAACCTAACTTAACTAAAATTAACCTAACCTAACCTAATTTAAGCTAACTGAATTTAACCTAGCCCAACCTAACCTAACCTAACAGAACCTAACCTAATTAACCTAACTTAAACTAACTGAATTTAACCTAGCCCAACCTAACCTAACCTAACCTAATCTAACCTAACCTAACCTGACCTAATCTAACTTAACCTAACCTAACCTGACCTAATCTAACCTAACCTAACCTATATAATTTAGACTCGTCCCTATTTTTCCTGCGCTCTGTCCATCCCCCCCATTCCTTCTCCAATGAAGCAAAATGTTTCCCACTGTTTTATTAGCTGACTTTTCACTCTTCTCGACACGCTTCGCTAAGCTGAGGTCGAGCGAAACGTCGCCTAAAAAAACACATTTGTTTTATGGGTCGTTTCTCTTACCGTTCCTTATCAAAATTACCCTCGTTGGTTGCGCAATTTATTTTATCATTAAAAAAATGCGAAAGAACAGGTCCCAAGACTAAATCCCCTCCTCTCGTGTGGCCAGATAAAGTCAACAAACCTAAGTCGCGTGCTCTATATTATTTTGACTTATGACCTTATGACTTTACGACCTTTAGAACTTTCGATACTTTCTGAACTAACCTTGAAAGGACCTTGATAATTATATCATCCGAAAGAGAATGTAAAACAACATAAGGGTTTTAAATTTCGTTAGAATCGGTCATATAGTTACGTTATTATTGCCAAAAAAACATTGAAAAGTTAAACGTTTACCATCCGTCCGACGACCTACGGACCGACATAGTAACTTATAGAATCGCGCGCACGCGACTAAAAATGGATTCACGTAAATAGTGATTTTAATGTACTCAGTTAAGTCATTTGTTACCCGATACCCAAATCTTTATTCGCTAACCACCTTAAATTTCGAGGTCTTTAGTGGGTATTTCTATATCCTATTTATAGCAGAGTCTGGAAAGTATATGGGTATCGGAGAGGTATAGCTGTTGGTTATGAAAGTGAAAATAGGAAAGAATGAAATTAATGGAAATGTTCGAATTCACAAATTATCCATTTAAGTTTTTGATTTAAACGGCTTTTAATCTATTATTCGTAGCTGTGTGAAGGTATTTCGGGCACCATCTAGGTCAAGGGTGGGCAACCTTTTTAAGTGTGTGTGCCAAAATCGGCCAATTCTTAGATGCCAAATTTTATCGCATGCCAATATATTCCAATGCCCAATTTCTTAACCATTTTACCTGACTAAAACACAAAAAATATATAGAATTAAAGATATTCATTTATTAATTCTCAATCCATTATGAATGATGTAGAAAAATCACAGATAAAATCAAGTTACTACATATTATACAGAAGTGAATACTATATTTAGCAGAAAATAGCAAATCCAAACTAGAGAAAAAAAAAGTGTAGATGTTTTATTTATTTACCATCAGGTCCTTTGTTTTCCCTCTTCTTAAGTATTGTTCTCCAGTTTGGATATCCGCATCTGCCAGAGATCTGTCCCTCTTAGTTAGGGTTGCTCGTGGAGGCAGGTTCCTTTTTTATGATGGGGCCATCTATGACTTGGATCATCGATGGATGATTTCATGTTTGTCGATATTCCATAAATACTACTTGAGTAGGGAATTGCCACTAGAGCAACAAGGTTTGCGGATGGACAACATCCACATGCACTATGCATTCCCCACTGCCGCACTTCTCAGTTTCAGCGTTGCTTTTTGCCAAGTACGGTAAAGCAGTGGAATGATCTTCCTGCAGAAGTTATGCAGGAAGATCTTAATATTTCCAAACGAGGTTGCAATACTAGATTAAGGGTGGGTGCTACTGCCTCATAATTTTAATATTGATTTGATTTTAATAATTTTAAACTTATTTTTTTTATTCATTTACACATTTTAATTTCTTTCTTTTAGCATTCATTCTTTCTTACTTGACATATGGACACTGTGTTCTGTGGGAGCTTGTTTTCAAGTTCATGGCCGCTAAGCTTTTCCCGCAAGAATTTTGTGTCCATTATCTCAACTAATAATAATAATAATAATGAGATATCTGGTGCTGCATCGTTGAAGCTACATAATTTATAATAGGTTGCCATATAAAAGAAGTTGGAGATACGTTTATTTATTTTTGTATTGGGAGGCCCACTTCCCACCTACCCCCGCCGTGGGAGTGTGAGATCAACATCAAAGGGAATCAAATAAATTCGAGGAGGCCATTTTTAGTAGAAAAATATAGTAGAAATGTCATGCATCGCTCATCTTTGTGTCGACGAATGTCAAACGGGAAGTCGTCCGGACCAGGAGCGGTGTCCGCGCGTATGAAGCGAGGGCGTAACGCAACTCACTCAATTTAATTCGTCGTTAAATGGTTCTTCACCTCTGGAGGTAAATTCCAGTCGGCGGCATTCAGCGACATTTCGAGTCCATTAAATGCTGGCAGACCAGCATCTCGGCCTTAAGAATGTGAAGTATGTGGTAAGGAAAAAACTCGTCTACGGAAGTGGGATCCAAAGTTGCGGTGTCATTATCATGGATGACGGGATTGTGTTCGTGATAGACCTTGACCTGAATCCTTTTGATTCCCTTTTGCACCTCTGCAAGAGGGGGTCCTGCCGTTAAATGAAGACACTTATGCCCCACAGAAAGAGCGGTTGGCGTACTTTGAAATATACCGGAACCTAGCCCTGGCCCGATGAAATTCACTGACAGTGAAATCGTTCGGGCGACGCTTCTAGCACATGTAGGCATATCGCTTATGTCTGAGGGCCGTCTCACACTCGGCGGGCCACCAAGGAGGCCGGGGTTGCATCTTTTGAGTCTAATGAATCGTTTGAGGTGTGCGGTCGTTTCGCCTTACCGGAACCGGTCATACGGGTGAGGGGAGGAGCAGGAGCCCTGGTTTTAACAGAGGATGGGTGTGAACCCTTTGTGACGCCAGCTCTTCTAGGGGAGCGCCCGGGGTGGGTAGAACCAGCAGAAGAATTCCGAATAAGCGAGAAACCGACCGTGCTCGTAAGCCTGGAAGAGCGTTGGTACATGGGTGGCTCTTTTAATATTGAAGCGTGGACGTCCCAGGCAGAGCTTGATGCGCCAGGTCCATTTCATTAACATTGCGGAAGGAGAGATAAACCGCAGGATGAACGGCTAGGGTTTGCTTCTTCAGGACATACAGGCCGCATTGGTCGAGGAAACAGGGTGCGACTGTTCGCAATTTACACAGATGTCTATACATGATAAGGAATTATCGTGTGTCAAAAGCGTTTTGGCTGCTCAAACGCTGTTAGCCTATTTGGACTCTTCATGCGACATAACATTCGTTTTCAAGATGCTAAAGCCTCCTGCTTTGTTTTCTTTATGACTATACTTTTGGAGGAGATACAAGTATGCATTACTTGAGCGGTCCCCGAGCTACTAGTAACTTTCCTAACACACAGCAGGATTTCTTAATCTTGGCATCCCACTAACACTGTTATCCTTCTTAATCCAGGTAAGGTCAGGTAATAGCTTCGTGTCTTGGCATAAGAAAAGAGGTTCTGTGGGCAGTAGGTCCTGATGCTTTGCTTCTTCTGCTGTCATTTTACGGTTCATGATTCGATAGCGATAGATAGAGCTATATAAAATGGTATGAAAAGAGAAGTGGGCAATAAAGAACAGCTCACCCTTCCCGCCCTTTCCCTCCTTGTCTTCAAAAGACTGGCCAAGTAGTGAGAGATGGCGAGATATATGAGAGTATCAAATCGGTTAATTTTTAACAAGTAGTTTTTGCTATGCGTCACATTGGAAATATTGCTTTACTGTCCGATGCATGAATTCAATCCAATATTGAAGTTACCTCATGGAAAGGAAAATCATCTTGGATTCTTATCGGCTGAAGTGATCAATGGCGATTGAGGCTAAACTCATCTTCAACTTCTGATGATAACGAAGAAGAAAGGTTGTCAATATTCGAGGATTCGATGAATATTCGTCTCTTTCAGGATTTTCATTTCTCTTCTGTTATGTTACCATTCGACCCTATTTTGCCTCAGTAAATTTATGGAGCAACTGATCGACACCTGCCATTTTCGATTCTGTTTGTTCTCTAGGCTGACTAAGTAGAAAGTTCCGGTCTTCCTCATTCGTGACCTGCAACTGGACCTCTAGCTTTGCTAATGTCGAACAGGTCTTCAAGGTAATCATAAAACAATATATTCTTTCATTCAGTCTTTCGCTCCATCAGTCTATTTTTCTTCATCTTCTCATACTCGTAGCTATCCCCAATGCCTCTCCTTGCAAGAAAGAGACGATCGACGTAGGAAAATTGGCTCTATTCCACAAACGAACAAAAGAGTCAATGACTGCAAATGCAAGGTTAGATTTGGTTTTCTTTAGAATTACTGAAACACTTGACACTTAGATGGGGACCTTCAACCATAAAGTCAAGTTAAAATAAACAAGGTCTGCTGACCAAAAGTCGAGTGCTCTCACTTATTCTGATTTATGACCTTATGACCTTTAAAACTTTAAATGATTCCCGCACTAACCTTGGGGGACCTTGCCAATTATATCATTCGAAAGAGAATATAAAAAAAAACATAAGGGTTTCAAATTTTGTTAGAATTGGCCAAATAGCTACCATGTTATTATCTCCCCCAAAAAAGAAAAATGGGGACTGACCGACCGTCTGACATAGCGAGATGTAGAGTCCCCCATTACTAAAAAAAACACGTAAAGTATGATAAAGTAATCAGAAAAAAAAATTGTTTCTTGTTGTCAATTTAATCTAACCCACAAACAGAAATTCAATTTATAAGGAATTGTGTAAGTCATTACAATATATAAGCACTGCTCTAGCAGATTATTTTTCACTTTGAAATACAAACTTGAAAAAAACAAAGATTATTCAGAGAATTTTCTGAAAGATTTGATCTTAGTATCGTGAGGTACAACCTCGCTGCCAAGAACTCCATTTCAGATTCTACACTTGTAGGTTTGACTGAAAGTAATGCATTATAGAGCTTGTCTAAGTTTTCTGTTCTTTTTAACCATACTTCAAAGCTCTTAAATTCTATATTGACATCTAAATGTCTTGAAGGTTCCCTTCTCACTGGAATTGTCTCTAACCATTCCATTTCTTGCAAATATTCAGCAAGCAATGGTCATCGTTTGCTCCTTTTCCAAATTCTATTCCCACTGCATCTTTGAAGCAACCAGGTTCTTGTTGGCTTACACTTTCCTTTTCGTGCTGATCCAACTGTACACTGTTTTCGGACAAAAGCCTTTTAAAAAGTCAATCTAAATTTTTTCAATAAAACTTTAGAAGAAGGCAATAAAAAACTCATCATCCTGAGTTTCCAAAGTCCTAGGGTTATGAAGGTATTTAGGCAAACCTGCAATCTCTGGCTGTCTACTTGAGGAATAGTATTTAATCATTCTTTCTTTATTGACTTTCGTAGTGGGGTATTCTTCTCTGAAAGTTTCTTTATAATCAACTTGAAGCAGACTTCAGTAGTCAAAAGTGTTGCACTCTCTTGAACACAGGCCTTTAAGTGCTATCTCAAGGGGACGAAGCATATTACCGATGTCTTCCAAAATTTTCCACTCCTTTGAAGTGATTGTTTCAGTGGAACGAATTACTCTCAATCATTTGTGAATGCATGGTTTCAGCTTAAGAAATCTTTCTATCATGTGTTAATGACTTTCATCTCTCATTGCAGTCTAGGATTAACTAGAGTTCTTTCCCATTAAACTGGTCTTTTGCAAAATCTTGGATCTTCTCGTTTTTTAGTGGGGATTTCCAGAAAATTCGACCTATTTTTCTAACTTTATTTATTATAGTAAAGAAGCTGTATTGAAGTAATCTAACTCCGAGATTAATTTGAAGTTCTATAAGAAAAATATTATAAAAATGCCTTTTTAATTCTTCATCTGCATCCTCTTCATTTTTACTTGAAATTTCATTAGGTGTGATAGTAGATCTATCTTCCACCTCTCCCCTTTCTTCACTTTCACTGTATTCTACTAATTCTTCAGTTTCTTCACTGATATCCTTTTCACACTGGTCACTTTTCAACATCTTCTTGTACAAAACTGAAGAAATGGCTAGATGCATTACATTAACTAAACACTCTTGATGCTTAGATAAGATTTTTTTTCTAAACTTTACCATGACTGAGGCACCATCGGTGGTACACCCTACTTTTTGCATCTCAAAATCAAGGCCAAAATCAGCTAACCCCATTTTTACAATCTCGGAGATTTGGGCATTATTAAGGCTTCCAAGAATTTTTAACTAAACCCAAGTACCAATACTTGTCTTTGTGATGCACATTAATATTCATGTATCTCGCATTTTTTTATGAGTGTATATTCATCAAGAGTAGCACAGAATCGGCCACCTTCTTTAATCAGAGTTTTGAAATGAATTACCAGCTCACTCTTTTTTTACCATAGAAACTGCTTACCATTTTACTCACAGACTGTCTCGTAGTTGGAGGTAACTTATTATATTTGTTTTTAGCCAAACTGTCTTGAATTAACTTACTTGAAGCAAGCGAATTGAAGCGAAAGCCATCGAGGGAGGCGAGTTTTGCAATTTCTTTTTCAATAGAATTGGGAGTGTGAAATGATATATTTTTGTCTTTTGTTTCACCTTTCGGGTTCGAGTCAAAGTCAGTAATCTTATGTATGGATTTCAAGTGAACAAACAATCCTGTTGTTGAACCTCCAGCGCACTATAGCACTTGGCTTCGTTATTACCTTTTCTCCTGAAATAAGTCCAAGCATTTGATTTCTTCGAAATTGTATGTAAGGGGCCACAATGCTAATTACTCTAAAACAAAAGAAGAATTATCTTTACAAAATTAAAATTGTGCTCCGCGCTGGTGGAAGCCAGTCAGCTGAATAAAGATATGTGTTTATCATACAGAAACAGGACACCAACTATGCGTCGAGCAGCGCGAGCAAATGTTTTCATTTTATACAGGAACAGGACAGGAGAGGACATCACTGTATGTCATGTTGCGCGCTGTCTTGCAGCTCACAATTGTACTAAAACGATTTTCTTTCAATTTCGTTTGACAGAAAACTGTACTTCGATATTATTTTTTTTATATTTGCCTAATTATTGCTTTATTGTATAATATTTAATCAATTCCTACGAAGATAATTACTACTGCGATATATATATGCTGGTAATTGATTTGTTCCTTGGGAATCTGTTATGTAGCAGGAATATGAAGACCCAGGTGATTACACTAATCATTTATTGGCCAGACGATTCGGACCTTTACTAGGACCATCTTCAGCGACTAAATCGTCTAATGAGAAGGGAAAGGAACATTAATTGACAACAGTTAAAAGAATGCATTAAAAAAAAAGCGGAAGAAGGCAAGTTAAAATAATAAAATTGACAATAATTAAAATTAAAGTAAAAACACTAATAATATATAGAATTAAATAATATTACTCAGTGGTATTTAAAAAAAATAATAGAAAGTGAAATTATAACAAACTGACTTGATTATAACATATTAAAAGTTACTGAAGTAAATCAAAAAATAACCTATTATATTAAATTGTAAAAACACATAAAAAAAGACAAAAAAACGACCAAGTGAATAAATTTCGTCAGTAGTTTTATATGTTTAGTTAGTTGATTTCTCAACTCCCACGAGAAAGGTAAGTCACTTTGTTCATTCTGATTTGTTTTCGTTTTTTTTGTCTTTTTTTGTGTGTTTCCTCAGTCGTAAGAGTGATGCTTCTGAAGAAGGTTGGGGAACTCCAGGAGCCTTTTCTAGAGGATTAAGGAATTCTTACTATTACCCTTCTTACCCCACCGCATCTAAAGATGATCACATAGATCGAAAGCTCAGCTATTTAAGTTTAGTTTTTACCAAACGCAGTTAATTAAAAAAGAGATGAACGGAGGAGAAGTAATTGACTATCTAAAAGATTGACAAAAAAGGACAATAAAAAAGATAGAAAGTTTCCAAAGAAAATTAATTAAGGCTAAATGCACAATGGTCTGACAAAATCTGCATCAAGAAGGAATGTTTCCCATCTATGCTAATATATATATATATATATATATATATATATATATATATATATATATATATATATATATATATATATATATGAAGTAGAAGTGATCTTGGAAGAAATCAAGAAATTTTAGAACAAAAACAGAGAATAGAGATTGTAGTTTTTACTGCCTCTAATCTAAGAGCCAATTCTGGCACCAATTGGTAGGCACTACTTAAACCACTCTGTGAAAACCAAAGCAGGCATCCTTGACTTCTCTTGATGCTATATGTAGGGAAAGAGATTAACTTTTGTGCTTTATTAAATTACACTGGAATTAATATGGATTAATCCTTCGAGAGTTACACAGAAGTGGGTTATTGAAGTTAGTAATTTAGTTTAATCAGGATTTCAATAGGGAAAGTTAATTGAGAAAATATAGCATGAAATAATTACCTCTAGTTACGAACTATTGTCGAAAGCTGTAAGGTTAATATGAAACTTATTTCACTGGTTGGGATAATATTGCTATTAAATATGAATAACCTGATTACAATAGAAATTGACTTAACCATTGATTAAAATTACTCTTTAACATTGGATTCGGTTTTAGAGTACCTTAGCACGGTAATTGTGTCACGGGAACTTTATCTCGAAGTAGATCTTGTGCGTAATGGTCTTACCGATGAAGAGGAAGAAAAGATTTCTTGTAGAATATACGAACGTTACAGGATACGGGTTTTCGAGAAGTCGGAGTTAGTTGAGGGGATTAGACGCTTTTCCCTTCTTGGAGAGAAGTTTCCGTGGGAATGGAACTTCTGACGGCAGCAGAAATGAAAGAAGAGTTTGCTTTCATATTTCTCCTTGTTTCTGCACTTCTGGCGGGGCGGTGATATGCTACCTGTTACTAGCAGTTAAACGGATAGGTAGCTCGAATGGTCCTCTAGCTGAGAATGGGTATTCAGACCAGGACTGCCTCTCTGATTGAGAATATGTATGCCTGCCGTGTGCAATGATTGTACGTGTCCTTTCTGACACCTTTCTGGGTTATGTTTACGTAGATAACACGCCTCAACAGATTATTTGAACATTAAGGAAAAAAACGGCAGTCTACAATCGAGAGCTGAAGAGGTTAAAAATAGATTGCGTTGGTATTTTGACGAACGACACAATGTGGCTATGCAAGAGATGGCGAATGTGAATATGATCTGCTATACGGATGTAAATTCGGGCTACATCAGGCATACAAATAATACTAGTTGAGCGTACATGTAACCAATAAGTATGAACTTGGTCGTTAATAGTGTGAAAGATAAAATAATGGAAAACCGGTCCGAATTAATGATATAGTACCCATGGTGTTACAAAATGGAGGTGATTACTTAGTCGAATGGATCTGGTAGTTTTGCTTTTAGGCCTTTAAAAATTGCCATTGCCTGAACAGAGGAACACTACTAGGATAGTACCAGAGTATAAGTGGAAATGGGAAACGAAGGGATTGGTAAAAGATATTTAGAAAGAGGGGTAGGACTTATGTGTTTGTATCGAAGAATTTGAATAAAAAAAGGGCGGCATAGAAAGTGTAAAATGTATGGTAGGTTAAAATGAATTGGAGGAATAATATGCTCGCGCCCATAGAAAAGCAATAAGGCAGATTGTACGAATCTATAGAGTGGATCGTAAACTGTTTTCGGGAGTGCAGGAGAAGTGATTATGTTTAAAAAGGGTAGAAGCATGTGTTAATGAGAGTGTGGAAGTGATTGTTTTGACATGAGATGAAAGTATGAGGCAAGGGTGTATGATGTCACTGTGGCTGCTTCTTATCTTTAACGGACTGCGAAAGAACTTAGAATAGCAGTGAAATGCAGAGGTATGAAGTTAATGAAGAACGCTGAGGTTAGTTCTGGTGGTATTGTTGAATATGAACGACCCAATCTTAATGGATGATGGCGATAGTGATTTGGAAATTGTGGTTAAACTATTAACAGGGTCTTTATGAAGGTTACACGATGTTTCAAAGAAAGAAAGGATCTTAGTTGACCTGCGATCCATCCCGAGCAGGTGTATAACCTTTCTCACAGTTTATTTAATCAAAATTAGGAGAAATGCGGAAAGGAATGATTAATACTGTCAGTGAGTGTAAAGCAATAACACCGCACACTGGTTCCAGTCTCCTATAGGACGTCTCAAAGAACATGAAGCAGTGGGAGATGATATTTATTGCTTTGTACTAACCGTATGATTTGTTGTTATTTTTCCAATAAAACTCTCCCATTCACCTCCTCCAGGTGCGAAAACAGACATGGAAAATTGAAAATATATAAAGTTGAGTTGAAATAAAGAAAGCAACCAACAATTTTAATTATCAAGGTTAATTAAGAACCTACTTTCTTCTAACGATAGTAAAAAATAATCATAATAATAATAGCATATGAATTTTTGTCTTAAGTTGGAGCTACCTCGCAGCTTTATAGCAACAACAGAGAAAATAGTGGATGATATTGTAAGTTCGGAAATGGGTTTTGTGAAGGGACATAGATGAAATAACTATACCTGCTCCTTTCCATCCTACCCACGTTTTAACCAATAAATGTCATTATTTTGGCGATTTCAGCCTCCATTACTTAAGCTTATTAAAAAAAAAAAATCTCTTTTTTTCAGTGCAAAAACACTACACCCAATAGCCATTACCTTAAAATTACCGTTTCTCGAAACTTTTGTAAACACAGCCCTTAAATCTCGTCCGTGCCTCGCGTACGTCTTTCTTCGAAATGCTTCTCCTCGCGGCCTTCTTCGTACCTTTGGTTATTAAGAGGTCTTCTATACTTCGCAGAGGGATTAATTTGGAGAAGACCTTCAAGAAAGAGGAGAGTGGGGGAGCTAGAGAGGGACAGCTTGCCTTCGTTTTCCGGCCCCTCGCTGATAAACGTTGGCATGGTTGTGGTTTTGAATAAATTGAACACTATATCTCTCATCTTTTCTCATTAAATAGCCTACATTTTCCCCCTTAGGACTCTGAAATGGTTTGATGGATGCTGACTCGAATGGGCAGTGTATGCTGTAGTACCAAGTACAGTAAACGAAAATATAGCGCTTTCTTAATCACTCCCATACCCCAATTAACAAAAAAACCCTGAAAAAAATAAGTTGTATCAGCTTCGTTTTCTTAAAAAAATTCCCCATGACGAATCATTTTTAGGACAAGGACACTGGCACTTCGAAATTCGGCCCGACGTGAGATATAAATTGATTTGAAAAGTGTGTCTGGTAAAGGAGGTACGCGCTCCGGTGAGAACATTTTGAAAAGGAGGTTGGTAAAAAAAAAACAAGTTTGAGAGAGAAAAAAATGTGGATAAGCAGATTGTTTCAAAGAGGTAACTGGAGGTGCTAGGGAAAGATGCGCAACTCTCCTAAACTGCCACCTACTCACAAAAAGCACAGGTGCCTTTGCAATAGAAGGCTTCTTTATTGACAGAATTGACACGTTATAAGAGTCATTCATTCATTGGATCTTTGTCTGTTTGTTTTTCTTTCTTCCTTTCCTTTTACATCTTTAAGTGTTCAGCCCTTTTCTCATATTCCATTTCGACCGAGCAGCCTCCCACCATACTCCCCTCAATGGCCCTGAGAAAGCCCCCTATCCCCTCTTTCTCACCTGGGTGCCTACGAGTGCCACCAATTTGCATCCTTAATGAGTCCAGACTTCATTTCATTTGTTCGTCCATCATTTTTATGCAAACTTCTGTGCCATTTTATGCCAATTATTCGTCAGCAATTTTCACTCGTTTTTTTGGCGCTTTCTTTGATTTAGTTATGGATCTGCTCCTCGATGCCCTCTTGTGTACTTGCTTCATGCTCATTTCGCGCCTCGCCCCTTCTATTCATGACAGTCATCTCACCGTACTTATTTCTCATTCCCTACAGTGTACTTAAGTGTCATATTACCCGTGGTATTCGCCACTGAGTTTCTCTTCCCCGCCTGTTACACAAACTCACTAAAGCTGAATCTACTGCTTGGCGAAAGCAGTAGATTCTCCAAGACAATGAAGGAACACAAATGCAACATGCGTCTTGGAAGCCAATCATTTAGCCTCTTCTTACATACATATGTCCAGTGAAGCGAGTGCAATTTATATTGATAATGCTAAAATAATGTATAACTCTCGCTATAATATACATAGACGCCTAATAGAATCAGCTCTCATAAAAGAAATTCCCAACTTCAATCCATCTGGTGGTGTAGTTCAGCACTAATCCTATGATAAGCAGAAGACTCATCCGACCTCTGCTCAAAAATGTCTCCCCGGACCAGTAACCGATAAAAGGTTTTTCCCTATTTAAATCAAATAGATGATTATCTGTCTCTCTGTGTTTTACCAAAGAGCTGTTTAAGTTACCCTACACGAGGGCCCATTTGTTTTGTTAAACACGTCGCTCAATATCTATAGTTTTTCCAATATATTTTAAATCGCAATGAAACAACATATTTCATATACGCAACTTGGAGAGTGTTCGGGTTTGATAATATTCTGTCTCAATGATTTTTTAAGAGATTTGGAAAAAGAGGAAAATGTGAAGAAGATCATATATAACATGGTGTTTCAGAAACGGGTTTTACTCGGTAGTGGATTGCAGTTGAGTGATTGTGTTCGTCTGTTGGTTAAAACTATTACAAATAGTTTGTATGTTGCTCTAAGGACTAATTGGTCTGTAGTTTTTAAATGCTTTCTTATCGCTTTTTTTTTTAATAAAAAGGAGTATAGCTGAATACTTGGACTTGGATATTGAAATCTTCTTTTCCTTTACATATATTGTAAAGAATAAAGAAAGTTTATCAACAGGACGTACAACATTAGCAAGAAATCCTCCTTCAGTTTTTATAAGGCTTACATATTGTTACATAACAAGTTTCGCCCTCTTAAGTGCGTGAAAAATGTCATCTTCCTCAACTCGATAGACCTCCTCATTCATTCAAATATGACGGGACAGACTAGGAAGCTACATCATGAACAGTAAAAACTTGGTCATTTCTTTCCCAGCAGTGGTAACAAACGGGCTGATATATATATATATATATATATATATATATATATATATATATATATATATATATATATATATATATATATATATATATATATATATATATATATATATATATATATATATATATATATATATATATATATATATATATATATATATTTATATATATATATATATATATATATATATATATATATATATATATATATATAGGGAGAGAGAGAGAGAGAGAGAGAGAGAAATCAACTTCCACTGGGATTCGAAGCAGCGACCTCACGCGTGTGAGGCAGGAAAATGATGAAAGACCCACGAGTAGATAAAGAAGGACATCTATTATTCTGTGTCAGAGTTTAGTCCCTTATATCCCTTAGTCAGTGATTTTATATAACGGTAAAAGAAATTGGAGTTAAGATAATATATAAAGCCTAAAAAAACAAGTAAATATTGATTCAACATATATAGAGGAATTATTTAATCAGGCTTAGGAATTGGCACGCATTAAATGAAGTCAAAGAAAACGAAACTAATGTCGGAACATGACAAGAAGAAAACCTAACGGACGAACAGAATATGCAATGTAATGGAGGAATCAGTCTAGTTGAGTGCTGGCGTGGTTTTCTTAATATAAAGTGATTCTAATTTTTTTACAAATGGGCTGAAGGGGCCCCAGAGAAAATGGAAATTTGTTCCGCTGAAATGAGGTGATCAGTATTTTGAGCATGGTTGAGTATGCTGGAGAATATGGTTGTAGTTAACGGTTTTCGAGTTCTATGAGATGCTCGTACATCTTTGTTGGCAATATATATATATATATATATATATATATATATATATATATATATATATATATATATATATATATATATATATATATATAAATTGAAAATCACATGACACGTGATTTATAAATGTATTTAAAGGCCCAAAGAAATGAAAATTGGTAACACAACCCGGAAAAACACTTAGGAGAATATCACATGACCCAATAAAAGCTTAAGAAGGAAAATGGGAGATGTAGAGAACGGAGAGATAGGGCAAACTATTTTAACCGTTATATGAAAATAAATAAAGAAGTTGGATTTGAACCTGTGTCATAAAGCGCTCATCGCATATATGACCAAGACGCTGATCGCCAAAGCTACCATCCTGGCGATCAGCGTCTTGGTCATAAAAGTGATGAGCGCTTAATGACACAGGTTCCTATCTTTCCGTTCTCTATATCTCCCATTTTCCTTCTTAAGCTTTTATTGGTTCATGTGATATTCTCTTAAGTGTTTTTTCCGGGTTGTGTTACCAATTTTCATTTCCTTGGGCCTTTAAATATATATATATATATATATATATATATATATATATATATATATATATATATATATATATATATATATATATATATATTCGTTTGGGCTGCTCTTGTAGAGCTTCAGTTTAAGTTGTAGGATGAACGAAAGGACAAAGAAGGATAATTCCATTTCTTTCAATACATTTTTGGGGTCTTAATTTCAACCATCTTCTCGTACTAGAAATACAAATTAATGGATGTACTAAGCATTTAAGGTTTTAAAAAATAAAAACATTCAAAATTATACAATTGATGGAAGATTTTACCTATTGATATAGGGAGTAATGCAGAACTTACAGTTTATTGCATTAAATTCAGATTATATTAATTTTGGAGGAAACATTATTTGCACACGAAGAAATTACTAACACTGTAAAGACAATCAGTTGTTAATGGGATACTGTTGGGAAAGCGAGAGGAGTGTAAGAGGAAAAATAGGATTAGGTGGTTGGTTAATATTTTATAAGGGCCATGGATCAAAGTTTCGAAACAGCTAATTTTTTTATATAACAAAATTAATATAGTTAATTGATGCTTGATTCGTTGTTCTTTAGAACTGCTTCAATTTCGTTTTGGTATGTTGGAGACTAAATTTATGATGATATATTGACTGATATTGGTCCTTTTTTGTTCTCTAAGAACTGGCAACTGCTCAGAAATGGATGACTTCTGTGTATCAAACGCCAGTTTGATTAATTATTGCACACAAATTCTCTATTAGGTTAAAATCTGGCGAATTCCCAGACCAAGGTCCCAAAAGTTCGATGTTATTATCAGCCAAGAACTTTGTTATTACTTTGCTTTGTGACAAATTGCGCCATCAGGCTTAAAATTCCAGTTATCATCCCCTATTGGTCCTGAACTGTTGGGTAAAGTTGTTGATGAAACACGCTATGGTATCATTTTGGGTTTATGGTAGTGTTCTTGGGTAAAATTATTAGTAATCCAGTTCTCTAAGATGAGAAACAGCCCTCAAACATGGAGAGTGTATGTAGGCACGACATAGGACTTGTAAAAGCGCTTCCCTTTTCTCCCCTTAACGAAGGGTCTTCTAGAAGATGAAAACAAGCGAAAGGGAGCTTCATCAACGAATATAACTTTACTCCAATCTTCAATAGTCCATTCATATATTTCCTACAAAAGTGGGGTCTATCCGTAAGGTTCTTCTTGGTGAAATGGGGGTTCTTTGCAGCCCTTCTCGACTTGAGACCTTTGTCGAAAAGTCTCCGCTTAACTGTGACCGATGAACCGTTCACAGCTGGATTTTTTTCCAATTGTGAGGCAGCTTGGCACGGAGGCGACGCGATCATTGAGCTGGAACCTTGCCAGAAGACGATCTTGGCGTTCATTTAAGGTTCTTGATCATCTATAAGACTTCTTCATAGGAGTTAAATCAGGTTTTGTAAAGTCGTCAATGCTAAAGTGGGTCCTGCATGATGCAATACCCTTAAATCAGGCTTTATAAAGTCGTTAATGGGTCTAAAATTGGTCCTGCATGATGCAATACCCTTAAATCAGGCTTTTTAAAGTCGTCAATGCTTCTAAAGTTGGTCTTGCATGATGCAATACCCTTAGCAATTATCTCTTTACATTTCTGGCCACTTTGGTGCAAAGCAACAATGGTTACGCACCTTTCTTTGGAAAGAACCTTTTCTGGAATTGAAAAAGATTCAAACATTCACATTTACCCAACAAAATATTACAAAATAGACAATAATAATAATACAAGACCCTTCCTTTAACACATATACGTCATCATTTTGCTCCCTTGATTGAATAGCCAAAGCTCCGGCGACTGAATCTCACCTCCTACAAGCGCAGGACCTGAGAGCGTTTTAGGATGCAGCAAAGGAATGCAGTTTTTTTCTTAGTTTTTTAAATGCTAACTTTTTAATAAACATGCAATAATTGAAATGTTAGAATAATTATTCATATCACGTAAATTTTAAAAACGAATGAAAAAAATAGAAATATATAGTAGTCTCGAAACTTTTGGCGATGAGTTTATATATATATATATATATATATATATATATATATATATATATATATATATATATATATATATATAAAAAAGAGAACCAGGACAGCAGAAAAAAATGAATTTTCTTTCTTCATTTAATTTTAAACAACGTTTCGAGGGTCGGCCTCATCATCTGGGCACTGGAATTATATTTAGTATCAATGCAAAATAATTTTAATACAAAGCAATTCTAATTGACATGGGATAGGTAACATAAGGGGAATGGTCTAACATGTTGGACCATTCCCCTTATGTTACCTATCTCATGTCAATTAAAATTAATTTGTATTTATACTAAATATAATTCCAGTGCCCAGATGATGAGGCCGACCCTCGAAACGTTGTTTAAAATTAAATGAAGAAAGAAAATGCATTTTTTTCTGCTGTCCGGGTTCTCTTATATATATATATATATATATATATATATATATATATATATATATATATATATATATATATATATATATATATATATATATATGATAAATATCACCCACAAGGAAAATGGAAAAAAGATTCCGAGCGCTTTCGTCTTTATTCTAAAAGACCTCTTCATGGAATAACGTAGGTCACGACAGACCATGTATTAAATAGTAAGGAGTCGGGGGGATAAAACGGCTACCTGCATCAAAACCCTAACTAGGGGATACACATTCTTTAATCACTTTAATTTGTGATTTAATATAATTAAATTTGATAGGATCCAGGCTAAACAATCCAGAGCTAATATTAAAATTTGTGATTTAATTATATTATATTAAATCACAAATTAAAGTGTTTAAAGAATTTGTACCCCCTAGTTAGGGTTTTGATGCAAGTAGCCATTTCCCCCCCCCCCCCACTCCTTTCTATTTAAGACATTGTCTGTCCTAACCTACGTTATTCCATGAAGAGGTTTTTTAGAATAAAGACGAAAGCGCTCGGAATCGTTTTTCCATTTTCCTTGTGGGTGTTATTTATCATAATTTTGACTCACGTTCAAGTTGTGAGTTTCTTTTCATATTCATATATATACATATATAAAAACTCCTATCAGATATATATGATATGTGAACTTACATTGAGGTTCTTTTATTAACCCAATTCTCAATTATTCCTGTTTTATTTTTCTCACAACAGAAATATAAAAAGTGACTAAATTAGCGCGTTGGGCATACGTAAGACTTGTATGGACAACGAAGCATTTATCCGCACCCAAAGGCTTTCATACCCCCGGAATTTTTCTTATTCCTTGTGTATGTCTATAAAAATGTATGTGTAGTTTTACATGCGTCTGCACTACATCTGGAAAGCAAAAAAAAAAAAATCCCTTAGAACTTTTTTGAAATATTTAAAATGGCGATATTTTGAAATATAGGAAATCTTGGTATTAGTGTACAGTATGTTACAGTCCAAAATGTCTTCATATCACGCAGCATTTTTTTTATTATAGGACATTCCATGTGGATAGGATTTGATGATTATATAAAAAGTGCGAAAACACGTAAATAACCGATGTAGGAAAGAAGTCTGATACTCAGATTCATGAAGAGGGTCTCAGCTGTCGACAAATCGCCCGGAGGGTCGCCGGATCACACTCCGGTTTTTCAGAAGTGCTGAAGAGGATCATAGAAACTCGGAACATCCAAAACTAACCTCGTTCTGGACGACCCAGGGTCAGCATGCAACTTAATGAGAGGTCTCTGCGTCTTATAAACCATCGAGATCATAAAATAACACAGTCCAGCCACAATATGAATGAACATTAGGCAACCAAGTTAATGCATCCGTCATATTCGTCCATTGCTGACTGCTTGCACAAGGCCTCTATAAATGTATAGCCAACCAGAAGCCGCTAATCAAACTTCAGCCGAAGCGTTACCGTCTTTCTTAGGCACGTGCTCTCCGCAACTGGACTATGCGTCAGTGGAGTCTTATGCTCTGACGAGTCCACACTCCAATGGTTCTTGACCCCAGGCACCGTTAATATCCGGATTAGGCCCGGAGAGTAGTAGAATCAAGATTGCATAGGGCCAACAGTGAAACATGGTGGCCGCTCTGTAATGGTATTGAGCTGTATGTAAAGTTCAGGAATGCGTTATCGCACCGTTTGTGATTGCACCATGAATTGAAAGAAGTATCAAACTCTCCTGAGAGATTACACGCTGCCCCCAGCCACGAAACGTCTCCCTAAATGCTAGAAATGTGATTTTCTAGCAGGACAATGGGGTCTTTTGGGGAACAAACCCGGCAGCGAATCGGACGTTCGAGGCTATTGCGAGGTTAAGGTTAGGTTAAGACAGCGACTTTGCAAAAATAAGCATATTATGAAACTTTCATCAGCACATTCACGTTGTCATTGGTGCTGAAATAAGTGCGAATGCAATTTCAGAGTCGATTTGCGAAAAGACAGAAGAATCAAAATTATATTTAAGAAAATCGTTAATGTGATTCCCGAATGGTGCAAAGGATTGATAACTACTATTTTCTGTCTGTTGAAGAGCGTAAAATGTCGACAGAAAACATAACTGTTTGTAAAAACACTCGGCGAGAAGCTTGCGCCAGTTCCTTGCTTCAAGACCTAACCTAACCTTAGGCTGTAGTCACAGTGCGAGCCTCAAACGCTATAGCCTAACCTTAACTGCCGGGCCTGTTCCGAAAAAGACCCGGACAATGGCCCATGTCACAAGTCTAAGTCCACCATACAGTGGTTCTGAGACAACAGTATCGCGATGATGGACAAGCCACCTCAGTCTCAAGATATGAATAAACTGGAAAACCTTTGCCAAGACCTTTAAAAAGGGCGTAAGACTTCGTCAGCCAGCCTACACGGAGCAACTAAAGGCAGTCATGACCGAGTAAGGGGTCAGCATCACCCCTTCAGGGGTCGCAGTTTCGTAAAGAGCAATGCCTCGAAGAATAAATGATTTCATCATTGTCAAGGGTTTCTTGACATGCTACTGAGCTTCTTGTATCAGTTTGGGCCAGATGTGGGCAAATGTGTCTCCGAGAGCGATTTGTGGCTCTGAAAGCAGTTCCCGTGCCCACACTACGTATTACCAAATTAATGTTGTTTTCACCGCAGTTACAAAAAAAAAAACTGGACCACTTTGAAACTCTGAAACAAGTAAATTTGGTTGGTGAAAATAAAGAAAGATATGTACTTCAAATAAAAAATTTGCATGCAGAATTTTCACGCAGATTCTTTGATTTAAGACTCTAAGGAAAATGAATTCAAAGTAGTTTCTGCGCTATTTTCTATTTCTGCTAATAACGCACCAAGTGAAGTTCAACTTGTAATAGACCTGCAGGCAGACCTAAGATGTGCATATGACTTTAAAACCGGAACTATTAATAATTTTTATTCATCTCATGACGAACGCAATTTAAAATTATTAGCAAAGAAGATGCTTGTGTTTGGGGGGTCAACATACATTTGTGAATAAGCTTTTTTAATCATGAAGTACAACAGGTCAAAGGATCGCCGCGTAATGACAGACAGCCACCTTGCAGACATATTTAGAATCACAACTACTGATAAAATACCTAATTATTCTTTCATATTGAAAAATCATAAAGAAACATCACCTCATTGAATCTGAAGTAATTTACTGAATATACAATATCTTATACATAATTACTTTCGTTTAAATTATTTTTCTCCTGTTACTATTAGTTATGATATAGTGTTAATTTATGTAAAAACATCATTTAGTTTTAAAGCTAATTCAGTTTATTAAAGCTATTTGTTGTTGTGCATTTTACTTTTCTGTTTTCCTTATAATATCTAAGTTTATATTTGGAATGAAAATAATGTACAGAAAAAAATAGTATCCCCTTTAAATTATTCTTTCATAGAAAACGAAGAAAAATGTTTGCAGCTCAGAAAACTATTCTTACTGCTCCCCCCCCCCCCCCAATATTTCTGCCCACCCCTGGTTTGGGTAAATTTTGTATTTAGTTAATTATTTTTATTCTCTGGGGCATATTTAACTTATTCCTATTTATTCATCCTTATTTCACTGTTATATTTATATTGATATACAAATAAAAACTTTACGACCATACATTCATTTAATTTCCTAAAATTTCCTAAGTGTGTGAAAATGTTTGGCTGCATCTATCCGCCATATTTCTAGGCGGATTGGGCCGATATTTGTTCCTGATATACAGCTCTGAATGCAAAAATTATATTAAATTTCGCCGTCTACTATACTTTGCACCCCGCCGGGGCGGTGCAAACATATCACGGGTGTGCAAACGTGTAGAAACAGCGGAAATTCAAAGTTTCTTAAGAATTCCAAATTTGTAGAGCCCCTTTAAAATGGGGTACTGAACCAAGTCAAATGTGACCTTCTAGACAAATAGATCTTAGCGAATCAGCGTTGCTCAAAGAATTACGGAACTATACATTTCAAATCTAAGTTTTTGCCCGTTTAATACCAGTTAAGTGAACTAATATGTTGATAAAAATGATAACAGATCAATAGGTTGGAAGTCTGGTAGTGACATATTGTAAGCTGCTATGTAGAAGAGGAGAGGACCAGAAACTTATCAAACCCATAAAGGATTAAAAGCGAGTGTAATATTTGAGCTCCTTTGCAAAAGCGATTGTAAAATGTTTGAAATCTAGCGCTTTCGAAAGAATCCCTACCCAACTGAAACTGTGAAAAAGAATGGTTCACAAATGAAAAAGACTTGACCTTGGTTGGGGTCGCAAACAAGCAAAATAATAGTTAATGGTCCAAAGAAAATGGATTTTTAACCATGGTGGAGTTATCATAAAAAGAGAAAATTCACCAGGAAATAAAAACAAGATATCATTTTATTGACACAAACAAAAGTAAACTCGTGAAATACATCAGCTTCTTAAATAACAGTGGATTACCCCTCAAATTTTTGTAAGTCATCTGAGTTTTTTTAACTGATTTAGGACAATTTTGAACCTCTGAACCAGAAATAAAACCCGTTTCCCCCGATTAGGTCAGGGTTTTTTGTGCTAAATCGATTTTTAAAAACTCGATCTTATAACTAAATCGATTACATTTTTGTGACATCGTTTTATAACACAATTTATTAATTAAATGTTACAAAAATTTATTAGTTGACATTGATAAAGGTAAATACATGTAAATTAGATATTAGGTCATCATTGTTCAGAATTTAGGGCATAAACTTAGGTTTCTTCGAACTCCTAGAATGCTCAGCGGTAGCGATGTCTCTCTTCAGAGTCCAACAGTAATCAACACTCATAACTGACTGTATATCAGGGTTCCTGATACCTAGTCTCCATCTCTTTCCTCTCCTGATGGAATGTCCCATCCTGCTCGTCGCTCATTGATCCAAGATTCCCAGGAAACCGATCTTTATGTGAAAATAAGTAAAACATTTTGATGTTCATGTTGTACCCGAGGTTTCTGAAACCAGTCAGCATATTGGTGGCAAATTCTATGTAGTTCCTGGCCTTCCTGTTGCTATGAAAGTCCTTCACGAAAGTTCTTCCAGTTCCACTTCGTTCATTGATTTTTAAACTCTGCATCTCTGATGAGCTGACGTTGTTGTTAATCGTTAGAGATGCCAGCTCTCAACTTCTCCATGGTCAGTCATGTAAAAGTGTGGCACGACTAAGTAAAGCAGCCACCATCCTTGTTCAGAGCTTTAGTGAAATGCATGATCAAGCCAAGATTGATGTGCAGCGGTGGGAAGAGTCTCCTGTATTTGTCCACCAGATATTGCACAGAAGATAAAAAAACGGAGGTACTCTTGATGTTTGTTGCGGTAGAAGGTGGTGGGAGCAATGTCAGAGAGGGTTTTTTTTTCCTTCATTCAGGATACCAACAATTCGGCAGAGGACTTTGACAAGTTAAGGCACGAAATAGATCATTTAGCCTATTTTGAGGAAAAAGGATGTGGAGCATCATCGCCAAAACAACTTCAACAATTGAGGCATCTTTACCACTAATGTCAGGTACTGCAATTTCATATCAATGAGCGACAGGACGACGTGTTGATTAAAGATCAGGATGCTTGAGGCTGCTCCGAATTATTCTGTTGATCACAGTCAAATTAATAGCGCGTAAGTATCAGTCAGTGCCATGGTTTTCGGCTCCCTCCAACTAGACAACTCTTCTTGCTCTCGGTCCAACGACGCAGATACTCGGTGTATGTCTTGCGTACCATGTCTGGTGGCCAAGTTTTATCCTGGTGAGACAATACATACCAAAATAAGCATGATAAGCACGACTTTGTGAAACTTGCGACTGGATTTCTGTTAGGAACAACGGTGTGTATTCACTCTAGATGTAGTAGAATACATTGGGCATATTTTTGCAAGATCCTCTGACTTAATCCATTCCATTCACGTGCAAAGGAAAAAATACCAATTAGTCAAAAAATGCCCCATGTAAACTCTTCAGAATTCATTTATTTAATGAAATAAAAAAGATCTTTGCATCATTTATTTAATGAAATAAGAAAGATCTTTGCATCATTTATTTAATGAAATAAGAAAGATCTTTGCATCATATAAATAGAAAATACCCGGACATGTAAAAAGAAAACGTTATGTGGCGATAAATAAAAAAGTTGACCTGATTGAGCAAACCAATGTAATTTTGGGGTTTCAGTACATCAAAATTATTCTAAACTAGCTAAAAAAAAACTTAGACAATAAAGTTACTGTTGGCCATTGTAATTAAGCTACTTCTCGATTGTCACCAGAAAGCAAACCTTTCCACGCAATCCTAGCGCGACCCAGAATATACCACATCATTTTTTTTCAATAGAAAGGATTAATCTACGAATTAATTCCCTGACTGTTATTCTATAGACTACTTTGCATTTGGGGTTCCCTTATGGAGAAGAATTACCCAAATAAAAAATATAAAGTCACTTAAAATTAAGGAAAATATCAATATAGTAAGGAAGATATTAACCTCAGATCAGGTTTGGAAATGCTTCTCTTCTGGGTATAAGCGATTGAGGACTACGCTAAAAGGAATGGTTGTTCACATTTACCATTTGTTTAAGTAATTTTTATCTAATTTAAATTTGCTTCATGACAATTTTTATATAGGTGGTTTTAGTTTTTTGTAAATTTATTTATTTTAATTTATTTGTAAATTTAAAGTAGGAAGTACGCTTTAAACAATGAAAATATATTATTCATACGTTTAGAGCTGCAAATCGCCTATACATACGATTAATACGTTCTAAGATTACAGCTTGGGATATTTCGGACCATGTTTGGCGTGACAGTCAGCAATTCTGATCGTGCTCTGGTTTTGGGGACTAGTATCTCCCACACCCGTTCTATTGGGCTCATGTCTGGGGACTGGCCCGACCAAAGGAGTCGTTTGATGCCGATTTGGTCCTCCAATTCTGTTTTATTCTTTTTTTTCACTGACAAAGAGCTCCAGCTTCAATGAATAATTTTTTTTCGAGCTGGAAATGTAATTTTCAGTGTTGATATTGCCAAGACACTCGAACAATTCTAACTTTCTATCATTTCGAAATTACTCGCGCTATAATAGAAAAGGCACCATGTTTCATTTCTGGTTTAACCTGTTTATGTTAAATTCACGATTAGGTAATCTCTAAACTCATATAAGTACATTGTCTGAAAATTGAGCAAATTTTGATTCCTCAAAAAGATTATGCTGTACCGAAATTAGGAAGATTTGTCGCTCATTTCTTCAACCTCACATTCCTCCTCTCCTAGTAGTCATGCTTAAAAAAGGGTCTTCCTTATGGCTGCCCGTCCAATATACCCAAAATAATGCAGATAACGTACTGCTATTCTAAGACTGATTTTGGTATTCTTCTGCCACTTCAGAAGCTTTAAACCGAGAGTTGTTCTCAATGGATTTTTGAGATGACCAGGTCGCGATTCCGCGAATATTTCACCCTTTTCTTTAAATTAAACTATAATTCTATTAACTCAAGGGGTATTCCAAGATTCCTAGCATTTTCTTTTGTGAGAGCCGACTCTCAAATTCATCAAACAATCCTTCCTCATTGAATATCTTTAATTTCCTTGCAATTGTGATTTCTAGGCAGGTTTAATTAATTCTTAAAAGTTGACAATAAAAAGTAATCAAAATAATGAAAAAAAATCGAAATGAAATGATTTTATAATCAATTTGTGGATATCTCTTAAACTTATAGCATATATCTGTATATATTTTATAATTAGGATATATTTTATGATTACAACAATCATTGGATGGTTAGCCAGTCATAAGGGTGGCGCTGATGAAGAGGGTTGAGGATTCAGAAGACATATATATATATATATATATATATATATATATATATATATATATATATATATATATATATATATATATATATATATATATAATTGAATAGCTAGAGTGGTGGAGTCCCCTCGTCGATCCGACAAATTCCCGGCTGCGACTGACAGCCGTCTGAAACGCGTCTTTGACGGATGAAAGCGCTATTTACTGCCAAGTCAAGGAGACATTTTGCTTCGTCCTAAAATGACACCGAACAAATTTCAAGAAAGAGTTAAGGAAACTTCCCCGCTTTCTGCGTCAAAGATGCCACCAAAGGGGGGAAAATATTATCATTTTTCTAACACGAAAATGGAAAATCAGTTTTGTCTTGCCTGTATGAGAAAGACGTCTTCTGTGGGGAAAGACGAGGTCGGGGAGGGGGAAGGGATAAATGCTGGATGAAAACAACTCGGGCATCTTAGTATTTCGGAGACTCCTACGTAAGAATTCGCTTTTTTTTCACAACTGAGTTGAAGGAAAGGTCAAAAAACAAACGAACCAAATAGATGGAAGACTGCAATAATTTCTACAATTTTTTTTTCTCTCCTCCGTCATAATCGATGAATCGTTAAGAGAAATTTCTAATAAATATTCCCTTCCCAATTACATTTCCATCTCTAATAATTCCCCGAGCCAATCTTTTGATCCCCAGAGGAGGCTCCGCGGGGTGGGGAGCGCGATATGAGCGGGGTATCTGTCACCTGAAGGCGCCACTTGGTGTTCTGATTTGCATTTTTATTGGGCGCTTCCCTGTCTTCCTCCACTAATTAGCATACAAGCAAAATTCTCCTCCTCTCAGGCCGCTACACAGACTAACGGGAAAGCCTGTGTGTATATCATATACCGCGGCCACACAGAATTAAGGTAAGAGCGCTTATCTCCACGATTGCCTTCCCAAAAAGTTGCCTCTGTATTATTCAAAGACCAAAAAATGCACCAATTATTATTGAAGGAAGTTCGGCCAGGATTATGATATTCTTCTTTCAAGTTAGGGTGATAAGAGGACCAGTGGAGTACTAGTATCACCCATAAGTGAGCATAAGAACACTAGAGTTAGAGCATTCATCAATTTTCTCGCCCATGAGAGAATGGCGAATTGAGTTTTCCAGCTCTTTTGAAGAAGATGGGGTTAATTTTTAAATATTTGTCACTTCAAGTTTTGCACCAATTCATTAGGCTTTGTTTAAAAGAAATCCGTTCAAAAAATGACAGAATTTAATTCAACCGACGAACAACCCCTCATAGTTTCAACTTTCGAACAAAAATGGCTTCGTTTAAAGGGGGAATATTGCAATTAAAGAGAACTATTTCGTGGCAAAACTTGAGGAAAGGAAGTCGAAAATTTCTATTCATTGCTTGAAAGAAAAAGTCCCAACTGCTGTGATATTTTGGTTTACAAACTATCTTATATCCATATTCGTATTATCGGGAAAGGGGAAAATAAACAGTGATTTTGGGGAGGACTTGGGAGAAACTTTCACAAAAACAAAAAATAAAGGTTAGTTGAAAACTGAAGAAAATTAAACTGAACTTCTCTAGTTTAAAAATAGGCTTAGTCCACCTCCAAATTGACAAATATTTTTACAAGACTATTTATCTCTACAAAAATATTGTAGAAGACAATGAAAATGTGAATTCTACACCTTAAATTTTCTGTCCTCATCTTGTAGGTCTTGTTATTGAAGACGGGGAAATCGTTTGGCCTCTTAGGTTACGAGACAACCAAACCTGTGGCCTTGTTCCGACTTCTCCCGACTTTTCTCGAATCAGTGACTTGTATCGCGCACCCATTCCAAGCTTCCTCCTTCAATCGAAACAACCCAGACAATGAAAGAAGGGTGGGGGCAAATCAACTCATTAACTGTCGGAAGAAAGACTGAAAATATGCACGAAACTGATAAAAGCCAAACTTGGCGAGAGTTAGGGAATGCATTTGGTTGTTGTCGAGGGCAATTCGAAACCGGTTTCAATAAACGAGACTTCAGCGAGACATCTGAAGCAACCCAAAATGCACGTAAGCAAAGATAGGGGTAAATAGAGAACAAAAAAGATCATTGAAGATAGAACAACAATGGCGTTGGATATGAGAAGTGAAATTTACCGAGATGTATGTACACACTCGTATACACCTGGAAATACTCTCAGAAACTTCCTGCCACGCAGATATACACGTGTCTAAACACTTCTCGATCAACAATTTCAGACATTTTCGTTTAGGGAGAAAAGCAAATATACGCAGTTAGCTTCGCTTGATAAGCTATTTATAGCGAAGAAACCTACAATTTCAAAATTCTAATACTTTTTTTTATTCTCCCAACGTTCCTCCCTTTCCCCCTTCTTTCGCACCATCTTCGCCTCCTCTCGGTTCCTTTGCAGCATTAGTAGTTCGCCGACAAGAGGTTTGGGGCACACAAAAGCCTCTGTCGGGCTTTGGCAAAGAAAGTCTGATGAAATTCAAACATGGCGGTCAAAAATGAAAAGCAATCAGGGAATTTGAAGTGCAAAAGAGCAAAAATGCAGTTCGAATAAATGAACGCTAAATGAAAGATCCGAGGGTCGTCACTCACGCAGAGAAAAAGAAGATGGAGTGGGGAAAAAAAGTGACTTGAGAGGGTTGGGTCGATCCAAAAATGCCAGTATTAAATCAATTCATTTTTCAAGACTTTTTTTTTTCCTATCTTCGCGACGCGTTATATTCGCCCACGGAAACTAAAAATACACAAAATAAGCATTTATTTTTTTCTTAAAAAACTATTTCGAAGAGGAAACCTCCCCCCCACTCTACCCATGAAGATACCGTTCATTTACTAGTGAAGAATGAAAAAAAAATAGGCTTCACTATTTCTTGATTTTGTAAGAAAAACAAAAAAAGATGAAGTATCCAAGATAACTAAATTGAAAGTAAATAAAAGAAGTTTTATCCTCCTCCACTCTTGGGGGGGTGGGGGACTGTTTTCGCTTTTGTTTCTCGAATCCTTTGGAATCCTTTGCTAATTATTCATCGCAGTGATGTCAGGGAGGCCGACCGAGTTGCGCGTGCGAAGACTCATCTGGGATAAAAAAATGGAACGTTTGGTGTCGCAATTAAGTTTTTGAGGAGTGGAATTTTAATGGGATGCTGAGATCGCACCTTCGGATAGACCCTAATAGACTCATTTATTACTTGATGAAGCCACTATCACGTACGAACTCATACAATTTTACATATATTATTTCTTCATGAATCAACCTTAGAACTAAGAATTTGGGAAAAATATTCTATCAGAAAATATAACTTCACTGGAAACTCAAACATAAATAAATAGAATCTTCCCCTCATTATGTCTTGTAAAAGGGAGAAGATAAAATTCTACACGACGGCCTGAAACATCTGCATTTCAACAAATAAACTTGTCAATACGTCAGACATGTCAAAAGACAAGAGATATATTTTTATAATTGACAAAGAAAAGAAGTGAGCAAGAATTGTTTAAGTCTTCAGTGACTGCTGGGAAACTTTGTTCTGTAATATCATTTGAAATGGAGAACAAATCATGTTATTGAACTAATGAACAGAATTCTTCCAAAAATCCAAGAGCAAATCGAATGATTAAACTAGAGGGACAAATTTATTTCAGAAATACAGAAACAAAGTGTGTAATTGAACTAAAGACAAATTCGTTGCAAAAATACGGAAACAAATCATATGATTGAAATAAAGGGACAAATTTCTTTCAGAAATACAGCGACAAATTGTGCGATGAATTAAAGAAACGAATTTCTTTAAAAATACAAAACCAAATTGTGTAATTGAGCTAAAAGGACAAATTTCTTTAAAAATTCAGAAACAAATCGTGATTGACCTAAAGACACAAATTCCTGTCAAAAATACAGAAATAAATCATGTGATTGAACTAAAGGGACAAATTACTTTAAAAGATACAAAGAAAATTAGGTAATGTAAAAAAGTGTAAAATTTATGTTAAAAATACATAAAAAAGTCATATGATTGAACTAAAGGGACAAATTTCTTTAAAATTACAAAACCAAATCGTGTGATTGAGCTAAAAAGACAAATTTCTTTAAAAATTCAGAAACAAATCGTGATTTACCTAAATACACAAATTTCTTTCAAAAATACAGAAATAAATCATGTGATTGAACTAAAGGGACAAATTTCTTTAAAATTACAAAACCAAATCGTGTGATTGAGCTAAAAAGACAAATTTCTTTAAAAATTCAGAAACAAATCGTAATTTACCTAAAGACACAAATTTCTTTCAAAAATACAGAAATAAATCATGTGATTGAACTAAAGGGACAAATTTCTTTAAATATACAGAAACAAATTGTGTGATTGAGCTTAACGACAAATTTCTTTAAAATTTTAGAAACTAAAGGGGCAAATTTCTTTCGAATTTTTTCTTTTTTTTCGTTTATCTTTCTAAGCCGAATTTCGTCCAAGTTTATTTGTTGGTTTTCTTCTGCAAAAGTATTTCCCATGAAATTCAAAATGTAAAGTAAATGTTAACTTTCTAATCTCTATTTTTTTCCCGCTCTATGGTGCCCCCAAATATTTTTTTTACTGAACTTATTCCTGTAGAAAAAGTTTCAAAAAGTTTCTCAGAAATTTGAGACCTGTAATTAAGCAGTTTCATTTAACTTACAGGTTATTATCCCTGAAAGGTATTTGTTTTGGAGGTTAGCAAGAGTAATTTTATGGGTGGAAGATACTGTATATATTTTGATTTTTTCTCTGGCTAACATTATTGATGAATAGAATAGACTTAATTATATCATCAATATAGTGACTGATGTGGTTTAAAGATAAATAATACCCTTAAGGCTAAAAGTAAATTAACGTTCAATAAGTGATATTTCAAAGTATATGAGAGCCCTTCTTTTCCCACACTCGAGACAAGACCAGAAGGAAGCAAAACCTTCGAAACTCATCCTTATTTTGGAGATTCGTTCTCAGAGGACAAGAAATTGAAAGGAGAGAAGAGGCGGGGGGGGGGAGAAGAGAGCAAGGGAGTCTGGGGTCATTATAAAAATCCCGACACGCCTGTACAAAACGACTTCCTTGCAACATTTCACAAATGAGTTGCAACGCGAAGCGAAACTGCAATCGCCGTCCAAAGAAATGGCGACGCATTTTTATTTTTTTGCAGATCGGAACTCGACGGCGGAAAGGCGGAACGGAAGGCAGCTGCTGCCTCTAAAGACTGACAAGGCCGCAAATTTACATACAAATTTCGCCCCAAAGAGCTCCAAGAATCACATGCACTTTCTTAATCTATTGACCAAACTGCGACGCTTTCCCTCCTAAAATAATGACTATGGAGCGCTGCAAATGGGCAAGCCGTATTCTCATAAATCTTGCCTCGCAGCATCGACCAATGTACGGGGAATAAAACGGCCTCCCATTTTCCTCCCTAAGATTTACTTGGTTGTTAAATCTTACTCGCGTCTCCCACTGCTACCATGAGGACAAAATGTTAAAAGTAATCCAATATATACAACAATACGATACCAAATGCTATACAAACTCATTCCAGTATACGCGTGTACATAAACATACACCGATAGGAGAGTTATTCTGTTTTTTAAAAGCTTCTGAACTGATGAATAGCGCCACTTTTCTCTCTGCAGAGCATGACTGAGAAATTGAGAATTCTCTCTGCAGAGCATGACTGAGAACTTGAGAAGTTCTCTCTGCAGAGCATGGCTGAGAACTTGACAAGTTTATACCAACAAAAGGGCTTATGTTCACATTTAAGATTACCCTTTTATATTTTCCATACACTACACCCTTTTGGGGGAGAGGCCCACTTTATCAACCTGCTTTCAGTGGTTTTCGGTAGGCCAATCCTGACGTTAGATTGGTTAAGGGTAGGAGAGATAATAAAAAAAACAGTAAACATAAAATAGCCAAATATTGAGCATTAAGCGATTAAAATAACAATCTCTCGCCCGGGACGTGCTTCTTATACACGACAACCAAGTAACTATATCGATGCGACGGTCTCCCTATTTTTAATCACTCATAAAACTTTATTTATTGGTCAAGAATAATCACTAGTAAAATATGATCAACTTTGGTACATAATGCATGAGTGAAAACAGATTAACTCACCATGGTTGAGTTGAATAAAAACTGCTGAATAATTCTGTCGGTAATATGGTCGGCTCAAGAACATACTCCTCTTTGGTTGACATTTTCTTTCGAGAGGAATGTTAAAAATATGTAGATAACTGAATGTTATTTAGTCATAAATAGTAAATTAGTATTTAGTACATATGTTTCTTAGTTTTTCTTTTCAGAGTTATTTAGTAACGTTGCCAAAAGAGTATAGTGTTAGTTTTTGGAAACTAAGAACTAATACTTACGGATTACTCATTGTGGTAGGCAAGTTTAATAGAACGCTTAAAACGAAAGATTTTATAATAAATGTAAGAATTATATCATGAGAGAAGAGTACCATGTAATATTTTATTGTAATAAACAAGATATTACTGTGCTAAGCCGTCAATATATACCAACTAGGCAATGTCTTGACCACTCCCGCCTACGGGGGGAGCTTGCGCTTCGCTGCTAAGATTAAAATTTAAAATCTAAAAAAAAAACAGCCATGGTTAATTTTTTATAAATTTTCTGAACTTCGCTAATTATAATAATTTTAAAAAGGAATTCTAAAACTAAATTTCACCCATTTTAAAATATCACGTTGCTAAAATATAGTTTTATAGAAGAAGATATAGAAAAATAAATTTCCTGAACCTCACCTTTTGTAATTCTTTGGGTTTTAAAAAGTTCACAAAATTTCAATACTTATATTTATTTCTGAACTTCACCATTTTTGATATTATAAAAGAATGATTAGAAATAACTTTGATAAAAAACATAAGTCATAACCAAACTAAGATGAAATTATTATTCAAATACTCAAAAAAGACCCCTTCATAAATTATAGAGTTAGCGAAGATGCATTACAAAAATAAACCTCGCAGGCATAAATTAGTGGTTATTTACAAAACATAGATATAAGATTTTAATTTTAATGGATAGCAAATTACTAACAAAAAAAAAAGGAAAGAACCACCTAAAAAACGTGACCAAAAACCTAACTGAGGAGTTTACCCCGAATTAAAAAATAAACATGAGAAAATTGACCGAAACTGACCCATCACACCAGATCGGAACTTTTACCGAAAGAAGAAACAAACCAACCCAACCATGACCATATGATATTTAAAGAAAATAAATAATTACAAGAAAACAAAGTCAAAACACCAACAAAAGTAGATAAAATAGACAGAAAATACAATGCACTAGACAATGCAAATAAAATTTACCCAAATACAAATTGTAAAAGAACGGTTCGAACCGCAAATTATATCCCAACCCACAAAAACAATAAAAATTAAACAAACAAACCAAACGATTAGCTTCACCTCCATCTTGCAACTTCATGCCAACTTTTTTTTCTTCGCTTTACCTCACTATAAGGTTTATTATCCTCTCATCCACATCCTTATTTTTTCCCCCTCACTAACTTCATTTTCACTCAGATTATCCAAGTGAATGAAGTGTTATATCTTGTAGAGGAGCTCTATACTTTGTTAAATAATCTGAGCATAATAAATGCCTCTGTCTGTACCCTCAGGATAGCAACCAGCCTGATGGATTTGGCAGCCCCCAAAATTCAGACTATTTATTCATAATTTGCTACTCGTTCCAAAACATCGCCTTTCATTCTCCATTGATACCTTTGTCTATTCTAGCCACAGATCGCCGTCGTCAGTGTCTCGTTGAGCTTTTCTAAAGCTGAAGGTCCACAGGAATCTGGATCAGTGTTGCTGCATCAACCTGAATTATATCAAATAGGTCTAGGGGAAGAGATGATTAAACCTTCTTTCTTTTTTAGTCGCGTGTGCACCCGACTCTATTAGTTAATATGTCGGTCTGTAGGTAGGTCAGTCGAGTGGTAACCGTTTTAATTTTCAATGTTTTCTTTTTGGCAATAACATCATAACTATTCGGCCGATTCTAACGAAATTTAAAATCCTTATGTTGTTTTACAGTTTCTTTCGAGGGATATAATTGCCAAGGTCCTCCCAATGTTAGTTCGGGAATTAGTCCGGTTGACATGTAAATCTGCCTGCGCATCATTGGATGACTCTTGGACAGCTTTCTTAAACTCAACCATAACAAGAGAGAGCTGTTACTGGTGCGCACTCTCATTCACATCTCATACCCCCATTTCATACAGTAAAAAATTTCGGCATCACCTCTGTTAATTGTTATTTATCTATTAAAACCTATGTTTCCAAAGTCTGTATATCCTCTATCTGCTTTCCCTGTAATTTCAGACGCATTCGCTCCGTAATCTTAGCCGCATCCGCTCACACTTTTACCACAGCAAGTTTGATATTGCTAGTTGATTTTTCCGCAAGGGGTTCCCCCGTGTAGACTGGAGGGACGGTCGAACCTCTGTGCCCCAGTGCCTCCCGCAGTTTAAACCTAGTTTGAGTCTACCTGGGTTTTATACCTTCTATATATTTCCATGTTATCCTTATTTCGGCCACTTTCTTTACAAACCCCTTGTCACCTATTTTTTTTTTTTTTTGGGGGGGGGGCTTCTGATTTCATAGGTTAGTCGCCGACCAGCTTTCGTCCATTTATCCCCGATCGGGGTGTGAGGGAGGAGAACTGAGTCATCCTTCTCTCTTGGCTCTCCTTTTTCCCCTTCTACTCCCCCCCCCCCGAAGCCCTCATTTCATTAGCTATCCTTTTACGCGCCCACAAGGGAATGGCTGGTCACATTTGGAAGCTTGTGTGCCCTCCCGGTCCCAATGTTAGTGGGGGACTGTGCGGCTACATTTTTACTTCCTCTATCTTCAGCACTCTCTTTACAAATCTCTCCTTACATTATGTGGTAAACAGCCTCGTTGTTATTGCTTTTTATAAATTCGAGCAGGGGGAAGGGGGCGCTAAATAATCTGGCATAGCCCCTGATGACGTCAACATGCAAGATGGCCGAAAGTGTCTATAAACTCTAATTATTCTCCTATCAAAAATAAGGCGCCTAAAATCTTGGTGTATTTCAGACCTTTCTACGTTTCTTACACTTCCTTCTTCCCCATCTACTTGTTTCACATTTCTCCAAGTTCAACTAGCTGAACTACTTGTGGTTGGAATTTCCTTGAGTGGAAGGTAGTGGTCTTCGGTTTCTATACAAAATGAGAGAAGAAACTACAGCAATAGGCGGAAAGCTTTAAACACTAGTTAAACCCTGTTTTATGTCGATAAAGAGGTGTAGGAAAAGGAGCGATAAGAAAATAATGGAGAGTAGCGTAGGTGAGTTGAGAACAACCTCCTGTGTCACCGAACCACATTTAGCGAGCAGGGAATCTACTGCGCCATCCCGAGTCTTGAAAGACTCAATTCAAACGAAGCTTTTAAGCAGCTTGCTTGCACTTCTCGGTACGCTACACTTAATGACCCCTTTCTCGATATTGTGAACTCCTCCACTACCGCTACAGCAATAGGTTGCAAGCTTTAAGCACGAGTTAAACCCTGTTTTATGTAGATAGATGGGTGTAGGAAAAAGAGCGATAAGAAAATAAAGGAAAGTAGCGTAGGTGAGTTGAGAACAACCTCCTGTGTCGCCGAACCACATTTAGTGAGCGGTGCATCTACAGCGCCATCCCGAGTCTTAAAAAACTCATTCAAACGAAGCTTTTAAGCAGCTCGCTTGCACTTCTCGGTACGCTATACTTAATGACCCCTTCCCCGATATTGTGAACTCCTCCACTACCACTTTTTTCCTTGTATATGTAAACAAAGTTGGGTTTTATACTAAAGCTATTTAGAGTCAACCTGGCACAAACCCATAATCGCAATTATCCAAACAATTTCATATTCAGTTTCTTACTCACCCTCATAATCATTATTATTCACATCTATTTACACATTATTTGAAACTACTATACCTCACCCTCATAATTATTATAATTCACATCTATTTACACATTACTTAAAGCTACTATATCTCTAACCCAACACCTTCACCACTTATGGTATCTCAATCTTTTAGTTTCTCCGAGGATGACAATAACCTTTGACGAAACGTTAGAATAAATGGTATTATACAGTGAAATCCCTGTGTTTATGCTGCCCAAATGTGAAAATGAAGACTGATCGCAACGCAATAAAGGTATTTCAGGAATTAGGAATATAAGAAACAGTATTATCATTATAATTATTAGTAGTAAAACAGTAAATCGCCCGACGGGTGTATAAGCCATCTTCCTTAAACAATCACACATACGCACACATATAATGACAATGGCCATAGTGCTTCGAGTCTTAACTTCCAGCTGCTGCGATATGATTCGAGGACGATCAAACACAGCAGCGGACTGGGAGGGGGTGGGGATGGGGATAGAGGTGTATCCAGCGTCGATTGTTCTTATCAGGGGGGGAGGGTGCGATAGGAAGGGCCAAAAAGTGCATTTATTTCGGGTCTTCCGGCCGTGGTCTGAGAAAGGGACGATTCTTCAAGAGATAAGAGAATTTCACCATTCACTCACGGGTTTCCGAAGACTCACATGAACGTACACAGACACTAAGACGCGCATGATTTTTTTTTCCTATGATTCTTTGTATTTCTGCGGGGCTAAAGTGATAATAAGGAAATTAGAATTATAGTACATGAATCTATCTTTCTCGCACTCTCTCCCTCTCTTTCTCTCTTTTGTGAGATATATATATATATATATATATATATATATATATATATATATATATATATATATATAAAATTCCTAGTTTCCTCCATCTGCTTAAATAAATGTAATATATATTTAAAGATGTCATCACTTGATCTCGCCCATGTCAAAAACTCCATTTGCCCATTTACGGTTTATTCTATAAGTATGCTAAACATTATTATGGACAAACTGGAAAAGAACTTACATGTATGTTTAAAACAACATCAGCCCAATATAAGCAAACATAGTGAGCAAGTTGCCTAATTTTACTTTTGTACAATTTTAATCACGCACTCAGGTAGGACAGCGCCAAATTTATCATCAATTGCGATAATTCCGTTTTCAGAATCTTTTAGAAGGTATTTATATTGAGACTTTTCCCAATTTTAATTTAAACCCAGAATTATTTTCGTGAGATCCCATCAGGTCCCAAATTAAGATTCTCTATGTATGATTTTGTCTCATTGTCGTGGTATTGTTGTTGTTGCTTTAGAGCGCCAGTCTGATCCTATTAATTATGAAAGACAACAATACTTCAATATTGGCTGAGTGGACTTTTTAATTACTTCATTGTTGAGAGAGTGTCACAGCGTTTAATCCGTTTTAAGGAGAGAGTCCGTTAAACACGTAAAGGATCCATTGAAACACCAGAATTATCCAAAAATAAATATATATTTTAAATTTATCAATTAACTACAAAAAAAGTAAAATATTTATAATCACCTAATAAGTTTAACAAGGATAACCATACTTGAAACCGGGCCTATTACAGAATCTATTCATGTCCTAATCTAAATAGGCTCCTAGTAAACAAACCAATTGCCGATTAGTTATTTTATTGTGACCCTTTTAGATTAGCATTAAACTCCAATTTAAGCTTCCCTCGTCTAACGGTAAAGGTGACGGGGTTCACTAACGATTATCTCTACTTCAGTTAATTTGAGTAGCGTAATAAACTCATACTAAAGTAATACAAATATAAATGGTCTTTCTGACTTAGATGAAAGAAAGGATCAGGAGGTGCTGGAGGTCACTAGATGGCTTTTTCCTCGCTTCTTTTTCTACGGCGAGCGGTTGGGGTTTTTATTTTCTTTCACGAGATAAGGTGAAGAGATGGGCGGGGGTGAGGCGACGTCAACTTCGTATTGCAACTTTGCCTCCTGTTACGTTTAAAAGACGGAGAAAGGTGTTGTGCTCTCTAGCTCAAGGAGTGCTCTTCTGTATGCTCTTGAAGCCTATTTGTATCCTAGTCTTCAACGCCGGGTTCCCAACTGGTTTTGGGGTATACGAGGTGATTTCTACCGTACTTAACAAATGGAACCTCGTTGGGGATTAGTTCTTAAGGAGCTTGCGCTGTGAGTGTCACTCGAGGGTAAGCGGGTTTTCTTTTCTCCAGTCAGACTTCTTCTAAGTCTGTAAAGGATTTTTCGGTATGGCACCGGTACAAAACGGGACGTTTATAAGTTAGTTTGAAATTGTGCGAAGGACCGATCTTCTCGTACTGGTCCTCTATCGTCTCTAACCGAATAATCCCTTCTCTTTCTTTATGGGGCTTATTTATAGACTGGCGACCGCCCCATCTGAGGGGGAAGGGGCAAAGCCACAGAGGAGAGAGCAAGGGGTGAGAGGAGAGTGGCACCGCGGTGCCCAAGTCGGCCTTTTAATTAGAGACACCACCAACCGTCACCACCCTTGGTGTTCTGTTTGACTGGCACCGCTTTTTGTGGCGATTTAACCACGGGCCTCCGAATCTCCTAGGTAATTGGATCCTTTAAACGAGACGTAATGGCCTTTGGTGGTACCTTGGCACAGCGGCTCGCTCCCGATTACCTATGCGGCGGGGAGATCAAAAAGGGTAGCCCAAAGCGTTACCCCATCAAACCCAGTATAAAAATTCCTTAGAAGTTCCTAGCTTAAGGATATACTGGGTTTGATAGGTGTAACGCTTTGGGCGAAATATAGTTACTGTGCCTGGTAGCTTAGCGGTAAAGCATCTGACCGGCAATCAGCAGACCCGGGTTCGAGTCCCGGCCAGGAATTCAAAACTTTTTTCCCCTAGCGTTATTTCTGTCTTCTCGGTAAAGGATCGCCTTCACTGTTTCGCCCTCTGCTCTCTTTGATTCTGCAATTTTATAATGTCCCTCTCTCTTGCCTTTAAAAAACTCCGGTTTCTTGTCTCATTTGCTCATTGGCGTCCAATTCTTCTTTCTCTTGTACTATATGTATTTATAGTCAGCTACACCAGGTTTCTGCATCTTTCTTTCTGTCTTCAAATTTTATTTGAAAGACAGAAAATAAAAATGGCATAGCCCTGTGGTGGTTGTATTATCAGCCACAGATCCTGTAGTTGCTTTCTTTGTATATATATATATATATATATATATATATATATATATATATATATATATATATATATATATATATATATATATATATATATACATATATATATGAGAAACAACAGAGTAATGCCCCGCCCATGTACAACAAAAGGATACAAAATAGAAAAATATTATCAAACACAGATATGAAGTATAAAACCAAATAGATAAGGTCTACTTCCGGAAATTCCAACTCAAAGCACAGAATGTAGACATTTAGACATTTAGGTCACTAAACTAAATACATACACACCTAATTGTGAATACATAAAAATAAACGAGAAAAACATAACTAAATTAATAAATCAAAGGGCTAAGATTTACAATGGACAATTTCGTTATAAATAAGCCTTTTAATAACAGGGTCCAATTTAAAGAGGCCAGGGGATGTATTAAAATTAGGCGAGGAATTACTGAATGAGCATTCAACAATATTTTTTGGAACAAATTCATCAGATTTGTAAATAAATTTAGCCGAATTCCAATTGATAGGGGGACTGTTTTCAGATAAATGGACAAAGAAAGCACTACTGCTATCTCCCTTTCTAATATTGTATTTATGTTGCGTCAAGCGTACACTTAATGATTCACCGGTTTGGCCAAAGTATTGCTTATGACATTCGCAATTAGGTGTGTATGTATTTAGTTTAGTGACCTAAATGTCTACATTATGTGCTTAGAGTTGGAATTTCCGGAAGTAGACCTTATCTATTTGATTCTATACTTCATATCCGTCTTTGATAATATTTTTCTATTTTGCGTCCTTTTGTTGTACATAGGCGGGGCATTACTCTGTTGTTTCTTATATATGTATATACCAACTTTGTAAATATTTTTTTTGTTATTCCTTGAGAATAATCTTAAAGATTCGAAAGTACTTGGAATCCGCCTTTCATTTTCCTATGGGATTTTTTGCATATATATATATATATATATATATATATATATATATGTGTGTGTGTGTGTTTGTGTGTAAAAATAATAGTAAAACACAATATTTGAATTAAGATTAATTTATAACCACATAACTAATTTCGGCAAAGTCATAATTGCCATTTTCAACTAAGTAATGAAAAAAGCAAAGCAAAGAAGCCAGTATATATTTTTGTTCGCCTTATAATATACTGGCTTCTTTGCTTTGCTTTTTTCATTACTTAGTTGAAAATGGCAATTATGACTTTGCCGAAATTAGTTATGTGGTTATAAATTAATCTTAATTCAAATATCTTCTCACTGATATATATCACGCTAATGTGATATCTTCTAATATATATATATATATATATATATATATATATATATATATATATATATATATATATATATTTATATATATATATATATATATATATATATATATATATATATATATATATATATATATATACGAGTGGCGGTCAATAAGTTTTGCATTTCGGATATAAGGACGCGAGATATGAGGAAAAGTATTTTATTATTTTTCAATATAACTACCCTCGACTTCAATGCACTTGCGCCACTTGTTTCTGAGGCTTCGAATTCCCGACAACCAGAAATCTCCCGACTGCTGCTCAATCCACTCCTGGACGGCGAGCTGGACATCTTCATCGTCCCCAAACCGGCGTCCACGCAGTGAAGCCTTGAGCTAGCGGAATAAAAAGTAGTCGCTAGGGGATCCCAGCGATGGACACACGTTTCATCACCTGTCACTATGCGTGACTCGAATCCCGCCGGGTCTTGGTTGTACAGGAGCAGCAGCTCCTCCGAACTTTGACGACGTTGAAGTCGATCATGGGGCGTGAGGTTTCTAGGGACCCAACGGGCAGAGACCTTGGTCAAGGCCAATGTTGATAACACTTCCATGTGATATTCCAAGTTCTCCCTCGATTTATTCGACCTTCACCCGTCGATTTTCGAGGATTATCCTGTCCACACGGGCCACATTGTCCTCGTTGGTCACGTCTGACGGGCATCCTGGACAGGGGTCATCTTCAAGGGACTCACGACCATGGTGGAACTCCCTATTCCAGCGAGCAATGGTTGCATAGGAAGGGGCGGTGTCGTGTACACTGCAACCATGTGTTCATGGATCTCTTTTGCATTCTTGCCTTCTTTGGTCAAAAATTTGATCACTGCGCGGTGCTCAACCTTCTCCATTGTTGAAAAATTTGTGACTGACTATCTGCGATCAGCCACTGCTTCTTAAATAGACGAGGCAGGAGCGTGCGGCTGCAGGTCCTGACTTGTCATAACTTGTCCTAACACCCCCACAAACAGCCCTCCCCCTTCCTCTGTTTTGCCGTACCGATTCGCAAAACTTATTGACCGCCCCTCGTATACTATATATTACATTATTATCGTTCCTTGGGCTGTGTTTTATTAACATTTTTTTTAATGTATAATTGTATTTAAAAGTTACATCTATATCAAGTTGTTTTATCATTGGTACTACATACAAGAAATTATCATGGTAAGTTAAAAGTAATATGTTACGTAAAGGTTCGGTTTTCCCTAATTTGCGGTTATAGAATGTTTTTTTCAGCTTTATAAATGCAGTTTTCCAAAAAATACTTCGGGTAACACAGATTGAAGGCAATCTTTTCAATTTTTGTGAATTCTTGATCTATATAGTCAGGACTAGATATTCTGAGTGCCTTAAAATACCTGGAAGAAAATACAGATGTTTTAATATTTTAAGAATGACCTGAATAAAAATGGACATAGGATAAATTATTTGTAGGTTTCCTGAAAATAGAAAACTTAAACTCGTCTGATTGTATAATTATTAGAACATCTTAGGAAACGAAGGCTATTATTTTCTTCTTTTTCTAAAGTAAATTTAATTGATGGAACTAATGAATTAATAAATAACAAAAAACCATCGAGGTCAAAATCTTCCTTTAGAATTCCCAGGACATCGTCTACATAGCAGTACCAAACAATTTGAGTGGACCTAACCGGTGGAATCAGCATGGTTTTAAAATATTCCATATACCCGGTGTCCCAGAAAAAAAGTTAACCGTACTTTGAATTAGTACAACTCAAAAACTCTTGGAGAATTTTAGGTCTTGCAAAACGTGTTTTATTTATCAACTATTTATCTGTCGATTCTGAAAATATCATTAAATTTCCTTGTGTGATATTGATACACTAATGGGTTTAGTGGAGGCTATCAAAAGTATGTTTGTGCAAGGAAGTAAAATAATGAAACGAAGCTTAGGAAGGCTAGGCCACCGTGCTCTTTCAAGAGAAGCGTAGGGAGCTTAGATAGCCTAGGTCACTATGCGATTCTTCAAGCAAAGCCTAGGACATTTTACAGTGGTTTTTCACCCACGCTGTGCTATGGTCTCGTCATTATTGCTTACTAAGCAAATCAAGGCATTTCTGTGTAATAGTTTACTTCCATAGTACCTTTTTGATTATGCAGTTAACAAAAGATCAACGCGTATTTGTAGTCACAAATTTTATTAAGACTGGCTGTATTAAACAAGTACACGATTCCTTTGAACAACGTTTTCCAGGTAGGCACTCACCAAGCAAGCCTACAATTTGGAAAAATGTTTGCAAATACCAACATGAAGGAACATGCTTAAATCTAAATAAAGTTCGTTCGGGTTGTATGAGAACCATAAGAACAACAGAAAATATCGAAAATGTTCAGATGACACTTCTTCAAAATCCACATGTATCAGTCAGAAAGAATGGGGTACAATTGTCAAAGTCATCATTTAACCGCATTATTAAACATGACTTAAAATATCATTCCTATAAGACGCATGCAAGGCACCAGCTTCTTGAAACTAATTTTCCTCGTCGTAGACAATTTGTCAAATGGCTTCTCCATTAACCTGCTCGTTGCTTGGAAAACATTGAGATTGGTGACGAGGCAGCCTTTTTCATGAGTGGAAAGGTAAATAGCCATAACATTTGACAATATGCGCCGCTGAACCACCCCTCAGCATTCAACTTTGACACACGTAATTGTCAGCAGAAAGTGTCTCTGTGGATCAGAATATGCGGGAATGGCTATCTTGTCAGCCCATTGTTTTACGAGAATAACTTGAATGGTGCTGCCTACCTGAGCATGATCAACGAAAGGATCTTCCCGAAACTCCGTCAGATTTACGGCAATCAATTCAATAGACTTTGGTGGATTCAGGACGGCGCACCAGCTCATAGACAGCTTGCTGTAAGAACAAAACTAAGAGAAACGTTTGACAACCCCATGCAATTGAATGGCCCCCAAGATCCCCTGACTTAATACCGTACTATTATTTCTTATGGGGATATCTAAAGAATTAAGTGTATTCTACTCCACCACAAAGCATCAACCAGTTAAGAGATAGTATCACACGTGAAGTCAATAGACTTAAGGAAAATCACAAGTTAATCAAAAATGTTGTTTAATCAATGCGATCAAGGGCGCAACTGTACTTGGAAAGAAATGGGGGACATGTGGAAGGAAACGGTGCTTAGAAAATTAAAAAATGAATTTTATTACCCATATGAAGAGGTGTTTTTGTTAAAAATGGATTTAAATATATTTGTTGATTTTAAACTTCGAAGTTTCATTATTTTACTTCCTTGCGCAAACATATTTTTGATACCCTCCACTAAACCCATTAGTGTATCCACATCGTAAAAGGAAATTTAATGAAATTTCCAGAATCAACCGATAAATAGTTGATAAATTTGTTATGTTTTGCAGGACTCAAAAATCTCTAATAGGTTTTGAGTTATACTAATTCCAAGTATGGTTAACTTTTTTCTGAGACACCTTGTACATACAGGGTGATCCCCCAAAACGGGCCCCAAATTTCCTATAGGCCTCATTTCTTAATTTTCTGCAAGGATTGAATGAAACTTTAGTGATAACTAGTTTATTGTATTTAAAAACATCTTTATCAAAACATAAGAGTATGGTTTGGTAGGTTGTGGTTTTTACAGAACATGAAGAGGAACTGACGAATCATCTGAATTAAGAGTAGGTTTTAAAGATTTAATATATATTGATTCTGCGATCCAAAGTGTGGTCGGACATTTATTGTTATTGACGTTTTACAATTATGTGGTCTCTTACAGGTGAATGTTCTTTTGTCAACAGAACAGACGCTGTTCGATGGTTAATTCCCATATGCGAAGAATAACGAGCCCCCCAATGATTTCCAAGATATGAACAATGTCACGCTGTGATTTCCAATATACGAGCAATTCAATTCATGTAAGTAATCTAAAGCTATATTTCTCATTATTGTTAAATTGCTAATGAATTGTCATATAGTCCTAGGAACCGGAAGATGAGCGCACAAGTTCGAAACGTTGTTTTGAATAAATGGATTTAGAAAAATGATTGGATTATTTTTCGTCATTAGCTTTATATTGAAAATTATATATATATATATATATATATATATATATATATATATATATATATATATATATATATATATACAGCGTGTCCACAAAGTCTGGGTACATATGGGATAAATACATAAATAAAAATAAATAAAAAATAACAAATAAATAAAATATTAAAATTCCTATGTACCCAGACTTTGTGGACACCCTGTATATATATATATATATATATATATATATATATATATATATATATATATATATATATATATATATATATATATATATATATATATTTGTGTGTGTGATAAGAAAGTGTAGCTTCTCCTTGTCGCCAGAAGTCAATTTAACACGGAAGCTCGTGACCTTTTTACGATATTTTCCGAGTGAATTTTAAAACGCAATTTGTGCAAATATATCGAAGCAGATATTCCAAGAGGCCATGGCTCTACCAGGAGGGGGGCGGAAGGGGGCGGGGTTGGGGTGAATGTGTAACTTGAGATTCAAAAATTCTCGGTTGTTAAAATTATTTAATAGTTTCCCTCATGGGGAGGATAATCTCCCCGTTCCCTTCGCGGTGGTCCTCGGGGACCAGGGATCTCCAGACGACGGTAGAGTTCCACTCATCAATTTTTCACCCAGGTATTGGGCTTAAAAGAAAGTTGCGATTTTGAAGATACGAACAATATTGAGTTGCAATTTCCACGATACGAATAATGTCAACCTAAGATTTCCGAGATACGAGCAATGCCAAGCTGCGATTTGCAAGATACGAACAATTTCAAGTTGAGATTTCCAAGGTGCGAGCAATGTCAAGCTGCGATTTCCAAGGTGCGAACAATATTGAGCTGCGATATTTTAGATACGAATAATGCCAAGCTCAGATTTCCAATATACAAATAATATCAACCTTTCATTTCCAAGATACGAACAATGTCAAGCTGACATCTCCAACTTACTAACAATTTCAAGCTGCGATTTCTAAGATACGACCAATGTCAAGCTGCGATTTCTAAGATACAAATAATTTCGAGCTGCGATTTTTTAGATACGAATAAAGTAAACCTTCCATTTACACGATACGAACAATGTCAGGCTGAGATTTGCGAGATACGAACAATGTCAAACTGAGATTTCCAATATATGAACAATGTCACGCTGTGATTTCCAATATACGAGTAATGACAAGCCGTGATTTTAAATATACGAACAATTTCAACTGTGATCTCCAAGGTACGAACAATACCAGTCTGAAATTTTCAAGATACGAACAATTTCAAGGTGAGAATTCCAAGATGTGAGCAATGTCAAGCTGCGATTTCCAAGAGACGAACAATGTCGAGCTGCGAAATTGGTTGAGATACGATTAATGTCAAGTTGAGATTTCCAAGATACGAATAATGTCAAACTGTTATTTCCAAGATACGAACAATGTCAAGCTGAGATTTTCAGGAGACGAACAATGTCAGGCTGCGATTTCCAAGATACGAGCAATGTCGAGCTGCGATTTTTTATATACGAATAATGTCAACCTGCCATTTCCAAGATACGAACAATGCCAAGCGTTTTATTTTAATATCACATCGAGGCCAAGCAAGGAGTGGCGAGAAGGAGAGAAAAATAGAAAATTAGTGGAAAATGAGAGTGACTCTTTCCTGAAATCCTGTGCCAAGAAATTTCAAAGTTTCTGCTTCTTGAATGAAACTGAAGAGGTTTTGAATCCAAAGACTCAAAGTCTGTCTTCGAGCGCGTCGTTATCAAAGAATCGTTCATCGTCAACCTGATGATTGTTTAGAGATAAAAAAGGTCGCAATCAGAAGGGGACACGTTAATAGAGTATTGCGGACGAGGCAGTACCTTCCAACCTACACTATTAAGTGTATCTCGCGCTGTGCTCTGATATGTAGTTGCACATTGCTTGCAGAAATACAAATCCAAGCGGTTGACCTACTGTTGGATGCTTTCAGATAATTTGAGCTTGAACTCTTGGCCGTTGTGCAACGTATACATCACTTTCTTTGTCTTTAGACAATCAGATAGTGAATTAACGAGTTTTTTTATAAGGCATGCATTTGAGAATTGCACGCAGACCTTCAGATGACATCTCCAATATAGTCATATGCTACAATTTGCAACTTCTAGCGAGGGATAGTAATAAAATGATAAATGTGGGGACTAGAAGCAAAAAAAGGTGGGAAGAAAACTCGAGCCAAGATGGCGACTAGCCTGCGAAATCAGCCGCCGGCCATGAAAAATAGGCGAGAAGAGGCTTAATCAAGTCCCCCTTGAACTCTTCGCCTTCCAAACGAAACTAGATTACTTATGTCTTGCCTATTATAACCTTTTACCCACTTGAATACTTCAATCAAGTGCCCCTCGAACTCTTCTCCTTTCTAACGTATGGAGATTTAGTCACCTAAGCCTTTCACCGTAAAATAAGCTCCTCAACCATTCGATCCTTTTAGTCTCTCCTTCTCGATGGGTGATGAAAAGGTATTAAATAATAGGTAGGTTACTCATATATTTATGTATATAATGAAGTACAACCTATAGATAAGATGCTGCCTTATGCCTATTGTTGAGGAAAAGGGATTAATCCTAGAAAACGACCTCCGAGAACACGATTCTATATTAATGACCCTAAGAAATTTCAATCCTAGAAGATGACCGCCAACAAATATCAATTATAGCTGATGACCCCAAAGAAACTTATGGTATATTTAAACAATCGGTAAAATCACTTTTATTAAAGGAAAAATACACAAAAAATTAAACAAACACAATTAAAATAACAAAAAAGTAAAATATTAATCCAAGGGGTAAAAAAAAAAGAAGAAGGCAGAAATTTTCAAAGCCACTCAAAACGAATCGATCCTGCCACATAGGTTGGGTAGGTTAGGTTGGTTTAAGTTAGGTTAGGTTAGGTTATTTGAACCTAACCTAACCTTACCAAAATTACCTTAACCAAATTCAATCCTAAGTAGCATTTTTAATTTATCTTAATCTTATTATCAATTATTATTACTCATTTTAAAATTAAATCCTAAGTAATGACCCACAGTAGATTATTCCTAGATAATGACCCCCCCCCCCCAAAAAAAAAAACTCCCTCCTAGATAATGACCCCTAACGCTTACAGTCTTTGTCTAGGATTGATCCGCCACTTACAACCACTAATTTAGTTCTTTGGTCGAGGTGCTGCTCTTCACCGGCTTCGGACTAATGGAATAAGGCAAACAGGACTTCAGGTGACTTCTTTTCATTTGTCATCGTAAATTCCCATATTTTCACTTCACCTAAGTTCACCGGTTTCTTTATGAATATATCTTTGTTGCTTTATTGGTTAAAAAAGAACAAAAACGAATTTTCCCTCGGGTATTTCGACTTCAGGTGATGGTCGCTCGCAGGGCTTTTTTCAGCATAAGCCCAAGTAGATATAGAATTTGGTCATACTTTGCCCATAAGCCCGCGATTAGTAGGAAATAGGCCATTAAAATGAGTGTATTGATCTTCAGGAACAGCAATAGAATAAAGGAAGAAATTTGGTTGTCTTAGATAAATAATTAAAAGCGTAAGCAAATGAGAATATTCATTAACAAACGGATAAAATGAATTGAAAATAAAAGAATTGCCTCGCACGAGGCGAGTCTCTTGAAGACGCACGTGAGCAGCATCAAAACAGAGCAAATCACTTTCATCTCTATAGTCAACGAAGATTGACCTGAAATACGAGACAAAAAGCAGTAAGAGAGATCAACTCTCCTCACTTTAACTCCTTTAGTCCCCCCCCCCCTCGGTCACCCTAACTGGCCCGTAACGACTTCCCTAGGCCTACCTCGGCTCTTCCCCCTTGGCACCACTAATAACAGGGAGCGTAAATCTTTCCTCATTCGCTCCCTGAGAGACGACTGAAGGAACGGCCGCTCCACCAGACCGGCAAAGCGCCAAATAATTATTCTTTCGCCTAATTTAAACTCGTTTATAATCTAAAACGTTCATTTCGCTATCGGGATATGAGAGGGAGGATGGATCACCGCCACAACCCCTACACACTAATTAAGGGATACCGAACAAGAGCTGAGGGTGATGGCTCGTATGAGATGGTCATGGGCTATTTGGCTTGTGTCACGAAGCCCGGTAATACTGAGTCGAGCGCGACAAGATATTCCGCGACATCGTTTCTCGTCCGTTTTTTTTAAGGACATTTTCCCCTCTTTTTCCCTCCTCTAAGAAGAATCAAGAGGGTGAATACTGGAGGCCTGTGCCCGTCCTACCGGACGCTTGTAGTAGCCTTACTGTTCCTATCATACACTTGAGGGATTTTGGTACAGCATTACACGCTATTTTTGCAATTAGTTTAGTCTCACTCGTAGGCGAAAAGGGGTTCCCATATATCCAGCTACTTCTTTTATTACTGATGGTTATACCCCTTCTCCCCCGAGAAGCGGCTGAATGTTCTGGTTGTAAGTGGTGGAGGAAATTCAGTCTGGCGATCCCGTCCGGGTGACCTTAGAATGACAGCATAAATTTTTCACTCACTAAAAAGTAATGAATTGGAGGGGATTTTCTGGGATCTAGAATCATCCTAACTCCTCATTTAAATACATTTCGGGTCGTCCTTTACGTCTCTTTTAAATCTCCATGCACTTTTTTCCACCAGCTCTTAGCTCTAACAAAAGGCGAACGATGGCGTTAAACGTTTAAAAACAAACGTTTAGAAAGGGGGGGGGGAGGAGGGGCTCATGCTCGCATTGTTGGCCGTCTCTGCTCTTGGAAAACAACTTGTTCATGGGATTTTAATAATTAACCTCGTTAGAAACCGTATTTATTGAGAGTACGAGATTTCCTATCTAATGCTTAATTTTTAACCAAGTCGTCAACCTCTGTGATGACCTCAGGGAACTTTGTGATTGAATGGAAAACCCCAGGGAGAGAAGAGGAAGCTGTCAATCCAGAGAAGAGGAAGATCTCAACCGGAGAAGAGGAATATCTCATTTCAGAGAAGAGAAAGATGGTAATCAAAAGAAGATGATTTCCATCCCCAAAATGGGATGATCTTAATTTAGAGAAGAGGAAGGTCGCAATCTAGAGAAGCGTAAGATTTCAATCCAGAGAAGACAAGGATTTAAATCCAGATAAGAGGAAGCTCTTGGTCCAGAAAAGAGGAAGATCTCAGTTCAAAAAAGAGGAAGATCTAAGCCAAAGTGGAAGATCTCAATCCAGAGAAGAGAAAGATGCTAATCCAAATAAGATAATCTCAATACCAAGAATAGGAAGATCTTATTCTATAGAAGAGGAAAATTGCAATCTAGAGAAGATTGAAGATTTTAATCCAGAGAAGACGAAGATTTCAATCCAGAAAATAGGACGCTTTCAATCCACAGAAGAGGACAATTTCACTCCAGAGAAGATGAATATAGCATTCCAAAGAAGAGGAAGATTTCAATACAGAGAATGGGAATATTTCAATCCAGTGAAGATGAAGATCTCAATCTAGAGAGGAAAGATTAAGATCTCAATCCATGGAAGAGAAAGGTGTCAATCCAAAGAAGATGACCATGTCAATGCGCTAAGAGGAAAATCTCAATACAGATAAGACGAATATCTCAATCCAGAAAAGAGGACGATGTCAATCAAGAGATGAAGACAATATCAATCCACAAAAGAAGAATGTATTTCTAGCGAAGATGAAGGTCTCAATAGAGAAAAGGTGAAAATATTAATCGACCAAAAAAAGAAGCTTTCAATCAATAGAAGACGAATATCGAATCAAGATAAGAGGATGATGTGAATTCATAGAAGAGTAAGATGTCAATCCACAGATGCGGAAGATCCAAATCGAGAGAAGCGGAAAATCTCAATCAATAGAAGAGGATGATGTCAATCCAGATAAGAGGATGATCTTAACCCTGAGAAGAGGAAGTCATCAATCCAGGGAAGAAGAATATTTCAATCCAGAGAAGAGGACGATGTCACTCCACAGAAAAGGAATATCTCACTACAGAGAAGGGGAATAGTTCAGTCCAGAAAAGAGGTAGATCTCAATATAGGGAAGAGAATTATCTCTATCCAGAAAAGAGGATGATGTCAATCCACAGAAGAGGACGATATCCTTCCAGGGAAGAGGAAGATTTCAATCAAGTGTAATTATCTATGTGTCCTATTTATTATTCCTTCCCTACGTCCTTCTCACAACTAAGTATGAGGTGGTGAAGCATATGAAACTAGGTTCGGCTGCGATTTCCGGGATCGCGTGCCTTCCGTGCCCCAACACCCGAACGGAGTTCCATTTTAGTTATGTTGAACAGGGTCTAGGCCCCAAGTAATCTTCCTTAATATTTATGTTTGTATTTTCTCTTCCATTAACTTCACCACTTTCCGATGTTCTGAAAAAGTCTATTGGAGATGCCCTCGTTGGTTTCGCTCCTTAATTTTAGTTAAATATAATACAAACCTTATCGCATGAGACCCCGCTAGGGGGTGCCTTCTATAGACTGCTACACCTTGCACCTGGAGGAGCTGCGTGCTCTCCCAACCCCAATGCAGCCGGTAGTCATAAAAAAGATTGATGCTACCTGGACTTTATTCCTTCTTGCCATCTGCCCTCTACTCTTTCGGGGGCAAGTTATTTAAAGCCTATTCTTATCTTTAGGCAGTAGCTAATTTTGTAGGCTAGTCGTCGATCACCTTACATCCACTTATTCTTGCTTTAGGGGCGGGATCAAGGGTCATCTCCTTGGCACCGGTTCGGAGAAGGGGTAAACACATACACTCCTTCCATACTTTTCTTCTCATGCCCGATCTTTCTTTGGGTATCTTTTTGAACATGAGTCCCTGGCTGAATGGCTGAATCCTAGGACTAAAGGGCAGCGCCTTAAGCCACTTTTGCACCAGCAATTGAGTAGAGGAAATTATCGAGATATTTCTAAATTTTACTCTCTGATTAAGTGTTTAATAAGGGAATGTAGCTCATTAAATCATTATATGATTCTAAATAGTAAATAAAAGTATATATGATAAAAAGCAAGACGAGTATAATTGCGGTAGGGCGGATGAGACAGCCATCCAAGCCGAAGCCTTGTTGGCGGGAGTCAGCCAGCCATCTATAAAGCCAAAAGCAAAAAATCTTCTTTTTTTTCTTTGTAACCGTTTATTAAGTGTTTAATAAGGGAATGTAGCTCATTAAATCATTATATGATTCTAAATAGTAAATAAAAGTATATATGATAAAAAGCAAGACGAGTATAATTGCGGTAGGGCGGATGAGACAGCCATCCAAGCCGAAGCCTTGTTGGCGGGAGTCAACCAGCCATCTATAAAGCCAAAAGCAAAAAATCTTCTTTTTTTTCTTTGTAACCGTTTATTAAGTGTTTAATAAGGGAATGTAGCTCATTAAATCATTATATGATTCTAAATAGTAAATAAAAGTATATATGATAAAAAGCAAGACGAGTATAATTGCGGTAGGGCGGATGAGACAGCCATCCATGCCGAACCCTTGTTGCGTAGGAGTCAGCCAGCCAGCCATAAAGTCACCGCGAAGGGCGAAAAATCTTACATTTTTCTTTGTAACCGTTGATTAAGGGATTAATAAGGGAATGTAGCTCATTCAATTATCATATGATTCTAAATAGTAAATAAAAGCATATAAAAGAGAAGGCAAGGGCCGGTATAATCGCGGTAGAGTGGATGAGGCAGCCATCCAAGCCGAAGACTTCTTGCGCGGGAGTTAGCCAGGCAATATAAAACCACCGAGTCATGTTCTAAATGAGACGCCGGTGTAAGTGAATTTTAGCACCATATTCACTAGCCAAAGGTGCGTTGTTATAAACACTTTTATTAGTATTATATATAATTTTTTAACATAGACTCCAATAAGGTCAAAACACTCTTACAAGCGATGATACCATTCATTTAAACCATTTCTAAAAAACTAAGATCTCTGAGAATTAAACCAGTTAAAACATCTCTTTTAACATCATCGACAGAAGAAAAAACGAGTGTTCATCGTGCGTTTTTTAAGATTTGAGAAAAGGGGGAGCAGAACAACGAAATTTTCTGAAATTTGACTTTGCCAAAGAAGCCAAATGACTGGGGTGTTATCTTGATGAAGGAGGGCTCTTTGTGTAATGTTTTCACAGGCACTTTTCAGGTATGTGAAGTTTTCCAAAACCTCTTTCGTAATAGGTAGCATTGATGGTTCTTCGCCCTTTTAGAAAGTCATGTATCACACCTCCGGCATCCCCCAAAACAGTAGTCATGGCCTTTCATCGTGATTATTCAGACTTTGCTTTGATAGGTTCTCTTCCTTCTTTGATAACCATTGTTTAGACTGCTTTTTGTCTTCCGGCAGAGCAAGTTAGGTGCAAAATGAATTTTTATTTCAAAAATATTGTGGTCAAAATGATCTGGACAGCGTAATTCTATTACTTCTATCTTTGAGACAACCAACTAATTTAAGGTAGTAACTTACTTCCATGAATTCTTATGCCTGTCATTCATTACCTTGTCAAGTTCGGAACAGCAAACATGCGTAGTAGACACATTACACCTGCTTATATCCTGGAGCTAATTGTTAAACTACGTTTAGAGGATCATCTACCCATCAGAGCTAAAGCTGAAACGGTTGACACCCCCGAAGTGTCGTTCATTATATTATATCGTGCAACTATAACACAGGCTCATTTATCAGTGGAATTTATATTGGTAGGGCTAGGAAAACCTTAAAGGCAGATGACATAATCATCGTCCGTATCTCAAACATGGTCCGATACAAGACAGCAGCCAGGATTTCCAGAGAAGTAAATGAAACTATGGGCATTAGTGTCTCCAGGAAGACAGTATCACTCCGCTTGTTGGAGCGATCCTTAAAATCTCGTGCACCAGCAGTCAAACCTTTGATCAGCCCTAAGAACAAGAAAGGTACACTAACCATTGCCACTAAGCACATTCTATGCACACAATACCAATGGTCCAAAGTACTTAGATTTCAGAGATTAATCAACGTATACTTACTTTGGTTCAGATAGCAGGATGTTCGTCCATCGAAGACCTGGCAAAAGATTATTCGCGAACTGCATGAAGATCAAAGTCAAGTTTGAGGGACGAAGCGTTTGATGTGGGGCATAATTTCGGCGAAATTTACTGGCTCATTAATTCCATCAGGTTACGGCATTCCTTTATCTTTCAGAAGACCAATTTTCGATCCAAGTTTCGTTATGTCCATTAACAAAGGATAAGGCCATATTGTGTCAGTGACTGGACTACAGTTGTAAGAACCCTGCTTATCTCATGGGAAGTTGTATATTGGTTGTTTACGTGTGGGAAGTATAAGCAACCTTTTTGTTCATGCACCACAAGCAAAGACAAAGAATATTGTCTACAAAGAAGTGTTGTGATATAGCATTGGTTAAAGAATAACTTGTCAAAATATTGAAAATATATGAATTTTAACCTGTATCTTGCTAGTCGTCTATATATGTATCTGCAGGAAATATGTGGTTTTAGCAACATTGAAAAGACTCGTTTTTCCACGCTCCCCATTTAAAGGTTTGCGAATAGTACTGCGAGGGGAGAACCCATTGCAACGCCATTAGTTTGTACATACAGATCACCTCTTGGTCCATAGAAGAGAGTTAATCTGAAACCTTCTTGCGATCTCATTGAATTAATCCGATCTACCACCCATAAAGATATCATAGTCTCCATGGACGTTGAATCCATATTTACAAACGTTCCTGTTTCAAAAACTATAGACTTAATCCTAGAAAGAGTATACAAGCAAAGCGATCGCCCCCCCACCCCCCCGCCTTCTTAGCATACCGAAAGATGCCTTAAGAGAACTTCTCTTGATCTTCACTACAGAAGCCCTCTTCTATGGACCAATAGGCTATATGTACGTTCAAACCGACGGCGTTACAAAGGGTTCTCCCCGCGGAGTACTCTTCACAAACTTTTCAATGTTGCCAAAACCACATATTTACTGCAGATCATAGACGACATATACATAAATATACAAACGGAAGAAATTTATCAATTACTAAGAACATTCAAGGACTGCTCCTCACTTAACTACACCATAGAAAATAGCCAAATAAAAAAACTTTGGTTTTTAGATACCAAAGTTTACGGTCAAAACACAAATCCAGGTCTTTGCCTGAAAGCAAAAAGTGAATGGCCTGACTGTTATAAAAATGTGTAATAAATTCCTACATCAACCGTGCTTGTGTGGCGCTCAATTGCAAGGTGGAGCAGACCCAACAAGGAACCTTACAAATGAGCACCATGTTGGCCCTATGAAATCTTGAAATTGGACACATAAATCCAACCCTAAAGTAATAAGCCATGTTGTAACAATGAACTAATTTAGAACAAAGCAAATACTTGTGAATAATGTTAAATCGCAATTTAATATATAGCAATGAAAAACAGAATATGTTTTAAGGATGCAAGCGAAATTGTTGGGTTCCCACGCGAATGTACAAACATACACATGAGAAAACAGATGTGATCCGAAGGTCTAGAGACAGATAATGGAGGCAGTGGAAAACAGCTGGACACACATACAACGGAATCTGATCTGACCAGCTAGACTTTACATGAACCTGAAACGACGAAATCAATCTAGCTCTGAATGTTGGCTTGATAAGCTCCATTAGATGTCCAAATGCAAATACTCTTTTAGTACACACGTGCATACACTGAACATGCACACACCCTTTAACTCCGTCCAGCAGTCTTAGTAGAGAACACACGTACCCGTTAAGCTCCGCCCCACGTTGAGATTAAGGGAAGAGAAGCCACGCCCCTTAATTGGCGTTGGTATACATAGACGGGCTGAAACATTCTTATGATTATTCTCATTCTGATTTGTATATTAGTAGCGTTATTTATTATTAGCATCACGAGTCCGTTCCTCATCTTCTATCCATCCATCCATAATCCCAACAATCTGACGCAGAAGGAGACTTACAAGAAACCCCGCACATTAACACTGATAGTCAGCCAAAGACGTGAGCGCACAAAAGAACCACAAAAACTCAACTATTTCACTAGCCCGAACTGAGCTACCCCTAAGCCAAGATTAAAGCCTACAAAACCGCCATTTACCTTCCGAGTCCTTCCTTCTGCCAAACAATAACCAGGATACCATTCGAACCCACCCTACAAGTGGATTACCAGGAAGAACACTTTGGAGTCAAACCAAACTCAAATGTAAGACCGCCTTAACCGCCTTAGCCTGACATCCATACACTGGCAACCCATAGCCAACCCCAAAACGGGTGACCAATCCTATACATTCACCCATTGCTTCACATGGAAAGAAACACACGAAGAACTCGGGCGTAGTACATAAGTACTCGTGAATAACGGCCTTACAAACGGCGACATACACACGACTGTACGTAAGAAGATGGAAAGATGGTATACGTCACCTACAGGCAGTACCAATCAGAAAGACGCACTAAACACAATTAAACTATACTACAATAACATTATGAGCAGCATACAAAACGGATGAAAGAATAATGAAGGAATTCATAAACAGAGGAGTAAAACCAACACAAAATGAAAATAATGTATCACTCATAATCTACTACAATAGTAAAATAAACATACAACCTTATGATGAAAAACAACCCAGGACCTAACCTAACATCTAAGCAGAGAAGTCATTTAATATATTAATATTCGTATACATGCAAAATGAGAGACTATGAACTCCTAGCTCATTTATATGTCGGAATTACAGGAACAAAGTTAACATGAAGAATGAGTTACCATTTAAACAATGGTGCCCCCAAAAGACACACGTTGGAAAAACATGAAAGACAACTGGACCGCAAGTCACTTGAGGATAATACCAAAATGTTCCAAACCACCAACAGTTACTTATATTAGAAGCCATATATATAAAGGAAAAACAACCCTGAAAAATAAGCCCTGCCCATCTTAATCCCGTGTCCATTATAGATTAACCAATTTTAATTTTAATTTTAGGATCCCATCTGGCGACTGCCTACTGAGAAATAAGTCAACGTACTCACTATAGCCTACAACTTAGCTATATAAGAAAAACAAATAACTAGTAAATAACAAATAACAAGGATAAAAAGATCATAGACAAAAACAAAAACCATAAAACAAAACAAAGCAAAAAGCTAACAAGAAGAAAGCGCGCTCCAGCGTCGGGGGTAGGCCCGCCTCCCCCGGTGAGGGAGCCTGTGACCTACAACAAACAGTCAAATAGGAGGCCAGTACTTCTGTAGGGGGTCAGCCTCCTACAAAATGTCGCATAGTCCACAAGTCTGTATGCAAGAACCAGCCCCAAGTACAAGGAACAGGTGGTAGCGACCCCGCTCGTACCGGTACCGAGACAGGTAACGTGCGCGAAGATCACTTAGACTGGGATATTCAACAAGAATGTGCTGAACATTCTGGGGGAGAGCGCTTCATCAAATGGCGGTGCGTCCCGCAAGTGTGTCCAATTCGGAGACGACAGAAAGCAACCTGAAGCCGTCCCGGCATTCGGGGGTAGGTCCATGGGAACAGTCGTGGCGCAATGGCACGACTGTTCCCGTCTACCATCTCCCATCTTCTTTACCAAGCCTCCCGGAGAACACCCCGTATTCCTGTCATGTAGTCGGTGTGAAGAAAAGCAAAGCACATTTCTGGTCGCCCAGGCCTCGCGGACCCTTTGGCGCCCTCATCGGCGTGCTCATTCCCGCAATTCCTAAATGTCCAGGAACCCAGCAGAAGATAATCTCGACATCCGCCCGGCTCGCCAAAATCGTGGTTTCACGGATATCGCGAACCAGAGGATGCGGAGATTCTAATGCCCCAATAGCACTCAGGGCGCTTTATGAGTCGCTATAAATCGCAATCCGGTCTCCGAACCGGACGTGTCACGTTATCTCCCTTTCCAAGCGTTATATTGCAACCAGCTCGGCTGTGAAGACAGACGCAGCGCCTGACAGAACCCCGCTGACTTCAAACATAGGAGATAGGGCGTTGAAACCGACCCCCTCTTGGAACTTGGAGCCATCTGTATACAAAAGCACGGTTCTAGCGTGAGACGAAGTGTGCTCCAAAAAGGCTGAACGCAATCCTCCCTGCGCTGTAGAAGCTTTGGGAGCAGAGGCGTGGCGACAAATATTCAAAGGTGGTACTCTCCAGGGTGGCGTCCTGAGCAGAACCAGTGGCACCAACGGCCATATATCTATACTTAGCTTTCAAAGGAGTTTTCTAGCCCTAATTCGGGTTTAGGGTATTTAGGGTATGACTGTTGTGTCTCAGTGGAATAAGCACCGTCAAGATCAGCTGGGGGGGCAGTGAGAGCTGTTAGCGACTGAGGGAGGCGCCAGGCTTGCGCGTACAGGCGAATATTACACTGTGCACTGTGTAGAGCAAGTGAAATCTACCCAGCATCGACAACTAGGCTTTCAATAGGGGAAGTTCGGAAGGCATTGATCGCCAGGCAAAGGCCGGTATGGTGGATTGAGTTCACATACCGCAATACGTGCTCGGCTACGGATGCATAAAACTCGCATCTGTAGTCGAGCCTCGAACGGACAAAAGATCGATAAAAAAGTAAGGCAGTATCTCTATCAGCGCCCCAGGCGCTGAACGTCACGGAACGAAGAATATTCATGTCGTGGGTACAAGAGACACTAAGGCTGCTAATATGAGCCTCCCAGTTGAAGCGTCGATCAAATGCAAGACCAAGGAAATGGTGCGAGTCAACCACTTCCAGGTGCGTCCCGTTGCAAAACAAGTCTGCGTCAGGAAGGAGCCATGGATGGCGGCAGAAGTGCACCACCTTAGTTTTGACCAAGGAAAACTGAAGCCTGTGCGCTTCAGCATAGCGAGAGACGCGGTTCAATGCCTGTTGGAGTCGATGCTCTAGAGTTGGCATTTGGGCTGCACCAAAAGAGATCGAAAGGTCGTCCACGTAAATCGTAGCAAGAAAATCTTCCGGAAGCACCGAGGTGATGCTATTAATGTTCAGAGCAACGAGTGTGACACTGAGGACACTTCCCTGCCGGACACCCTCTTCATTCTCTTTTGGGCAGGAGAGGGCTTCCCCAACCAGGACGCGGAATCGGCTATCTCGCAAAAATTCAGGTATAAAGATTAAGAGGCGTCCCCTCGCCTCCATCGTGTGGAAAGTGTCCATGATACCGTATTGCCATTCGGTATCATAGGCCTTCTTCAGATTTTCCAGTTGGATCAGATCATCCGACGTGGAGTGGAACTTGCAAAAGCCGCACTGTGCAGAAAACAGATAGCTTCCGCTGTCCAGAAAGAAGGCTAATTTAACATTTACCAATTTCTCCATCAACTTTCACAGGCAGAAAGTTAGATAGATTGGACGGAACCCGGCCGAGGTAGAGTGATCTCTCCTCCGTTTTCGAAAAGCGAGCATAGTTAGCGATTTGCCAGGAATCTGGGAGGATACTCTCTACCCAGATCCTGTTGAACAAATCTAACAGAAAGGCCATGCCTCAATCACCCAAGTGTCCAAGCATGGCGTACATGACATTGTCTAGACCAGGGGCGGTGTCCACGCACAAAGCAAGAGCGGAACGCAACTCACTTAAAGTAAACTTGTCGTTGAAGGTTTCTCCGACTCTGGAGGTAAAGGCCAGTCGGCGCCTTCTGCTGGCGGAGCAGCATCCCGGCTAGAGAATGCGGAGAAAGCAGTCGCGAAGTAATCCGCCACGGACGCGGGATCCGAGATTGCGGTCCCAATTCTCCAGGAGAACAGGAGGGGTGTCCTGAGAGAACTTGCCCCGAATTCTTTTGAATCGCTTCCACACTTCTGCTAGAGGGGTCTTTCCGTTAAGTGAAGACACATATTCTCGCCAAGAGGAGCGGCGGGCGTGTTTCGAAATATACCCGAACCTTGCCATAGCTCGACGAAATCCATTGGCAGTGAAGTTGTTCTGGCGGCGCTTATAGCGCATATAGGCATAACGTTTCTGTTTGAGGGCTGTCTCGCACTCAGTTGACCACCACGGGAACGGTCGGCGTGCAAAACGGCCAGACGTTCTAGGAATAGTAGTTAGGCCCACGGCGATGAGGTTGTCGGAGAATAACTCAACGGCCTCATCTACCGACCTAAACTCTTCGACTGAGACAGAAATGGGGATCACCACGCCCGCGCCAAGCACCACCGGGGCGGGCTCTCGGGCGGCAGTGTCCTAGACAATGATATTTGAATGATAAAGTCATCACTACCATGGAAGTCATCGACCACCCCCCACCCCAAATCAGTCTCTGCATCCAGAGAGCACAAAGATAGATCAAGACAGAAAAATGAAGCGGTTTTCGGACAGTGGTGCGTAAACTCTTTCACATTTAGGACACCTAACTCCAGCTCGCCGATCAGGTCAGCAAGGAGATGACCCCTGGGTTTAATCTAGTAGTCTTGCCAGAGGGAGTATCTATCGTTCATATCTCCAAGCAAGAGAATGGGCGTCGGAAACTGTGCCACGACCAGACGGAAGTTCCCGGCGTCGAAGTCAGCTGGCGGTGGACAGTATGCCGAACTAACAGTATACTTCCTATCCAGGTGCAGTTGCACAGCTACTGCCTGAAAGGAGGTATCTAAAGCAAAGAGAAGAACGGAGTCATCGTAACGGGTGTAAATAGCGCATCCTCCTGCCTGGCCTCCATCCCGTGGTGGTGGGGTAGTTAAACCAATATATCCCTTGAGGGTGGGGAGGGGGCCCGCACCCAGCATGATCTCCTGCAAAAATAGGGCTAACGAAGAGCAGCAAGAGACGAGCCTCCGCAGCTCATCCCAGTTTGCCCTGAGTCCGCAGCAATTTTATTGAAGGAATATGCCCTCCAGGCCTAGATGAGAGGAGATTCGGGGGCCCTCTTCGAAGAGGAGACCCTCACGGAAATGGCCGCATGCTTCCCGGAGGCAGAAACCGGGCGCTGTTGGCCATACAAAGCGCTGACGGCGCTGTTGCCTTCGAGGACTTATTGGAGGAGGTTGGGCTCGCCATGCGAGTCTTTTCCTCCCTCCGCCTCGAACCCTTAGGAGGGCGTTGCGGCTCCGGAGGCGGGGGAACCTTTTTTCGAGGAACCACCGTCTCCGAGCCACTCGCTCCACCATTAGGCGTGGGCGAAGGAGCCGAAGCTCCTTTGTTGCTGTCCTCCTTTTAGGGAACAGCTTTAGGAACCCCAGAAGATGGCCTGGCGACCAACTTCAGGGGTGTTGCCTACTGTGAGTCTAACGACTCGGTGGAGGCGCGCGGCCGTTTCGCCTTACAGGAAACGGTCACGCTGGGGGGAGGGAGAGGAGCCCTAGTTTTAGCCGGGGCTGTGTGTGAACCCTTTGTGCCCCCAGCTTTACCAGAGGAGCACCAGGGGTGGATAGAACCCCTAGAAGGGTTCTGAATGGGCGCGAAAATGACCGTGCTCATAGACCTGGAGGGGCCAGGAGCAGAGGGTGTCTTTCTTAGCATTGAGGCATAAGACGTCCCAGGCAGAGCCGGACGCGCCTGGACCAAGTCCTTAGCCTCGCGGAATGAGAGTCTATCCTGGACCTGAACGGCCAGGATTTACTTCTCAAGGAGATACGCACCACATTGCTTTGAAGTAGCAGGGTGTGGCTCTCTGCAATTGACTCACTTGGCCGAATACGATTTGGACTTATCGTGTGCGACCTTGGAGCAACCTACACAGACTTCGGGTGACCCCGACTTTGCACGTCTATAGGAGCGATTAGTATGGCCGAAGCAGTAGCAGTAGTAGCACCTCCGCGGTAGTGCCACGAATGCTTTCACGTGCGTGCCCCTACCGGCACGCACCGATTCAGGGAACTTGTCACTGTCGGACGTGATGAAGAGTGTAGAGATGTGTCTCGAGGCGCCTCCTTGTTTTCTCATCACATGTTCGAACTTGACCGCCCCATAGTCGGCTATCTCTAAGGTGATGTCATTTATGTAGTAGTCCACGAGTTTCCTAGCATAAACTACTCTTTTCACGAAGTTCATGATAGAGTGCGGTGTCACATTCACCGGCGTGCCATCAAGTGTCCAAAGGGCATTAATCATGGCCGCCTCGGAGGAATTCGACGCATTCGTCAGAAGGCTCCCGTCCGAGAAACGGGTCACCTTCGACTCTCTACCAATCACGCTAGCTAAGGCTCTGCTTTGATGGATCATGCTTCCATTAGTGAAGCAAATAACGGTGAAGCATTTGAAGCCAGCGGCCTCGAAAACACCAGGAAGCATCTGAATGAGTTGCCTCGACGTAATTGAGGCTCCACTCTGCTCACTTTGCACTACTGGACTTATTCAGGGACTCCCCATCTGGGGGAGCACTGGAGCCAGACTTGTCGATCTTGGCTTGGTCGCATACCAAAACAACAGCGGACTTGTCCGTCTCCGTGGCCCCGACGAAAGGAGAGGAGCCTACAGGTTTTTTTGTCTTTTTCCTTTTCTATTTTTTCTAAGGAGAAGAGGGCGGGGAATGATTCCGCTTCTCTCCCCCGCTGATAGGAGCTCCTAGGCAAGATGGGCTGGCCTTGGCTAGATTCTTCTCCGAAATGGAGAATGTTCTCCCTGTTACACGAGCATCAGATGGGGGAGGAGATCCCTCCTCTCCGCCTGAGGAGGAGCCTACATAGGAGCGGACACGATTTCTGTTCTTGGCACCCAGGATCCTACCCTCTGGGACTGGGTCAACTCAGGGACCATGTCTATCTCAGAGGAGAGGGCTCCATGTGGCCATCCTGCCCCGAGACTTCAGAGGTCCACTCTTATCTTTGGCTAGCGACCCGGCACCCTTTGGAGAAGAGAGGTGGCACCGTGCGGTGTCCCTCTCTAAGTTTATTACGCACGCCCGCAGGCCTTTGGAGGGCATGACCGACGGGCCCTGCCTCTCCTCGACCCCCTAAGGGGATTGGCCCTATCGTGCCGCTCTTACCGGGAGCGGTCAATTATGAGCCGTCTGCCTGCCTTCTTGGCAGTCTCCTTGGAAAGCAAAAGGATGACTGCTGCTGGAAAAAGCGAGTCGTCCAAGGGTGACTCCAGAGAAGTGGGTGAGGTGGACTCCCCTGCATCCGTATGCAAAGGAGAGGATTAAACCTCCTCTCCGTTTGAAAAGATTTGGATGGTACTTTGTGAAAGCACAGTTGGGGGGGGACCTCCATTTTATCGGTGGAGCTTCCCGAGGGTGGCTCCGACGGTGTTACAGGGGAAGGTAGATGGAGAGTGTAGATTTTTTAGTGATATCATCATTGGGCATGGTGACCCTGTAATTTTTACGTGATGCAAATGCTCATCCCCTCCATGCAGTAGCCCGCTCTGCAAGGGGTGCACCAGCTACCGCAATTCGACGCCACTCCTCCCGCCTAGTGGCCTGGCTGCTCATTAGCATGGTGGCTCCACCTTGGGCACGGCGTAAAAAATGCTAGAGATAGAAGTGAGAATGAAAAGAGATGTGAGGAAGGTGTGAGTGGGGGTGAAGCAGGTCGTTAAAAACCCACCACCTCAAGCCGGAGCTCAGTGGTAATAGAACGTTGTCCCCTCCCCTTTCAGCCCTGATCCGGAAAGTTGAGTGAGAGGAAGCTAGTCGGCGTCTACCCTGTGAAATTAGAGGCCAACCAGAGAAAGTTGTGGTAGAGGTTTTAGGGAAAGTGAGGAAGTAGGGTGTCGAGAATAGAGGCTCCTTGCAGGCAAGAGGTCAGGCTCGAGGTCAGTCCACGTAAGCGAAGACCGTGAGAACCGTCAGAATACCGAGCTTCTTTCCGCAATAAGCGAAGGATTGGAATCTCAAACGCACGCTTCTATCGTCTCCCAGAGTCTTATCAAGAAACCCTCGCGGGGGTGTCTCCCATCCCTCAAGCGCTGTGTTGGTTCTTAAAGATATCCCCCCCCCTCCTCCTTTGGCGGAGCCAGTAACGAATCTGGCTGTTCCCTATATATTTTTGGTCCTAATAGGGCATCGACGGTATAGGCCTGCCAGACTGAGAGGAATCATTTGTGGCTATTCGGGCCAGTCCTCCCTGTGTGTGTTTGTACAAAGGCTCGTATCGCCTCTCGCTCCCCCTCCCCGTAGGGCTCGCACTGAGTAGCCCTGTTAAGCTCGGTTCTTGTATTCATCGAGTATCTATTGCCATTATTTTATTAATCTGAGTCAATATTAAAGTATATTTTGTTCTTACTTTTCATAAGCCACATAGCCGCGGCCTTCATTAGTTAGTATCGGCCAACCTCACTCAATCTTTGGAATTTAAAATTCTTCGTACTAGTCCCCCCTCCCCCCTCACTTCTATTCCCCTTCTGGCGTGACTAGAATAGAATTAAGGTCACGCTTTGACCTTGAGCGACCACGCCTATTGGGTAGAAGTGACGTATATGTCGTGGTCATTCCACGACATAGGGTAAAAACACAAGCTGTCGGAAAGAAGGAGAAGATGCTAAGCTGGAGCCGGACAGGGCGTTGAGTCCTGTCAACACGGCGGCCAGGAAGGCAAATCGCCCTGCCCCTTACGGGGTATAGATTATCCACTTTAAGCAGTCTCAACCTTCATTTCAATGTACCTTTTTGTCTTTAAGAATTTACATTAACTATAAGTATTCATATATTTGTTAACATCTAAATAACGATGTATATAAAGTTCTAGCTTCAATTTCTTAAATTACAAATATCCATAGGTGGGCGCGATAACGATAAAATGGATCACGATAACCGATAAATCGATAATGATAACCTTATCGGCGATAACCGATAATGGATAACTGGCGATAAATTTATCGCCCGGTAAGGTGATAACCAGTAAATCGATAAATCCAAAAATTATAATACAATATTGATTATTGACTATATATATATATATATATATATATATATATATATATATATATATATATATATATACATAGAGCGGAAGAAGCACGGGAACATAGGAAAAAATTCATCAAAGAACGCGTAAAACCGGTAGCGCGCAGGAACAACACCTCGCGACCTCTCGTCCGACAGCTGGTTCCCAGCTCGGACCTACCTATTTCTTCCTTCAAGGCACGCGGTGCTCGCCCATGTGCTAAACTGGAACCAAAAACTGAAATGATCGATTATCGCTAGTTTGGAACCAAAATTATCAGCGATACCGATGAATCGATAATGCGGGGGGAAAATATCGGATAACCGATAACCCGAAATCGTCATCGCGATAACGCCCACCTTTGCAAATATCAACCTTTGATGATGATACAAGTGTATCCAAACGCGTCAGACCGATAAATATTTTGCTTTGCTCAGTGAATTTGTTTCCTGTCCTCGTTCGTTGCCACTTTTCTAATGAATTTTGCCGAACTTATCAACGTTTTAACTCACAACATAAAGCGGAATATGAGAAAAATCGAGCGAATTGAAAATAAAATAATTAACGCTAAATTCGCAGTCGTCTTCAATAATATATATATATATATATATATATATATATATATATATATATATATATATATATATATATATAGACGAGGGGTGGTCAATAAGTTTTGCATTTCGGATAGAAGGAAACGAGATATGAGGAAAAGTGTTTTATTATTTTTCAATATAACTACCCTCGACTTCAATGCACTTGCGCCACTTGTCCCTGAGGCTTCGAATTCCCGACCACCAGAAATCTCCCCACTGCTGTTCAATCCACTCCTGGACGGCGAGCTGTACATCTTCATCGTCCCCAAACCGGCGTCCACGCAGTGTAGCCTTAAGCTGGCGGAATAAAAAGTAGTCGCTAGGGGCCAGATCTGGACTGTAGGGGAGGGGGGGGGGGCTCCTCGAATCCGCACTCGCGCACGGCAGCTTGTGCAACTCTGGCCTTGTGGACTTTGATGACGTTGAAGTCGATCATGGGGTGTGAGGTTTCTAGGGACCCAACGGGCAGAGACCTTGGTCATTGGGATATTCCATGTGATATTCCAAGTTCTCGCTCGAATTCTTCGACCTTCACCCGTCGATTTTCGAGGATCATCTTCTCCACACGGGCCATATTGTCCTCGTTGGTCACGTGCGACGAGCGTTCTAGACGGAGATCATCTTCAAGGGACTCACGACCATGGCGGAACTCCCTATTCCAGCGAGCAATGGTTGCATAGGAAGGGGCGGTGTCGATGTACACTGCAACCATGCGTTCATGGATCTCTTTTGCATTCTTGCCTTCCTTGGTAAAAAATTTGATCACTGCGCGGTACTCAACCTTCTCCATTGTTTAAAAATTTGTGACTGACGATCTGCGATCAGCTACTGCTTCTTAAATAGACGAGGCAGGAGCGTGCGGCTGCAGGTCTTGACTTGTCATAACTTGTCCTAACACCCCCACAAACAGCCATCCCCCTTCCTCTATTTTGCCCTACCGATTCGCAATATATATATATATATATATATATATATATATATATATATATATATATATATATATATATATATATATATATATATATATATATATATATATATATATATATATATATATATATATATATATATATATATATATATGGAGGATCAAGTCAGAATAGAGGAAGGCTGTTGCATGCTGTGGGAATTTTGAAGTAGCGACCCACACAACAGTTCGGAAGTGAAAATTCAATTGTAACTTAACCCCTCGATACATCCAAGTGGAAGTGACCTCACTCTAGGATTGCATCCAGTTGGGGTGTCATGGACATGACTGACCACTCTTTTTCTCTTTTCCTTCAGGGTGGTTACAGGTTCAAAATGTACAGCCTTGCCTCCTGGGCGCACTACCCCCTGCAAGCAGCACAGCTTTATGCACCTGAGAACGGCCACAGGGAAATGGTCAGCCCATTAACCGCAGGGGGGAGGGGGTGAATGGGGCAAAACCGATCTTCCCATTAATCGCGAACCAACGCCCGGGTCCCCTCTGCCATTTAAAGGGCGTTGTTTATAGAGGTTATAAAGACCTCTTACATGGCTGGAGGTAGCTGGTCAGGTTCTTAAGCCTAGGCACAATGTTGAATGGATAAGGTAGGCCCCCCTACGGTGAGTGAGATGAGAGTTGGTACAGAAAGGCCGAAAGTAGTGTCGGACGTAGGAACTTCCTTATTTGAGACTAATTTCATATTTAACAAACCAAGTTCCCATGCCCCACTTTTCAGATGTTAGCGGGAGGAGTAGGAGTAGGAGGAGAGGCTGAGCTGGGGCCAGATGGGGCGCTGACTCCCCTTAGTTTGTTATAGCTCGCAAATTTATAATTCACCTGTTATAAAATAAAAATAGGGTAATTCTGAAGATCCATACTCCGCGAGCTTCCTTGCTCGCATTCCCATAATATTTCGTCCATTTCCCAATATGTTTCACCTAACTGTCTCATTAACTGTCGTTTTATTACTTGTTTCTGAGGGCGAGCGTAGCGAGCGGGGAGTATCAAACCATAGTACGGCTCGAAATTGGCTTCCAGTAACCAAACACAATAAAACATTAGGTAAAACTGAAGTAGTAAAACGAAGATTAATGAGACATTTAGGTCAAACATATTGGGAAATGGACGAAATATTATGGGAATGCGAGCGGGGAAGCGAGCGGGGTATAGATCTTCAGGTTTACCTAAAAAAGATGTCATTATTAGCCATATTTTACTGCATTAAACAGGAAAAATATATTTTTTTAAGGAGTGAATGATTCGTCGAGTGTGGTTTTTCTTCCGGAAATCTAATGTGAGATTGAGTTTACCGAAAAGACCTCATCTTTGGCGGTGCGCAACGTCGAGATTTCAAGTTCCATTACCTTGATTCGGATTTTGAAGGGAAAGAAAAATCATGTTTCGTTGTTTACTTTTATCACGGTTTCTTTCCTACTTTAAAGGTAAGTGGGTTAGGTTAAGAGGGGTTGGTTAGTTTGAGACGTTAGTTAGGTGGGTTAGGTTAGGTATATCTCGGTAAGACTTTATTTGCGATGGAAATTAAGGTTAGATGCATTAAAATACAGAAGGAAAATGTAATTGTGTTTTACTATGAGTGCGATTATGATCCTAATCTTTACACATACAGACTCCTTTCTTTTCCTTATTTTCATCCAAGTAGAGGCCGGAGTGTAGTATTGGAAACGATGCTGCAGCTGACATCTGTAGGATTTTGTTCTCTTTGCCACTTGGCTCTTTGCTCTTTGAGATCAATTTAGATCTTGACGTTGAGTATTTTTTTTACTGTTCCCCGCGTTGCAAGAGCTCTGTTCAAGAGCTCGTGTGAAGAATTTGTAATTCATCTTTCTTTGTGTTTCGTTCTATGTCATCCACTTCTATTTTCTATTATATCTCGTTTGAAATTTTGAATTCATGACGGAAAGACTCGCTTTTTCTTCAAATTCTACTATTTCTAAATTTTTTTAACTGGTCGCACGTAATTCGGTTACTGAGAATATTCATATCGATAGACTATCTGGAAAATAAAAAGATTAGAGTGCAGAGACACAATAAGCGATATGTAGGAAAATTCTCATAAAGGAGAAAATTTAATGTCGTAGAATTGCTCATAGTCTGGTCCAATAATTATTCTAGTCCTTGATCTGGACACACCGCTTTGGTTTAAGTCGATGGTATTGACCCTATGACTCAATCTACGATCATATATATATATATATATATATATATATATATATATATATATATATATAGGTAGGCTTTAATTCCTACTGAACGTGCGAAAGCTGGTTAGAAGCGGGTTGTGCCGAAGCCAGAATTCTCACTATAAAAGTCCCACTTGTTACTGGGGAGAGGTTTGTGATTGTTGAATTCTAAGAGTGCATAATACAGGTTGAATAAATTACCCGAAGGGATTCTTAATTAAAGTCTTGCCAAGGGTACGTCAAAAAGGAGGAGCCACAAATAAACACACGTACAAAAAATAAACTTTACTTTACACAAATATAATAATAGCAATAGTTAAACGGGCAAAATTAAGGATTAAATATTAAACACTGACGTTAAGCGTCTAGATTTATAATGACTCAATGGGAGTATCAATCACTGTTAATTAAATAGTTAATTTAAGAATAGAGGGACACTGGGTTTACAGATTACCATTAATTGTGATGGATTGGAGAGACGACTACTCAGGTCCAGACGGGGTGGTTTGGGTGGCGTTAACACGAGTTCTCGGGGAGAGGGGGGATAAGACGACGGGTTTGGGGCTGCTGACTGCAGTTCCGGTTAGTTCACCCCTAACTGGATGTGACACTAAGAAATAGTAACTTACAGTAACTATTTGGATGTTCCTTTTCTTTCTCAAGTTACGTTGAGCAACAGAGCGTATTCTTCTAGTCACAGACTCTGCGGGGCGGGATTTGCCTCAGGAACACTTTGAGACAGCGAACAAGTTGACTCGGCGGCGCGTTGGCAGTCGATACGTTAAGGCAACGACTCTCGTTCAACGTGAGGGTTACGCGTTACGCGAGTAGGTTTGGGACACTGCTGTAGAGGGATGAACGGCGATGTTATTTATACCGTGGATTGTTTGGGACTCGAGAGAGATATTCCATTCACGACAATTCGCTTATCGCAGCGCCTTCTGGACAACCTCCATGGTATCATAAAGAAGGCAATTAGAATTTAGGCTTCTCTGTGAGATAGGCCTTCTTTCGTCAGACTTCCTGTCACCAGTTGGGGGAAGGGTGGGGGGGAGAGAGAGGAGACGAAGGTCACCTTAAACGACAAATTTCTTTCGTTCTCACGATTGTCTGGTGGCATGCGAGTATGTACGTTCCATACCCTCACATATAATATTAATTATTCTGTGGTTCTCTTCAAGGCCGGAGGCCTTCACAGAACGCCTATCCATCAACTTAAGAAAGGCCTGAGAGAAGTAGGTCTTGAAGAAGCACTTGAAAGCATTGAGAGAGTTCAGCGGGTATAGTAGCAGGCAGATCATTCCACGATCTAGGAGCAAATGTAAAGAAAGCATCCATGCATCAAAGACGACTGTGAAGATAGAGCACCTAGGAAGAGCAGAGCCAGAGCGTTTGGTTTTCAGGTTTTGACTTAGGATCAGTGAGGATTACAGGTAAGAGGGAGCTGCGGTATTTAAGGTCTTATATATAAGAACTTTACAAGTGGATCTCAATCGAGTGGGAAACAACTGATGCTCATTGAGTATGGGGGCTACAGATCGAAAAGTTGCCTGTGGAAAAAAAACATGGGTTGCAAAGTTTTATATCAGTTGGACAGGTCGAAATATGTAGGGCGGATATTGGGGGAAAGAGGGAACTGAAGCCCTCCCCCCCAAAAAAATGTCAAACCCGTTTATGATTATATTTCTTTTTTAACCCATAATTTTATCATGTAATAATATATAATATATATAAACCGTTTTTTAAACCCTTGCGATCGAATGTATCTTATATGATACATCTCAAAAGTGCAGGTAAATCTCAAAAATAATTATTAAATTCAGATTACACCTTAGCTGATGTCCAAAGACTACAGTAAACCACAATTCCTATTTTTTTGATGTGGGGAAATAATCGGATCTGAGAGAGTTGGTGCTCACTCATTTATGAGATGCTGTTATTTATTATCAATGCTGTATGCCGTGGAATGGCCGGACACACACTCTCTCTCTCTCTCTCTCTCTCTCTCTCTCTCTCTCTCTCTATATATATATATATATATATATATATATATATATATATATATATATATATATATATATATATATATATATATATATATATATATATATATATGCCTTTTGGGGGTTTGGGTCGAAGTTGGTTTAAGATCCGACCTAGCCAGTTCGTGAACGGGAAATAGATAAGAATTCATTGGGGATGGTTTACTTTTTAATTGTGGGGTCCTTTCAAAACAAAATAATTAAGAGTGCAAGTTGGCCAAAGATTAACAGGTAGCTGGTACTCGTTTAGGGTTGCAAGAAAATGACAACAAAAATATACCTTTACTAATAAATAAAAAAAGTTGAAATAATACAGATACAGGGTTTAAAGGGAATGATCGTACAAATGAAATTAAATGTCAGCACAGGACACAGGAGGGATAAATATGGGATTAATGGTCGGGTTCAGGTCGGTGATTAAAAAGGGGATTTTAATATGGGGATCATACACAAAGGATGTGACGATTTGAGTACACCAGATTATAGAATAATCTGTAGGCGTCAACGATTGCAACTGCTCACGTGTTCTTTGAAGGAAAGGGCGAGACGGGATACGATGATTACGATGGAGTAGCTGGGTTACCTCACGGGGCGGATGAGGGAACACACGTAGTTTGGCCTTCGGAGATGGAATTCCCCGCCGATTGACTATGGCAGAGTTCACGGATGTCGATTTAGCCTTCGTCCTCGAATCGAAATCGCCGGTGTATCCGATCGCGACGGGTGACCGTGTTCTTTGCTCGTACGCGATGTTAGGCGGGATGGTCCAGAAATGCTGCACACTAAACCGAGATGGGGGATTACATAGACGCTCCGCAGGTGGCTGGGATTGCCTGCAGGGAGCCTCCACGACTCGCGCGATCTTGGGGGAAGGGGGCGACTCCTTCGGAGGAACCAAGATAAAGTTGGCGTAGAATGTTTGAAGAGCTTTGATTTATACCGAAGGGCAGGAGGTTGGCTGAAAGGCCATGCGAGACGAGGAAAATGTGTCCCTAAGTAAATGCAGCTGAGGTGCAATAAAACGGCGTGGACCGCATCCTCGTGGTAGATCAGCCTTGTTTTCGACGCTACATGCGGTGATCTTGAAACCACTTGGGTAGAGAAAGGCAGGAGGTCACCCTTCGACCTTATTCTTCTACACTGTGTAAGATAACCATTATTGCTCATCAATGCTCTTTTCTCAGGCTACTTAGAGGGAGGAATATACGTTAGCTCCCCCAAATTTTATCCTGGATCCGCTACTGGAAGTCTGGGAGCCTTTGATGAAACAATTCAAAATTTCAATTAAAAAAAAACTGTAGTCGAAGCGGGAGCAGATGCGGCTAAGATTATATAGAAAGCAAAGAGATGATTTTTAGAGGTTGCAACATGAGCATTGCGAGATAGTTAACTATCAAAGGTGACGCCCAGATTTTTGAAGGTAGTGGTAAAAGGTGCCTGGTAGGTGACAGGGTTAAGACAAGAGCAATAGCTTTACAGCGAGCTAGATCTGCAGGAGTAACCACAAGTAATACCTGTGTTCAGCCATGGTTGATTTTCATAAATTTGTTCGAAAGTCATTTAGTGATGATGTTTTAAGTGAATAGTCGATTTCTATGAGTCTCAGCAGACTAGTTTGAGGAAAAGGAGAGATAGATTTGCGTGTCATCAGGAAATAAATTGAAATAATAAGCCAAGGCAAAGGAGAGAAGATATATACAAGTAGAAACGGTCCAAGAACTGACCCTTGTGGAACACCGCCAAAATGCAGATCTGCTGGCTAAGATATATGATTTCTAATACGAATATACTGAGTACGAGATTTAGGATACAAGCGAAACCAGTTAAGTGCAGTTCCAGAGACACCCATGAATTCATTAAAGCAATCAAGAAGAACAGTATAATCGACAGTGCCAAATGCTTCCGAGTGATTGAGAAGTAACAAAATGGAAACTTGAACAGCATCAGACTCCATGAAGGCAGTCAACTAGATGTAGGAGAGCTGATTCAGGTCCGTGTCGTGCCTTAAACCCAGATTGAAGGATCACATTGACATTGGAGGAGTACAGGTAATCTAGAATCCTGGTTGATACTAGCCTTTCAAGTACTCTTGAGAAGAATGGGAGTTGAGACATTAGGTGGGACTTTACCGGGTAGTTTGGATCCAGGTTTAGTTTCTTAAGATAAGACGAACATTAACATCAGCAGAATAAGATAGAATCAGTCCATACGAGATTGAAATATCAAAGCTATCAATTTAATAATTGAGAATAACAGGGAGGAATTGGAGGTAGAGACTTGGATCAAACACGTATCTTTCGAAGAATCTTGGAGGTTAATTCCCCAAGTGATACTGGCGCGAGAGAAAGAAGTTCAGCAAGGACAAGATGCCCGGTGGGAAGTAATAGAGGCAGGTGGTATATCATAACGTCTATGGACTCATTTCTCAGCGAAGAAAGCAGATAATTCAGCAAGGGTGATGGGGGGAAGAAACAAGGGGTGATAATAGTATCGAGAATACCAAAAAACATGAGTGGTCTTTGTTATCTGCAGAGATACTGATGGTATGCGCTTCACGGGAAGACTTCGGGACGCCGGTGTATGCATGTAGGAGTGGTGATGTTAGGGAAGCGGTTGTTTTCTCAGTTTCACGAATACGGGCATCACCAGGTCGATTCTCTTGTGCCTGTCTGTGTTTCTTGAGAGTCAAAATACTGAAAAGAAACACAGGGCACGCAGTCCGCGAATGGGGCTTGGGTGAAGAGGTGTATGAGTGTCGAGACTGTAGGAGAGGATCCAAGAAAATGATTAAAGGGACCTGTTGAGGTCAGCAAAGGTAGTGGTAGAATCTAATTGGAAGAGGAGTGAGCCAAGATCCCTAGTCACCTGTTTCTAATTCGTGCAGGAGATCAGGCGATAATAAGACTTGGTAGAAAGGGTGTATGTGAGGGTTATGTAGAAGAGCTTGCTGTAGAGGGGCCGGCTATGCTGCATGCAGGGTGGTATGCGGCTTTCATGTAATAGCATGGGTGGCTCGGGTTTCTTGTACTGTGGAGGAACTTTGTTGCACGGAGATCTAAATGTTCCAATGGCACAACCTTTGTTTCACAGTGCCGCGAGTACAGCTTGTAGAGAGGTAGGTTGCTTTGTTCTGTGTTTTGTAGTGTGTTAGGTGATTGTGTGAGATAAGTCCATGTAATAAATTTACCCAATTCATTGAAAAACCTGTCAGAGAGGTGAGCAGGGGGAATGTAGGTAGGTATTCACAAATGTAAGAGAGATTCGATCGGAATGAGTGATAAGGAGAAATGGGGCATTAATTAAACCAACCTCGTCCCAACGTATCGTGACTGAACCAATACCCACGCTTGAACATGGCAACAAAAATTGCTGTGTCCTTTTCCGTGAAACCGGTTTTTGCTGCACCAAAGATGGCTAGCTTCTTTCATGAATTAAGACAGCTGTAATTAGCCTTCCTTAGCGCTAAATGACGATAATTAATAAAACCAGCCCAAAATGCGATTGGACATATGGTAGGTATGAAAATAGTAGGAGCGAAACGAACTGTGTTCAGAAGAGAGGCTTAAGGTGTGTTTATGTGTTTGTACTCTCTTCTCAGAAGTGATTACGTAAAGATGCAGCAATAGAGAAACCTCTGAGTTCTGGAGAAGGGCATCAATAAACCGAGATATTCTATTTTATGGTAAGTTAATGTGGTAAGTCTGTTTGATACTATATCCGAGAGGAGGTTCTTTTTAAAATTCCGTTCGAATAGAGGTGAATTCAAGAGGCCTGGGATACGGGACTCATATTAGAAATGACGGTATAGAGCGAGTATAAAACAGGAAGTAATAGTCTGGAGCGAGTGAAAGACTAGGCGAGGAGGATCCGAACAGAAACGTCTATCATAGGATGTTATTCACTACAGAAACTAATCTAGCGATATATACCCCAAACTTGACAGTTAATTTGTATGTATCAGAAGCGATGGAAACCAGCACACGAATAAATCCAACTTGACAAATCACACTGAATAAATTAAAATAAAAACAGGCAAAACACTGCTACCTAACCGCATGTAACGAATAAGAACACGATCAAAATCACTAGAAGTAAAACTATGTTTTAAAACTATGCAAACCATACTAGAGAAGTAACTAACGGTTACAAACTATGAAACAAAAAAAATCAAGAGGTAAGCACAGCTTCCAAGCCAAGATGGTATGCGAAACCAACTATGAAAAGCGAATCACTGCTTTTCCTCCCCAAGATACAAAACTTAAGTAAAAATACAAGTTTAACTAAAAATGCCACTAGAAAACAGGCAATAATCTAGAATTATGAGATAAACTTTGGAGAAAACAAAGTTTGGTACCAAAGATCAGGTCGTCTTAGAGGCACAAGGTTGGCACGTCTAAACCGGAGCAAATATTTACTCTTATAACTCCTTCCCAACGAGACAAAGCGATAATGGACATGGAAGGGGACCGAACCAAGCAAGAAAAGAGATCTATCAAAAACTTTTCAACATGAAAGTTTTAATCAATGACAAATCAGTTATTAGATCTTTCAACAAAGGTACCGATCACAGATTACTCAGGTATAAGATAAAAAAAACTAAAATAAGAAAAAAACTCATGTAAAACAAAACAAATACACAGAAACCTGAAGGATTAATTAAAATAGACGCATTACTTATTACGATAGCGAAGATATTCAAAATACCAAATGATTTATTAACAATCCTCATTGAAATGGGGGAATACTTATAAAAGAAAAACTATTTTACAATGTTCCAAATTGATAGACAAAGTCGAGAAGAAGATATCTAACACAAAAATAACGGCTATTGAAAAAAAAAAATGGTTTCATAGGTTGAAAATGAGGGGATATATAACAATTAAGGTAAATTGAGGTAAAAATTGAATATACTCTTCTCAACAGCTTATTTAAAAACACCCGGAATAATGTACTGTAGAATAGATCAAACAAATCTAGCGAATAAATACTTCAAACAACAAATCACTAAAACCGATAAAAACAACACGACAATTGGCACAGATCAAATAAATGCATTAACGGATAAACAAGGGGAATACACTCACAAACAAGGAAAATAATAAATTAAAGAGAACGAGTAAAAGAAAGAATGAAAGAATTCTCCCATGAGGTATCCTATATCATTATAATCGGTATAAGAAACCAGATTAAAAACTTCTCAGTAAATGAATCAGTCTCATTCGAGATAGAGTACAAAATTTTAGGTGTACTTAAGACCATAAAATGGTATAACTATTAACCTTACAAAGGGTATGAGAGAACTTTTGGTTGACCTACTAGCCCTTGTGTTTACCAAATGTTTAGATGAAAAGAAAGTTTCACTAACATGGCTCCACCCTTTAGTCGTAGTTCTTTTTTAAAAAAGGCGCCAGGAAAGAATATAGAAACTAAAGGTCAACCAGTCTTTTGTCAGTAACAATAACTTGCAAAGTCATAACCACAGACTAACGCAAACCCTCGGCAGCAATCACCCAAAGTAACAGTCAGAGGTTTCGTAAGTAACCTTAGTATATATGACCATCTGTACGTTATCCAGTAATAATTGTAGTTAACTAATGATTACAACCAACTCTTCATGAGATTCTAAGACTATGTAAAAACCTTGTATTCTGTTAACAGTGATTCAGTTCTTGTAGCCTAAAGAAATACGGAATTATTAAGCCTTACAATGACATAATCTTCTGCACGCAGCAATTATAATTGACGATTAATTTGGGAGCGGGTAAACTAATATTATTAGCAGATACAAGTTCTTCTACATAGGAGTATCCTTGTACCTTACAAGGAAACTTATATGTAGAAGAGCTTGTATCTCCTGGTAATATCATGGGGAAAAAATACAAAATTGAATAGAGCTCAAATAAAGATAGAGCGATGTTTTGGGGGTATAACAAAGATATCCGAATGTAAATAATTGGATAAGAATACAGGTTAAAAATATATTAAAAGTAATAAAATTTCTTGTGCGAATTGGTAGGTCGCATTGGTATAGAAAAAAGAATACGAACAAACGAAATCCTCAATAGAGCACTCAAACATAAAGATGCCCAGAAAATGGTACAAATAACAATATGAACTTAATTCCACCATAATGGAAACGCCACACATTTAGTGAATGGCTGATAGATGAATAATAAAGTATAATTAAAAAGAAGCGTAAAAAATTATAGATATTTCAAGAAGTACAATTTCACAGATACACAAACACGTAATCGTGTATTATATAAATTCAAGATACAAGAGCAGTCACTATAAATAATTAAGCTATTTACTTTCTTTCGGCGAGACTTCATGGCATACTAAGGATTGGCAAATTTACAGAACGAATATCGCTTTGGTTTTAAAATTGCGAGATACTATGAATTTTTCATTTTTTTAGCAGTAGATTAGTATTGACAATGACTAATATGATTTCTTACTGCAGATTTCTCCTTCATGGTCAAAATCAGAATCAGAATTTATTGTTGTCCATTTTACAATGGTTATTATATAAATGGTTATTATGCAAACGAAATGACTGTCAAGTATATACAAGATCTTAAATTGATTTGACAAGCATGATAAACTTATTGAAATATATATATATATATATATATATATATATATATATATATATATATATATATATATATACGAGTATATATTGAAAAAAATAATAATTTTGCACTAAAATATTATAAAAAATGAAAAAAAAAATTTAATGCAAAAACAATGAAACATTCAAACAATAATAACAAAAAATTAGAAAATTATAAGTTTATAAAATAAAAGGTGGTGAAAAATCCAGTATGAATTAATGTCAAAACAATGAAAGAAAAAGCCATATATAAATGTTTCGTCTTAAAACAGTTTCCAAAGATGCGCACAATTATGTTTTCGCGAAACAATTAAAAGATATGGTTACAAATTTTGAAGGTATTTTTTCAGCTGCTCAGGGATATGCCGGTTGGGTAGATGGTCAGGGATATGCCGGTTGGGTAGATTGTCAGGGATATGCCAGTTGGGTAGATGGTCAGGGATATGCCGGTTGGGTAGATGGTCAGGCATATGCCGGTTGGGTAGATGGTCAGGAAAATTGGAGCCAGATGGGCACAGATTCTCTTGGAGTGAACGAAGTGTGGAACCATAATGTCTAATTTAAATTCAAAGCAAAAATATAGGCCACGGAGATTCCTGTCGCTACAGCTATTTTATCTCTAAATTTAAAGTATTGTCAAATTAAAATATTTTAAGTGAATGTGATATAGAAATTGTCGAATATAAAAACTATAAATGTAATAGCGATCACCCTAAAATATCTATATTAAGAGGGTTAAGAATGAAAAAAAAATATATATATTTTCTGTCGATTGCCTTTAAGGGCATTTAGGCGTTGAAATTAAAAAAATAACTTAGTTCTAGGCTACTTTAAAATTCCTTAAACCAAATCAAACTTTTAAAAAGAAAACAAACAAGACAAACAAGCAAAACAAAAACCAAACAAACAAAAAACAAAAATTAAACAGAACAAAGGGAATAAGGAGAAGGAAGCATGCTCTTGGGTCGGGGAGAGGCGGGCCTTCCACCGGCGAAGGATTATGTGACCGACACCAAAAAAGGCTAGATAATCCACAAGTATGTGTGCACGAACTGTCCCAAGTAGCGAGCTCGTCCTGGTACCGGACAGGTACCGGGACACTCATCAAGAATGTGCCAAACAGTCTGAGGGACAACGCAGTCGTGGAACGCTCCATCAAATGGCGGTGCGTCCCTCGAGTGTGGCCAATTCGAAGACGATCAAGAGACCACAAAATCCTTGAGTACAATATAGGAGGTAGTCTTTGGGTAATATAGGTCATTCCGGTTTGATGAGGCTTCCTCGCGCAGTCTTCGTAACTATTCAGCAATTTCGCTTTCTTCTTTCTATTCATCAAACCTTTTCCTTTCTCCTATTATTTCTCCACTCAGTAAAACTGACCTTTTTGGGTACGGGTTTCTTCCTTTATTCGAATGAATAAAGTCATTACTTGCCTTTGTATATCTCCGGTACCCAGGTCATAACCCGTAGACGTCTTTCATTCCTCGGCGACCCATTTCGTCTTGCTTGCTGCCCCGTTCACTTCAAGTTCACTTTGATAATTAACCTCTTCATAAGTATTTTCCAGACTGAAAAGGAGAAAGCAGGAAGCATTTTCAGCACTACTGCCCTCTGCGGGGCTCATGAGCCCCACAGAACGTTTTATGATCCCGCATTTTTGCTCGCTGATGTTGACGTAGTATAACCAAAAGCAAATTTTGCCACGTGCTTTGCCCTCATTATTTGGACATTCTGAATTTATACAAAAATTTGGGAGGAGAAGATTTAGTTGGGGCTTGACATCATGTTTTTATTTTCACGCTGTAGTGAAGTGGGTTGAACTCACCGAACTGAACCCATGAAGGCTCTGTAGCTTTCAATCTCACCTCGGCCGTTCATCATTCACGAATAATTAGGCCGCAAACGGAATGCACGCCATTTCCTTGTTCATCCCGTCTCTCTATAATGAATAACGAGGCAATTAATGAAATTTTGTTTAGGTTTGAGAGAGCAGAGATAATGAAGGAGCGAGATCGCCATCACCTCATTACGAAGACGAAGACACCGATGCAACTCTCACATAAAGAAATCAATAAAGCTAAATTTGCATAATGATTGTTTGCAATTATTAGGCGTGCTTTGTTTCCTTTTTGGGCTCCAGAGTTCCTTAATGAAGTGGGTCTTTACTTCGTGATTACAAAGACCCGCGATGTTTGATTGCGATGCGTCGCTTCTGGCTGTGCCGCTCGCAGGGAAACGTCAGATGTTACGCGGGCAACCCATGAGTTGACGCCTGACGCATTGCGGGTCTTCTTGACAACCGCAAAGGGGTTGCCTCATTGCGTTTCTTAGTTTTAAGAGAAAGGGGAGAAAAATACCCCCTCCTTTGAATGACTATACTCGATTTGGGGCGCAAATAATCACGCTTTGTAGCGACAGGTTCAGAAGGATCAGCTTCGATTGCTTGATAGGGGAAACGGACGATCTTGACTAAACGGAATCTGGAACTATTTTCTCATTTGATTTCGACGAATTTTAGATGAGTTGTAAATTTCAGTTGACGATGGCACGTTTAATGTTTGTTTGTAGATTACTATTACTAAAAAAAAACCCTGTTGAGTTCGGGAATAAGATTGAAACAAGGTAATCAAGTCATTTGCTCTTTTTCACTAAAAAATAATTATACTCTGATAATGACGTAATAATTATTATTCTTCAAGGTTCGATTTCGAACTGGTAGCACAAATCAGCTTCATTTCGACTATTCCATTGTTTTTTTGAGGATTCGAACGGTTTCTAATCCATGTCGGTGAAGTAAAATAATAACTATACTCTTGGAAAGTGGAACAGGAAGCGAGCTAGATGAAATCGAGGCTCTGGGGTCAAATAATATTAGTCTTACCTCTCTCTTCTAGCTCGCGATCCTTAACCAGATCTCTAACCCAATTCAAACATGAGTTAAGCAGAAACGTCAACTCGTAGCCAATGAATCTCCTATAAAAAAATTTATTGCATCTCAACAGAGTGCCATTTTGGGAGATTTTTCACGATTCTTTATCTCTGTCAAGGCGGCAAATCATTCAGGGAACGAAAGATCAATAATGTCATTATATATTAATTAATCGGCAATTTTGACTTGTAATAGAACTTTTATAAGCCTTATATAATAAGAAAAACTGCCTCCGCTATATATACCTACACCATCTTCATAAATCAGACATACATGATAAGAGATTATAAGGCTGGTGGTAATTCAATATAATTTAATTTCGCTACTTTCAAATAAATCATAACTTTTACGTCCAAGCGGTGTCATGTTAATTTGCGACAGGAAACTATATAAGTTAGATAAAAAAAATCTATATAGCGACGCTTACCATCAATAAACATTCATTTACCACTGAGTAGTAAATTACATGAGCAGAAAAAAGGTAGGGTAATATGAGGGCCGTAGTGGAATTTCAGAACTATGTCGAAAATAATAACCTATGAACCAAACTGATTCGAGTAATTTGGCAGCAGACAGAGAAGAAAGGAGAAGCTAAGAAACTCAGGGGAGATGGGGGACGGGAGGAAGGAGACACATAACGTGGGGACAATTTTTAATTTCGTGAGCTATAATGGTACCTCGTCACTATTAATATAAGAGACAATATTGGTTTCATTCCCTTCGTCATCGCAGACGAATGCCGACGAGTCGGGTCTGATGAGAGTAAGGCTTTGAGGAAGTTACCACATTGATTTTTCCTTCGTCGGGAATTCCTGAAGAATGCAATTTCAACTTGTACGTAATCACCGATATGGAGATGAAAGTGGATAGACTCCTTTCAAGATGGCTATATTGACAATAAAAATGCTTTGTTATGTTATTAAAAGGTTTTGTCCTCGGTTCGTAGGCATCTTCATAAGGACTCTAAATGATAAAGCCAGGTGTAAGAGAGACTTAAAATTCACATATAAACATACGGAATGGAAATGATTATTCCTAACGGAAATGTGAAATAATCACTTTGTTTTTCATGCGCGGATTACAGAATTAGGATTACAAACATTTGTGTTTTGTTAAACAAAATTTCTTAAAGTAAATAAAGAATATTGGGAGTTTTACCCCTTCGATTTATATTAAATTTAATGTTCTTGTACACAATATACTTTCGTAGTGTGTGGTAATGAGCAAGTCCACAAAACAAATCGCTCTTCTTAAATCTGTAGATTCGTTAACACATTCAGATCAATCTGCTGCTCCCAATTATACGTTAATGTATATATGATAATAGTCTCGTTAAGGGTTGTAATGGTATTAGGAATATACAAATGGAATATATACCAATAAATTGCATCCATACATATAAGAAAGTAATTTTCAAATTTCTTTTGTCTTAATAAAGTTAAATCGTGAATTTCTTTTGCCTTAAGAATGTTAAATCTTGAATTTCCTTTGCCTTAAGAAAGTTAATTTTCGAATTTCTTTTTTACCTAAGAAAATTAAATTTCAAATTTCTTTTGTCTTAATAAAGTTAAATTTCAAATTACTTTGTCTTAATAAAGTTATTTTTTTATTTTTTGCCTTAACAAAGTTAAATTTCAAAATATTTTGTCTTAATAAAGTTAAATTTTATTTTTTTTTGCCTTAATACAGTTAAATCTCGAATTTCCATTGCCTTGAGAAAGTTAATTTTCAAATTTCTTTTTCCTTAAGAAAATTAAATTTCAAATTGACTTCGCCTTAATAAAGTTAAATTTCAAATTTCGTTTGCTAAAATAAAGTTAAATTTCTTGGGAGGAGGGGAGGCTTAATAAAGTTAAATGGCGAATTTCCATTCCCTTAAGAAAGTTAATTTTCGAATTTCTTTTCCCTTAAGAAAATTACATTTCATTTTTTTTGCCTTGATAAAGTTAAATTTCAATTCCATTTTGCCTTAACGAGAGAAAAATTACTTCCAGCTCATTTCTTACAAGACAAACGTCGCTGCCATCGAAACGCCCCTTCGCCCGACTGTATGACACACAACTCCGTGATTCAATAGAAGAAGAAAGCTCTGTTTTGTGTTGAGCTGAGCTGTTTTGTGTTGAGCTGAGCTGACTTTTCCTCCAAAATTTAAAGCGAAAACCAACGAGGGCAATCCAGTAGGAAGATGCTAAGGGGAAAACTGAAAAGGAGGTGAATTAGAGAAAGTGAGAATGTGTGAATAATATATAGCCGAAGATCCACCTGCGGAAGTTGAGGCTGGGAGGGAATGCAAGACTTCAGATGTAAGCTGCAGCAATTTTGTTCAGGCTAGCTACCCCTCTTTTCTCTGGGGTTTTAGCAAAAGAAAATAATGATGGATGAATCAGAAGGGGGAAATCGGGGGGGGGGGGAGTAGGGATGCTAAATACACTACCCCTCACCGGAGCCAGGAATAAGTGGATGAAAGTTGATTGGCGACTAGCCTACGAACTTAGTTCCCGGCTAAGAAAATAAGCAAGTAAAAGACTTGTAAAGAAGAGGCTTGTAAGGGAGAGCCTTGTAAGGAAGAGGCTTGTAAGGAAGAGACTTGTAAAGAAGAGGCTTATGAAGAAGAGGCTTGTTAATAAGAGGCTTGTAAAGAAGAGGTTGTAAGGAAGAGGCTTATAAAGAAGAGGCTGGTAAAGAAGAGGCTTGCAAGTAAGAGGCTTTTAAAGAAGAGCCTTTGAAGAAGAGGCTTGTAAGGAAGAGGCTTAGAAAGAAAAAGCTGGTAAAGAAGAGGCTTGTAAGGAAGAGGCTTGTAAAGAAGAGGGTTATGAAGAAGAGGCTTGTTAATAAGAGGCTTGTAAGGAAGAGACTTGTAAAGAAGAGGCTTGTAAATAAGAGGCTTATAAAGAAGAGGCTTATGAAGAAGAGGCTTGTAAAGAAGAGGCTTGTAAAGAAGAGGCTTATGAAGAAGAGGTTTGTAAAGAAATTGATAAAATGGAGAGTCCCAGCAGGAATAAAACCCTGACTGTCTTAATCGTGTGTCAGACTACCGGCGGTACTTGATCCGGAGGGGGTACCGCTCTTCTAAGTGCCAGGTGCAGCATTTTTCAGCCAGGTGCAACACTCTCCTGTCAGGTGTGATACACTCTAGCCAGGTGTAACACACTCTAGCCAGGTGTAACACTCTCCAGCCAAGTTTAATACTCTCCTGTCAGGAGTAACTAACTCTAGCCAGGTGTAACACTCTCCAGTCAGATGGAACATTCTTCAGCCAGGTGCAACACTCTCCTGTCAGATGTAACGCTCTCCAGTCAGGTGTAACACTTTCTAGCCATATGTAACACTCTCCAGTCAGGTGTAACACTCTCCAGTCAGGTGTAACACTTTCTAGCCATATGTAACACTCTCCAGGCAGGTGTAACACTCTCCAGCCATGTGTAACACTCTCCAGCCAGGTGCAACACTCTCCTGTCAGTTGTAACACTCTTCAGCCATATATACCACGCTTCAGACAGGTGTAACACTCTTCAGACATGTGTAACACTCTCCAGACATGTGTAACACTCTCCAGACATGTGTAACACTCTCCAGCCAGGTGTTACACTCTTGACTTGTGTGAAATTACGCACCGCAACGAACTTCCCATAACTACGGCGGTGATTTTGCCTTATTCAGTCTCCTGCTCGCCATTATCAAATAATTTGCCACAATTTCCCTGACGACATTTTAATATACCAGGCAATGGCTTCGCCACTCCCCCCTCCCCCCTACAGGGGGAGCTTGCGCTTCGCTACTAAGATTAAAATTTAAAATCGAAGAAAAAGCAGACATGGTTAAATTTTTATAAATTTTCTGAACTTCGCCACTTAAAATAATTTGAAAAAGGAACTCTAAACTAAATTTCCCCCTTTTTAAAATATCACGTTGCTAAAATATACAGTTATAGAAGATATTAAAAATAAATTTTCTGAACTTCACCTTCTGTAAGGAGGAGTGGCGAAGCCCTCTTCTTGTTATATCAATTTTTAAAAATCCACAAAACACACCAAGTCACTTCCAAACTAAGAAAAAAAAATTATTTACTATTTTCCCCAAAATCCCGTCCTTAAGATATAGAGTTAGTGATGCTGAGAAGTAGCATTAATATATTGATTAAAAATACTATATACAGGGGAACATATTGCAGTGTTTATGTTGATTTTTTCTTGTAAATTAAATTAGAATTTGGGGTTAAGATTCGCCCGTCCCTAATTTATCTCCTGCTACAAATTCCTTCATTAACGAGTATCAATCTGTCTTTTATGTTGCTGAAGCTACAATAAAGCTTGACAACTCCAAGACCTTTTCAAAATCAATCTTCTTGTCTGAACATCAACCGCAAAATTGAATGGAGATTCTTTGGATTGAAAGTTGAAGGAAACCGCGGTGTCATCTCTCTTAACCGATTCTTCGAGAATAACTTATTTTGCCCAATTCGCCTCCACCGTGTTGGCTGCAACGAGAGCGAACATAATGAATACAAAAAGAGACATTGAATGGTGCATGCATTGTGTCTCGTTTGCTCGTATTGCCAATTATATGAATGCATTTGATAGTTATTACAATATAAAAGCACTATTTTACTCAATAACGAGTTAATTAAATGTACAAAGAAACCACCTTTTGGGAGTATAAAGTTTATTAGAACGGGACTAGTTTCGATATGTAGTTTCCCATATCATCTTCCGCCGTAAACTAACAGAAATTGACAGATTAAACTGAAATCCCTGAATATATAATAACAGACAACTGATATTAATCTGGAGGCGTTAGCTTTAGGTGATTTACAATATCCCTTAAAATGAGGTTGTAAATCACCTAAAATTAACACCTCCAGATTAATGTAAGTTGCCTGTTATTATATATTTGTTTTCTTTGCCAATTTCTCTTAGTTTACGGCTGAAGGTGATATAGGAAACTACATATCGAAACTAGTCCCGTTCTAATAAACTTTATGCTCCCAAACAAGACCAATGAAGGTCTTTTGATGAGAAAGTGTTTGAGGCCCTAGGAACTTTGAGAGCGCGTAACTCTCTTGAATCTGGTTCCAGTCTTAAGGATTGTAGGTTGCTTGGGGATCTGTGGTTTTCTAATGTTCGAATTTCCTTGCAAAGAGAAGGAGAATGTTCGAGAGTCAAGATACATTTCTGCGTTCTTTATTATTATTTTTTTTTCATCATGATCATTACTTTCTGAAATTGCCGTTTTATTTGCTATTAAAAAAAGAAAAGATAAGCAAACTACTCCTTAAGAAGGAGTTGAGTTTCAAAATCTTGCAAGAAATTATCTCGATAATAATGAAAGACAATTATATAACTTTTACATATATGAAATATAAAAAAAACGTAATATTTAATTTTCCTACAGAACTTTTAGGACTCTAAGAACGTTTTTTTTAATCCTTACACCTCTCTCTTGTCAGTTTAAACGGGTAGGAATGTATGCAGTTTCCGGACCCGTATCTTGACCGAGGGGATAAGGACCCTAGTGTCTGGAGAGGCTCGAGACGACCAGACTTCATCCTCAGCTGCAGTGAGCTGCCGAGACACCGGTCTGTTGGTGCTCGCCTATAGACACCCCCAATCCTGGCTTGTGATAGAGGTATCCTTCCTCTAGCCTTTGCATAAAAAGGCAGAACCCACAAGGTAGTGGCTGGGCCTGCACGGCGTACCTCTGGGGCCCACTGCTCCTCCGAGATCCCCGGCTGAGTAAACATTGGTAGTTGTTTTTCTCGACGAAGCTGTAGTTGTATTTCTTGAAGTGGCTCTTGAAACACGAGGGAATAAGGTCGGATTTAGGTTTATATGAGGTTTTCTCGGGAGTTGAGGGGACATTTAACTTTGCCGTTTAGTTATGTTTTGTATTTGCTGGTATTTTGTATCGGATCTGTTGACATTTGACGCGGTTTTCTTTGGGTGGAAGCACCGCTGTGTATCTGTATGTATAGGGAGAAATTAGAATAGCAATAACTGGTTAGGATGGAGGCTAACCAAAGGTTAGGGTCTTGTGTAACTTTAAAACGATGAAAACAAAATACTTTCAGCGAATCTCGTTCTCGGCGACCATTTAATGACCTATGGTTGTCTTGAATTTGATTGCCTTGCAAAGGATCCTTGCAAGAAAGTTGGATTGCTTTTCCGATCGCGACTGATCCGAGTATTCTCCTCTTTTTTGCTACAGGGTGATACACCTATCACATATTTTTCCACCTTATGTATGGCAATTTTTCGCTTGGGTGATTTTACTTATTCTCAAAGAACTTTTATTCGGAATCCAAAAAGATATATAAATTGTACCATAATTTATAATATGGGGCAAAAAATGTTAGACATAGAAGCATAATCTACGTAATTTTTCAATTTATTGTTGATATTAGCGACAGTCTCATTAACGATGTCCTGTCTATTTTTGGATTAATATTAAATAAAAACATGACGCCAGCAGCTTGTAAGTGGAGAAATCATCGCAAATGATGGAATACAACCAATACAGGGTGATGATAAGATATAACCCTCGTTTAACTTGAACAGTTGCAATAGCAACTCAAAATTGCTGCCTCGGATTCAATACTTTTTCAGCTCATTTCGTTGATGAAATTGTAAAAGTACATTGGGAGCGATGACGCAGTTATTAGGGCATATCCATACCCCAAAACAATGGATACATAAGATAAAGTCGATTAGTTTGTTTATTTATCGACCCAATTTATGTCCACCAGAGATAAATGCTAGAGACCTAGTCAAACATGTTTTGCGGATTGACCCACAAACGGAGACATTATTTATTTGGTCAGTTTCAAAGGTAGGAGAAGATAATTTGCGCGACAAGAGGTTTTTTATTTTTTTAAAATAAAATGAGCACCAACGACGGCATCTTCGTTAGAATATCTTTAAAAAGAGGTACAGAAAGAAATGATGAAGTTAGAAATGAAAATGACTGAAATATACTTAGCTTGGAACGAAGACTGTTGGGGATATGGAACGGTGGGGAACGTTACGCCAGTGAACCAAAGGGCGTTCCGCAACAAAAACAAGTCCCGTTGTTGCCGATGCAACAGGGAAGACTATTCACTCAGAGGGGGCAGGGTATAAATAGCCATAAAAAGTAAAATAAAAGAGAATAAACAACATGAAGATGGGATTAACTAAATGAAGAGGGGGGGGGGGGATAGGGAAACTGTCGTTAGCCGTAGAGGCAATAGACCAAGAGAATTCAAAAGTTAGTTTGAATTCGAACTTAGTACGTAATATAGAACATTCTGACCTTACGTGCTGTGGCAGTGGTTTTACAGTTGTCCTATTTAGTCATGTCACAATTTCCGCTGACTTTAGTTCGTAGAGAGACAGTTTAATACATTATTTTATGAGAGATGGAGTGTTTGTGGTATTTTCATTTATAAATACACTAAATATGACATACTAATAAAATAAATGTAATTTAGTGAAATATTTGACGTTATTGTAGTATTTCAATCAGTATTGTCGAAACATTTTGACACAATTTTGTTTCAAAACAGGGTTGCCAAATTTCCTGAAATGTTTCCTTTTTCCAGATTAATTAACTTTATTTATTTCATTTTTAATCATTGATATCACAAAAATATTCGATTTATTTATTTTTTATCTTCATACCTATAATTAATTTTCCAACCAACTTAGGAAAAATATTATTACATGACAACAAATCACAGCCAAATCTAGCATCAATCATCTATAACTATTCTACTATTTCTAAAACATAAATAATCGCTTCATAGGTAACGTATTTTTGTCCCAAACTTTATCCAAAATGTGACATGATTAATTTGGGCAATGATATATGATATGATATAGGTTCCAAGTCAGGAACTAAGCCACAAAATGTTTTTCCTTGCAAATGAGCTTTTAATTAAAGTGTCGTATCCGGTTTCTATAGCAACGGCATCGGGTACGGCTGGGGGACGCTCCCCAACCAAGAAAGTGACTGAATCCAATAGAGCAATCCAACAGCTCTTAAAAGCAGTGTATTATTTGGGTATTTCAACCTCCCTTTGGATGAGCGTTCCCCAGTCGTGCCCGATGCACTGTGAAGGTTCGCACTCGTTGCTATAGTAACCGGATCCAATCACTGGGTATAATGCCCTTTAACTTACTAAACTGTCGTAAATTAAAAATAAATGTCCATTAATTTATTATGGTTATGCGGGGTCCAAATAGAGCAGGGATTACGAAAGACCCTTCCAGATTTTAGTGAAGTTGAGCAACATCTGGTGTGATTAGCAGCCAGATGGAATCTTGATTCGGTTTGATTCATAAAGGCTGACATACGCTGTAGACACACGTGGATCGGAGTTCACGTTAATCCGTAGGTCCCCTAAACAGATACCCGTGGTTCGGAGTCCACGTTAATCAGTAGGTCCTGAAAACAGATACCGGTGGTTCGGAGTCCACGTTAATCAGTAGGTCGCCAATACAGATAACCGTGGTTCGGTGTCACGTTAATTACTAGGTCGCCTAAACAGATACCCGCGGTTTGGGGTCCATGTTAATCAGTAGGTCCCCTAAGCAGATATCCGTGGTTCAGAATCCACGTTAAACAATTGGTCTCCTAAACAGATACCCGTGGTTCGGAGTCCACGTTTATCAGTAGGCCCCGAAAACAGACACCCGTGGTTTGGAATCCACGTTAATCAGTAGGTCTCCTAAACAGATACCCGTGGTTCTGTGTGCACGTTAATTAGTAGGTCCTCTAAACAGATAGGTACCCGTAGTTCGGAACTCACGTTAATCGGTTGGGCCCCTAAACTTATACCCCTGGTTTGGAGTCCACTTTAATCAGTATATCCCCTAAACAGATACCCGTCGTTCGGAATCCACGTTATTCAGTAGGTATCCTTAACAGCTACCCGTGTTTCGTTTTTCGCGTTAATCAGTAGGTCCCCTGAACAGATACCCGTGGATCTGTGTCTACGTTAATCAGTAGGTTCCCTAAAAAGATAAACGTTGTTTTGAATCCACGTTAATCAGTAGGTCCCCTAAACAGATACCCGTGGTTTGTAGTGCACGTTAATCAGTAGGTTCCCTATATAATATACCCCTGGTTTGGAGTCCCCGTTAATCAGTAGGTCCCTTAAACAGATACCCTTTGTTTGGAATTCACGTTAATCAGTATGTCCCCTAAACAGATACTTGTGGTTCGGATTCTACGTTAATGAGTAGGTGCCCTAAACAGATACCCGTGGTTCAGAGTCCACCTTAATCAGTAGGTCCCCTAAACATATACCTGTGTTTCAGAGTGCACGTTGATCAGCAGGTCCTAAACAGATACCTGTGGTTCAGAGTCCACCTTAATCAGTAGGTCCCCTAAACATATACCTGTGCTTCGGAGTGCACGTTGATCAGCAGATCCCGCGGTTCCCTGTGCACGTTAATCAATAGGTCCCCTAAACAGATACTCGTAGTTCAGAATCCACACTTTAGAATAAAGGAATTTTAAATGAGAGCAAGTCGGTGGTAATTTTGGTGCTATTAAAAAAAATGGACATTTTATCTATTGAACCATGATTTGTGAGGAAAGGTAAGACACTAGAACTCAAATATTCCTTTACCTGGTCCACAATTGATTCACAACATCGGTCAACATCGGCTGGATCAGGAGCTACGTTTGGGCCGAGTAGAAACATCGATTCCGATTGCAGAGAAGTTAAGCCACACTGGTTGTAGATAGTTTCTGGATGATGTTACGTTTCGAGTAGTTTACACGGTATTAGCCATACTCTGTAGATATATGAGGTTCGAATTCTACGTTTAATAATTATAAAGCATCTTAAATGAGTGGTTATGATTGGCCAAATCATTGGCATTTTTATGGGTCAGTTTCAAAAACACAAACCAAGAGAGACAAAGATGCAAATCACCGAATCTTTTAGGTTTATAACGCAAATTAATTAAAATTGTTCAATATTATTATTATTTAATCCATCATTTAATCAATCATGGCAGAACTCAATGAGGCAATTTGGTCGTGAGGCCGATATCAGCACATTAGTTCCTAACGGGTTCTTAAAATCGATGAATTGAAACACTAGATTAGAAATTATTGAAAGGCGATACAATAATCTCGATAAACTTAATTACTCCTATAAAGATCTTCACAACATACACCTCACTATTAAAGTTCAATGGTAGTCAAATAATTACTTAACTTTTCTTGATATTAAACAATATGAGAGGCAATCGAACATTAGTAGTACGTCGTGTTTACCGGAAGTTAACAAATTCAAATTTTCACAAGAAAAAACAGATTTCTTAAGAAATCTGTTTTGTCAAATTTAAAAGGTAATCCTTTCTTTTTTAGGATGAATTAATCTTTTTTATTTGTACTTTTAGTAATTTAATGTACAGGGAGGTCCCGAAGATGCAAGTAGTTAGGTACCATTTGGCATAGTAGTACAATGGATGAATCTTGTATAACGAAACACGTAACTAATAGTCAAATATTGGTTTGGTTCGATGACCCAATAAAAGGATTTTTTCAAGATGAAATATACGATCCTAAACGCAACAATCCTATTTCTTTTCCTAAACTTTAAAAAAAGCAACTTGAAGAAGAAAAAAAAGCATACAAATAAGATGATTTAACATTAATTAAACATAAAAAAACATGCTTAACACTCGCAAACTGACTCCTTAAAAGTGGCTATTACATCTTGATCCATAGGCTGGGAGGATAAAGGTGGGGTTAAGAGAGAGAAAAACAATCTTGGCATGAGGTTATGAATCACCAGCTGTTGTGTAATGATATGGAGCACTGTGAATGAGCAACAGACTCGTTATCAGGTTGTTCAACTTTGTGAACCGCTTCACGTAAAGCGAAAAGTACTCCAGGATGTAATCTTGAAACACCGCCTGCCTCACCCACACATTAAGGGTGGAGCACCAAACAACAGAAAACCTCTGTTTAACGCAACTCTTAGCGCGCGTGGAGTTTTTGATTGATATGTCATCAGTAGCTTAGGTTTCACATCTTCTTTTGAGTTGCCCTCAGGCGGTCCATGACCTCTTTGTCTCCTGGAGTCACTTTTTCCTCCCTCGAGATATAGGTCCGAGATTGCATCTTCTTCCAGAACAGGCAAGTTTTGTCGAGGTTGAAACTTGTTTAAGATAGTAACCTCCCTCTTCAGCAATCCTGGCAAGCTTTTTTGGTAAATTTCTAGCAGCATCTGTGTAAGCACAACAGCTTTTCCTTGAACTTTAGCCAACCATTACTAGAAGCAAAAGTGTCACTCAATGGTACTTGTGTACCTGCGGGTGCATGCGGTCTTGCACTAATGGACGATTCGCCCTTATTGCTCTTTCCAATCGTGTCCCTGTCACTCGCATCTTCCTCCCCCTTCCTCTTTTTTCCAGAGTGTAAGAGCCTTCTCCTTAAATAAGCCCTCTATCTTCTCTATGGAGGACTCACGAGAGCATGTAGCTTGCAGACTCGTACTTAATGGTGCACTTTCTACCACATCCATCACTCTATCCCTTGACTTAATGATAGTGCTCATATAAGACAAAGATAGGTCAAAAACAGGACAAAGAACTGACATTCACTCACCGAAATTTGCCTCAACAATTTTTAACTCTTTGGAATGTTATTGTCACACTAATTCGCTTAGCAATATCACTGTGACTATCACCTGAGGACATTCTACGCTTGTGAGGCATAAACTGGTACAGTTATAAACAATCGCTAAATCGATGCACTTAACTTATAAATCTATATTGAAAAAATCACAAGACACGACATGAGCAAAATATCTAGCAGTAAGGACATAAGAATGGACGACGCTGAGTGATAGAGACGGCAAAGTTTGTAGGAAACATGGTAGACGTGCATGGTTCTCTTCCATTGCACCCAAACTTGTCTCTCTACATTTGAATCATCGTACACTATCAAACATCCCAGATTCATTAGCAGTAAGACGCTTATTCTTAACTTGCGAATGTAGTCTCCCCAAATTGAATGTCGTATCATTTGATTTTCTAGATCATATATTGAAAATAGTTCTTAATTTACTAAGGTCATATCATCAGTTTTTTGTATATCAAATGATCTTAGAAAATTCCATACCTATATACTTATTAATTTATTGAAATTGGTCATTTATTTTAAAGCTAAAGCTGCCAGAAAGAACATTAATAGAAATGTCCTAATCTTAATATTTACTCATTAGCTATTTCAACTCTGCAGCTTTTGCTTCTAAGAATAGTATATAAATGGCTCTTTAATAGAATCACACAACTAAAGAATGATTTTCGAAGAGGAAACCACCCAATAAAGAATTTGGTGTGTATTTAATACCACACTGTTCACGTTGGTTTCACTTTTTTCGGTTGAAAGTATACATTTAGGATTTCCAACCCAAACTTGAAACAATTCTGGTGTCGATTTTGGGTGTATATTTACCATACTTCTATACATATTTTAGTAGCTGTAGTGGTTCGCCAACCGGCCTTTATCCAGGCAGATCCCAACCGGATAATGAAATAGACATAAAGGTCAGTATGACGATCGCTGCTGAGCCCGAGGGACCAAGGGCACCAGGGAACGGTCCTCTATGCGGAGAGGTTCCAAGAAGTATTATGTTTTTGACACCAAACAGCATTCAGATCGAACCTTCGTCGCTCCGGACCGAGAGAACTGTTCCGCGTCAGAGGTATGTGGTTATAGATAACAATCGGCAGAATTTCTTGGAACACATTTTTTGTGTGTCTATTACGCTGCGAAGATGGGAGAGGATAAAAAGCAGTGTTTGCTGACCAACGCCGTATTCACTTAGCTAGTAGGAGCTCTTTCTCAAAACATATTGTAATTTAAGGAAATTCTAAGCCTGCTTCTCTAGAGGTCACGGATGTTTACAAACGTCCTTACTAAAGTTATCAATTTATTATTTTTGTAATTTGTTTGCCCTACGTTTTACTCGAGAATACCTAAAATTTTTTATAATTCATGTAAACTAGTTGCCATTTTGGGGGAAATAGGTATATAATGTGAAGAATTTTTAAGCAGAAAGATAATAAGCCAACGTTATGAGCAAATTTCGCAAGTACACCCACTGAAAACAGAAGGAAATCATATTGGAGTTCTTGATTTATATTTGAAATAACTTGCAAATGCCTCCAGACACCCGCAAAATTTCAGATTTACGAATTTTATTTCTCTAAAAATTGTTAATTGGTTGTCATCTTCGATCTAATTCCTCCTCCCCCTCCTTTTATCCTTCCTCAGTGGGTGACGCGAGGCTGTTGATGAAATATGGCTTCCTTTAGGTGTTCCAAGAAATCCCTCGACCTGTTTATCCCGCAAAGGCATTTCTCTCTGCCCACATCCTCGACGTGAGAAAATTTACACTTCGTTGGCATCATTCAATCCTTCGGTCGATCAGTCTATCATAAAATTCCATCAATTTCAACTCCACAAAGAGACAGAAACGCGCAATCGGTCGTATCAGCCGGCAAATCGTGAAATTGGGCGGGGGGAAGTCTTCTAATAAGCCATCGTCATCCATATTTGAGTAAAATTCCGAAACCGATTAAGATTTTCGCTTGACTTGGTCCTCGCCATTCTTGGAAAATATTTTCCCACTCTTCTCTTTGAAGTCATTTGAATCAAATTTCAATTAAGGACCGAAATTAAAAAGGGAAGATTATAAAGAAGAAAAATAGTTGCGGCTACAAATATTTGCAATTTCCTGCTATTAAAGTTTTCCAAAGTCGCTGCCTTTCCACTTACAAATACAGAATAGAAAACGTAGGATCCATGGTCAATTTTTGGTTTTTCTCATTGCCTTATCGTCACTTTCTTGCTTCTATCTCACATAGTAGTGTAACGTGGTAGGCAAGACGTGTATATATGTACATAGGTTGCATGCAAAGACACATATGTCCACTTAATATAAAATAAAAACCAAACGCATGTTTATGTTAACTGTTAAAGATTTGGTTGGATAAATGATTGGGTTAAAAGACGAATGACTATCGGATTTTCTAACACTGTCGGATCTTCGCCTCCCTGATTGTTATTCACGAAAGAATGATAATAGGTTGTTTCTTAGCTTTTATTACTGAAAAATAAAAGGCATCTCAGATGGGTGCATATGGCGAGATATCCATACCATTTTCCCATAGCGATCGGATCCCTTAACAAGAAATTACTATTTTAGACGAGTTTAGTGAAGAAATCTTAAATGCGGATCCGAGAAGAACTTCCCTATAAATATTTAATTAACTCCTCTTTACTTCCCGAATTGGATTAAAATTCCTTTAAACATTTAAGAAAGTTGTAACCTTTTGGTCTACCAATTTGAGGTTAACTCATCGCGAATTCTGCGGCTGAAGTTCAGAACTGGTTTTGTTTTTTTTTTGCCCCTGGAAATTAAATCTTGCTTAAGAGCGCGAGCGATAATGGATCTAAAGAAACTAACTCCAAAAGGTATGTGCCTTTATGAAGTCTTTGAGGGAGAAAGTCATAGGTGGGCGCGATAACGAAAAAATGTATCACGATAACCGATAAATCGATAACGATAAAATTATCGGCGATAACCGATAAATCGATAACGATACCATTATCGGCGATAACCGATAATCAATAACTGGTGATATATTTATCGCCCGATAAGGTGATAACAGATAAATCGATAAATCCAAAATTATAATACAATATTGATTATTGACTATATATAGCGTTATTTTATAATACAATAGTAAGAATATTTGAATACTGTTTCTTAGTTTCTTACCTGGTGAGGCTCTCCTTCATCGCCTCATAGGTTTTGAGGATCCTCCTCCCAGCTAGGACCTACCTATTTCTGCCTCCAAGGCACGCGCGGCTCGACCCCTGTGCTAAAACTGGAACCAAAAACTGAAATTATCGATTATCGCTAGTTTGGAACCAAAAGTATCGGCGATGCCGATGAATCGATAACGCGGAAAAAATATCGGATAACCGATAACCCGATATCGTTATCGTGATAAATTATCGTGATAACGCCAACCTATGGAGAAAGTTGATCCTTTCTAGATACGACCGAAATGAAAATCGTTTAATTCGTATAAAAGATAAACTATCCTTCTTCACGGTAAACATATGTGGACCGGGTTTGAGAATATAGTCTTTTGAGAACTTAATCTGGCGGCTAAATGGTGCAATATTCTGGCTATATGCGAGCAATGCATCACAGAAGGGAGAGGTTTGGTGCGAACAACCCTTTTTTTTGAGACGTAGAGAAGAAAACAGGAATTAATGAACTTGAAAATGTGAAACGAGAGGTGGTAAAAAGGAGTGTAGAAGAGTTAAAGGGGTTTTCGACAAACAAAGATGTCTGTTGAGAGAGTATAAACTGAAATTAAAGTACAGTCATGGCCAAATATTTTGAGAGTACTACATATTTTCATATAATAAAACTAATAGAAATAATCAAAGTTATATTTTGTTTTTGTATGTTTGTATCATAATTTGAAGGTGAAATATGGGAAAATTTAGAGCTCAATGATGAGCGAACTTAATATTTGACATTATGTTACTTGTTTTTGAGGAATGTTTCAATTCGTTTTGGCCAGAGTTTGTTATTATCTTTGTTCAGTGACAAGGTACACCACCATGATGAAAAATATAGTTATCATCCCGAAATTGGTCATGAATTGTTGCGAAAAGGTGATGATGAACTACGTTTTGGTACCATTTTTAGATTATGGTAGTGTTCTTGGGCACTCTTGTTAATGCACCAGTTTCCTTAGATGAGAAATAGCACCAGAGATGGAAAGTACACGGATGCTTCACTGTTCACACGACACAGAACTCGTGAAAGTGCTCCACCATTTTCCTCCTAACGAGGGAACTTCCAGAAGCCCCAAACGAGCGGAAGGGAGCTTTATAATAGAATATCACTTTGCCCCACTCTTCAACAGTACAAATTTTATATTTAATACAAATGTGGAACTTATCCGTAAGGCTCTTCTTTGCAGCCGTTCTCGACTTGAGATCTTTGTCGAAAAGTCTTCGACTCACAGTGCGCGCTGAGCGTTCACATCTGCTTCTTTCCAAACGTGAGCAAGCGTGGAAATGTAGGCAACTCGATCCTTGTGCTTGCAACTTACCATCTTGGCTTTCATTCGAAGGTCTTGAGCGTCTAGAATATTTCTTCACAGGGATGTAACCAGTTTTTAAGTCATTAATGATCCTAAAGATAGTAGTACTCTTAGCAACTCTCTCCTTGCATTCCAGGCTACTTTGGCAACACTGGTTGCACGTTTTTCTTTAGAAAGAACCATTGCCGAAATTTAAAAAGATTAAAATATTTATTTTTAAAATATAATACTAGGAAATAATTATAATTACCCAACACTTAACTCATATTTGTCATAACTTTACTCTTTTGATCGAATAGCAAAGATTTAGAGACTGAAAAAACCTCTTCCAGGAACAGAATCAGAATGCAATTTTAGATTGAGCGAGTGAATGTACTGTTTTTTCTTATTATTTTTGAAATGGTGACTTTTTAAGAAACCTAAAATAATTTAAATATTGGATTAATGGTTCCTATCAGGTAAATTTTTAAAAAACTACAGAAAGAAATAAAAATATATTAGTCTCAAAACCTTTACCAATAAGTATACAATGTTATAATAGGCTCCCCAAATCAAATGAATATATTTGGAATTTTTAAAAATTCCACAGAAATCAAAGTGTAGTAATTCGCCTCGCGTCTTAAGATGTGAGCGTGAAGGAGAAAACTAACTAAAAAAAAAGGCCACAGCTATTGAAATAGAGGGGAAGAGGGAGCCCTAGAGGGTGCCAAGTCACCTCTCTAATTAATTAGTTCATTAATTAATCAGTCGCTAATTTCCACTTCCAATCGTAATTGCCAAGCGCTATTTTTGAGCAACGTAAGCATTTGACTCCGTTCAAGGCTGCCGGGCGACTCCTCAAGAATTCTGAAGATGAGCGATGGTTTCGTGGAGCTGTGGAAGTGGGAGATTGCGAAGACAGGAGACGTAGAGGGAGTGGGAGAGAGGGAATATGAAAACTAAGAATGGACATAAAAAACGGGAATCTTCTATTATTGAAACTAAATGACCGAACCTTGGCAAAAATACTATGATGGACCATTTATCACGATACATTTCCTTATAAAGGACTTTTCCTCCCTAAACGTACTTTCAGAAGTTTACTTTTCGCCATCATTTCTTATTCTTCAAAGGAAATAATTAGGGCCCACATATCTGGATGATTAACTGAGATGCTTCCAAATTGTTAATTGTCAGAGATGTTGCTGTCATGCAGCACTCATGAATTTTCCAGGATGCTACAGCAAAGATTGGATAAAGTCTTCGTCTTCTTTCACATTTCTCCTTAGTGCTCCTATGTATGTAATTTCGAAGTATGACACAACTGTTTTAAGAATTATATTATTATTAGTTTCTCGAAGCCATAAATAACATCATCGTGTAGTATGAATGCAAGTGATAAGAAACTTTCAAATTTTATACTAAACTCATCATTTGTATTGATTTTTTTATACCCTTCTCACATATGTTTGTACAATTCCTTCATAATTATAACAAGCAACATGACAGATGCGCTTCGGTGAAAGCATTCAAAAATCTATTATGAGTAGCCTTTTCAAATACCATTGATATATTTTCCGGTCTTTCATTATTTACAAGTTCTTTTATCCTCTTTCTAAATTATCGTAAATACTTTCGTATTTGGAAGGAGAGCAAAGAGTCTTGGGGTCCTAAAATTTCAATTTGAATATGTGACACTATTAAATGTGTTATTTCGTCCCGATGTGTTGTCGGTCATTAAATCCTCAGGATCTTCATCATTTGTGAAAATTAAATTTGTTTAGGATTGTCGATACCGCTATCGTATTGCAAAAGCTTACAGCCCTTTTGAAAACGTGAATATTCTGGAGTAACGGATAATTCTACTGCTTTTTGTGGAAGAGAAAAATCCTACAGTCTGTCGTGGAGGAACATAAAATCCTACTGCTTCTTGTGGATGAGAAAAATCCTACAGTCTGTTGTGGAGGATCATATAATCCTATGTTTCTTGTGGAAGATAAAAATCCTACAGTCTGTTGTGGAGGAACGGAAAATCCTACTGCTTCTTGTGGAAGAGAAAAATCCTACAGTCTGTCGTGGAGGAACATAAAATCCTACTGCTTCTTGTGGATGAGAAAAATCCTACAGTCTGTTGTGGAGGATCATATAATCCTATGTTTCTTGTGGAAGATAAAAATCCTACAGTCTGTTGTGGAGGAACGGAAAATCCTACTGCTTCTTGTGGAAGAGAAAAATCCTACAGTCTGTCGTGGAGGAACAGAAAATCCTACTGCTTCTTGTGGATGAGAAAAATCCTACAGTCTGTTGTGGAGGATCATATAATCCTATGTTTCTTGTGGAAGATAAAAATCCTACAGTCTGTTGTGGAGGAACGGAAAATCCTACTGCTTCTTGTGGAAGAGAAAAATCCTACAGTCTGTCGTGGAGGAACGGAAAATCCTACTGCTTCTTGTGGAAGAGAAAAATCCTACAGTCTGTTGTGGAGGATCATATAATCCTATGCTTCTTATGGAAGAAAAAAAAATCCTATTGTCTCTTAGGAGGGAGTAGAAAATCCTATTGCTTCTTGTGGAGGTGAAAAAACTACAGTCTGTTGTGGAGGGACAAATAATCAAACTTCTTCTTCTGGAAGAAAAAACAATCCTACTGTCTCTTATAGAGGATTAGAAAATCCTACTGCTTCTTGTAGAGGAGAAAAAATTATATTGTATCTTGTGGAGGAGCAGATAATCCTACTGATTTTATGGAGGAGCAAAAAAATCCAACTGCTTTTTGTGGAGGAGAAAAAAGTTCTATTGTCTTCTGTGGAGGACCAGAAAATCCTAGTGCTTTTTGTGGATGGAGATAAAAATCATATTGTCTCTTATGGAGGAGAAGAAAATCCTACTGCTTCGTGTGGAGGAGAAAAATCATACAGTCTGTTATGGAGGAACAAATAATCCTACTGCTTCTTCTGGAAGAGAAAAAAATCCTATTGTCTCTTATGGAAGAGGTGAAAATCCTACTGCTTCTTGTGAAGAAGAAAATATTCTACTGTCTCTTGTGGAGGGTCATAAAATCCTACTGCTGCTTTTGGAGAAGCAAAAAATCCTACTGTCTATTGTGGAAGAGCATAAAATTCTACTGCTTCTTGTGGAGGAGAAAAAAATCCTACTATGTCTTATGGAGAAGTAGAGAATAATACTGCTTTTTTTAGGGGAGAAAAACTCCTACACTCTCTTGTAGAGGAGCAGAATATCATACTGCTTCTCGTGGAGGAGGAAAAATCCTACTGTCTCATATGGAAGAGTATAAAATCATACTGCTTCTTGTGAAGGAGAAAAACTCCTACACTCTCTTGTAGAGGAGCAGAATATCATACTGCTTCTTGTGGAGGAGGAAAAATCCTACTGTCTCTTTTAGAGGAGCAGATAATCCTACCTATTTTGTGGAGTAACAAAAATCCTACTGTCTCTTGTGGGAGCTAAAAAATCCTAGTGCTTTTTGTGGAGGAGAAAAAAGTTCTATTGTCTTTTGTGGAGGACCAGAAAATCCTAGTGCTTTTTGTGGAGGAGATAAAAATCTTATTGTCTCTTATGGAGGAGAAGAAAATCCTACTGCTTTTTGTCGAGGAGTAAAAATTCCTACTGTCTCTTATAGGGGAGCAGAAAATCCTACTGCTTCTTTTGGAGTCGCAAAAAATCCTACTGTCTATTGTGGATAAGCAGAAAATTCTACTGCTTCTTGTGGGGGAGAAAGAAATCCTACTCTCTCCTTTAGAGGAGTAGAAAATCCTACTGTTTTTTGTGGAGGAGAATAAAATCCTACTGTCTCTCGTGGAGGAGCATAAAATCCTACTGCTTTTTGTAGAAGAGCAAAAAATCCTACTGCTTTTTGTAGAAGAGCAAAAAATCCTACTGTCTCTTGTGGAGAAGCAGAATATTCTACTGTTTCTTGTAGAGGAGGAAAAATCATACTGTTTCCTTCGGAGGAGTAGAAAATCCTACTACTTCTTGTGGAGGAGAACTACCCTACTTTCTCTTGTGGAGGAGAAATATCCTACTTCCTCTTGTGGAGGAGCAGATAATCCTACTGCTCTTTGTGGAGGAGCAAAAAATCCTACTCTCTCTTGTGGAGGAGCAAAACACCCTACTGTTTTTGATGGAGTAGAAAAAAATCCTAGTCTTTTGTGTATAAGCAGAACATCTTATTGCCTTTGTGGAATCGGTGGATAATTTACTTCAGTTCGCCTCCACAGTCTAACATTTCTATTAATACCTCTACCTGTGACCTTATTTGTTCACTGGCAGTAAACATAACAAACAAACAAACCAAAGATCAATATGTCCAAGCCGGGGAACGTCAAACAGCGCAGATTTTTAACCAGCCAATTTCTTTAGCTACAATTGCTCGAGGCGGCGCTCGATTTATTATCCACTTTTGCTCAATATTCTAACTATTAAGTTCGACCTCACCTCTGCAATATTATGATTATAAATGCTAATGGTTTTGACCCTATTAAACCAATCATGTGTGTGTGTAGCTTTGCAGAAAGGATTTTCCCACCATCACTACACAAGAAACGTCTGAATTTTCAGTTTGTTTGTGATAAATGAAGTTTTTCTTGTCAATTATTTTCATTTTCTGGATCCACAAACTTCTTTGAAGCCATTGGAATAAATGAAGTGAGTAAATACTTAATTGAATTTAACAGGAGCACGATATCTGCTAGTTACGTGGGCAGCGGCATATCAAGTGTTGCTAGAAACCCTCAACCATCAACTAATAACCGTTATCAAATTCATTTAAGCTTCTCTCAAGTCGTTCTTGAGAATATATTTCACACCCTTACTTTTATTACTGCAACTTTCATACACTAAAAACCACGCAAGTTAATTCCTTGCAAGCCATTCTTCACTCAAATTCTTGAGTTCGCACATTCAGGCTCTACTATTACATCATGTTAGTACTCCCTCAAATAACACAAACACCTCTTCTTTTCATCAAGCAACACGATTTACTCTATTCATTCCCACGCAAATTATTCTTTCCTTTTCATATTCGTCTCATATAGTTGAAGCATCTGCAATATCTATCCTTTAAATACATTCGCTACCTCACTCCTTTTACCCAAACCACCTATGCATATCCTTCACAAACCACACATCTAATTGATTTACCCTATCAGGCTTCTTGGAAAGGTTCGCACTCCCTATTACTATAATTTTGTTTTACCCTCTCAATAAAAAGGAATTCGAGTGTATGGGTTCTTAACAGCCCCCTTACTTCCCCGTATTCGTGCTTAGTCGAGTTTTACAACATGCCCCGTAAGAAGGTATGGATATTCTCCTACCTCACAGACTCAATCCGCAAGTCTGTTTACCACTTACAGACGCTCGACACACTTTCCCGTCTGACACTTACCAACCTGTTTGCCTCCCTTACTTTTTGATTAACTATGAAGCTGTTTTCTCACCTAATCCTCATTTCTTGCGAGGCGCACTTTCTGATGCATTAATTATGAAGGGAGTTTTCCCATTTTTTAGTTCTCTTTTTACCTATTTTTGAAACGAATAAATGACCTCACAATATTTCATGGAAAGTTTTCTTTGCCATATACAGGGCGTCTTTCGTTAAGGCATGGTTTGAATTAAGCATTTTAGTTTGTTTAATAATTCCAAAGCATTTTTCTCATGTTGGAAAAAGCGATAGAGAATTTGATTGAAGAGATAATGGTCTAAGTGTAGTTTTAACTAGGTTCATTGTTAAAATGATTGGTGTTTCTCCACTCCCCATCCGAATATTTCACAGCCGATGCTAAATTCCTATTGCTTGAAAGCAAACTAAATGTAAATCATTATTTAAAGAACGAGGTTATTAAGGGCCGTTCTTGTCAATACATTATTGTTATTGTTTTTTTAGAAATTAATTATTTAGAGCTTAGACGATATGTATCGTTGTATTGCCTTTATGTAATAAATGTTCATTAATGAGAATAGTAAAACATAAGAGCGGTACAAATATATAATTCTTCTTGTGTACTATGTTTTAATTCTATCAGTTTAGGTTCACGGACCTTGTCAATTTCTCGCCATTGTTCAAGATTATGATCTTCCGAGAATAATATTCTAGTATTACATTGCTACAAAGACGACTTTGGTAAAGAACAACGCACTGTGATAAGACATAATTTCGCTCACCCTTCAATAGGGCGAAGATATATTTCACGAAGAATCTGGATATATATATATATATATATATATATATATATATATATATATATATATATATATATATATATATTGATGAATGAACAATAACGTTTTAGTCAATGCGGTTAGGTAAGGATAATAATAAGGTTCCTTAATCCTCTAGAGAAGTTTCCTGGAGTTCCTCACCCTCTTCAGGAGCAAGCATCCACTTCCACGTTTAACTTCAAAGGAAAACGGAGAAAACGTGGATTTTAGCCGTGGATCTTCGCCCTTTCTTTCTTTTTTTATAGATCCACGGCTAAAATCCACGTTTCTCCGTTTTCCTTTGAAGTTAAACGTTAACTTATACAAAAGACTTCTTGAAATTTCCTTTTTGGGAGGACCTGCTGGAGGTACACTTGCAATAAAGAATCAATATTTGTTCATCTCTGCTTTCTCAACTAAAAAGTGAACTATTTTTAGTAGGATTTTTCCAGGAGACGAAAATTATGATATGTACAATAATATTAAACGCCCTCGAGACTGGAGTTGTCCTGAGGAAAACCAATGTCCCAGCCAAATCAAACTATCACTGTGTCCCTGGGAAGATTTTCGAAGACCTCCTTGATCTTGGCCACCAGCTCGCCCATGCAGGCAAAGCGGTTGGTGTTGTCAATCGCGCCCTACACATAGTAATCCATGGGATTACAATCGAAAGATCTAGGAGGGCAGAAAGTGGGGTTGGTAAAGTGGTAGAACTTCTCCGACAACTAATTCTGACTCACTCGCAGGTATGGCCATCCAACAGCAACTCTAGAGGAACAGGATTTAACCACAATCTCCAGCAGCTCTAGATAGCCGTTTAAATTGAGTTTAAGACCCTGCTCAAACATGCGGGGCAGCATAGAGGCACCTTCACTGGAAGCACACCCACAAACCTTCACAGTTTGGGGGAACTTGGTCCTTATGAGACGTCGAACGTTGCATGGATTATAGGCAAGCCAAGTGTTGCTCTGGGTGTTGTGTAATTGCTCCTGGCAGAAGTTCTTTCCATCTGAGTAGAACCAGATCACCATCGGTTCATTAAGATACTTGAACTTATTCAGGAGCTTTTTTACCTTTGTCAAGCGGTTCTCACTGGACTTGGCTGTCAGAATTTGGTCCCTTACGCCTCTCGTACGAGTGATAGCGATTGTCCTCATACAAGACCAGCTTCCTGGTAGTGATTCCAACAACCAACTCTCTCGCCAAAGCCTGGTTTCCTTTGCTCGAGTCTTCCTTCACCTTTTCTGCAGTTGATAGATATATGCCTGCGTTCGGACGCAGTCTGAACGCCTGCTGTGTTCCTTCTGCTGACTACGATTTCGTAGTCTCTGTTTCAGCTGCCCCATAGCCCGTCTCATAGCCTTTACTGTGTTAACAGAGCATTGGGCACCAGCCATAACGTCGGCATTTTGATACCCGGCGCGAATCATTATGATTCAACTAACAGGTCTTGATTTTACCTCGACTCCGCTTTATTTCCGTTGTTGCTTTCTTATTTGTCTACAGGTAGTGGCAAAGAAGATGGGAGACGGCCGAGGGGAACTTAAAGTTGCAGGCTATCACGCTATGGTTGTTCCCGAACTCTTTTCCAGTATTCAGATGACTCCAAGTCCTCCATTTCAGCTAACTTTTTCTCGACTGAATCTTTACTCTCCAACGCCGTTGACTGTTTAACGATACATCAACATATTTCTGAAAACAGGAGACATTAAATATCGTCATATTTAGCCCGAACACCTTCTCATCGGGTTATTGCACTAGTTAATACGTGGTATCGTCGCCGTAGTATCGTTCGCAATTTGAGGCTGGAATTCTCTTCCATGGCCACGGATTTCCTGATCAAGGATATTTTAAATTTGATAGCCTTAATGTAAGTGTGTGTCACATTATTAAATTCAAACGAGACAACCATGAATATTGTAATAGGACCTTAGTGTCGAGATCATGTAAACCTAACATTTATGTTAGGTTTACAACCTTAAAAACTTACAACCGTACTGTTACCCACGGGCGACTTAAAGCAGAAACGGAATCTACGACTAAAACACAACCATACACAACAACCAATTCTGCCATAAAATTGAGTAACATGACCATAACTCTTCCTAGGTTTTTATTAGGGTATAAACCATTAAGACCACTAAAAGCTCTCGCTATCCAATAGTTAAGGTGTTGGACTTCTAACGTCTGGGTACCGGGTTTAATTCCAACAAGACAAAAGATTTTGGCCTTCATAGGAAGCTAGTCGTTGGTGCAGCTCCATTAACGCATGTTTATCACACAGGTAGCCAATCAACACACTCCTGCCTCTCTCTTCACCCTATATTCGCAAGCATAACATATCACTCTTCCGTATTCGAACCTACCAGGGAGGTTTTGTATCCAGCTACCCCTGAAAAATAGCGGGTAAACCTCCCATGGGCCACGGAGGGTATTCTGCTGGCAAAATATAGTATAGCCTTCTTTCTATAACCACCTGCCCGCTCATACAGATGACGGGCCTTTGGTGTCCTCGGGTTTAGTAGCGATTGTCATTCTGGCCTTAATGTGATTTTCATTCGCCATGGTGGCAAATGAAAAGGGCCAGGTAACGCAATTAATTAATAATTAATTGAAATGGAAGTAGTAGAGTACACATATGTTTAGTGCTGCCCATCAGAAGTTGGGGGATTCGTTGCCCCTGCAGCGTACTACAAGGGCAGGCGAGCGGCTTAAAAGCTTCGCTTGAATGAGTCTTATATTGAGACTCAGGATGACCGAGTGGATTCACTGCTCCTAAACAGTGATCCAGCGACGCGGGGAGCTATTCGCAAATCACCTACGCTACTTTCTTTCTTTCATTTTTTCTTTGCCCCCTTTCCTACTCCCCTTTATCTACATCCTTTACTTATTGCCGTATTCGCTCGTCACATTCTTGTATAACACAACCATTTAAAACCACTTTTGTTACCTAACACAATATTTTAAGCTACCTTTTCATGCATAAAAACAATTATTTAAGCCACCTTCCGTTGCACAACACTACCATTTAGACCACTTTTCGTTGCATAACACAATCAATTAAACCACCTACTGTGAGGTACACAACCATTTAAACCATATTCCGTTGCATAACAATAAATTAAGCCACCATTTTTTGCATAACACAACCATTTAAGCGACCACCTCATGTTCCTTAAAGCGATTTCCCTCATAGTATTACTTGTATCGGGGGCAAAGCGACAAATATAAAAGGCCTAAAAGTTACCTTAAAGAACAAGCCCTTAATTAAGACAATGTCTCATATCTATCATGTGAAAAAGTGACATCCATACTTTTTACCTAACATACAACTATATGTAACAACTTTCACCTCTATCAAGGAAGAGGATGGAAATGGATTAGATTCCTACCCTGTGCATCATCTCATCGCAGAGGATCCGATTTATTTTTTTGTCAGGAGTGCTAAGAGAAAAGACTTCCGGCTTGAGCCCAGTCACGTTAGCGGAAACAGCCTTGAAAACGTGCTTACACCTTCTCCTAGAGCTAGCTCTCTCTCTCTCTCTCTCTCACTCTCTCTCTCTCTCTCTCTCTCTCTCTCTCTCTCTCTCTCTCTCTCTATATATATATATATATATATATATATATATATATATATATATATATATATATATATATATATATATATATATATATTTAGGTAGGAGTTTTTCTTTTATGCGTGTTTTATTAAAGACCAGGTCTAGATGAACCTTAAAACTCTTTACGGATTAATGGTCAATAATGACCGAAATCCCATTCCCAAATGTACCTTTTCTAACTACTTCCTGTCAACCATATTCCCCCTTCTTTTCATTTTCTAAATTATCTTTAGTATATAAATGTAATGCCATTAAATGTTTAACCAGTGTAAAATTAATTCGCTTCGAAGATGGTCAAACGTGACCGAAAGCTCAGCTACCTAAAATAAACCATGAATATCGGAACACTTATCTATAACTTTTCGTAAGACGAAAAAAGAATAAGGAAATTAGAAAAGCAAAGAAAGAAGCTTATCAAAGTTCAACTGGATCTGGTCTTTAATAAAAGATGCATATATATATATATATATATATATATATATATATATATATATATATATATATATATATATATATTAAGAGAGCAGAGGGGTTGCGCGTTGACAGGCGTATAGGTACGAGGGGCGGTCAATAAGTTCGGCAATTCGGATATAAGGAAACGAGAAATGAGGAAAAGTGTTTTATTATTTTTCAATATAACTACTCTCGACTTCAATGCACTTGCGCCACTTGTCCTTGAGGCTTTGAATTCCCGACAATCGGAAATCTCCCGACTGCTGTTCAATCCACTCTTGGACGGCGAGCTGGACATCTGCATCGTCCCCAAACCGGCATCCACGCAGTGCAGCCTTGAGATGGCGGAATAGAAAGTAGTCGCTAGGGGCCAGATCTGGACTGTAGGGGGGATGGTCGAGCTCCTAGAATCCGCACTCGCGCACGGCAGCTTGTGCAACTCTGGCCTTGTGGACTTTGACAACGTTGAAGTTTATCATGGGGCGTGAGGTTTCTAGGGACCCAACGGGCAGAGACCTTGGTCATGGCCGAATTGTTGTGCATGATGTTGATAACACTTCCATGTGATATTCCAAGTTCTCGCTCGATTTCTTCGACCTTCACTCGTCGATTTACGAGGATCCTCCTCTCCACACGGGCCACATTGTCCTCGTTGGTCACGTTTGACGGGCGTCCTGGACGGGGGTCATCTTCAAGGGACTCACGACCATGGCGGAACTTCCTATTTCACTGAGCAATGGTTGCATAGGAAGGGGCGGTGTCAGGGTACACTGCAACCATGCGTCCATGGATCTCTTTTGCATTCTTGCCTTCCTTGGTTAAAAATTTGATCACTGCGTGGTGCTCAACCTTCTCCATTGTTGAAAAATTTGTGACTGACAATCTGCGATCAGCTACTGCTTCTTAAATAGACGAGGCATGAGCGTGCGGCTGCACGTCCTGACTTGTCATAACTTGTCCTAACACTACCAAAAATAGCCATCCCCCTTCCTTTGTTTTGCCCTACCGATTCGCAAAACTTATTGACCGCCCCTCGTATTTTTAGGATAAATAAGAAGGCTAAATTTAGGAAGTTCATTATTATCCTTGAGAATGGGTTCCTACCCGAAACGTCGGGAGCTACAAGGAGCTACAAGGAAAATAAGTACCCTAGAAGACCTTACGGTCCATTCAATGAGGGTACCTTTGGACTTGCTGTCGAGCGGGCACATCCCCGTTCAATTGCCTTACGTCCTACCTAAACGGCTACTTTTCAAGACTTGGTCTAGTCTTGACTTGAACTGGTCAACAGAATTGCTGCTGACAACCTCCAACGGAAGTGCGTTCCAGCTACCGCAGATACTGTACGTGAAAAATTCCCCACACAGATCGCGGTTGTAACGCTTCAGCTCAAGCTTGAAGCCGTGATTTCTTGTTCTGCTCTCATTAAGGCTGAAAATATCCCTGTAGTCAACATTGTCGAACCCTCAAAGTATTTTGAAAACTTCGATGAGCTGACCACGCAGTCTACGGGTTTCCAACGAGAACAGATTTAATTCCCTTAATCTATCTTCATAACTTTTATGTTTGATAGAAGGAATCAGTTTGGTTGCCCTGGCTTGCACGCGTTCCAATCTCGCGATGTCCTTTCTAAATGAAGGACTCCAGAATTGTACGGCATACTCCAGGTGCAGTCGGACAAGTGAAGTTATAATATAATAATGAACTTCCTAAATTTAGCCTGCTTATTTATCATATATATATATATATATATATATATATATATATATATATATATATATATATATATATATATATATATATATATATATATATATATATATATATCTCTATCTATCTCTATCTCTCTTTACCTCTCCCTTAGCTACCCCTATGCTGCCGATATTACACATTTTACTAAATACTGACTACGGCTTGGGATTGACATTAATTTATAGGTCACTTTGCTTTTGACCTTGCTGTTGGAAGACGTAAAAAATCTTTCAATTATCCATTCCTTGACATCCCCTCCTTTTTTTCTGAAGCCAAATTAGAAGCAGAGCTATTATATTCCTGTGGCGTTTATCAGTATTGCTTCTAAAATTTTATTGAAAATTTCAGCAATAAAACAAATTTGCGCTTCCTTCCTATAGGATTTATTAATTAGAAACTTAGATGAACTAACAGAAAGATGTCCATAGCTATTTACACAAGTACTTTTCTATGACAACGGTGTGGGCAAATGTATAAATGAACGATTCATCTCAATATTATTTATCTCTGGTTGCAACAATACTAATGTATTAGAGTATCGAATCTAATTATCTATTAATCTTTGTTATAAAGTGATTCGGAATTCTTATGTTCTAAATATTAAATGGCAACCTTTACTTATATGATTCACAGCACTCTTTATAGCCAGTTTATGAATGCACAGGAACTTAAAAAGACCCACTATTCAATATTTCTCTCCTCTAATTTGAGATTCTTTATTAACAAAAATAACAAGGAAGATAAGACATAGAATGGCTGCCTGTTAAGGTCTGAAAGATTCTCCCCTGGGTCAACTAAGTTCAAGAGAGAGGATCCCACACTGAGATATTTGCAGAGTCCCTTACAAGACGACATATATTTATGCAAATTCCTATCTGCATCGATAATCCTTTGATACATAGGAATTTCAATCGAATGCAGTGCAGTTAACTTATTCAAAGCCGCTAAATATTTACTAAAAATTTACTAGACTCTCAAAATTCATGGTTTCATGAAGACGAAGAATATTTTGCAATATCTTTTCGGTTATAACACTTTTCGGGGGAGATTGGGTAGAAAATGAGAGAAGTTCTCCTTATGAAGATGAAAATCGTGTTCATATTCAGCCAAAATTGTCTTTCTGATGAGTATGTTTGCGTATGAATGAATTGGAGGAATTTAATCTATGAATATTAATAAACAACTACATGTTATGCCTTCCCACTCGGCTTTAGCAGTCGTTCTACCTTCTCTACACATCCAGCCTATCAGGGTTTTGCCTCTAACTTCTCTACCCTCTTATATAGGCAAGTATTCATAAATGGGTGAGGTCTAAGCGCATAATATAAGCTTAATCCTATGGATATTAAGGCGCGAGTCTCACCCTTTGACGCGGCGCTCGACATCCACAAATTAAATAGTTCAAACCCAAAGAAGGCGATATGTAAATTGTGTTCCGGAGGCCGGGGATCATTTTTAATGCAATTTCTTGCATTCTTCTCTAATCCGGAGAACTCGTCCGAGATGCTAAATATGCGTCCGTTGATGCCGTAGAAAGAAACCACCTTCCCTACACTTCCCGCTCTTGTTATTCAACTGCCTGGATGAACGCCTCCCCCAGCCCCTCTGCTTCGTATAATTTAGGGTGGAGTGACAAAACGCCATCCAAGAGCGAAGCTGGGGAAAGGAAAGGTTTTTGTAGGGAGCTTAAGAAAAGTTTAACGAATTAATATCAGTGGAAAATATAATCTTCCTATTAAATTTAGTATGATACAGATTAAAACTTTGTCAGATTCAGTTAAAGCTTTTTCTAGGTGAGTGATTTAGGGGATAACATTCGATTCTGGTCCCCTCAAAGAAAAGAAATCAGCGCTGAAGATGTAAGTGTTTTTTTTTTACAAAGATGCGATTAAATACACCAATGCGCCGAAGCTATTGACATAATTGATGCTCCTTAGCTATTCTCTAAGCATTGTAAACATACTTTCAAAGTTATGGTTAAATTATGTTCCCTGCATTAAATCTAAGATGTACCGACAAGCGAAACCATACCATTTTGCCCTATGGGTTTACGTAAAATAAACAGAAAAGCAAACCATACAATTGCTTTTACAAATTTTCTGTTTTATCTCAAAGTTGAGAAAACTTTCTTCCTTTGACGAACGCAACCCTTTCAGCTTCAAAAGCAAACTTAAATATACTAACAAGAGAGAGTCAGCATCCATTAATACTTCCCTTTAATTTCTTGTATGTAATTTCTTAAAATTAGGACTTTAGAGAGATCTAGAGATCTAGGGTATACGTAAGGGATACTAGAAGAAATACACAATAATGGAGAAAGGAGAGAATCTCGGGAGTAATAATTATATAATTTTTTATAATGCATTAAAGTAATGTTTACCACTTATGAAACAATCTTGGAGTGTAAAAATATAAAGCTGATTTTGACCGTACGTATTGCTAATTGACAGGCGGTAAATTATATTATTTTTAATCCCGCGTTAATTGTGTTTCGTTCTAAGCCTATTGATAACAAGACTAAATGTGTTTCTCTACTTAACATGGCAGACCTAGGTCCGTGCCTCTTCCTACACTCAAAAGCAATAATTAGGGGCGTAAATCTGCTGCAGTCGGACAACTCGAATCCCCACCCCCGTTCGAGTGGGTGTGGGGCTCTTGTGTCCTGTCCCTTCGACCAAAGTTTGATCAAAGATTCTACTCCGCATTTGGGGACAATAGCGACATTTCTTTTTCTGATGCGCAGTGTACGTGAAGATTTTACACATTCCCCTCGCTATACTGATACGAGTATGATAGTGTATCTACATGTGCGTGGCTCGCTCGCGTATGTGTATATCGATTTAGTAGATGACATGGAATAAACCAACTAACCAGGAATCAATTATTTCTAGGTGATTTTATGTCAAACCGACAAATTATCAAAGGAGATCTGGTTCCTTATTTGGCATCCTAAGATTCCTCATCACTTTGTTTCTCTCCTTTCCCCTCTCTGCATTTAATTTATCTTATTCACACTCATCTCTCTCCCTTGCTTCATCCACATTTTCTCTTCCTACATTTGCTCTCTCCCTCCCTCTTCCTTCCTCCTCTCCCCCTTCCGTGAACTTCTCTTAACTATATTACAAAAGTTTGAACCAACTTTGGAAGTACGTCCGACGCATCCCTTAAAATATGGATCTCCCCAAAAATACCATTCTGGTTATTAGATAGTATATATTCCTTTGTTTAAAAATAAATAAAGGGACAGAATTAAGGAGCAAGAACTTGGTCTCTGGTACATAAATTTTGTATATTCGTCTAAACAAAACTTTCGCCTAGTCTCAATATAGATTACTTTTTCGTCTAACAGAGAGTTCCACTTTCATAACACACAAAAGGAGTTTTCTTCGATAGGTAAATTTCGTCATTACACTTTACATACATTTTAACATCATTTACTACGTGTATGTATGTATATAATGTTGATGAAACCAACGAAGAGACGTGAAAAATATCCTCGGCAGAGATTTGTGAGACGGGATTTCTTCTATTATTGAATTCTATCTAGTGGTTACATGGCTGGATGTTAAATGCAATTTAAACAATTGAAAAATTTGCTAGTAGAAATAAAAGAAGAGGTTTGTAGGGAATATTTTTATGGGAGATGAAAGTAAAGGCAGAAATAAAGGCGGGTTGTCGATACCGCTAGTGCCAATAATAAGTCAAAGGTTTTTTCCCATAACATTTTAATTAATCTTAAGAAAGGTTTGTTATGGAGTTTATTTTTCTTCTTATATTTCAGACCATTTCAGACTCACTTTATTGCATTATTCAAGCCCTAATTCAGGGATGGGCCATAATTTTAAGCAGAGGGCCACATTGAAGCTTAAGTAAAGCTTTCCGGGCCGCACTTAAAACCAGTTTGATGCAAATTTTGAATACATTAAGTTAACTGCAATTACCTTTGTGCATTTGTTTGCATAGACTACATATGGTAAGGGTAATTCTAAGGTAATTCTTTTGTATAGTTCCCCTTTTCCACACATACACTTTTAAACTGTTTCCAGACTGATATCAGAGTGGAGACCCACAGCTTAACGTGGAATCCGAACCACCATTTGCCATTAATTCTACATCATGTGATCATAACTCATTGCCCAGGAGTCTTCCACCCATGTGTTAACCACAGTCAACGTAGCTTAACCTGCGAGCGAAAGAAAGCGTGTGGATTAAGAGTAATGAAAATAAGTATTTATTTATCGTATTTTTTAAGAACATTTTATCTAGGAATGAAATATATTTGAACATGTCTGATTTAAGTATCTAACACTATCCTAAAAAATAATGAGATGGCATTAACAAGTCCATCAAATTCAGGAGTCAGCTCTGACGTCGAAATTGTTAATATTGCACTCAAATAGGACAGAATTCGCGTTTAAGGTGAGATTTGGGCAAAATTTTCAATAATTAATTTCCAAATTTTTGCCGCAGTTTTCCCACCTATGCCCTAATATGTGGATATAACATTTCAAAAATTCTGTTTCCCTCAAGTTATTTCTGCATGCACTCCTTGATCCTTTGACTTTATACTATGTTAATTATATATCTATATTTTTATAAACAAAAGATGGCGTCTCCCTTAAGTTCTACTAATCTGTGTAGACGGATAATTTCCCGCTTCTAAAATGAATTAATTTACTAATTGACTATTGCGTCCTTTTCCTCATTTTTTTATTAATATCTCCCCTAACTATCTTGAATTAATAGTTGCCATGTTGTTTCAAGATCTTAGTATCGAGTTACGTGAAAAAAGAGACTTTCTAGCGTTAGACTCTACCTAACGATGAGTTTGAGCGTGTTCTCTTTAAAAAAAAAGACATTCTTCCTTTTATTGGTTGCGTTTTCATTTATTTCACTTCAACTGTCCCTTAGGATACGTGTTTGGCAGTCTATGAGGTTGGGGTTTACCAGTCATGTGGCCTTTATTATGAAAAATATCTATATAAATCATGCAGCCTTCAATTTATGTTGCAAGGCAAGGACGAGATTATCTCCGGTTCTACTCTATTAAGCCTTGAGTTATTTGGGACGCACTTTTCGATGATTAATGATCTTTTTTCACTTATCCAAAGATAGACGATGTGCTTTGATGGTCCGAGTTTCTAAGTAGCTGGTTATGGGTACGTTTTGGTCGTAATATACGTATAATACTTTGTCACTTATGGTGGTTTTTGCAGTGGTTCCACAGTTTGGTGCAACATTCGGAATTCTCAAATGAAGGGGCTTCATATCTTATCATGGAGAGTAAAGTAATGGTCATCTGCAAATGAGGATTTACATTCAGAGATGAGCAGACTTACGCTTTCTGTTTTATCGTGGGATACCCTGCCTCTGCTATCTGCAATTATCCGGGCCATCTTTACTTATGTCGAAGCAGGTCTATAGGTCATGCAAATCCCGTGTTGTGTTCATCTTCCGCCCTCAACGAGTCGCTGGGTCAATGTAGCCAGCTAAACCTAATGCTACTAAAATTAATTGAGGTCACTGAGTTCAAATATGATATATGTTTACCACCAGGTGGCGCCACCTACTGGCTAGAGATGCCAAATCGGCTATTTTGGCCACAGGTCCAATAAATCAAGTCCCTCTAGTCTTAAAACAGTAGCCACTGGGTTTGGGCCCTCGTTATAAGCCTATCACCTTTAGAAGTCAGTAGTCTCCATTTTAGCGAGTGACCTATAGTTATCAATGTATTTTTTTAGTAAGCTTCTGTACAAATTTTCCTGCTCTTTTATGTTTTTTCTCCACTTCCTTCCCCTTCGTATTTTAGGCTCCTTCTGGATTGGTGTGTGGCTGAGGTGTGTCCTTTGCCTCTTCTTCTGATGATGCAACATCCCAAAGTGGTCTGATACGTTTGTGATGGATGCTTGTATTAGAAGTTTTGTATCCTGATGTTGTACTTCTAGCATGATGGTGTGATCTTGTGAGTTCTTAAGGTATTATACACTGCTCATTATACCTGATTTATTATTATATATTCCCCATTTTCCCCTTGTTTCGTGGCTGGTAAAGGTTTGCTACACACTAGTGACGGTATATTTCTTTGTTGGAAGTAAGAACTTTGATGATTATAACATCCATTTCATCAGTTTTAACTTGAAGCCAGTTTATTATACCAATACCATAGCTGGTGACTGGTATGGCTATCTTGTTTATGGTATTTTTGTCAGGAGAAGGGATCAAGGTGTGATCGATGATTTTGTGTTTCTCGTGTGTGAGTTTGATATTGCACGTGTAAAGGCTTGGATTGTTATTAAGTAAACCCAAATTGCTACCGTAATAACCACTTTGCTACCTTGTGTTAAGAGAATGAGCACGACCACCCATGGTTCAGAAGGGCGTCGTAGAGAGAGAGAATAATAAACCCACATGCTTCAAAAGGGTGTAAACACTGGGGTAAAAGGTTGTTACCCCGTCGTACAGTCTCATAGTTATTTTGTACCATCTTGGGTTGTTTGTGTGGAGAACTATAGAGGCTGACCTGTGTTTAGGCAACTTAATCTTTTATCTCTTTTGCTTTTAAATCTATCTTTTATGTTTTCCCCTTCTATGTCATTAGCGACCGTCAGTGTTCAATTTTTAGTGTCCTAAGATTTTCCCAAGGCTTCAAGTATATATAGATAACCATAGACATCGTTGGTAGGCGAGGCCTATATCGTAACCGTAGGACCTGCTTTTTGGAGAGGGAGAATAAGGGAAACCACAAGTAGTACGCAGTTCTTTATTACTGACGTTTCTCTCCTCTGGAGCTTTCTCAAATTAACACGAAGCTAAGACAAAAAATCACCGGGGGCCGCCGGCTTATATACGCATAGGTTAGAGTAATGTTCAGTCCTAGGTGTATATAAACCGGCGGTCTTGTTACTGTTTTGAAGGATTGAGACTTCGTTCTTTAACAACGCTAACTCGCAAGACATCTCGTACTTGATAAAGAAGGCAAAGAGAAGGGGAAGCCAGCTGAAAAACGTGGAGATTTTCTTCACTTTCCCTACGGGAATTTTAAGAAAGATAAATATATATACAAATGTGCATAGACGACTTTATGTCAGCCTACCCCCCCCCCCCCCCCCCCACACACACACTCCTTCGAAGGAGCAACGAAGCAGAAATGAACTGGACTGCCCATCATCTAGCCTCGACCCAACTATGTCGTTCTCTGCCATAGGCATAATTGGAGGCGACAAGGAAAGCAGGTTTTAAGACTAGCCCACTGTGGAACTCGGCGTCTGACAAGGGGCAGGACTGCAACTTTCGGGGAGGGGAGGGGGCGCCCACCCACACTTTCCCACCCCGGGAGCCCACCAGGACCATAGAGGGAAGCAGCACCCTTCTCTATGTAAGCCGGCTGCAGTTCTGATACCCAAACCCTAGAGGGGCGGCACACCCGGTTAGCGATGGTTATTCCGCGCTAACCAACAAAAAGTCCGCCATACAATCAAACCTCGAGAGGGCCCCTCCGGTTCCACCCATCATCATCACATCCTCCCCATTTGGCAGTTCACGTTCATGGACGAAGGGGGGGGGGTCAATCCCTGCAACTAAGTGCTAAAGGAATAACGTTTGAAGAGAGGGAGCACTAACTTTAACTCACAAGCAAGAAGACTTAAAACAGCGAATAGAAAGAATAAGGGGACCACTGCCCCGAGGGGCCACTCTATTGAAGAGATGGTCCAAGAAAACACTACCAGAATCCCGTTGCGTGCTATAGAGCGACAACCCAAGCCCAGCAGGGAAAAGTTTTCGTGGTAGTGTACCTCAGGATATGTCTCTATCTGCGAAAAGGAGAGAGACATCAAGACCATCACTAAAGAAGAGGCAGTCGAGGTACTCCCTGGAATCGGACTGCAACCGGCCATACCACCACAAATCCTGGCCCACCGGAACGTGGTATATTAGTGTCTCTACCCATGGATCGGGCAACACACCAAAGAAGACACAAAGGAAGAAATTGAACTTTGAAAATCATGGGCCAAGGTAGTTGAATTGATTAAATTCAAAAATAGGAGAAAGAACAGTAACTACTCGCATGTCTTTAAAGTAGTCTTCGCCGAGACAACAATGACCCAGAAGGCAAAGTAACATGGACTCCTCATTTTTAACGCTAAAGTTAGCGGAGAACAAATCGGGAAGGAAGAGTTTACTCAGTCTAGTTCTGCTTCCTGTGCTATATGATGGAGCAACACATGGCTAAGGACTGCAAATAACCCTTGGAGACGTTCTTCAAATGCAGCGAGAAGGGCCATCATTAGAAAGAATGTAGAAACACATACTTAAAATGCACCAACTACGGACAAGGACATAGATCGATGGCCATGGCATGTCCAGTCAAAAAAAAGGTGATAAAAAAGCGACAAAAAAAGAAACAAGAGGAGACGCGGAAGTCCAATAACACATATGCCCAAGCAGCAAAGGTGGCACCTACACAAGTAGACTCAAATAAAACCTACCTCAAGATCCAAAACGAGAACTTAACCAAGATTCTGACGTACATACTCCACACGCACTTCATGAACCTAACGAAACCGGGTATATTCGCAAAAGAGCTAAAAGAAATGTTCGCAAAAAACGGAATGGACCAAATGTAGTTTCCGGACAACCCCCCTTCTGGGGATGTCCTGCAACTACAGATGGCAACAGGCAGAGGAAGCGGAACAAGACGGCATCAAAAAACAAAACCCCAAAAACAGGAAACAAAACCAAGAAAGAGAAGACAAAAGAAGTGAAAAATCCTACACAGGAACAACAAAGAGGAGGGCGAAGAAAATGAAAGAGCAGAGAAGGCTACATCAGACTCCTCGGAGTCCTGAAACTCATCGGACTCAGAAGCCGCTCCTCAAACCAAGAAAGCTAAGGGAAATAAAGGTAAAAACAAAAAACTGGATGAAGATAGAATCAACCTCTTTATCTACGCGTGCAAACAGTTTCTCTTTCCAGAGGATATGGAGCACAGGAAAATCTTCCAAGGCATTAAAACAAAAATCTATAAGTGGGAATTCGATGCTGACATCGACACGGAAATAGCAGAAGAAGCATTGCACCGCCAAAACGTCATTCTACATGATGATACGTGCGAGCAGGTCTCCAATGCCGAATTCAGGCAGAAAAGGAACGGGACGAAGAAAAACACAACCCAGAAACACTAAAAGGACAATATGGAGAGAGTTAATAACAGAATAAGGATCTTGACACTCGACGTTGACGGATGGGAGGGGAAATCAACGGCATATGGAAACATATTTCGTGTGCTGGACTCCGACATCCTATTAATAACAGAGCACAGTATTGACACTACATTTGGTCAAATTAAAATACCGGACTAGAGAGTGGTTATAAAGAATCATTCACAGGAAAGGTTTGATGGTGCTTCAATAGCTGTCAAGGGGAATATCTCGTTCAAGCTCTTTCCAGAGCTGGATGAATCCTTTGTGGCAGTTGAACTCCACATATTGGTAGGAAACCTCATGATAGCCGTAGCTTATCAACCCCCTAATCGAGCTTATCTGCCCATAAAGAACTTCTACACGCTGTTTGGACATCCCAGAATGGCAATATTAGGGGGTGACCTCAATATCAGATGCCTTGCGGCATACTATGGTAGAACCAACGAAAGAGGCCGAAACTTGGAATTGATTATGGGAAGAAAAAACTTTCAAAAAATAGGGCAGGATTTTCCGACCTATATCACTGCCACATCAGCCACCAAACCTGACATAATCTTGACAAGTAAAGGCTACCCCTTCAACTACCATAGCGAGCCGGGTCCAACAGTCTCCAGTGACTACATAGCGATCTTCACCACAATTTCCCTCGCGCTTATCCAGCTTCCGGTCACTCTCCGAAAAAACTACTCCTCGGCCAGCTGGGAACGATATAAGAGACACCTCAGTCTATTCGCCCCAGCTGACCTGAGCGATTCAACCTTGGAGGAGATAGATGAGGTGCTGGAGAGGTCCAAACCGAGAGAGAAGCTCGTTACTAAGGTACCTAAGCGCCGAGCTTACGCTATCAACCTCCAACAGAAGGAAATATGGAACAACTTAATAGACAGAGTCGAGCGCGAGTTGAACCCAGCTATATTCTGGCCGCCAATCAGAAAATTAATAGGACAAACAGGAAAAGCGAAGGCTCGAATTGAAGAGAACGGGAATTATATAGAGGAACCGGCGGTTCTGGAAGAAATATTTTGAATTTACTGGGAAAATTGTCTTCAGCATCACTCCAGAAGACAACGAATATTTTGACCAGGAATTCGAAAGCCAACTGATGGAACACTTGAATCAGATTATACATCAAACGTAGCCACATCACCAAGTAGACGAAGGCAAGGAGATGGCGTGCCAAGGCCGACCCATAACGCCTGACGAGGTCATGCTCACTGTAAAGTCTTTTGAACAAAGGGCGCAAGGCTGGACGGGCATCACTAAATGCAACTTGTAAATGCCCCACAGCAGATCATTCAGGGAATCACAAACATCTTCAATGCTTCCCTGAATACGGGTTACTTCCCAGACGGCTTAAAGATTGCTAAAATAATCTTTATACCTAAGGGAAGGTAAACCTCCTGATCAATTAGTCAATTACAGACCAATCTCACTGCTTTAGTTTGTGGCGAAGATCTACGAAAAGCTCCTGGGCTACAAGACCACTTAGCAAGGTAAGGAGCTCATAACCCTCAGCAGCACGGGTTCCGTAGGAGACGGGGAACGGAAACCGCCCTCGCCCTCCTAACGGAAAAATTCGCGAGCAGCAAAGCTGAGCGGAAATACGTAGACGTGGTACTGCGAGATGTTCAAAAGGCTTTTGATAAGGTTTGGTTGAGGGGTCTACAATACAAGATCTTGAACCTTCGGCTAAACCCAATCCTGTAAAAGGTCCTTTGTGACTATATAATGGAAAGGATAGCATAAATTTCGATTAAGGGCTACACAGGACCCAAATTCGAACTCGAGGCGGGTGTTCCACAAGGCAGCTGTCTGAGTCCGTTGCTGTAGCTTGTGTACATAATAGATCTCCCTTCTCAGTTTGGGACAATACGATGTATATGCAGTTCGCATAAAATCGTCCCAAGTCCCATCAGGAACGCTGGAGCTCAAGCAAGAGCGACAGCTACAGAAATTGAAAATATCAACAGATTTGAAAAAAGGTGGAAAATTAAGACGAACCGACAGAAATTCCAAGTCATTCTAATGAAACGCCGGAAAGTAAACGACATCATCATAGAAGAAAAACACTACCCGTACTCCAACGAGGGAAAGGTCCTGGACTTACGACTCACTAATTAAGACCCACATTGACAACAGAGTCTCCCAAGCCAAAAGAGAGCTGAAGAAAAAGAAACTCTACGCTGCCTTGGTACGCTCTGTCCTGGTATACCCAGCAGTAATCACGCAGATGGCCAGCTGTGCTTCTTTTAGGACGATGCAGAGGGTGCAGAAGAAAGCCACGCTGCTTTTTGACGGCGCAAGAAGGATCGACCGTATTAGGCAGACAGTCCTACACGAAAGAGTGGGACTCAAGGCAATTAATATGGAGATCTAGAGGCTAGGGAGAAAGACATGGGATAAGATGGAGAAAGAAATACCCCCGAATATCAAAAATAATGTCGACATACCTCAAAACAGACAACACAAAGTTGAAAGAACAGCACTTTTCCCCAGCAGAACTGTGCGAGGGAATAATTAAAACCGATCTATACCTAAGTATGTAAACCCCAAAATAAATTAATAAAAGAGAGAAAGTGAATAAAAACAACAAGAGACAGTAAGGATAATTAAAAAGCGGCAAATTGCCCAAGTTAATATGACACAAAAAGAGGAAATAAAATAAACAAACAACAGCAAATAATAAATATTAATAAAAAGAGGCGAAGGGTCCAAACTTAAGTTTAAATTTTTAACTAAAAATAATAATAAAACAACAAACATAAAAAACTCTAATAAAAGAGGCTGTATGCCCAATAGTAAATAATACCAATAATAATCAACATAGGTAAAAAGAGGCAAAGTGCTCGAATATAAATTTAAACTAAAATAGGATAAAGAAGAAAGAAACAACAAAAATAAAAAACTTAAATAATAGAGGCGAAATGCTCAACGATAAATTAACAAATAAAAATAAACGAAGAGACAACCAGTTAGAAAAATATGACTTGAAAGGCTTGAAAGCTACGATGGAGGAATCTACTTGAGAGGTTTTAAAATGTTTAAAAATATGGAAGAACATGGCCGTCATGGGCGGTCATCAATACTATAGAACGAAAATAAATAAAAAAATAAAAAAGAGAAAAATGTTAGTGGTGCCCTGAACACCAGGCCAAACTAGAAAACAACTTCACACCTATGAAAACCTACAAGACATTTCATCACTTTCATTAATTAACTTGAACTTGAACTTGATTTCTTGTCTTAGTTTCTTGTTTCTCTGAAGAAGCCCCAAAGAAGTGAAACGTCAGTAATAAAGAACATTGTACCACTTGTGGTTTCTCTATTTCTCGCTCTCCATTTGTTGTAAAAGACACCCATCAACACCTTCTTTTAATAGGTTTGCCCATTTAAAGATATTTATGGCACGTTTAAACTATGAGAAATTCAATTCACTCCTGCTTAAATTTATCTTCTGAACTTAAAAGATCACAGGCAACGATACATCACCAAGGAAAGCAAAATACTCTTACTAGTTTACTCGTAACTCTAGTGGCTATTTCCCATCATCTAGAAAAATGCAGATTGAATACTCACCTTTAATGTATGCAAGAGAATAAAGAGGGTTTAGAGAAACCATTTCCATTCGAATGCCACTATTTTTTCTTTTTTGCCTCCGGGAGATTTAAATCTATGGAATAAACTTTTAATTAGTTATTTTTCTCTGATGAACTGAAATTTTTAAATGAAGAGTAAAAATGAACGAAACCTTTATTAACAGAAAATAAATAGATTAATAAAACTTTTAATAACAATTTCTCCTTAACAATTGTTATGTCTGTAATAAAAAAGTAACTTTTTATATTCAACTTTTTTAGAAAGTTTGATTCTGCGCCATTTTAGGAGACGATTACTGGTCTTTTATGGATTTATCGGACAGATCGGCAGCTGGTTTCGGTTAGTCCCAATATGAATCATAAAAGCAGAGTTGTGGTCATCTTTGTTTGCTTTTAGACAAATCAAACGTTATTCTCGAATTTGCACGGTATTGTTTTGAAGATTTTAATCCATTAGCATCATTAATACGTTTCTTTATTAATGATTTGTTTATCTGATGACATAACCCCTTCCCCCACACACACTCCGCGTCTTTAACTTCTACTAGCAAAAATCTGGCCTACAAGCGTTTTTTTGCTGGGCCAGCGGCGCTTGTTCGCTTCATTGCCAACATTAAGAAAGTGTGCGAGAGAAAATTGTTTTTTTTTATTTCACAACACATTCAAAATTGGAGTGCAATAAAAAAAATCATTTTACAAAAAAATTAAATGCACAGACAGACACACCCACAGACAGACACAAACACACGCTAGGGTCATTATAATAAGATGCAATGAATTTGTCACTTCAGAAACCTGACCTCATTCACTATAATCACGAGTCAAGGGCGCAATTTTACAAAGATCATCTCTATGTTGTCTCCATTTGATTCCATGAGAAACAACTGCATTAAAATTCTTTTTTCAATTACCATTTTGATGAATTGATATAATAGAGGGCTTAAATACAGCCCATCCTAGACATTTAGCATCTCATTTTGTCCCTCGTCCTTTAGCAATTGTTATAAGAGTGGCTCGGAATCGTACTTTTAATTTTCTTTAAATACACTCTTCCTCTGTCGCCAGCATTTAATGAATCTTTTCTTTCTCTCCTTCTTTCATTGCTTATTTTGAAATGACCCGTTAATGGGAAGATCCAGTTACGAGTAAAAGGGGATTAAATTTTTTCCAGAAACTACTTAAAATCCACGCCCTTAACCCCCGCAACGAGATCTGCATCTTTACAGAACCGAGGAAAGCCCTGGGAAGTTTTATGACTCAACGGTCTCTATGATTTAAAGCTGTCTTCATAGGCTATTTATATTTTACACATTTTCATTTACCAAAACTACAAGTGATTTACAAATCTTTTTCAAAATCTTTTTGGTGAAAATGCAATCATTGGTTTTCCTTTAACACTATGCAATGTACTCCTATTATGTCTGAACTCGTCTCGTTTTAGAAATAAGATTACATTGAATCATACGAGTCATATATATTAGCTAATATTCTCCGATTACTTTTAAGATACTTCAACTATGTTATATGCCTACTAGTATCTAATGTTTGTCTAGAGATTATATACAAATAATAAAATATAGCCAAAGCACTCTTAGAAAAAATGCATTTTTTCTATAATGTTTTATAAGGAGTTAATATAATCTTAATCAGAAAATACCATGTGAATAAATAGAAACTAATTGTCATATGAGAGCAAAATAACCCCAAACTCTTGTCGTATAGACCATTTTACCGTCAAGAGTTCATTTGCAGATTTTTAACTAGTACCAATATATAGATTTTTCAGCTTAAATATATAAACATTATTTAATAACAAGTATAACAAGTTTAAACGACCTATATGAGTTAATTTTACGAAATACCAATTAGATAAAACATAAATTTAAACAAGAACTACTTAAGAGCTACTGGACAAACGAAACCTTTTTCTGAGTTACTTTGAACAATTCGTTGTCTACCGACGAAGTCAAAGTTACGAAGCAAATAGCAGGTACATTCTTTGCATTGCCTCCTCCAAAGATCATTTATCTTTTTAAATTACCTGACATCTGTGTAAACGTCTCTCTTCAGGATGCTTTACAAGTCTTACAATGAACTTAGGTCGCAACTGTTGGAAAGCCAGTCGAAGATTGACTTTAAATTATTCTTTGAGAAGTTGTAGGCATGACCAAATGTATTATCCTGGAAGAAGACAAGTGAAATCTTCATCCTTAATGGCTGTCTCTTGAACTAAGTTAGGACCCCCCCCCCCCTCCCGAATCTGGTAGTACAGTTTTGAATCTATTTTGAACCCAACCTCCACTTTGAAAGGTACTACTAGACTATCTCCAACAATTACAACCAAAATCATCGATCTTCGTCCTTGTTGTCGCTAGGTAAATGCTTCACCTGGCGCCTAGTTAAAACCCTACCTGTTTCCCAACTATCCGCCCCATCCTGAGTGACTTTTGATTCCTCAGTGAAAATAACTTTAGTCCAAGTCAGTTTCCATGTATGTCTTGGCTCACAACAGACCCCTTTTTGTGTGTTTTGGGTTAAAAACGACTTAAGGGTTTTATTTCCAATGGTAGAAAATTTCCCGAGAGCCTTACACCTTGTTTCTCTCTGGACGGAAGGAGCTGTAACAGCTTGTAAAACGGCGTTGTTGCTAGGAAGAGGGTTTTTAGCCTCTTTCTATAGGGATAAGTAAGTAAATAGGATTTTATACCGCCCTCTTCAAGTTCACAGACCTTCACAGACGCCTAGTTCTCGGCAGATTCTGGGAAAGCAAGGAAAAAGAGAGGTCTCTTTTTTTCTATTGAAAACACCAAGAAAGGAGCAGGCGTGAATGACAAAGAGCAGGACATTCCACAATCTCGGAGCACACAGATCGAGAGGAGACGGCTACATAGAACCGTTCTCCCCAAATCTCTTGACAGTGCGATTAGCACACTTCAAATCTTTTGAAATTTGCAGAGAAAACTTTCTTTTCACTAATTCATTCACGATATACTTCTATTGTTGAGATTCTTTCTTTTTTCTGGACATTTTATCAGAAAATTCTTCTTTCCAAAGATACTCGTATCTGGACGGTCGTTGTTAGCGAATTTCAGAAAATCGACTATACCTACGAGTATGGAATAACTGAGATTATAGTATTCCATCTATTAAATTGCTTCATTAGATTCCTAAACGCATCTATAACCAAAAATATTCATAACCATCTTCTGGAAAATTATGAGACGCTAAAGAAGTATTCCATGTAATCTCTAGACTCACTTTATGATATTTGATAAAGACGGAGATATGCTTTTTAATATTGGACTCTCACCTGGAATTTTCCTTTCTTGCCGGAAATTTTCTTTTTAATTTTGGATTCTCACCTGGAATTTTCCTTTCTTTCCGAAAATTTTCTTTTTAATTTTGAAATCTCGCCCGGAATTTTCCTTTCTTGCCAGAAATTTTCTTTGGAATTTTGAATTCTCACCTGGAATTTTCCTTTCTTGCCAGAAATTTTCTTTTAAATTTTGGATTCTCACCTGGAATTTTCCTTTCTTGCCGGAAATTTTCTTTTTAATTTTTGAATCTCGCCTGGAATTTTCCTTTCTTGCCAGAAATTTTCTTTTAAATTTTGGATTCTCACCTGGAATTTTCCTTTCTTGCCGGAAATTTTCTTTTAAATTTTAGATTCTCGCCTGGAATTTTCCTCTCTTGCCAAAAATTTTCTGTCATCTCACTCATTACGTGAGCCTTTTAAGTGGTGCTAGTTAGATTCCGATCTACTAGTCTCTACCTGTCATTGGTCATTGAGAAGCAAAATCACACCCCAGAATAGCACGCAATCAACTCTCTAATTTTTTCCCTAAGCATTTGTCCTTCGAAGACTTCTATAAGGCGGCTAATTTTAATCTTTGATACATTTTTTTTTATTCTAACCTAAAAAAAACTCGTTTTAACTATTCGACAAACTCGAGCAAGAGCGATATGGTCATTTGTGGTAGTAGAAATGTGAAAGTAAAAAAAAATACATCAAGGATATTAATAACAAAACGTATTTAAATAAACAATAACTCTAATAATTTGATAAAATCACAGGATCTCCAGTTTCAAAAAAATTAAAGATCACAGAAGCATTTCGGTCTTTACAGAACCCCAAATTTCGTAATGATCATTCGATGCAGCAACTACTCTGCTTACATCGATTTCCCTATGAACTTGCATTAGCTCACGATGAACACGCATTAGGTTAATTTATGAACTTTCATTATCAAACTATAAACTTGAAAAGCTCCTCTATGATACGGCATTAGATATCCTACGAACTTGCATTAGCTCATTAAGAGCTTGCATTACCTATGAATTGAATTGACAGACCTGCGAACTTGTATTAGCTCATTAATGAGTTTGCATTACCTATGAATTAAATCGGCAGAACTGCGAACTTGCATTAGCTCATTAATGAGCTTGCATTACCTATGAATTTAATTGGCAGACCTGAGAACTTGCATTAGCTCATTAACATTTTGATTGCTTCTTCCACTTTGCGTTGCCCACAAATATTCATTTTTATGTAGGTAAATACAGTTTGTTTGTTTTTTTATTTTCTTGCCCGTTAACTTTTGTTCCAACAGCGTTTAAGGATCTTTCCTTTTCTTCTTTTGATAGACTCAAGTGCTTTTAACTCCTTAACACTTCCTTATGCTTATTCTTTCAACCCAATAATACAACAAGTAGCCAGTCCTTCGTTCAGTATCATTCAACTGGTCAAAATGCGGGACACTTTTTTTAATATTTGTTGTACCTGTTCCATGCCGTTCTTTGTCACAAATTTAACTTTTACAACAAAAACTACTTCACGTAACTTAAGCGAGTTAATTTTAATCGTAACTTCACTACACTCAATGAGATAGGGACATTTTATCATCCGAAAGATAAAAGTCTGTAGTGGAATTCCTATTTGAATTCCCTTTTCACATGGAATTTTTTTAGAAATTTTGTTATGGCAGAGATTTTATACAATATTTCCAGCCTTTTATTTTTCGAACTCCACCTACTATTTGTACCTTTTTCTCATTATCTCTCCCCAAAACTCGTTTTTCCCTTGAAGCCAACTGACCAACCAACTAACTGCCCCGGGAGACAAAAAAAAGAAAGAAAAAGAGATTGGCCAAATCGAAGGGAAATATGTCCTAGCATTTATTTCCCCCCGAAGAGATCTTCTTTCTTTGTTTATTATTTCCGTCGACCGATGGACTCTGGCTGTAATGATAAAAATAGGATTAACCAAACTGTTGGGACGAGAGACCAAAATGCCTCCTTTTCTTTCCCAAATTTCGATTGAAATGTTTTCATCCGGGGAGGGTCTCATAGCCTTCCCCCCTTGAGGGCGGCAGTTTGTTAGTTTCCCTTTGTTTCCCTCGAAGGTGAATTCAGCCCTGATTCAGTCCTTTCCAAGATCATTTCGAGGATGGGAAACGAAGAGGGGGTCACACACTACCTTATTATACAGAACCACACACATAAAGGTTTGGTGGGTAGCGGTGAGGGCGAGAATACGCCGTTTCCACGCTGAACTCACCTTTTGAATCAGACAAAATTGAATGAGTCAATTGTTGATGGCTTGATGGGAATGAAAGTGAACTCCTGTAATCCAATGAGTACATTGACACTTGGATCAACACTAGGTTAAACAGGAGTAAGTGAAAAGAACAGGAAGAGTCAAACCGATCAAGACATGGTGTAAAGGGAGCCAGAGTTTGGTTAAGCAATGTAATTAGACAGGATATAAAAGTTGTCCAAAACTATCAAAAAATAAACCAGACTGCGTGATGGGAAGGCAGTCAATCATCTCTGTGTGGCGGAAAACCTTTCCCAGCCAAGACCATGCAAGAAGCTGCACTTCGAACCCCATTAAACGGGCCTTCATTATCCATGTTTACTAGAGCCAAAGTTAGACAGATCATCCAATTGTGTCCAAAGACAACTTTCTCTCCCATGACGAGAATCAATGACATTGTGGTATTTTTCTCTTGGTGAATTTTAAAATGGATGTGAGGTTATAGATTGTCTAAATGAAGATAGACTTTTGGAGAAATATACCTGATGTCCTTTAGAAATGTTTCATAGAGAAACCTTTCATACTTTCCTGTGAGATACTCCAACAACACTTCCACTCTGATTCCCACGAGATAAGGCGAAATTCTCAATCGCTCAACGAAATTATGCTAGCGCTCCTAGGAACTTGAATTATGTCCCTTATGAACGTGTATAAGCTCCTCTATGAACTGGCATCAGTTCACCTATTAACTTGCATTAGCTCAACTATAAACATTAATTATCTAACCTATGAACTTGCAACAGCTCACCCATTACCTTGCATTAGCTTCACCTGTAAACTTTTATTAGCTTCATTATATAAACTGGCATTAGTTCAGCTACGAAGGTCGAGAAGCTCCCCTACGAACTTGCAATAGTTCACCTATGAACTTGCATTAGGTCACTTATAAACTTTAATTATCTAACCTATGAACTTGCAACAGCTCCCCCATGAACTTGCATTAGCTCTCCTGTAAACTTGTATTAGCTCCATTATATAAACTGGCATTAGTTCAGCTACGAAAGTTGAGAAGTTCCTTTACGAACTTGCAATAGTTCACCTATGAACCTGCATTAACACACAATGACCTTGCATTAGGTTCATCTATGAACTTTCATTATCAAACTTATTAACTTGCATTAGCTCTTTATAAACTTTCATTAGCTTCCCTATCAACTTACATTAGTTACCCTAAGTACTTGTCTTAGAACAACTATAAACTTGCATTAGATACTCTATGAACTCACACTAGCTCCCTTATGAACTTACAAGAGCTCACCTATGAACTTGCATTAACTCACCTATGATCTTGCATTACCTCCCGTATGAACTGGAATCAGCTCACATATGAGCATGCATTACCTTCTTTATGAACTTGCAATAGCTCCATCTATGGACTTGTATTAGCTTGCCTATCAACTTGCATCAATTCCCCTATGAACTTCCATTAGCTCACCTATGAACTTGTATTAGCACACGATGAACTTGCATTAGGTTCATCAATGAATTTTCATTATCAAACCTATTAACTTGCATTAGCTCCTCTATAGAATGGAATTAGATCTACGAACTTGCATTAGCTCACTAATAAACTTGCATTAGCTCCCTTATGAACGTGCATTAGCTCACCTATGCACTTGCATTACTCACCTATGAACTTACCTTGGCTCCCATATGAACTTTCCTTAGTTCACCTATGAACTTGCATTAGCTCATCTAAGATTTGGATTAGCTTCCCTTTCAACTTGCATTAGTTCACCTATGAACTTTCATTAACCCACCTATGGACTTGCATTATCACATCGATGGACCTGCATTAGTTCACCATTGAACTTGCATTATCTAACCTATTAAGTTGCATTAGTTCACTTATGAAGTTGCATTAGCCCTCCTATGAACTGGCATCAGCTTACCAATGAACTTGTAATAGCACACCTATGAACTTGCATTACCTTAGCCATGAACTTGCATTAGCTCACCTATGAACTTGAATTAGCTCCCCCTTCGAATTGCCATGAACTTGCATTAGATCACCTATGAACTTGAATTAGCTCCCCCTTCGAATTGCATTAATTCACCTATGAACTTCCATTAGCTCCTCTATAAACTTGCATCATCTCACCTTTTAACTTGCATTATCTCCACCATCAACTTACATTAGCATGTTTGAGGCAGGAAAACAAATAGTTTCGACGATGTGAGTTCAGGGGAGGCTGAAGTAATTTTCAAGACTTTAAACCCTTTTCTGGGCTAATTTGAAGCCGCGACCTCCAAAAATGCGAGTACTAGTTGAAATTCTTCTCAGTTCGCCCAAATGATGTAATTTTTTATCCTCTTCAAAATTAGGCACTGAATTTTCGAGAAGCGAGTCCGCCCTTGGCTTTCCGCCTCTCCAGTATACGTGTTGTGGGATTGATGTCTCTTGCTCAGTTTCTGATTACATTGAGTATTATAAAACAAGGCAAACTCATGAGATGGATGACAGGCCTAATTCTTCGCCAGGCGAAGCGTAAGAAGAGGCGCAAATATCAAGGAATAACCATATTGGGAAGCGCTCTTAAATGCATGAAAAGCAATAGGGAAAAATGGCAAATTGGGGGAAGGTAAGAGAAGAGGCATGGGGAGAAGGCTGAAATAGGAAGTTTATTTTTATTTAGATTTTTATGAGCCTATTTTTTTCCTTCAAAGAGAATAGACCTTTATTTAAATTAAAATTTGGTATGCATTTAATGCATATGCACAGTCTATTTATTTTTCAAGTAATTTTCATTATGTATTCATAGTCTGGTACCTTTCTAATCTCTCGGTGGTTTGGGGGAGTACAAATAGAGCACTGCTTCCATGCCCTCCCCTGGCATTGCTCTTATGTTGTTCATCACTGAGATTTTTACCGGATTTTCCTATGCAACATTAATTGCAATCTTTACAGTTAATGGAATATACACCCCTTGTGTTGATAAACCAAACCACTGAGAGGGGCCCCCCAAGCACTGAGAAATAGGCAAGATGCCCTTCGGGTATCCTGCCGAGGAACTTCTAGCGCTAAAACCATGAAGAGCTGCCGAAGACTGCCAGTGCCTACCCGTTGTATATGATGCGATGGGAAACCCGACGCCTGATGCAAATATACGAGGGCAACCGCATCCAAGTGAAAGACGCAGCTAAAGAAGTAAGACCAAACTGTAAAGATCAACACATTGAACGTGAGTAGAATGAGAAGAAGGGTTAGAGAAAGGGAATATATGATAGTAAGAAACCTTGCAGATGGATTAAGATTACTGTATAGTGTAGCAGGAGAAAATGTAAGAGTGGAGTTGGGATACTCCTGATCAGTGAGTGATGTGAAGGAAACATGTAGATGTTGAGAAGAGCTGTAGCCGCATGAGTGTTAAGGTGAAGCTCGGAGAAGTTTTAAGTGTGGTAAGGGACTATGCACCACAATCTGTGAATATGGAGAAGAAAGCTTTGGCAGAAATATGGATGAAGTGCAAACTTCATAGGCGAGATTTAAACGGACATTTCGCTAGAGAATGGAGTGTAATATCCAGAATACATGGAGGAAGAGGGCTGGGAGAGTGGACTGACTAGGAGGAGAGTAGTATAGATAAGGCAGTGCGTTTTAAAATGTCAATTTCTAACACTTTATTTATAAAGGTAAACTATATAACATATAAGGGGTGGAAGAATAGAGAGTAATTGACTTACTACTGATTAGAAGAAAACTTCTAAAAGAAGCAAACTATTGTAAAGTTTTAAAGGGGGAAGATTGGGAATATTGAACATTGATGTGGAGGGAGACTTTATGATGAGGAGAGAAAGAAGAAGAAAGCAGAAACTAGACCAGAAGATCATAAGATAGAGATTGAAGGATGAGGGAATGGAAACCTAATTTAAAGAAAGATATTTGAGGTTGATAAAATTAGAGAATGAACTTAATAACTGTTGGTAAGAGAACTGTAAGATGATGGTAAAAATTGTGGAGAAGGCGATGAGTACGTCCTCAGGAAGGGATTCCTCAATTGGGCAAGAAAATGAGGTGGTAAAAAAGAAGAAGTTCGAGAAGAAAAGGAAAGTAAAAATGACTTAGGAGAAAGATAGAGCAGAGGAAAACAAGCAGCTCTGTATACAGACAAATAAGCTTGTAAAAAGTGAGGTAGCGGGGCGTAGTGTGTGTACTAAATGAATTGAATCAGAAACTGAAAAAACCCAGAGTACCAGAAAAGTACCTACAGAATAGCTAAAGCCCTAGATAAAACTAAAAAAATAAAGGACGAAGAAGCCAATGTCATAATAACAAATGAATAGAACATAAAAATAGATGGAAGGATTATTTTGGCATTCTATTAAAAGAAGAAAATCTAAGAAGAGTAAGAGAGGAATGGATGCAAAATGAGATGGAAACGGGGGAAATAAGGAAGCACGAAGTATAGGGGGCACTTGACCGAATTAAAAGAGGAAAACCAGTTCGGCAAGATGGTATACCAGTCGAAGTGAGGAAAGGCTTGGGCGAAGGTGTAGGTATCCTATGTGATTTATAATTAAAATATACCATCAAGAGAAGATACCGAATGGCTGGAGAAAGAGTCTCTTGGTTACACTCTAAACCAGTGTTTCCCAAACTTTTCCAGCACGTGACCCTTTTCAGTAGTACCGAACCTACCATGACTCCCACCTTTATAAGTCTTCTGAAGACGTACTAATTTTTAATATCGCAGATACATTTTTTAAAAATATTTAAAAGATTAATCACAGCAGAGAGAGAGAACAAACAATGTTTATTAACAAGGATTGATTTAATCATTTATGATAATGAGGAGGATGTATTTGCTTTTTGATACAAGCAAATCATTACACGGGGCTGCGGGGTGCAAGGTATATCGCATGTCTGCTTCAGCATCCAACCTGTTTCGGGCCTTTGATTTGATATCCGAGAGTCGAGAAACCACTTTCACAGAAAATGAGAAAAGAATGATAATCTTCAGGGCGAATTCACTGGTTTGGGGAAAAGCGAAAAGCATTTTGGCCCAGCAATTAGAACTTCTGAACTGGTGTTGTTCCTGGAACTCCTTTTTTGCTGCGGGTTTTTTTATGAGTTCCAAAAATTCCTCTTGTCTGTCATCAGGAAGATCGCTGAAGGAGTATCTAAAAGGATTGCGGGCAATTAAAGATGTACATTCTCATTTGCATCAATATCATGAAAATAGTGTCTGACCTGTTCTTGCAGGATTAACAAGTGTTCCTTGATATCTTGTTGCAACTCCTCTGCACTGGTTATTCACCCACGACTTCATTCAGACGTTGGAAGGAAGCTACATTTTCCCTCTTGACCTTCCTCTCCCAAAGAGCTAACCTGTCGAGAAAAGCCTCGATGGCATCTGTGTGCATTATGATGGTGGTATATGGGCCTTGTAGTTGCCAGTTGAGTCCATTCAAAGCTTCGAACACATCTACCAAGTAGGCAAGACTACACTTAAACAGAAATAACTGCAATTCATCGAAGAACTCAAATACACGAGCGAATACCAACTAACATGTGTAGAAGAGAAGGTCTTGATGGGTAGAATCCATGTCTTGGCACCACTGACAAAACAGCTTTGTATTGCGTGCCCCTCCTTTGATATGATTAACGATGCGTATCACATTTTCTAACGTGACTTTGAGACTAGCAGGAAGCGTTTTGTAGGCAAGAACCACACGGTGGATCAGGCAGTGTGTTGTAGTGACATCAGGGGTTTTTTCTTGATCAGAGTCACAAATCGTGACTTCGAGCCGAACATGCTGTGAGCTCTGTCGGTACAGACACATACCAACTTTGCGCTCGAGAGCCTTACCACTTGGAAGAAGTTGTACACTATATTCATAACATCTTCAGCCTTTGTAGTTGTTTTCAGTGGGCTGCAGAAGAAAAACTCCTCCTACACCTGATTTTCAAAGATGAACCGAGCATATATCAAAAGCTATGGAATCTGTTCGACGTCTATAGTCTCATCAAGTTGGATGCGAAGAAGGGAGAGAGTCAAATTTTCTCCATCACCCAAAGTTTGATGTCCTGAGATATGTCATCGATGCGTTTCTTAATTCTGTCATCTGAGAGATTTATCTGATTAAGCCTTATGACACAGTTCTGATCGAGGACAAGACAAACAGCCTCACCATGCAAGGTTTAACGATCGTCTCTCCAAAGATCTGTAGCTTCTTTTGTTTCGCAATAAAAATGGAGATCTTGTACGAGGCCTCAACGATCTTGCTGTGTTGAAAGAGAACTGTTCCTTCATTTAATCTCGGCCGCTTGACCTGTTCTTCTCTGATTTTGAAGTAGGCCAAATCCTTGGTGGCTAGTCCGGATGAACTTTGGCAAGGTGCTCCTTCAGCTTGAAGGGCTTCATGCCCTCGTAGGCAAATGTCTTTTTGCTGATGACGCACTGTGCCAAGTGAGCGTCTGTGTTCAGGATAGATGAGAAGCCAAAGTTGAGAAAGCTGTCGTTGTATGTGCGTTTCTTTAACATCTGAAAAACAAAATATAAAGCATTAAGAACGAAAATAGTCGTACGACAAAAGATAAATTAAAAAAAAAACTAACAAACTTCCTAAATACAGTGGTTGAACGACCTCGTGTACTACAAGTCCGCGTACAGTACACCGTACTAAGAAGTTAACTTTGAGGAAAATGAATTTGGTGGATACGTGACTCTCACTAGAGGGGTTGTAAATTTTCTCGTTCATACTTCTTCAATTCCAATCATACTGGCATACATGAACGTAACTCAAAATAATCATGCACATTATTAAGGCAGATTACATTAAATCTAAGTGGTGTTTATAGAAGACGGGTAAAAAAATGAGTGCCAAACACTTTAAAACACAGTAGGCCAAGTACAGTGGGATGAGGTTGAAATTTACACATGTTTATACACTATCAGACTAGCTTGTGTAACTTCCATTAGTGCTGAGGCATATGCCATTATACCTGTTTTATAAACAGCGAGAGGCTTCGTACGAAACGATAAACAACAATGGCTGATGTACCCATAATGCACTAGTGTTCTGCGCATGCGTTTAAGCCAGCGCCGAGACTGAAAACTCAGCCCCGTTCCGTCAATCTGAATGTACAGTTGGACCCTCTATGCCCTATGAGGTCATGAGCCTTTTGGGGGGATCCCTGCTCTATACGAAAAAAGGAGACATAAATGTGCGAAAATTATCGGGGAATTAAACTGATGGCTCATAATATTAAGGAGACAAGGGTGAATAAGTAGTTTGAATTCATGCCGGGAAGAGGAACCACACGTGATTTTTGCATCGATTTGGTCATAGAGAAATAGTGTAAAAAAAAAATAATAATAATTGCACGTAATGTTTGTTGATCTAGCTCAGGGGTGGGCAACGTTTTTAAGTGGGTGTGCCAAAATTGCCCAAATCTTTGATACAAAGTTTTCTCACGTGCCAATAATTGACCAAAACACAATAAAAAGACATAAAATTAAAGATATTCTTATATTCATTCTTAAACACGTATGATGCCTAAAGATTACAAGGAAAAGATAGTTATTTTACCTAAAAAATTACATATTATATTAAACAGAATTGAATCTTTACGATTTTAAGAGGAAAACAACAAATCCAAACTAGAGAAAGATAAATTGTGGAGTTTTTATTTATTTACCATCAATGAGACTTCTGCTTCTGCATCAATGATAAAAGATAATTTATAAGAGATTGTAAACGATGCGGTTGCTATATAAAAGAAGTTAGAGACTCATTTACTTAGTTTTCTTAAGTTAAGCATTTGGCTTCGCGTGCCGGTAAGAAGCCGTTGGCGTGCCACTTTTGGCACGCGTGCCAAGGGTTGCCCGGGCCGGATCTAGAGAAACCCAATGATCGAGTACCCAAGTAGGAAGTTTGGATGTACATAAGAGGAAAAGAAGTTTCGGAAAAGTAAATAAAATTGATAAAGGACATGTAATAAGGTGTAATTACTCAAATGATAAGCAATGTGGGTGTTTCAGAGAAGTTTGAAGTAAAAGTCTAAGTCTGAGAGCAGCAATAATTCCGCCTTAGGTACCTTTATTTTTTTATTTTTTAATGCATTGTAGGCGCGGACAGAGGGCGGTGCTAGGGGGCTAAAGCGCACCCCCCCCCCCCTCCGCCTAAATTCATACCAGTTTATGTTTAGATTTGTTTTTCAAGCCATACTTATATTCTGCTCCCATAAAGAGTTATGTAATAATATAGAATATATATACAAACAGTTTTTAAACCGTTGCGATCGAATGTATCTTATATGATACATGTCTAAAATACAGGGAAATCTATAAATCATTATTAAATTCAGTATTATACTTTAGCTGAGGTACAAAAACTACAATAAACTGGAATTCAGAATTTTCTGTTGTGGGGAACAAATCGGATGTGAGAGAGTTAGGGTTTACTCCTTTATGAGATGCTGTTATTTATTATCAATACTGTCTATTATAACCCTTATTAATGCGCTTTTTTCAGAGGGAGGAATTCAGGTTTGACCCCCCAAAAAAAATATTTCTCCTGGATCCGCCACTGATGCATTGTACTGATTGACGATAGTAAAGGAGTGGAGAGGTAATTGGAGCAGTGGATATAGGCATTGTAGATCGAGTAATGAAAACTAGTAGGAGGAAAACAGAGTAATGTTCAGTGGAGAAGATCAGGTAGGTGAAGTAAGATTTGGACAAGATACGTGGAAGAGTGTGAAAGCGTGTTGTGGAGGGTGTAAAGTTGAATCTATATGTAGAAATAAACCTCTACTGCAGGGGCGTGGGGTAGAGGTGTGGCCTATGGAGAGGGCAGAGGAAAAGAAAAATAAAGTTGGCTGAAAGGAAAATGTTGCGATGGTTGTGTGGAGTGATAAGGATGGATAAAATCAAGAACAAAAGATGAGAGTAAAAGTAGTTTAGATACCGAAAAATTACAGAGGTCTGGGTGAGTTATGGGAAGAGAGGAAGACAAATTGGGTGAATAATGATAAATAGGGAGGTGGAGGGGAGAAAGAGGAGAGGAAGGCTAATATTAAGGAGGTGGAAGGATAAGATAACACAAGATTTGCGCGACAGAAGATTAGCGGAAAAGGCGGGGTTCGATTGGAGGATGTAGACACGGTTGAGATGATACAGCCATCTTATATGAAGATAGGGAAAAGCTTGCAAGAGGACAAGAAGACATCTCCTGCTTTCATACATTATATTCGCTTCCGTTCCCACTATAAAATTCTTCTCATCACTTACAAGGCCCTAAACCTCGAGGCTCCACCTTATCTCTCGTCTGCCCTCTCTCGTCGTCAAACTCTTCGGGCACTCCGGTCTAACCTCGCTCTCATCCTGAACACTCCTAGTTCTGTCCTCTGCTCCATGGGTGACCGTTCCATCTCAGTCCTTAAAGTTGGAAGTTATTTTAAGCCCAAAACTTTGTTATTGCTCTTTCCTTTGTGATAATGTGCACCACCATGTAGAAAAGTACAGTTAGCATCCCTTAATTGGTCCTGAACTGTTGGGAAAACTTGCTTTTCCTGCCGAAGTCCGATCCTCTCCCTCCCTTGCTACTTTTAAACGTCTCCTGAAGACTCATCTCTTCAGAATTCCCTTTTCTCCCCTGTAAACTTCCTCTACACTCGCTACACAACCTGCGCTCTGGGAGGGCTAACAGCCCTGAAAGGCGCATTTTATTATTATATTTAATTAATAATTTACCTAAGAATTTTGATATGCAATAACAACATATCGAATTGTTTTGATAGAAGATTTTAAATTTCTAAATGCTGCCATAACCACTTTGAGGATGAGTGTATTAACCGTCTCAGATGATCATTTTATACAAAAATGATAATAAAGAAATAAATATAAACTAAAAACCTCCTATGCGGGCCATTTTCACAGGCTTGTACAAATTTCCTACCTTTATTAAAACAATTATGTATAAATATTGTCCTTACAAACCAGAATTAGTTATGTAAATTATTGAATAACAATAATAGTAGGTGTATATTTCATCAATTGTAAAGATTGCAATAAATGTTACATAGGACAATCTGGTAAAAATCTCAGAGATAAGCAACCTAAGAGCAATGCCATGGCAGGGCATGGAATCAGTGCTCTATTTGTACTCCCTAAACCACCAGGTGATTGGGAGGGTACCCGAATATGAATACATAATAAAAATAACTTAGAAAGAAATCGACTGGAATGTACGAGTATGTCCATTAAATGCATACAAAATTTCAATTTAAATAAGGTCTATTCTCTTTGTATGAATAAAAATTGAAATAAAAATAGACTTCCTCTGGCAGCTTTCCCCTCATAGCCTCTTCTTTTGCCCTCTACAAATTCCGTATTCTCCTCTATTACTTTTCATGCATTTAAGAGTGCCTCCCAATATGTTTATTCCTTGATAGGTTCTTATTAAAGACGAAAACGCTCGGAATATGCATTTCCTCATCCTACTGTTTAAAAATAATATTTATGTATATGCGCCTGTATGCGAAAGAGGAGGGCATGCAATCTTCAGCTCTCCGACTTAAAAATATCAATCCGTTCATCCATCGGCATGAAAGAAAGGAAAGGAGGTGTGGGCGCGGGTACACACGTTCCGACGCACACCTTTCCAGGCCAGATCCCAAAGCTTAATTTGAAAAAGTTTTCCTCGGACGCGGTGTCGTCATTGAATTGGTGATGAATGCGAAGAAAATTACTTCGAAACTGACCAGAAACAAAACGGGTCGCTCGTAGTCCGTGGAGGGGAGTTGATGACACGAGGGGAAATCGACTCACAAATTGAGGCCGAGAGTCGCGAGAGTCGAATTTTTCTCTCTATTCGGCCTCGTCTTTTTTTTCTGATTTAAGCCGACCGATGGAAGTCGAATTGGCTGATCTACAGGGACGGCAGAGGACTCCGCATTTCAGTAACGCCTTCTTCAACGGGTTTTCTTATCGAAAAAGAAAGCCATACTATGTATATATAGGGACCTTAGAAAATGGAAAATATCTCAATTATGAATTTATCTCAACCATTTTTCTGAAAAATTGTCTTTAGACTTCTTTCAAGGATAGCAACCAAAATTTTGCGACTTTTTTTGTCTGAAAAAATAGGCTTCAGACTTCTTCCAGGAATGACAAACAAAATTTTGGCACTTTGCCGGCAATTGTCTAAAAATAATAGGCTTGAGACTTCTTTCAAGGATAGCAAGCTAAATTTTGACACTTTTTGTCTGAAAAAATAGGCTTCAGACTTCTTTTAGGAATGACAACCAAAAATTTTCACTTTGCCGGCAATTGTATAAAAATAATAGGCTTCGGACTTCTTTCAAGGATTGCAACCTAAATTTTGACACTTTGCTGGCAAATGTCTCAAAAAATGGGCTACATGCACACTTCTTTCAAGGATGGCAACCAAAGTTTTGTCACTTTGCCTGCAATTTTCTGAAAAATAGGCTTCAGAGACGTTTCATGAATGGCAACCAAAGTTTTGCCACTTTGCCAGCAATTTTCTGAAAAAATAGGCTTCAGAGAAGTTTCATGAATGGCAACCAAAGTTTTGCCACTTTGCCAGCAATTTTCCCCCAAAATAGGCTTCGCTCTTCTTTCAAGGATGGCAACCAAAATTTTGCTGCTTTGCAGGCAATTGTCGTAAAGTTCCGATGGCAGTTGTCGTACAGTCCTGATGGCAGTTGTCGTAAAGTCCTGATGGCAGTTGTCGTTACACTCATCATTTTGATAGTTCAGGTCTTGGCCTCTTCCAAAAGTGGTGAAGTAATTATAACAGTAAAATGATGTTAAGTAGGTCGGGTCGGGTAGACAAAGTTGTGAAATAATATGGAAGTGTTAGGTATGCAAAAAAACTACAGAGCTACCTGGAGATCAGACTAATCACTATTAGTTAAGTACTACTATTGTGTAGTAGTATTATTACTCCGTTCTTGACTTTTCTCTTCCCGCCGATCACGGCGGGGCGTCGAGTCTCACGCATGAATGAAGGCAGTTTAATCCTCGTCATCTTGCTCATAGCCAATTCACACCACCGTTTTCTTTCACCTCTTTTATTCGCACATGCAACGCATCACTCTTCCATCTTTCGGAATCCAGCTAAGAATGTTTCAGTGCGGACAGAAGGTTTATGTCCGCACTCCCCTTAAGCTGAACGCATGACTCTCCCTTGAGCAACAATAAGGTCTCAAACTCACAGGCTGATCGCAAACACAAGTACTATCGTTTTCCTGCCTCCCCTCCCTTCTTACGAGACAGGTCACTAGTCTCTTTGGACTTACTAGTGATTGTCCATCTATTCTTTATGTTGGTTTCATTATCCTGGCCTTAATAAATAAAAGAAAGGCGAATAGAGGCAAATGTACGAACACTCTTGTGGTAACGGATGGCAAAGTGAACTAAAAATTTCAGGAATTACAAAAAAAATGAGACAATATTAAGAAGCAGAGTGAAAATGTGAAAACGAGAGATTTCTGAGTCAAATAAATGTGCGGCAGAAGAAATCGGATTGATTCGAAGAATCGGTGCCTCATATGGTAAACCCACGTCGCCCCAGCTGAGGCCGTTGTTCGCGTCCCGATCGACGGGGGATCTCAACGTACCTCGACGATTTAATGATCGTTGGCGATAGGAATGTTCGTATGTAGAGTACAGTGTAAGTACATAAGACATTTGGGGGAAATCGTATAGTTGTTATTTTTAACGAACAGAATAGGACACGTAGCTGGACAAGTTTAGGTTTAGGAAAGAAATTGGTTCTCAAATTAAGTAGTAGATGAATAGGATAAGCTAACTAGTCATGTGTTAGAAGCTTCCTCCTTGCGGAATTTTGAGAATAGACTTTGATAGATTTATGGATATGGATTTTAGGTTGGAGTGAACTAGACGATGGGAACAGGAGCTGCCTCGTATAGGCTATTGATTAGCCTTTATCAAACTCCTTACCTTTTTGTTCTTATGTTAAAATGAGGATGTTGTTTAGTAAACTTTGAGTAAAAGAGCCCCTATATTCATGTTATGGTTTAGCCAGCCTTTCTGCTTTGTTAACATTTATAACGCTGTTAACATAATTCCATTAAACCATATTCAAATATCCCTCTAGTAGCTGTGGCGTTAACTATATGTGAGGGGCGAAAATTCGACGCCCAAATTAAATTGATTGATGTCGTGTAAGAGACGAAGAATCTTAATCAATTTGATTACTTTTCTTTGCTATTAGTTTGTAGAGTCAAAAAAATCCTACCTTGAAGAATTTCAGTCCATTTTTTAATGGGTTAGGTCTTGTTTCTAGATCTGAAACCTAATTTAACCAATCACTCCTAACTCAATTTTAGCCTCAAATGTCCTTGGAATTGATCTTTACAAACTCAATCATATTCATATTTTTCATAATTTTTAAGATCATCTTCAGTCAATTTAAACACTCTTTAGTCGTTTATTCTATCGCTTCAGGGATGTTCTGGTGAGATCTTTTTTATTTTCAGTCTTGGTTCGCTTTCTGTACAGTCGTAGGTGTATAAGGGTGCCATAGATTCCAATCAGTTGAGGTTGACTTGCTTCTCTGTCACAGCTGACCTATTTTTCTAGCCATGATTTCTCTTTCTGTTCTCTCGTTTCTTTCTTCCGTTGTTTGTTATTCATTCTCTCCCTGAAAGGGAAGGAGAGGGAATGACTTGAATTATTTTTATTTAGTGTGGGAGGAACGGTTTTTCCACACGTATTTTAAATAGAATGAGGCCGTCATGTAAACAGATAATTATTATATAAATTCTCTAAATCTTATTTAAATTACGTCATTAATCCATCGATTCATTTGAGTCATTTCTTATGAGTCTAATTTAGTCATTTAGTCGTATTGGCAGCAGCATATTAGGCGTGGGCCGCCGTCCGCGTGGTCAATGTTGACGTTTTGGTCTTTTATAAACCAGATCTGGTTTATTTTGAAGTAATTTAGTTTATTTTTTAAAAAAATTGATTTATGTTTTGTTTTTGTTTTTTTTTATATTTTTATTCATCTAGTCCTTTTTATGTTTTAATTTTTTTTTTTTTTTTAAATGGCCATAAATTATTAATTGAATACCTAAATTTCGTGACTGATTGCCACGCATTTATGCCTCAATAGCTTACAAACGTAAGTCGTAAGTAAACGTTTAATAATCACGCAGTTGCGCCATATTAGTGGAAAGTGCTTCAAAACAATCTGCGAAAAACTTGCTAGTGCATTATTATTGATAGATAATATTTATACATCCCATACAACAATACCAAAACAATCAAATTACAATCGAGTTACAACCAAAAATTTACAAAAGAATGATTAAAGGACTCTTTTTGTAAAGACTGGTTGTTAGAACTGCCAAATGATGTGACTAAATCATATTGCAAAAATGGAGACTCTCATTTTGTGCAAGATATGCAGATATCAAGCAACATGCTAATACAAAGAAACATTTATGTCATGGCTCTCTCTCTCTCTCTCTCTCATCGTATGCAAAGTTAGATTTTCCTAAGAAAACACACCTACAACAATACCTTTTTGGCAGAAGCTAGATATGCTTTATTCATTGCTGAACATTGCTCTATTACCATTTATAATCACATGACTAATGTCTGTAAAAAGGCATTTTCAGATAGTAAGATTGCTGGAGACATTAAGCTTCATCAGACAATGTGTACCTCTATAATAAAACATGGTTTATATCCTCATTTTATAAATGAATTGAATGCTGATATTGATGAAGCCGGTTACAGTATTCTCATAGGTGAATCTACAGACATCAACATTACAAAGTATTTAGGTATAGTCATAATTTATTTTAACATGTCGCAAAAGAAAATAGTGTCAACATTTCTTGCATTAGCTCCAATTGAAGAATGCTCAGCTGAAGCACTAGTAAGTGTTGTAAAATCTACTCTATAAAAGTACAATTTAGATATCAAGAAATTAACTAGGATAGGAACAGACAATGCAAATGTCATAACTGGTGTCAACTGGTGTCAACTGAAAGTGAAGCAACCTTCTTTAATATTTATAAGATGTATGTGCTATTCTCTACAATTAGCTACCTCAAAAGCTGAGAGAGACACACTTCCTCGGCACTTATATTTTATAGTTAGTGACACTTGTAACTGGTTTTCAAGATCACATTCAAGACAACTAGCTTATAAAAACTTTATAGTTTGATTAATGATGAACACAGTCCCTTAAAAATAGTTAATGCATGCAACACACGATGGATATCAATTGCATCTTCTGTGAATCGAATCTGTGATCAGTGGGTTGAACTAAAATGCCATTTTGAAATTGCTCGAAAGGTCGAAAGATGTTACAATGCAGAAATAATGTATAATGCTTATGCTGATAAAAAGAATTGGTATATTTTTATATTTGAAAAATATTTTGAATGAAATAAACAGAGTTAATCTTAGTTTTAAATCAAATACTGCTTGTCGTAGAATTCTTTCTGATAAAAACCCTACTTACCTGACACCACTTTTATTTAGTGTCGTAGAATGCCCCCCCTTTTTTTGTTCTATTCTAAGAGTGCTAAGAGTGTCTAATATATATTGATATTATAAGAATATCTTAAAGAACAGAGCTGTTACCAAACACGTAAGGATATAAAAGAAACGCCCACTAATTCACCAAATAAACTTATATTTTATCTTTAACCATTGAATACACAACCTTTATACATTAACTACAGCAATACTCTAAATATTATTATAAACAAGAATTAATTAAATTAGTTTCCCCACAAAAATTGGTTAACGTTTTCTCTAGACAAAACAATAATATAAGAATTAGGCTTACGGACTCATGTGGAGTTTAAAGGCCTCAGAAATGTTATTGACTCACGACGCGTGCCGGATGTCCAGTTGTAGATAGGCGAAATTCCACGGTCGTTTTGGCGAGGGTAGCAGCTGGGGGGTCCATACGTTCTTCCGGGGGGGTGGAAGGGTTCTTCAAGGACGAGAACCAATACGGTGCCTTATGCAACACCTAGGCAGTCGTGGTCTCTCTGGCGAGAGTGAGTCGAACTTGTTTCTTAAATCAAGTTAACTAGGTGTGCGGTGTGATCACCGAGTAACGAGCTCGAGGAGGAGCTTTTCTGCTTCGTTACTTATTTCCTTATGGACGAGGACTGAACTCGGGGAGGGTCTTCTTAAAGGGCGAGGATAACGGAGGGGGGTTTCTCTGGCGAGAATAAGTTACTTAAAGTTTGGTGTGGCCACCGAATAACGGGCTCGAGGGGGAGCCTTTTCCTTCTTCTTTTCTTAATTGCTCAAGGCGAGGAATACCCCTGGTGTTTAAGGTGCACCAGGATATGAGGAGTCTCTCTGGCGAGAGTAAGTTGAACTTACCAAAGTTAACTTATCGTTTGGTTTGATGACCAGGGACTTAGCTCGAGGATGAGCTTCTTCTTAGCCCCTTAAGGTAGGTAGCCCTGCCTCTCTTGCAGGGTACTTCTTGGTCTGGCGACCCAAGTAAACTACCTCTCTAGTCTCGGTAGTTCGGTTTGATCCGAAGACTTCGTCACCTAGAGACCGACGTATACTACCTCCTTCTTCTTTTCCTAATTCCTCAAGGACGAGGAATACCCCTGGTGTTTAAGGTGCACCAGGATATGAGGAGTCTCTCTGGCGAGAGTAAGTCGAACTTACCAAAGTTAACTTATCGTTTGGTTTGATAACCAGGGACTTAGCTCGAGGATGAGCTTCTTCTTAGCCCCTTAAGGTAGGTAGCCCTGCCTCTCTTGCAGGGTACTTCTTGGTCTGGCGAGCCAAGTACACTACCTCTCTAGTCTCGGTAGTTCGGTTTCATCCGAAGACTTCGTCACCTAGAGACTGATGTATACTACCTCGATTTTCCTCAGAGTTCCTCATTTATACCTCGTCACCCCACTGGAGGAGTGGTAAGAGGGGGGGAGGGGCTTGAGGGCGGCCCCAGGAGAGTTCTTTTTCCAAACGGTCTTTCCCACGAAGTCAAACATCGGCTCCTCATTAGCCTTCGAGATTGGGAGAAACACGTCTCCAATTTCTTATTTGACGTGATACTGGATCTCACTCTCCTGGGGGAGATCTTACATTTTGACCTTTAGGGTCTTGTCTTTCATGGCACCGAGTTGTGCCACGTTGTGGTTACGCTTTAGACTCGCCGATGCCTGGGGCGGATGTCCTTGCGGTAACCGCCTTGGGACTGCCTCACGAGAGAACGGGGGGGGGGGGAAGTGACCATTCCCCTACACTGCTGATTCAAGTAAATTAGTAGAAGGCCTTGTTTTCTTTATAAAAAGTCTTTTAAAGCAAATATAAACTCATACAAATCAACTTGATACTTTTACTTGCAACATGGCTGAAAATCTATATCCAAATCCATATTTAGGCTATGAATCTGAAAAAATATTAAGGGAATTGAATCTTAATGAAGAAGAAACTAATGTTATTAAAAGTACATAGATGCAGAATGTTTTCTATCAAACTCGTCAAAGAAATTAGTCAGAGTTCCTGAAAATGTTGAAATCTTGAAAAAAAAGTCCACTTTTTCAGTTTCAAATGCCTTAAATGCATCAAAAGGACCTATAAGAGAATTTCTTGAAATATTCCACATAGATTAAAATTATATAAAACATAGAACGTCAATGGAAAACTTTAACTCTTGATTAATGCGTCAATGTCAAAGACACCCAAAAAACTCTGGGTAGAAGTTTCATTGCATGTAGATGCTAATGGATTTAATCCTTTCAAGAATTGGCAGTCTTTGCCAGAAAGATTCTTACCATACCGCACTAATAGCTGGAGTTAAGCGAGTCTTTAATATAATGAACAATGTAAAATGTAAGCAAAGAAATAAAATGGGGCATAAACTTCTAGTTGCAATTTTAACAATTCGTGCTTAGCTAAAGAGAGTTGCAAAGGATTCCCATACATTTATTATCACAGACAGTTTTGAAAAAACAATGAAATTTTCTTCTCAAAAACTTAGAAAAGAACGAGGAAATTTAAGAAGAAAATTTAGAAAAAGCATTAGTTCAATTTAGTTGTTAACCAATTTTAATAAAAAGGTTGTTTTTTAATAGTTTTTTTTATTTTTTAGTTTGGTTCATTTTATTCTTTTTCTGAACCTTTATCTGGTTATATTTGGTATCATGAAAGTGGCAACCATTAGCGTGGCTTAGCTTAGTTTTCCTCACCGTCTGAGATGAGTATGGTATAGTGTGATCTACAAATGAAATAAATATCATTCGAAAGTAAACATTTTACAGTTTTATTTATTTTTTTCGATAGCCTAGATACAAAATCTGTACTTACAAAAATATGAGCGATTTATCTCCTACAATCATATATTATTTGTTGGACATGCAACGTGTTTTCATCGCAGAAGAGATGATCAAACATGGCTCGGGAGTTGACACTCAACGGTTTTTAATACAGCAATAAGGTCAGCAAAGGACCATACATAGATGGATAAACGATTCGCATATTTTCGATGGATGGAAACACGGCTAAATCAAGGTCATGCATAGACGCAAGTCTGGGCGCAGCAAAGGTTTACGAACCACTGAATATATTGATTCAGTCGCAAATCAGCTTGAAACAGACACCAATAAATCTTTGAAACGAATATCAGCTATGACTAGAATCAAAGGGTAGATCATTTGGAAAATAATAACATTGGATTTGAGAATGAAGTATTTGAATAATAATTATCCTAAGTTGACTGTTAGATTTAGTGTCTTTAGAGAAAAAGGGACTTAAAGTGTTTCGACTGATGGTTCTGATGTGAGCGGAAGTTTGCTTGAAGGATTATAAGGGATGGTTCCAAGGTCGGATATGTAGATACGAGGAGCGGTCAATAGTTTTTGCAATTCGGATATAAGGAAACGAGATATGAGGAAAAGTGGTTTATTATTATTAAATATAACTAACCTCGACTTCAATGCACTTGTGCCACTTGTCCCTGAAGCTTCGAATTCCCGACTGCTGTTCAATCCACTCCTGGACGACGAGCTAGACATCTTCATCGTCCACAAACCGGCGCTCACGCAGTGCAGCCTTGAGCTGGCGGAATAAAAAGTAGTCGCTAGGGGCCAAATCTGGACTATAGGGGGATCGTTAAGCTCTTTGAATCCGCACTCGCGCAGGGCAGCTTGCGCAACTCTGGCCTTGTGGACAGGTGCATTGTCGTGGAGGAGCGGGACACCACGTGTCAACTTGCCGCGCCGCGCCGCTTCTGACGGATACACTTCTTCAACCCAGCCAGTTCCTCGGCGTAATATTGGCCTGTGATGGTCTTTCCACGAGGCGCCTAGTCCACCATCAACACTCCCTCAGAATCCCAGAAGATGGTGGCCATGATCTTCCCGGCTGAGGGTTGGGTCCGGAACTTGATGGGGATCAGAGAGCCCCTGTGCTTCCACGCCATGCTTTCGAGCTTGGTCTCGGGATCCCAGTGATGGGCCCACGTTTCATCACCTGCCATTATGCGTAACTCGAATTCCGCCGGGTCTTGGTTGTACAAGAGCAGCAGCTCCTCCGAACTTTGACGCCGTTGAGGTCGATCATGGGGCGTTAGGTTTCTAGGGACCCAACGGGCAGAGACCTTGGTCATGGCCAAATTATCGTGGATGATGTTGATAACACTTCCATGTCAGATTCCAAGTTCTCGCTCGATTTCTTCGACCTTCACCCGTCGATTTTCGGGGATCCTCCTCTCCACACGGGCCACATTGTTCTCGTTGGTCACGTCTGGTGGGCGTCCTGGACGGGGGTCATCTTCAAGGGACTCACGACCATGGCGGAACTCCCTATTCCAGCGAACAATGGTTGCATAGGAAGGGGAGGTGTTGGTGTACACTGCAACCATGCGTTCATGGATCTCTTTTGGATTCTTGCCTTCCTTGGTCAAAACTTGATCACTGCGCGGTGCTCAACCTTCTCCATTGTTGAAATATTTGTGACTAACGATCTGCAATCAGCTACTGCTTCTTAAATAGACGAGAGAGGAGCGTGCGGCTGCAGGTCCTGACTTGTCATAACTTGTCCTAACACCCTCACAAACAGCCATCCCCCTTCCTGTGTTTTGCCCTACCGATTTCGCAAAACTTATTGACCGCCCCTCGTTGGAAGAGAAGCGTTCCAAGGTCGGATATGTAGATAGGAACAGAAGCGTTTGTGCCATCCCCTGTGATAGTATAATTTCCCTCCCTTCAAAAGTGAGAGGTCGCAAACGAATCGAACTATACGATTGTAGCGAATGTCTATAAAGCCGAACGTCTGAGGGGAGTGGTAAACCCTTTAATCGGGTTCGGGACGGAACTCTCACCACCAACGATTTTAATCATAATTAAGTTGAAAACTGGAATGAAATGTTATCTTAAAGGTGCACTACTCTATAAATCTCTAAACAACAAACAATTCCCAAACTGGAAATCTCTAAAAATATAAAGAAAAACAAGCTAAACCTGGTCTGCCTGCACTTCACAGACACAGCATCGATCTATGGCCAACGGTGTTTCCTGCTCTGTCAACGGGCTTTTGGTCTAAACCCATTTTAAAGGTTTCCAGTACATATCACCTAATAATTTACTCAGGTTTGATTTTCAGATCCATTCTTATTTTCTAGCCTAAAACCAAATAAAAAAAAACTTATTTTTGTTTACTGGGTTTTACGAGCCAGTAGCTATTTCTACGGGCAAAAGATTAAAATAAAACATCTATTTTAGAAAGAACTTAGATAAAACTTTCGATATACGAAAAAAATAATACCTCCATTATAATCAATTTTCTAATTTTTTTCGGAGTTTCACCATTTGTAATTCCTTTTCAATTCCAAAAGATTCGATGATCATATTTATTTTCAAAAACCTTAATTTTCTTTTAAATTTTGAATAATTAAAATAACAAACATGGTCATTCTCATTTTTTTTTTAAATATCCCTAAAGTTTTCCAAGTTAAAATATATCATAAAATATCCCGAAATTTTCCCAAGTTAAAATATTGTGTTATGGAAGATTATGGATTACAATCACGGTAAATCATATTTGTCCGGAAATAGAAAATGAAAAAATGCATATTGGACGATATTTAGCTACGCCCACTTGGTTTGAATTCATTCAAAAATCCCCACCCCCACAAAAAAGTGCCACCCAAGACAAATCCCCTCCAATGCAATGGTTATGAACTTTCGTGGAAATAGATGAAAAGGTATAAGATTTGAATGAGAAGTATTGGGGGGTGGGTGCATGGTAAGTAGAGCAATGCAAATGGTGTAATTGTGATTACATATGTAGGAGTTAATGATTTTAAGAAAGTAGGTTCAGTAGAATTACGTGAGAGGTATAATATGTTGCTTGGAAAGAGGAAAGAGTAGAATAAAAGGTATTGTACCTCATTTCTTCCGAGGAGAGATGTTGGAAAGAAGAGTTGGTTCGTGCAATTGGGATAAATGCATGTATGAGAGGGAAGGTTTGCTGTGTAGACTAGGCATTATGTTAAGAAAGAAATGCATGCGATGGGTGAAATGCATTTTAATTTGCCTTACTGAGTAATGCAAATTTAGATTTAATGTGCCTTACTGAGTGAACCTTGATTAAGACAATTCTAGATTTAATTTGCCTTATTTATTCCTGATTAAGGCAAATTTAGATTTAATTTGCCTTACTGAGTGAGTCCTGAGTCAGTCCGATTTAGATTTATATTTCCTTAATGAGTAAGTACTGAGTAAGGCAAATTTAGATTTAATTTGCCTTAATACCTACTGATTAGGGCAAATTTAGATTTAATTTGCCTTACTAAGTGAGTCTTGAGTTAGTCCAATTTAGATTTATTTTCCTTACTGAGTAAGGCAAATTTAGATTTAATTTGCCTTACTACCTACTGATTAGGGCAAATTTAGATTTGATCTGCCTTACTGAGACCTGAGTAAGCCAGCAGATTCATAATGATCGGATAGTTGAGTGTGAAATTGATGGTTGTGATTTATATTTGTATGAAAAAGAAGCAATTTAGGTCATATATTAATTAATATATGTAAAGAATACTTATACCGACCATTCCATTGATATGAAAGATGATAATAGGATGAGTCGGTGTGGATTAATATAATGAATGATAAATGAAAATTGGCGGCTTTTCTGTGTCATCAAATTGATAAAGTTTGAAATAAAGGATGAGAAACGGTCGTTATTGCGGATTTTAACTTGTTAATGCAAATTGGGACGATTTCGAATGGAATGGTAAAACTTCTAGACTTTTTATTGATTGGTTCTTAGGACAATTTTCTCCTCTAGTGTGTACAGGATTGGTTGTTAGGATAATTTAACCCTTTAGTGTGTATGTCGTAGAATGACCCACAAACATATATGTTTACTTCTACCCGAAATGAGTGGGCGCTCAAGGTCAAATGAGTGACCTTGGCTCAATTCTAGTCGCGACAGAAATGGGAGAAGAAGTAGGGGATGGAAAACAACCTTCCCAAAATGAGTGTGAGTGATTTAAATAACAAACAATAGAGTGCGGTTGGCCATTACTAAACTAATGAAGGCTGCGGGCTATAAGGCTTATGAAAAAGTAGAAACCAAAATAAACTTTAATAATTTACACAATAAATATTTAGAATGAAATAATGGCAATGGATGCTCGATGTTTACAGTAATCCATCTAACAGAGCTACTTGGAGCGAACAGGGGCGAGTTCTATGTGAATGTCCAGGAGGCTATAGCGAGCCTCGGTACGTATGTGCACAGTTAGGGATGACTGGCAAGGATGCCACAGATGATTCGTCTCGGCCTGGCTTGGGTTCGAAGCTTTGAGAGATAAAACGGGGTACGGTTGGTAATTCGAGTGACTTTAACCACAGGGAGTTTAAACTCTAATACTAACACTAACTGGATGGAGTATTCGTGCCAAACAAAATGTACCGAAACTAAGGGTCGGTCAATTGACTGGGGCTCAGATCCTTCGGTATAATTCTTCTGTTCGGGCTCGTAGGGAAACGGAGCGCGATCGAGAATGAAGGTCTCATTGAGAATAGCAGGCCTAAACTGTCGATGCCCAATTAGGACCAACAATATATAGGGACCAGCCAAAACCATACTGCCTCAGGCCAACGGGGGAAGCTCTCCTTTATCAAACACGGCGCTGAGAGATGGGAAGTACCTCCGCGCGGGTTTCTTGATAACGCTCCGGGAGGCGATAGAGGCGCGCGTTCGACATTCCAATTCCTCTCTTGTCGCTGAAAGCAGTTTGATATTCGGACTGTTCCCACGGCTCTCGCTCGCCGTTGCCTGACCCCGTGGTGTCGACGGGGCACATGGCGGCAAGGAACCTCTATTCTCGACATTGTACACGATTGGTTGTTAGGACAATTTCCTACTTTAGTGTGTACAGGATCCAACTCTTGGTGAAGCGATTTGGATCTTGTTTCGTGTCGGAATACAATAGAAATTAATATTAGAGAATCTCCGAATAAAAGAGAAGATAACACACGGAGATTTACTTTTTGTACTCATCTAAAGATGACATTTTGAAGGTAGTAAATGTAAAGGAGGGAAATTTACGAAGTTTATCGAAAAATTGCACCAGGTTAATTGGGATGAGATTTTTTAATAATAGGATATTTGATATGTAGGAGGAATTTATAACTGTTTGTGAAACTAGTCTAGGACAATGTATACCTCTTAATTAGGAATTCAGAATAAGGACGGTGGAATTACCAAAATCAGAAATAAAATTGGGATTAAATTAAAGTTCTTTTTAGAGCGATTAATCCTTAATAGTCGCGTGGGGTCATTGTGAGCCCACGCGACCTTTATCCCTGAACCTGTCAATAACTACGCCCACAAAAGCTGATTTTTTAACTAAAATTTTAGGCACCATAGTTAATGAAGTAAATTTAAGATAACTATTAGTATTATTAATAGTACACGATAGTTCAATGCAAATAAAAGCTATTTTTTAGAACTTCAGGTTTGACTATGACCATCAAATCGAGTCAAACTTCACAGATAGGAATCATCAAACCATTGGAGGAAGCCGTCCTTTGTAAATAATACCTCCTCCTTCCCATGGTTTGTATCTCCGGTGTCTCGTGGACGTTATTATTATCATTATTATTATGGTTGGTTTTTTTTTCATTTTATATATGAGAAATGCCATGGTCATACTTTGCCAGTGTTTGTACAGCTGAAGGATGGAGTGTGATGCTCACAAACTAGTCCTGTAGTTATAATAATAAAAATAATATTTTTAATAATAACGTCGTTCTCATAAAAAAAAGTGTTTTCATTTGCCAAAAGAGGTATGTTAGTTCACTGGTATAATCTGGAGAGTTCTTTCTAGCCGAGTGGATACAGCGTTGGTCCGCTAACGTCGTGGTACCGGATTCGATCCCGGCATGAGCGGACACGAGCGTCAGCGCACGGAGAGATCTGGCTACCGATTGGTGGACGCGCTGTGCTCACCCCTGTATTCGGGTGAGTAGATCTTACACTTCTCATCACACAATTACAGCACTGCCTTCTTACCTCTCCCGTCTTCGCAGCACAACACACACACACCATTTCTGTGCCAAGGAATCCTGGCGATGGGTATCTTTATCTACATACCTCTGACGCTCTCTGTTCCAAGGAATTCTGTCGATGAGTGTCTATATCCACATACCTCTGACGCTTTCTGTTCAAAGGAATTTTGCCAATGGGTATCTTTATCCACATACCTCTGACGCTCTCTGTTCCAAGGAATTCCACCGATGAGTATCTATATCCACATACCTCTGACGCTCTCTTTTCCAAGGAATTCTGCTGATGGGTATCTATATCCACATACCTCTGAGACACTCTGTTCCAAGGAATTTTGCCGATGGGTATCTTTATCCACATACCTCTGACACAATCTGTTCCAAGGAATTTTGCTGATGCGTATATATATCCACATACCTCCGAAGCCCTCTGTTCCAAGGAATTTGGCCGATGGGTATCTTTATCCACATACCCCTGACGCTCTCTGTTCCAATGAATTCTGCTGATGGGTATCTATATCCACATACCTTTGAGACACTCTGTTCCAAGGAATTTGGCCTATGGGTATCTATATCCACATACTTGTTTAGTGTCAAAACGTAATGCTTTTTGGCATCTCTCCCCAAAGAGAATTCAAGATAGTAAAACTCTGCCATGGCTTGTCCCAAGCTTCGCTGAAAAGGGATGAGGGTTGGCTGAAGGGGTGGAGCTACCTCCGCCCTAAAACTAAACACGGGTGTAAATTATACTGGGGAACAATGTATTTGGTGAATTGAAAAAAGTACATTTTCCTACCTAATTCGAGCATACTGAATTCAAATCTGAAATCATATTCTCTCTAAATGCTACAGATTTTTCGTAATATCAATAACTAATATTATACAATAATTTCCATTTTATCACGCCTATCATCGTGTCCTGAAGTAATTTTGAATCATCCTTTTGCGTTATTTATAGTAAAGCTATTTTTTTTGCACAAACATTTTATTGCATATGAGAAGAAACTTGAATTACATATTAGGATTACAAATACTGTAATCAAATAGACGCTAATTTATTAATGACCGTACATCACGCTGGAGGACCTCTTCTTGATTTCAATCGGGCAAAAATTTGCGTTTGTAACTCTTTCTCTTGCAAGTCTTCTCTGGCTGGTCTATTCTAATCGTCCAGCAGTAATCCGCCATCATGTATCTGGTAGCGCTCTTCCATCGTCACCAAATCCTGATGGAAGCGTTTCCCTTGGTCGTCGTTCACGGTTCCCAGATTTTCTGGGAATCGGTCTAGGTGACTATTTAAGAAATGCAGCTTCACACTCATGATGCATCCCAGATTACGATATGCTAAAAGCATATTAGTAACCAGATCCTCGTAGTTATGCGCTTTTTTGTTTCCCAAGAAGTTACGAACAACGGCAGAAAATAAGAGCCAGGCTGCCTTCTTTTTTTCATTCATGGTGTTCACGAATCTAGAATCACTCAGAAGTCTTCGGATTTGGGGACCATCAAATACTCCTGCTTTTATTTTTTCGTATGGCAAAGCAGAAACCGACGATACTATGTACTGAAAACAATCATTGTCAGTGCTCAACGCCTTGACATACTGCTTCATCAACCCCAGTTTGAGATGAAGTCGAGGGAAAACGATCTTCTCTCGACATACGATTGACTCATTAACAATGTTTGGCATTCCTGCTTCCAAATTTTCCCGAACTAGCCAATCTTTTGGGGGACCAGTGTTTGTCACGGGCTCGACTGTCCCACATACAGATATAGCATGGAAACTTTGTATATCCCTTCTGCTGGCCAAGGAGGAAGTTGACTATCTTAAGGTCTACACATATGATCTAATTGTGTTCATGGTACTTAAGTAAATCCATGACCATTCTTATGTCATCGTGAGTTTCTCGCAGATGGACAGAGTGACCGAGAGGAACTGCCCAAAGTCATTGCCATTATGCAAAAGGACATACTTTAGGCTACGCTTGGAGCTATCCAAAAACAGTCTCCACTCAGCAGGGCTATAGGTGCCAAGTCCCAACTCGGTAAACCGACCAGGAACATCGTGGCAGTATACAAATTGTTTGTCTTCATAGAAATACTTAACAAATGTACTCTACCTTGTTCGGTAATTTGATACCCGTACCGACCTGTCGGTACGGGTAAAACGTCCTGCAGCTTTCTTGAAGAGCGCCAAATCACGTATCAAGTCATTCAAATCCTCTTGATTGAAACAGTGAGGAGCTAATGACTGTTCAACATCTGATTATGAATCTGCAGACTCTGAATCCATTCCGTGGATCTCATATCATGGTACATCATTTTCATCCTCGGAGGAAGCATATCCACTGAAAATCGGAACTGGTAAAGAATCAGAATGAGGTACTGGCCGGATCGCCGAGGGAATGTTGGGGTAGTCGATCTTGTGCCGATCTTCCATGCCAATCCCTTTAGTATTCACTGGACAGAAATAACAGTCCAATACAAGATCCTTTGGCTTTCACCACACCATGGGAATTCTAAAAGGAAGACCATTTCTTTTTCCTTTCGTCCACTCACGAAGATGTTCCACACAACTATGGCAAACAGCATGTGGGGCCCACTTCTTATCTTGATCGCCAAGAGGAACATAAAAATATGCCTTATAAGTGCGGACCACAAAGTTTCATATATTGCGCCTTTGACGAACTTTGTATGTAACAGCAACATATGTAGCAGAAGGTGTCTGGATCATTAACGCAATTTCCTCGTGACGAAGCCATCACTCTAACATGAGACCTTAAATAAGAAACAATAATGTCAATATTTTGCACAATATCACTTATTACTATCTTACTGCTATGTACTGTGAAGTATTTGCTTTCTACAAGCACCCTCTTTGTCTGTCTGGAGGGCAGTTTTGGGGGAAACGAGAAAATAGAAATTACAGAATAACTATAGAATGTAGGTAAAAATGGATTATATATTTGAAATCAGCATGAAAAAACGAATTAAAATTGGCAGATTAATCTAAGTCACCAGAAAATGTGATAAAAATTGTTCCCCTGTGTAATTATTAATGGTTATACACACCTAAAATTGAGCAAAAAAGATAGTAACCATTAATTTGATCTTATAAAGTATAGAATCACCAGGCAACGGCTTCGCTACTAAGATTAAAATTTAAAATCTAAAAAAAAGCAGCCATGGTTAAATTTTTATAAATTTTCTGAACTTCGCCAATTATAATCATTTTAAAAAGGAACTCGAAACTAAATTTCCCCCCTTTCAAAATATCACGTTGCTAAAATATAGTTATAGAAGATATATAAGAAGAAATTTTCTGAACTTCACCATTTGTAATTCTTTTGGTTTTAAAAAATTCACAAATTTCTATACTTATATTCATTTCTGAACTTCACCATTTTGTTTTTTGATATTATAAAAGAATTATTAGAAATAACTTTGATAAAAAAACATGTCATAACCAAACTAAGATAAAATTATTATTCAAATACTCAAAAAATCCCCTGGTTAAATTATAGAGTTAGTGATGATGATGATAATGCTAATGATGATGATGATGATGATGACGATGAGATGTCAATTGATTAATTTAAAAGAGCAAGAGAAAAGTAGAAATCAATTTAGCCCGAAATTTTAATGAAGATGTGAAAAAGGTTTTGATTTTTAAACATATAGAAAGATAGAATGGGCCACTTTGAGATTGATTGTAGAATATGTGATAGAAATGAGGAAATGGTTTGAATTATAAATGATCACTTTAGGTGTTAGTAATCAGTCTAGCTCGGATGATGCGAGTTTTGAGATTAGAACTGAAATAATGGCTGAAAGAATCACTTGTGATTTTGAAAAAACTAAAAAGGTTATGAAACTTAATAAAACACCAGGTTCATATAGAAAGGGGTGAAGGTGGGGAGGGAAAAAATATTGTGGAAGGGATATTTCCCGTGTCCAAAGAGGAAGTTATTGGAAGGTGCTCAGGACCTGGAGTGGGGTTAACTCTTCAAAGCATGACTATGGAAACTTAACGTTGCGTACCATAGCGCCGCGATTGTTCCCGTAAACAAACCTCCCTCTCAATATATCGGCGGCTTCAAGTCACTTTCTGTCGTCTCTGAAACGGACACACTCAATGAGTTCGTGGCGCCCTTAGACTGGACGGTAGAAATGTTTTGAGTATCCCATTCGGGGCATCTTCGCGCACGTTTCCAGTCACGGGACCGGGACGAGTTCGTGCACTCCTTACAGCGACCTAATTGACTTTTCGGTGTTGGAGGTATGATGCGGCAGCCTTGGGAGGCGAGCCTCCCCCAGACTCGGAGCCTGCATTTTTCCTTGGTGGGTTTGGGGCTTTTTGATTGTGGTTTTTGCCTTTGTGTTATATATTTTTAATAAAGGATAAATAATAGCTTGATTCGGTTTGGGCGCTTATTCCCCCAAACAGGGCAGCCAGACGAGCACCTAAATGAAAATCCATAACATTGCCTAAACTTCACATTGGATGTTGACCCCCCTCGCTGCGTTGGGGGCCAAGAGGTCGCCCAATTCCTTGGTGTCAGCTGGAGCATGGTTGTCTATGCTACCTTCCTCTTTCCCACCCACACCCACACCCCACCTTCCTCTTTCCTACCTACACCACACCTTCCTCTTTCTCACCCACACGCCACCTTCCTCTTTCCCACCCACACCCCCACCTTCCTCTTTCCCATCCACACGCCACCTTCCTCTTTTCCACCCACACCCACACCTTCCTCTTTCCAACACACACTATACCTTCCTTTTTACCACCCACACCTCACCTTCCTTTTTACTACCCACACCTCCACCTTCCTCTTGCCCACCCACGCCCCACCTTCCTCTTTCCCACCCACACCTTCCTTTTTACCACCGACACCCCACCTAGCGAAGACTGTGTTTCAATGGCTCACGGTCTGGGAAGGACGTCGAAGGAGCTTCCCGAAGCAGCATCGACAGGGAGCCTAATTTAGCGCATCGCGACGTCCATTTAACAAAAGTGTCACCAGAGGAGATATACACCTGGAAAGAGACGAGATCTACACGTCGAGAAAGGGAGTATACACGAGAGTGGGGGGTTATACACGACGGGAGATTGGATTTCTACGTCGAGAAACGAGATACACACGTCGGGAGATGGGTTATACATTTCGAATGGGGAAATATACAAGTCGAGAGTGGGATTATACACTTTAATTGAGGAGATTTACACGTCGAGAAAGGAATTGTACACTCTAAGTGAGGAGATATACACGTCGAGAAAGGTGATACACACGACGAGAGAGGGGTTTTTCACGTCGAGTTGGGAGTTATACAAGTTGAGAGTGGGATTATACACTTCGAGCAAGTAGATGTACACGTCGAGAGAGGGATTATACACTTTGAATGATGAGATATACATGTCGAGAAAGGGAATATACATGAGAGTGGGGGGGTTATACATGTCGAGGGATTTCCTTTCTACGTCGAGAAAGAGGATATACACGTAGAGAGAAGAGTTATACACGTTAAGTGGGGAGATATACAAGTCGAGAGTGGGATTATACATTTCAACTGAGATATACACGTCGAGAGAGGGATTATACACTTTAAGTCAGTAGATATACACGTCGATAAATGGAGTATATACGAGAGTGGTGGGTTATACATGTGGGTTATATCCCCACACGTCGAGTGGGGATATATACAAGTCGAGAGCTCGATTATGCACTTCGAATGAAGAGATATACACGTCGATAGAGGCATTATACACGTGCTATCCTCTGGTGAAACTATTGAAACCCATACTTAAAAGCGATTTCATTTACTTAAACCAATTTTCCGAATCCATCATCCCTCTTTCCTCTGCCCACGACCCCCCCCCCCTCTTCCTCCATACCTCCCTTAACACGTCTCTCTGTTAAACCTCAAAGCAGAAGTTGCTGCTAATGAGCAAACGTCGTCTCTTCCCTTATCCATTTTGCAGATTTGTTTCATTTTGCAAACCTTTAATTTCTCTCTGATTCCCGCTTATCTCCCATTTTAACTTTTAATCGGTTCTTTTTCTACCACCAGCTTTTTAACGTATGTTTTCGGTATTTTTTACATTCTCACACTCCACAAAACTACGATTTTCTAAGTTTTGAATGAGAAAAGGTTTGGGGGAAACACAAATATATGCGCATCTGTTCTTTAACAGCACTTTTCACCCATGGCATCGGTCGATCTGAGGTAAAAGAGTGTATGACAACCACGTAAAATTCTAAACATTCTAAAATTCTAAAAATTCTAAACATCTAAGAATTCTAAATGTACAAAATTCCCCAAAATTCCTCCTGGTCTCAAAGTTTACCTAAGAAATCCTGAATGAATCCATCATAAACAACATTACCTTCGTAAGTAAATAATAATCTAATACCGGAAGGCCCCGAAAAGACGTAATTTCAACTGCATTCACATACTCTATCTACCAAGCCACTCTGTCCCACCCCTGCATACATTTTATCAGCTAACGTTGCCTGCTCTACCCCTTTCAAACCCTCCACCGTCGTTGAATTCTGATTGGAAATCCGTGGTTCGTCTTTCGGTTGGAGAGAAATCGGGAGAAGTTTAGCTGCAGGTGGTGGAGCCAGGGGATGTGGCTCTCTAGGAGGGTCCCAGAGGGAGAAAGATCCCGCGATTCCATCCAAAATCGTGGTTTTCAAAGGGGCTGACTTGTGGACCCACTCGTATCTGCTTCGTCGATTTCGTCTCTACACTATACATAGCCATACACACGGGAGAGGGAAGGGACAAAGCCTTTAACTCCACTCGCCGGGTTTTTTTTTCTGGTTGTGTACAGAAAGAGGTGAAGGCGGGAGGTGGATTTTCACACGCACAAAAGTTGACGAAACTTCGGTGTGGGGCTTTGTGTAAATTAAATAAGAATTCCAGTTTGCCAAATTATAGCGATCAGTCGTGAAATAGTTTCGGTTTAATGCAAATTTGGGATGGTAGAGGAAAGCGCTTGAGGAACCCTTTTATTGGATTATTATTCCACTGTGGCATTCCGAATGATACTCAGGATAGAAGAAGGCATACAATGCCTTTGGATTCAAACAGAAAATAAGTAATAATGGACTAATTTAAAGCGTATTTTAGGGTTGATAAACGGAAACCTACCGCCGATGGTTCCTCTTGCTCTTATAACCACTCGAATTTATCCAACCACTAAATACAGTCGATAACGAAATAATGAGATGATGGAGAATGAAAACGACAAAGATGGAAAGAGTAAAAGGAGAATGAATGCAGATCGTCCTCTGGGTTAACAGGAAAATTCAACCGCTCACAACTCTCGCAAGTATGACTGCTTTTCTTTCAGGACAAATTTTCATTATCATAATCTTTAAATATAGATAACAAATGGAGACAATTTGTAACAGCGTGAGATTTCTCCCGCAACAGATTTGTGCGAAAGAATGAAAAACTGAATTCTCAAACAAGAAACGAACGATCGCTTTCGCCACTAAACGGATAAAGTATGGATAAATCAAGAAATGAAGGCAAAAAAACCTTCTTATAACATCAATACTACAAAGGAACAAAGATTCTTGAGCATAGATATAATCGAGCGAAACAAGAGATTGAGAGCCCAAATTCATCTGGAGCAAATCTACCCTTTGAGAAGAATCAGATCTTTTACGCCCAACTTATATGGCGTTTATTAAACTAACTATCTAGTGTTAGTTAAACCACTAGCTGGTACTTATTAAACCATTTATATAGTGTTTGTTAAACCAGCTCTCTGAAGTTTATTAAACTATCAGGTGTTTGTTAAACCAGATAACTCGTGTTTATTAAACGAGTTATATGGTGTTTAATAAGCCAGCTATAAGGAGTTTATTAAACAATATATCTGGTGTTTATTAAACCAGTTATCTGGTGTTAATTGAACCAGCTGCTATCTGGTGACTATTAAACCAGTTATCTGGTGTTAAATGAACCAGCTGCTATCTGGTGCCTATTAAACCAGCTATTACCAGCCAGATGCCTATTAAATCAGCTATCTTGTGTTTGTTAAACCAGTTATCTGATCTATATTAAGCCAGCTATCTTGTGTTTCTTAAACCAGCTGTTCGATGTCTATTAAACAAGCTATCTTTGTTCATTAGACCAGCTATCAAATGTTTAATAAACCATCTGTCTTGTACCTATTAAACCAGTTATCTTGTGTTTAATAAATGAACTATATAGTGTTTATTAAACCATCTGTCTGATTTTCAATAAACCAACTATCTTATGTTTATTAAATCAAATATCTGGCGTGTATTAAACCAGCTGTATGCTGTCTATTAAACCATTTACTTTTGTTTATTAAATAGGCTATCTGTTATTATATCAGTTAGTTGTCTGATGTCTATTAAACCAGATATCTTCTGTTTATTAGACCAGCTATATTGTTTCTTATTAAACCAGCTGTTGGTTCTCTATTTAACCAGCTGTTTGCTGTTTATTAAACCAGTTATCTTTTATCTTTTGTTTATTATATCAGTTATCTGGTGTTTATAAAACCAACTATCTTGTGTTTATTAAATCAGCTATGTGGTGTTTATTAAACCAGCTGTCCGCTCTCTATTGGAGCAGTTAGCTTTTGGTTTTTAGATCATCTATTTGGTGTATATTAAAGCAGCTGTCTTCTCTCTTTTAAACCAGCTATAATGTGTTTATTCTCCAGTTATCTTGTGTCCATTAAACCAGCTGTCTGTTGTCTATTAAACAAGTTATCTTGTGATTAAACCAGCTATCTGGGTTTCTTAAACCAGCTATATTGTTTATAAGACCATTCAACGATATGATATGGTTCGAATCTATAGAAGCGTGCAAAAAAGAGGACCATACATATAATTTTATCCAATTCCTTGTCACTTAAATAACGAATGTATTTTTTCTTTTCTTTGGAAGATGGCTTCCCAACCTATGGCCCGCGGAACCATTGAGTTCCTTACCATTCATTCCGAATGCAAATATGATGGAATCGGTGATTAACATAATTTTTTACAAATATTACGTCTACTAACGCTTTTTAATCTTAATGTTTCATTACAAATAATACAATTATTAACTACGAAACCTTTTGACGCGACTAACGAGATGAGAAAAATGTCTGGTTTTTGACTAACGAGATGAGAAACACGTCTAGTTTTTGACTAAAAAGATGATAAACATGACTAGTTTTTGACTAACGAGATGAGAAAAATGTCTAGTTTTTGACTAACGAGATGGGAAACATGTCTAGTTTTTGACTAACGAAATGAGAAACATGTCTGGTTTTTGACTAACAAGATGGGAAACATGACTGGTTTTTGACTAACGAGATGAGAAAAATGTCTAGTTTTTGACTAACGAGATGGGAAACATGTCTAGTTTTTGCCTAACGAAATGAGAAACATGTCTGGTTTTTGACTAACAAGATGAGAAACATGACTAGTTTTTGACTAACGAGATAAGAAAAATGTTTAGTTTTTGACTAAAGAGATGAGAAACATGTATCGTTTTGACTAATGAGATGAGAAACAGGTCTAGGTTTTGACTAACGAGATGGGAAACATGTCTAGTTTTTGCCTAACGAAATGAGAAACATGTCTGGTTTTTGACTAACAAGATGAGAAACATGACTAGTTTTTGACTAACGAGATAAGAAAAATGTTTAGTTTTTGACTAAAGAGATGAGAAACATGTATCGTTTTGACTAATGAGATGAGAAACAGGTCTAGGTTTTGACTAACGAGATGGGAAACATGTCTAGTTTTTGCCTAACGAAATGAGAAACATGTCTGGTTTTTGACTAACAAGATGAGAAACATGACTAGTTTTTGACTAACGAGATAAGAAAAATGTTTAGTTTTTGACTAAAGAGATGAGAAACATGTATCGTTTTGACTAATGAGATGAGAAACAGGTCTAGGTTTTGACTAACGGGATGGGAAACATGTCTGGTTTGGGACTAAAAGATGAAACACGCATCGAACCGCATTTTCGTTTGGCGCTTTGATCAGGGAAAGTAGCTGCACCTAAAATTTGGTTAGGTTACGTTAAGTTATGCTTTCTGGGTAAGTGACTAGGAAAAAAGCAAACCTAACCAAAACCAAACCTAATCTAAACGAAATCTAACCCAAAACCAAACCTAACCAAAACCAAACCTAATCTAAACAAAACCTAACTCCAAACCAAACCTAACCAAAACCAAACCTAACCCCAAAACAAACCGAACCCAAATCAAACCTAACCCCAAAACAAACCTAACGAAAAAAACTAAATCGAACCCAAATCAAACCTAACCTAAACCAAACCTAACAATATCTGATAGGATGTATGCTAAAGAAAACCCTGGTCAGTACGAGATACGCAATAGCGGCGCAAAAAATTTGGTTAGGTTAAATTAGGTTACCGAATGGTTTGGGGATGACTGCCTAAGCTAAAACCAAACATAACCAAAACTAATCCCAACCAAAATCAAATCTTACCAAAACCAAACATAACTTAATATCCTGGTAGGATACACGCTAAAGAAGAAAACTGGTCGGTAGAACACACGCTAAAGCGGCACCGAGAACTTAATACCGCTAAATAAAATCTACCCTAAAATATTTGCATTGAGCATAAATAATACAATGCTAATAACAATAATAATAATGATAATACATAATAATATATAAAGCATACCTAATACAATCCTAAACCGAATTCTCCTAAAGTAAATTTATTATCATGTGCCTAGAAGAGAGGCGTAAACAACATAGACAACGATCCAAGATCGCATTGCGATTGGTGAAGTTAGTCTCGATGAAAAAAATGAGCTTCCTAAATTGAAGCACCGAAGGCTAATTCGGACATCAGTAACGCAGAAATTGTAGCTAAGTAAATAAATCCTAAACTATGCCATATCAAACCATATATACACATTTATCGCATGAAGTATCGACAATACAATAATAATAATGATATTAATAATAATAACAATAACCAAAGCCAATAAAAATGATCATAATAATAATAATAATAATAATAACAATAATAATAATTAATAATAATAACAACAATAACTATAATAATAACCCCAACAATAATAATAATAAAGAAGATGTTTAGAATCCCAGAGCTGAAAAGTTTGTTACTTTTAGATTCCAACTGAGAATCACAAACAGATGGATCTGTTTGGGTCTCTAAAAACAGATTCGAACTGAGAATCACAAACAGATGGATCTGTTTGGGTCTCTAAAAACAGATTCGAACTGAGAATCACAAACAGATGGATCTGTTTGGGTCTCTAAAAACAGATTCGAACTGAGAATCACAAACAGATGGATTTGTTTGGGTCTCTAAAAACAGATTCGAACTGAGAATCACAAACAGATGGATCTGTTTGGGTCTCTAAAAACAGATTCGAACTGAGAATCACAAACAGATGGATCTGTTTGGGTCTCTAAAAACAGATCCGAGCTGAGAATTACAATCAGATGGATCTGTTTGGGTCTCTAAAAGCAGATTCGAACTGAGAATCACAAACAGATGGATCTGTTTGGGTCTCTAAAAACAGATCCGAGCTGAGAATTACAATCAGATGGATCTGTTTGGGTCTCTAAAAGCAGATTCGAACTGAGAATCACAAACAGATGGATCTGTTTGGGCCTCTAAAAACAGATTCGAACTGAGAATCACAAACAGATGGATCTGTTTGGGTCTCTAAAAACAGATCCGAGCTGAGAATTACAATCAGATGGATCTGTTTGGGTCTCTAAAAGCAGATTCGAACTGAGAATCACAAACAGATGGATCTATTCGGGTCTCTAAAATCAGATTCGAACTGAGAATAACAAACAGATGGATCTGTTTGGGTCTCTAAAAACAAATTCGAACTGAAGGGTCTCTAAAAAATTACTGACTCACACCGAACATTCTGAAAGGTAAAAAAAAAAGCTCATCACAACAAATGAGCGAATGAGAACAACGGACAATCAGAGGAGTGGATAGGAGTGTTAGTATAGATTAGGGACACGCACATAGGAGCAGTAAAAAGAATAGAAACTGTAGATCCCCGGAGGAATCTGTGAATGTTTTAACCTTGAAACTCCAACACATTTCATTTTTTTCCGATTTCATTTCTTCTCTGCCCCCCCCCCCCCAGCTTGTACCTTGGGGGGAGAGGGAGAACTTACAGAGAGATCGGCCTGAATGGCACTTTCCTCCCTCTCCAAACCCGGATAGGGCGAAGAGGGGTAGAGAGAAACCCATGAGGTTGTTCTATGCCCCCCTTTATAAAAAAAAACATTCCCGTTGAATTTGAACCATGAACTTGAGCATTATGCACAAATGAAGCGAACGGACTTGAAAAATCCTTCGCCCTCTGCGACCCAAGCTAAAACAAACTGCAAAACTCGATCACAAATTACTAAAATGTCTTTAAAGTGCAAGCCTAAATATAAAAGTTCTAAGTTCGAATTAATCCCACTCGGTATGTTAAGAAATAAAGTAATCCCCAAATTATTTCTACATTTAAGAGAGAAAAGAATTGTACGCTCAATTGCTGAACTGGGGACCAATTAGCTGCGTTGACAGTCCGAAACATCAAGATTGTTACTGAAGGTAGAACCCACATAATTTTTACGCAAACTAGGGAGTTCCAACATTAAAAACCCTAAAAAAAATCATAGGAAAGCGTTGAAATTAAATTGAACTCATAACGCCAAACGAAAGAGTGATGAGGGAAAGTTATCGGCCGAAAGTTATTGGGGAAGACGCCGAAAACGCGTTCGAACTTGTGATTTCTTAGAAAACCAGGGTAAAAGAAGTAATGCAGAAATATACTCTAAACCTAGTTAAACATACAATAACATTCACTAGTTTAAATCAAACAGGAGGGTTCATAATTGCCAGTGCCCTATAAAAAGGAAGGAAACTGACGAAACGAGACGGAGTGTTCCCCGTAACGGGAGAAAAAACGCTCGAAACGGTAATTGAAAACCTAAGTTACAGAATCCAAAATTATTTAACCTAACAATCCTCAATGGATTATGGAAAACCTCTAAAACGGCTCATGGCAACATCAAACATAGAGCTTTAGATGTAAGAAATTGGAGGAGGATGGGGTCCGAGTTAACAAAGGGCGTTCAAACGGCTTATGGCAGCAGCAAACGTGTAGCTTCAGAGCAAAGTAATTAGGTTTTTTTTCCCGGAGTTAACAACGAGAATCAAACGCCTCATGTCAGCATCACACATGGAGCTTTAGAGCTAAGAAATTAGTTGTGTTTTTTTCAGAGATAACAAAAAGAGTTCAAACGGCTCATGGCAGCATCAAACGTGGAGTTTCAGAGCTAAGATGTTAGGGGGTTTTTTCCCCAGAGTTAACAAAGAGAGTTCCAACGGCTCATGGCAGCATCAAACGTGGAGTTTCAGAGCTAAGATGTTAGGGTTTTTTTTCCCCAGAGTTAACAAAGAGAGTTGCAACGGCTCATGGCAGCATCAAACGTGGAGTTTCAGAGCTAAGATGTTAGGGTTTTTTTTCCCCAGAGTTAACAAAGAGAGTCCAAACGGCTCATGGCAGCATCAAACGTGGAGTTTCAGAGCTAAGATGTTAGGGGTTTTTTTCCCCAGAGTTAACAAAGAGAGTTCCAACGGCTCATGGCAGCATCAAACGTGGAGTTTCAGAGCTAAGATGTTAGGGGTTTTTTTCCCCAGAGTTAACAAAGAGAGTTCAAACGGCTCATGGCAGCATCAAACGTGGAGTTTCAGAGCTAAGATGTTAGGGGTTTTTTTCCCCAGAGTTAACAAAGAGAGTTCAAACGGCTCATGGCAGCATCAAACGTGGAGTTTCAGAGCTAAGATGTTAGGGGTTTTTTTCCCCAGAGTTAACAAAGAGAGTTCAAACGGCTCATGGCAGAATCAAACGTGGAGTTTCAGTGTTAAGATTACAGCTATTGCATTGTCTTACACATGTGTATGTGTGATCGTGCGTGCAAGCATGTAAGTCAAAAGAGAATAGTTTGGATTTTCCTCCCGTATTGGGTTCTCCTTCGCCCTCTCCTCTCTCTCTCTCTCTCTCTCTCTCTCTCTCTCTCTCTCTCTCTCTCTCTCTCTCTCTCTCTCTCTCTCTCTCTCTCTCTGGCCCATTCTAGGCTATCGAAGACAGAACGAGTGGCTTATGGTTTATAAGTATTTATGGGAGGTGAGGATGTTGAGCGCTTAGAACCGTCCTGGACATCGCCACAGTGGACACGGTGATTTATGGCTTTACTATGGGTAGAAGGTATTTGGGCTCGGACACATTCCCTCGACTCCTTTCCCCTAATCATCCCCAACTCCCCCTTCCCCATACCCTGAAAACTCCCTTGCAGGAGGGACAAATGGCCACTATTCATCACAAGCTAGAGGAAGAAACAACTCGCTGAAACTCCTATCAACCCTAAACTCCTGGACACTGGGCAGAACCGTTCCGAAGCTTAAAGAAGAAGGAACCGTCTACACTCAAACTCAGACTCAGCCGGACGGAAAATCTCTGAAGTGTGCGGCACCGTCAACGACTCCTCCTCCCAAGTAAGATTCTCGCCCGGGTTCTCCGACCAAGGTAAGCTTTTATACCCTCTTTCCCTCATTGGTTCTGCGAGTTCCCTCGAATTTCCATCAATCTCTCTCTTTTGGCCCCCTCTCTCGCCTAAATTTATTTAACCATCGGTCCTTTAAACTCTTAACCTCCTCTCAATTTCGGAACCATCAAACACCTTTCAAACTCTCAAACCTCCCTTAACCTAAACTCTAACTAACGAGGGGATTCGGAAATAAACATCGTTTCGAATAAATTATCTGGAGAGATCACTATACTTTCCAAATCAATTTGACACTAATGTCTCTCACTTAAGCGCTACCATCTTGATTATCCCTGCCCTGCTTTTGAGGGTAATAATTCTAACAAGAGCTAAGATATTATGTTTTATTTCTCAGAGATAGCAGAGAGTTCAAACGGCTTATGGCAGCATCAAACGTAGAGCTTTAGAGCTAAGAAATTGAGGGGAGGGGGGGGGGGGCTGATTTAACAAAGAGAGTTCAAACGGTTCATGACAGAAACAAACGTAGAGCTTCAGAGATAAGAAATTAGTAGGGTTGTTTTCCAGAATTAACAAAGAGAGTTCAAATGGCTCATGGCAAGATCAAACGTGGAGCTTCAGAGCTAAGAAATTGGATTGTTTTTCTCCAAGTTAACAAAGAGAGTTCAAACGGCTCATGGCAGAATCAAACGTGTAGCTTTAGAGCTAAGAAATTGGGGGTTGTTTCAGAGTTAAAATAAGAGTTCAAACCGCTCATGGCAGCATCAAACATGGAGTTTCAGCGCTAAGAAATTTGGTTTTCTACCAGAGTTAACAGGCTTCAAACGGCTCATGATATCATCGAACGTGGAGCTTCAGAGCTAAGAAATTGGGCGAGTTTCCAACTTAAAGAGTATTCAAACGGCCTATTGAAGCTTCAAACGTGGAGCTTCAGAGCTAAGAAATTAGTTTTCTTCCAGAGTTAACAAAGAAAGTTCAAACAGCTGATGGTAGCATCAAACGTGAAGATTCTGAGCTAAGAAATTAAGGCTTTTTCGAGTTAACAAAGAGTGTTCAAACGGTTTATGGCAGCTTCAGAGATAAGAAATTAGTTACTTTTCTCAGAGATAACAAAGAGAAATCAAACGTTCCTGGCAGCATCAAACGTAGAGCTTCAGATCTAAGAAATCTGGGTCTTTTCCGAGTTCAAATTAACTCGCTCAACGTCTCTTTTTTGTAGAAAAATTGGTGTTAAGCGGAGAAAGGCAAATTTAGGATAACGTTTGCTCGGATTATTTTAAAATAGCATTTAGCCCTACTTTAGGGACATTTCCGACAATTAATGACCCCTCCCACCTAAATCTTCCTCACTCCTCTCACTTTCCAACCTCCCTCTATACAACTTCGCCCCCGTCAGGTAGTTGCTTGACCCCTTCATAGAAAGAGATTTAAACTCACTTTTTGAATGATTTTTACTGCCTACTTTCACTTTACCCCCGTCATTTAGATTTAAGGTTGTTCCCTGTCGCACTCCCCTTCAGCTTGAATGTGGGTATGGATAGATAAGAGAGAAAAGTGACGAAGACCAGGAAGAAATAAAAAGCCGATTGAATAAACTCTGATAGAAGCCTCAGAAGAAGATCTGAGTTCGATTACCTTAAGAAGATTCATCCTTCTAAATCGGTCATCTTTTACAAATTTGGCTCTGGAGGGTTTGAATAGCCAGTTCCGCCCTCCCACGGCAAGAGCTCCTTTCTTCCGTGATCTTACTCATCCCCATCTCACCTTATTCTCTCTTTAACACTCCGCCGCCCCCGTCACTACTTCTTTTCCCATAACTAGTGAGAACCGAGATATAAGGACCAGTCTTCTCAATGCACAATGTGAATGTTTCATTTTCTCTCTCATTTCGACATCAAACATTCACACAATCTGTGGCCGGGTGATAGACTGGGTGATAGAGTCCTCTCTTTCTGTCTATCAGCGTCTCCCATTACCTGGCCTCCACTGAAGATTAAGATTAGTCCTCTTATCAGCGAGTGAAGATTGGAGGTCTGCGCATGGCATGATAAGGAACCGGGGCGAAGATTAAAAAGAATGGTGGGAGTCATGAAAGAAAGAAAAGAGAGAGAGAACTACATACGATCACCTTCCTCCCGAAGGTCGGAGGAAACGGTATCCCATCCCATGCAATCTTGATTTTTAGTCGCGAGCGACTCTACATCTCACTATGTCGGTCGGTCGGTCGCTCCTCGTTTTTACTTTTTTTTTGGCAATAACATCATATCTACCTCGGTGATTCTAACGAAATTTGAAGCCCTTATGTTGTTTTACGTTCTCTTTCGAATGATATAATTGGAAAGGTCCTCCAAAGTTTAACCCTTAAATTATTTTGTTTTGGCTATAACATCAAAACCATTCGGCCGATTCTAACGAAATTTGAAACCCTTATGTTGTTTTATATTCTCTTTCGAATGATTTAATTGCAAAGGTCTTCCCAAGTTTAGCCGGGGAATTATTTTGTTTTAGCAATAACATCATAACCATTCGGCCGATTTTAACGAAATTTGAAACCCTTATGTTGTTTTACATTCTCTTTTGAATGATATAATTGTCAAAGTCCTCCTATGGTTAACCGGGGAATTATTGGCAATAACATCATAACTATTTAGCTTATTCTAACGAAATCTGAAACCCTTATGTTTTTTTTACATTCTCTTTCAGATAATATAATTGGCAAGGTCCTCCCAAGGTTTGCCCTGGGATTATTTTGTTTTGGTAATAACATCATAACTATTCGGCCGATTTTAGTGAAATTTGAAACTCTTATGTTGTTTTACATTTTCTTTTTCATGATATAATTGCTAAAGTCCTCCCAATGTTAGCCAAGGAATTATTCGCGAATAACATCATAACTATTCGGCTGATTCTAACCAAATTTGAAAGCTTTATGTTATTTTACATTCTCTTTCGAATGATATAATTGTCAAAGTCCTCCCAAGGTTAGCCTTGGAATTATTTGGCAATAACATCATAACTATTTGGCTGATTCTAACGAAATTTTAACCCCGTCTGTTGTTTTACATGTTCTTTCGAAGGATATAGTTAACAAGGTCCTCCCAAGGTTAGCCTGAGAATATTTTGTTTGGGCAATAAGATAACTATCGGGCCGATTCTAACGAAAGTTGAAAACCTTATGTTGTTTTATATTCTCTTCCAAATACTATAATTGCCAAAGATTAGCTGGGGAATTATTTGGCAATAACCTTATAACTATCCGTCCGATTCTAACGAAATTTGAAACCCTTTTGTTGTTTTACATTTTCTTTCGAATGATATAATTGCCAAGGTCCTCCCAAAGTTAGTCCTGGAATTATCGAAGGCTTTGCAGGTCGTATGGTCATAAATCAGAATAAGTCAGAGCACGCGACTTTTGGGTCAGCAAACCTTGTTTCTCACTCTCAAACACCAGAACCTCCATTAACCAAAACTCGTTCAGAAGAAATAACATGTAGTCTCTCTTTCAAACCCATCTTTCCAAAAAAACTTCTGAGCAAAGGCAACTTAGTCCTCTTATCATTGACTTTATGAAAAACACAAACATTAAATAATTAAAGGATGTTCATAAAAGGCAAAGAGGCTGTACGGGAATTTGCCTAGTATCTCTTCGAAGCCGAAATCAAATTCGCACTGCAGAATTCCTCTAATTCACACCAGGGAAAAAAAACGACCGAACGAAATAGTTAACTAGGCCATCCATCCCTTCACCCAGAGAACATATCTACCTACCGGGCAATGAATTGCGCATAAAGATCAAAATGACAATCGCTAGCAAACACGAGAGTAGTAGTAGGTGGCATATCCTAATTAGGGAAGGGGAGTGTAGCATTGATCATCCATGTCACGGATGTATGGATATCGGTACCCCTTACCAAGCGTAAAGGACTAGTGTCCATTATAGGGGCAACCAGCAACCTAACAGGCAGGTAGGAAAGAGTATGCCCCCTATAAACAGTACTTTTACTCGGAACTACGCAGGTTTTTCTGGTCGTTGTTTGGTGCCAACACGCACTACTACTCGATACTCTTCCCTCCTAACGAATACCGGCCTCTGGTCCTTTTGGGCTTTTTTGTCTTTCTGATCTTTATATGTATTTCATTATCCGGTCGGCGGATCTCTTCCGCCTTCGAGGGACGGACGGTGCGGATTGGATTAAAAAAGTCGACAGCCATCAAAGTCTTCTTATTTTATCAAACATTTCAAATTTTTTTTTTAAATTTGGGAGAGGGAAGAGATTAAATCCTGCCAGCACATACTCGCCTCATTAACGGAACTCGTAAATAGTGGTTCATTTGTTGGGCGTTCGAGTCACACCCCGTTAATTTAGTCCGGGTAATATCGAATATTCTGGTTCGATACACAAAATGAGCTATCACCTTCTCGGGGCAAATCACGGCCTAATATGGTTTATGGGCGGGGATAATTTTTTACAGCGTGCGCAGCGGATGTCTAAGGAGGTGTCTTAAGATAACTCTGATGTAAGGCTCGTGCGAGGCAATTTATCTCCTGCGAAAAATCCCCGAGGAAAAGAAAGGCTGACGCGACCCCTTCTCTTTTTTTTTATAACCCACTATGCGATACACGATTAAGCGATTAAAAATTTCCCTCCGAATAGTTGCGTAAGAGGAATAGCCGCTGTTGTAAGCTCTGACTCTCCGCCCCATCTTGGTTTTTGTTTATGTCGAAAACGGTTTTAGTATTAACCATTGGCTGGATTATTATATGGAATATACGAATATTATTTTTATAGTGTACCCTTTGGAGGGCGTGTTGAAGTAAAAGGGGTATAGAAATTCACGCACGACAAATCTCTCGGAAGGAAAAATATATATATACTTTTCTCTTTTTTTCTGCCATCTTCCCATAACTTAATTATTGCTTTGAAAAACCCTCTTTTCATTAAGTATCTTGACTGGTCTCGACAGGGCTGACGAGACCTAATCTGTTCGGCGTTGCAGCCAAGTTTTAAAATTAGTCAAGTCGTGTGACATTTTCTAATAAAAGAAGTAATTTAGGCTAAAAAATTTGCTTCAATTTCATTTACAACGTGGAACATTTTTTATGCAAATCGCGTTCGTGTACAGTATACACACTTTCTCTATTTGTATCCTTCTGTCGTTGCTCACGTACATAAACAGATACTGAAGGATATAAGCATGAACATGTATATTTAAAAAATAAATGTTAATAACCAGCTAGAGTTAAAAATTAACAGCAAACTAAGATATTTACATCTACTCTCCATTGACTATTCCTGTAAATCGGAGATTGGTATCCCTGAGAATGTTTTTTATTATTTGGAAGCCGTTAGGCCTGATGATGCTAATAATAAATGTCGGCGATATATAATGTTATTCCATTTTTTAATATATATCTTAACCTTTATGAAATACAGGACATGCTAGAGGGGAAGAATAATTAGGATAAAATTAGACTTACAGGATATTAGAGCTGCTGGAGTGATAGTTATAATGATAGCAGCTTTAATCAAGCATTTAATTTAAGCCTAAGTTAAGTGAGAAAATTTGTCAGAAAAACAAGATGGGTAACAAAAATAAAAGACGTATTAATTATAGGCGGTTTTATTTCGCGGGTGTAATTAATTAGAAAACATGTGAATCACATAACAGAGTTAATGAAGCATTTAAAGACGGTTAAAAAATTATATTCTCTTACATGTTGATTTACTTAGTAATTATGCCATTTTTAGATGTAACTAACAGGGATAGTATGGATAATTTTCTGTGTGTGAGCAGGTTGGTATTAGGGATCATAATATAATTAAATTAATCAACATAGTGGAAGAAAGTTGGGTAATTGTGAAGACTATGGGCAGATCGTAGGCCTAGTTTTTTTTTGCTATTTTGGGCTACTTTTCGTTGTTACTTTTTTAGAGATGAAATCGAAGAATTTTATTGCGATTTTCGTTTTTATACTGGGGGGCTATGCCCCCCAGACCCCCCCCCCCCCAAAAAAAAGGATTGAAACTCAGGGTCATCGCAGTGTTATCTCCGCGGCGAGCCGTACCTAACAACGAGCCGACGCTCAAAATAATGGTTAATACTTAGGTCAGACAGGATGGGAAATTAAGTAAAAAGTAAATAAAAACACTAAATAATGTCAGGCATAGGGTAGGTAGGATATATAGAAACGAAATGAGGGGGAAAAAAACATCAAAAATATAAGATAAACCAATTTTTGATTATTAGAAAAAACACAAAAAGCCTTGAAACAAATAGAGCTTTCTGATTGGTCATTTATGAAAATGAATCCAGATCTGTGATTGGCCAGTGCGATAGCAGAAAAACAATGAAAAGTAGCCAAAAAAATAAACTAGAATCGCATCTGCCCATAGTCTACACAATTACCGAAAGTTGACTATGACAACGGGAAATATATTGTTCCTAGAAATAAGCTGACCACCATTTGCCTGGCAGCAGTGGTTTAGAACTAAAGCTGCGATCAAATGCGGGATGCGCTTAAAAATAGACTACTACTTAGCATTGAGTTAGGCCACATCTCTTGAAAGTATACACCCAAGATACACCTTGGGTCGGGTCTTTGTCGAAGAATGTACGGACGTTCATAAGAATTGCGGGGTGTCTACCAGTCCAAACAGTCTGAAATAATTAATCACCCGTTCCGGTGTTTAGTTGACCTGTCGGGGATAATATGCGCCGCTTCATTCATTATTTTCTCTTTTTGCTAAGCACTTATGAATTACTTTAATCCTACCCCAATTAGGCAAAATGACGGTATTCATCGATATGTACTGCCATTGCGTTTCATGTTCTATAAGCTCCAATGTCCCTCTTATGTTCGTTGATCCTAGTCCTAATGTCTTTACCCGATTCACCATAGTAACTGCGGTCGCATCCGTCACAGAGTATTCGATAAATAATACCCTTATCCGTTTTTGCTGTCGAATTTTTGTGCTTTATTAACTCTTTAATTCTAGTCTCCGTGGAGTTGGCTACCAAAATACTAGCCTTCTTAAGAGACCTATTCAATGTCCTTGCCGCCATAGAGTACGGAGCAGACAGGTATGTGACCCCTTCTAATTCCTTCCCGGTGGGCTAATTACGTTCGTCCGCCTCCATGAGCCTCGCCTTCCTACTTCTTTTGGCTATTTTGATTGCTTTTTGACGTAATTTTATTAAAAGACCCTCTGCATATTTTAGTTTCATGATGGCTTTCTAAATATACTCAAATTCATTATTCAAAAGACTCTCGCTACAAATCCGAATAGCCCTTAAATAAAACCCAATGACTACCCCCGTCTTCGTTATGTCCAGAGAGAAAATGAATAAAATCGTCCTAATTCGTGGGTTTCCTGTACACGGAGAATTTAGCCCTATCGTCATCCCTACGGACAACGTGTCCGAGAAAGTAATTTTATTGTTCTCTTCTTCTTCCACGGTAAACTGGATGTCCTCATCCACTTCGTTCAGCAGTTTCAATTTGTTGCATATATCAGTACCCCCTGTAATCACCACCAAGACATCGTCTACGTAGCTACACCAAAGTGAATAACTCTCCATAACCCTCGTCAATTTCTGTCTCTAGAACTTCCATAAACAAGCATACCATAACGGCAGTAAGAGACAATCCCATGGCTAGTCCCCTGTTCCTCTTATATTCGTCCACCTCAAAGGTGAAAGCACCATACCTTACACATAAGGATATTAACTTGATATACATAATCCCTCTTATTAATAGGTAGATCAGAGTCATTGATGTTAGCTACTGCTTTCTTCACTGCCTCCAATGCACGATCTACTGAGACATTGGTGAAAAATGCCTTCACAATAAAGCTAACGAGTTTCTTTCCCCTGAGGTTTACCTCACATAATCTATCTTTAAATTCGTCTGAATTCATTTTTCAAATGAGCTTTAGTAATTTTGCCTACTACTTGAGACAATGGTTTGCCTAATACCTTAGCAATTTTATGAGGTGATTAGGTGGATTGATGACCGTTGAGTTGAACTCCAGCGCTTTCATAGCCTCGAGCCTGAACAACATCTATTTCTCGAACTTCTGGCCGTTCTGTAACCGACGCTTCCTTTTTGGTCTGCTGAGTGTGAGAAGGCTACCAGAGAGAGCCAATGTGCCTACATATAGGCGCTATAAGCGTGGTCTCTGTAATTCCACCCTCTGAAAATTACGCCAGGCAATGGCTAAATATGCTTTCCTCTTGAGTTAGGGTCGCATTCGTCTTGTCGGCCATACGTGTTTTCACTTAATGGAAGGAAGCGTAACAAAAATATGTTAAGTAAATTCTCCTCGAACCAACGTCCCTTTGTCCAAGAAGGTTGAGCCACCATATCGGACCGCTTTTTCCACATTTCTAGGTCGGATGCTGCTCCGCCAACATTCCATGTACATCGCAAGGTCACTTAAGACCGCCGACTGGACTTCACCTCCAGAGGAGAGGAACCCTTTAATAATCTGTTTTGCTGAGAGAGTTGCGTTCCGTTCTCGATTCTTAAGCGGATACTGCCCTTGGTCCGGACGATAAATCGTACGCCATGTTTCAGCACTTAGCTAACATTCCTGTTAGCTTTGAGAAACATGATCTGTTTAAAGGGTATCTTTCCCTATTCCTGGCGAATGACAATCGCGCTTGCTTTTTGCAAACCAGTGAGCGGTGATTCAATTCCGAATGGTTTTTACCCAATTTTTCTACTTTCTGGCAATTTTTCAAGTTAAACTAGGCTAGCTTATCTCTTTGACAACATAGGTCACTTTTCCCCTGCACAGTCCGACTTCCGTAGTATTCACCCAGTGGTATGCAGTCAATGGAAGCCAGGAAAGCAGTGCTTCCCCAATTTGAGGAGAAAAGAAAAAGAAATTACACCTCAACAATTAATATTACAGCAGAATCAATTGTATTCTCACATTTATGCTTGCCTATACTTGTACCGTTCACTTTCAATCGAATTGGCGTTAGACGCTGATGAGCCTGACTGCAATTGAAGAAATGCATCCTTTTCGTCGGGATTTCTTCTCTTTTTTTAGTCGCGTGTGAGTCTAGTCGCGAGCTACTCTACATCTCACTATGTCGGTCGATGTGTCCCCGTTTTGCTTATTTTGTTTTTGTAATAACATAATAACTATGAGGCTGATTCTAACGAAGTTTGAAACCTTATGTTATTTTACATTTTCTTTCGAATGCTATAATTGTCAAAGTCCTCCCATGGTTAGCCTGATAATTATTTTGTTTTGTCAATAACATTCTAGTGAAATTTGAAACTCTTATGTTGTTTTACATTCTCTTTCGAGTGATATAATTGCTAAAGTCTTCCCAAGTTTAGCCCGGAATTATTTTGTTTTGGCAATAACATCATAACTATTCGGCCGATACTCTGCTAGACTAGACTAGGCTATAATATGCTTGTCGTGGTATGACATTATATTATATTAATATCATATTATATCTATGGGGAAGGGACTAATAACTTAAAGGCGAACCGACAAAGGGGCGGAACCCACGAGTTTCGACGCGCGGAGCAGCGAGAATAGAGTGCAAAACGAGGTTAGGTAAAATTTGGGCAATGACACAGCTCAAGGTTATTTAAAGAGGCATGTACATAAAATATAATTTTATTTAGATAAAATAAGAGAATCAATGGGCAAAATTATATTAGTAAATGAGGGGGGAAATTGCAGATTTATGCATCAGACTCTGAAGTTAGAAATTAATGCGTTACAGAAGGAGACTATTCCAATGGGGAGGATTAATTCAAATGGGTTACTGAAATGGAGAGGGGTGGGCTTACGGCGGATTCCGGGTGAGACGTCAGGGTAAGGTTTCACGGATGTCTTCTGCAGGCAATAAACGTGAGGGTGAGGGCACTCGGAGCTTCTGAGCGGGGAGTTGACGTAATGACGGTTCTCAAGGGATGGGGGGATAACGTCCGGCCTAGGGGAGAGTATTTCGGCCACCCGAAGACGAAGAGGGAGCGAGGAGGGCTTCTACAGGAGTTGATGAGTGGAGTCGGAAAAATCGCTTCGTGGCGATCGTCAAATGGAAATACATCACTGGTTGGGCTAATTCCAACGACACGAAAAGTTCAGCCGTCACTTTGCTTCGTTGTTAAGCACCTGACTTGGAACTAGTGGAAATGCTTCTTGGATCCTGGCGGGACTCCTCAACTCTGTATCTCCCACCTGGAAGACGAGCCCTATATATCCGAGGCTCCCCCCCGCAGGGGTGGGGTAAAAACATGGGGTGTTTGGCCAGCGCTACTCTCGAATCACCTTGAACCTTTACGCCCAGGCGATTCTAACCCGCGAAAAGGTGGTCCGGGGTGAACGCGGTTCGAGGCTACCACTTGTGGATGGGGAGGAGGGCTTACCAATTTAAGCCTAACCAAATTCTAGAATTTTCTTAAACGCATGGACGTCACTTCCGTGCTGGAAAAGAAATTCCACGTGAAAATCCCCCACCATGCTATACTCTGCTAGGCCAGCCTAGAATAGGCTATTATAGGCTAGGAGGCTATACTATGCTAAGATATAATGTATAAGGATAAGATATACTATGTTAATTTAGGCTATAAAATGCTATGCTAGGATATCATATATTATGCTAGGCTAGACAATAATACTAAGCTATGCTTGACTAGGGTATAATAGGACAGTATAGGCTATACTTGTCTAGTATAAGCTAGGTTATACTATACTAGGCTAGGCTAAGCTATACTAGGCTAGATAGGGCTATAGTATGCTATGCTATGAAAGGCTAAGTATAATAGGCTAGGGAGGGCTATGCTATGCTATGCTATGCTAAGTAATACTATGTTAGGCTACGATAGGCTAGCTAACCAAGGCTATAATAGGCTAAGCTATGGAAGGTTATTCTAGTCTATGGTGTGCTATACTAGTCTAGGATATACAAGACTAGGCTATAATATGATACGGTTAGCTATATTATGTTAAGTGTAGTTATGCTAGGATAGGCTATACCAAGCTAGCCCATAGTATGCTAGGCTAGGCTAGGCTAGGCTATCGTATGCAAGGATATATTGGCTAGGCTATAGTAACCTATTCTAGCTTGGCTATAGAAGGTTAGGCTACTCTAGGCGACGCTAGGCTAGGCCAGGCCAGGCAATGCTACGCTAGGCAAGGTTATACTAGTAAATGCTGGGCATCCCGAAAGTAAATGCTGGTATCCCGAAAGTAAATGCTGGGCATCCCAAAAATAAATACTGGACATCCCCAACGTAATTGCTGGGCATCCCGAAATTAAATACTGGCCATCCCCAAAGTAATTGCTGGGCATCCCGAAAGTAAATACTGGACATAGCCAAAGTAAATGCTGGGCATCCCGAAAGTAAATACTGGCCATCCCAAAAGTAATTGCTGGGCATCCCGAAAGTAAATACTGGCCATCCCCAAAGTAATTGCTGGGCATCCCGAAAGTAAATACTGGCCATCCCCAAAGTAATTGCTGGGCATCCCGAAAGTAAATACTGCCATCCCTAAAGTAATTGCTGGGCATCTCGAAAGTAAATACTGACCATCCCCAAAATAAATGCTGGGCAACCCCAAAGTAAATACCTGTCATACGCAAAGTAAATGCTGGGCATCCCGAAAGTAAATGCCTGCCATACCCAAAGTAAATGCTCGGCAACCCTAAAGTAAATGTTGGGCATCCCCAAAGTAAATGCCTGTCATACGCAAAGTAAATGCTGGGCATCCCGAAAGTAAATGCCTGCCATGCCCAAAGTAAATGCTGGGCATCCCCAAAATAAATACTGGACATTCCCAAAGTAATTGCTGAGCATCCTGAAAGTAAATACTGGACATCCCCAAAGTAAATGCTGGGCATCCCGAAAGTAAATACTGGCCATCCCCAAAGTAATTGCTGGGCATCCCGAAAGTAAATACTGGTCATCCCCAAAGTAATTGCTGGGCATCCCGAAAGTAAATACTGGTCATCCCGAAAGTAAATACTGGTCATCCGCAAACTAATTGCTGGGCATCCCGAAAGTAAATACTGGTCATCCCCAAACTAATTGCTGGGCATCCCGAAAGTAAATACTGGTCATCCCCAAAGTAATTGCTGGGCATCCCGAAAGTAAATACTTGCCATCCACAAAGTAATTGCTGGGCATTCCGAAAGTAAATACTGGCCATCCCCAAAGTAATTGCTGAGCATCCCGAAAGTAAATGCCTGCCATACCCAAAGTAAATGCTGGGCAACCCCAAAGTAAATGTTGGGCATCCCCAAAGTAAATGCCTGTCATACGCAAAGTAAATGCTGGTCATCCCGAAAGTAAATGCCTGCCATGCCCAAAGTAAATGCTGGGCATCCCCAAAGTAAATGCCTGTCATACGCAAAGTAAATGCTGTGCATTCCGAAAGTAAATGGCTGTCATACCCAAAATAAAAGCTGGGCAACCCCAAAGTAAATGTTGGGCATCCCCAAAGTAAATGCCTGCCATACGCAAAGTAAATGCTGGGCATCCCGAAAGTAAATGCCTGCCATGCCCAAAGTAAATGCTGGGCATCCCCAAAGTAAATGTTAGGCATCCTGAAAGTAAATGCTGAGCATCCTGAAAGTAAATGCTGGGCATCCTGAAAGTAAATGCTGGGCATCCCGAAAGTAAATGCTGGGCATCCTGAAAGTAAATGTTGGGCATCTCCAAAGTAAACACTAGCCATCACTAAAGTAAATATTACCATCCACAAAAAAAATACTCTCCAATCCGAAAATACCTCGTATTCCCAAATTAAATGACGAAAATACCTAAATTAAATACTGCCATTGCCAAAGTAAATATTTCTATGACAAAAAAAAATTAGTGTCCATCAAAAAAGCAAATACCTGAAATTCAAAAATTAAATAATGACAATGTCCAAAGTAAATACTGACTATCACTAAAATAATTATTGGCCACGACCAAACTAAATTCTGGCCATCATCGATTAAATACGGGTAATTCCGAAGTAACTAATGGTCATCCACAAAGTAAATACTTTCTCTCTTCGAACAAAATACTGTCCATCAGGCTAGTCGTCGACCAGCTTTCATCCATTCATCCCTGGTTAGGAGGACCTGGAAGAAGAGGGAGTTTATTCATTAATCTTGTCTCTGGTTTGATGAGGGTTGGGTGGGGGGAGGCTGGCATAACGGCATTTTTCCAAAGCGATTCTCCTTCCTTCTACTCCCCCCCCCCCTCCTGCTTCTTATCCTTATCGATCCTTGTAGGTAATTGTAAACGGTGGTCAGATGATATTATTATTATTATTATTATCATACAAATACAGAAGTTTCCAAAGGAAACGACAAGCCTACAATACCAAAGGTGGTCCCATAGGGAAACATACTGCAAGAAAAGAAAAAAAAGAGAGAAAAAAAAACGAAACCATATTAAAAGAAAATATTTAAAAACAAAGTAAAACCATATTCAAAATATTTAAAAACAAAGTCATTGATTAAACAATAAATTTATTTATTTTAAATTTAAACGATGTAATATCAGATGCTGATACATATTCTTCTTCTGGCAGTTCATTCCATTCCTTACAAATATTAGGAATGAAACAGCGGCCAAAGGGTTTGAAACTAATAGATTTTTTTTATTTTTCATTCGTTTTTAAATTTACGTGATAAGAATAATTATTCTAATGTTTAAATTAGTGCAAGTTTATTAAAAAGTGTCATCATTTAAAAAATAAAAAAAAAAATTCATTCCTTCGCTGAATCCAAATTCGTGCTCTGGTCCTGTTTCTGTAGGAGGTTAATTTTATTTCCTGGAGCCTCGTTATTCGATCAAAAGTGTGAAATAGTGATAAATAATAAATATTGGGTAAATGAATAATGTGTAATTTCTTAATAGTACTTTTGTAAAAATAAACGTTTGAATCTTTTTCAATTCCAGAAATGGTTCTTTCCAAAGAAAAGCGAACAACCAGGGTTGATCTGCACCAAAGTGGCATGAAAAGCAAACAACCAGGGCTGCTCTGCCCCAAAGTGGCATGAAAAGCGAACAACCAGGGTTGCTCTGCACCAAAGTGGCATGAAAAGCGAACAACCAGGGTTGCTCTGCACCAAAGTGGCATGAAAAGCGAACAACCAGGGTTGCTCTGCACCAAAGTGGCATGAAGAGCGAACAAACAGGGTTGCTCTCCACCAAAGTGGCATGAAAAGCGAACAACCAGAATTGCTCTGCACCAAAGTGGCATGACAAGCGAACAACCAGGGTTGCTCTCCACCAAAGTGGCATGAAAAGCGAATAAACAGGGTTGCTCTGCACCAAAGTGGCATGAAAAGCGAACAACCAGGGTTGCTCTGCACCAAAGTGGCATGAAAAGGGAACAACCAGGGTTGCTCTGCACCAAAGTGGCATGAAAAGCAAACAACCAGGGTTGCTCTGCACCAAAGTGGCATGAAAAGCGAACAACCAGGGTTGCTCTGCACCAAAGTGGCATGAAGAGCGAAAAAACAGGGTTGCTCTCCACCAAAGTGGCATGAAAAGCGAACAACCAGGGTTGCTCTGCACCAAACTGGCATGAAAAGCGAACAACCAGAATTGCTCTGCACCAAAGTGGCATGAAAAGCGAACAACCAGGGTTGCTCTCCACCAAAGTGGCATGAAAAGCGAATAAACAGGGTTGCTCTGCACCAAAGTGGCATGAAAAGGGAACAACCAGGGTTGCTCTGCACCAAAGTGGCATGAAAAGCGAACAACCAGGGTTGCTCTGCACCAAAGTGGCATGAAAAGCGAACAACCAGGATTGCTCTGCACCAAAGTGGCATGAAAAGCGAACAATCAGGGTTGCTCTGCACCAAAGTGGCATGAAAAGCGAACAACCAGGGTTGCTCTCCACCAAAGTGGTATGAAATGCAAGGAAAAAATTGCCAAGGGTATTGTATCAAGGGGTACTGTCTTTAACATCATTAATTCCTTTAAAAAGACTGGTTGCACTCCTGTAAATGTCATCTAGCCGCACAAGAGCTTCAAATGACCGCTAGGATCGCCTCCTCGTAAGGTTCCAGCTCAAGGATCGGGTTGCCTCCAATGCCAAGCTTGCTCACATTTGCAAAGAAGCAGGTGTGAACGCTTCAGCAAAGGGGGGTGGGAGACTTTTCGACAAAGGTCTCAACTCGACAAGGACTGCGATAAAACCTCATCTGACCAAGAAGAACCTTACGGATAGGTCCCACTTTTGCAGGAAATATACACAATTGAGTGTTGAAGACTGGGAAAAAGTGATATCCTCTGATAAAGCTCATTTCCACTCTTTTGAAGGTTCTGGTAGATATCTCGTTCGGGGGATAAAAGGGGAGCACTTTCACGAGTCTTGTGCCGTGCCCAGATTGAAGCATCCAAACAATCTCCTTGTCTGGCGCTGCTTCTCACCTAAGGGAACTGAAGCACCAAAGATTTTGCCGATGAACACTGCCATAAACTCAAAATGGCACCAAATACATGTTTGATCAACACCTTTTCCCCCAAATTCAGGACGAATTTGACGATGATAACTATATTTTTCAGCACGATGGTGGAGTTTTTCAAAGCAAAAGCACTACTAAAGCTCTTGGCTGAAAATAACATGGAGCTTTTAGGACTTTGACCCGGGAATTAGCCATATTTAAACCCAATAGAGAATTTGGAGACGATAATCAAACTGGCGGTTCATAAACAGAAGCCATCCGATTGTAATCAATTTGAGGTGCTTATTGAACAAAAGTTGAGCAATAAAAGTCAAGATATGATCACAACTTAGGTCTCTAGCGTACCAAAACTAATTGAAGCAGTCATGAATAACGAGGGACATCATTATAAATATTGACTCCGCCCATCAATTGACTATATTTATTAATAAAATGGGTTTGTGCTCTAATTTTCTATATATTTCACCTTCAAATATGATGCAAAGATAGTAAAATAAAATAAAACGCTTGATTAGTTCTATTGATCATCATCATCACTAAATCTATAATTTAAGAAGGGATTTTTTTTTTGTATTTGAATAATAATTTCATCTTAGTTTGGTTATGACTTATGTTTTTTATCAAACTTTAGAAATAAATATAAGTATCGAAATTTTGTGAATTTTTTTACAACCCAAAGAATTACAAATGGTGAAGTTCAGAAAATTTATTTTTATATATCTTCTTCTATAACTATTTTAGCAACGTAATATTTTGAAAGGGGGGAAATTTAGTTTATTGTTCGTTTTTAAAATTATAATTGGCGAAGTTCAGAAAATTTTTAAAAATTTAACCATGGCTGCTTTTTTTTAGATTTTAAATTTTAATCTTAGTAGCGAAGCGCAAGCTCCCCACGTAGGGAAGAGCTTGGTTTTCTTATGTGAAAAAGTATAGTAGTCTCAAAACTTTGGGCCATTACTGTAGGCTCGTCTGCACATTAGGTCCCAAAACCGCAGTTTGCCCTCGTGGCTTCAATGCCTGCGAAAAGATCTTTGACTATATATTTTGCATACATCTTAACTTCCTCTATTTTCACCACTTCCTTTACAGATCTCGCCTTACAAACTTCCGGCGGGAGATGCTCTCGTTGCTATTGCGCTATAAATTCGAGAGTGAAGGGAGAGAGGTAGAGTAAGAGAGAGAGAGTAGAGAGAAAAAAGGAAATAGAGAGATAAACATATAGACAGAAAGACAGAGAGAGAGAGAGAATGAGGGAGACGGAGAGATAGACAGGCATACAGAAAGAGAGAGAAAAAATGAGGGAGAGAGAGAGAGAGAGAGAAAGATTAGAAGATATGGAGAGGGTGAGGGAGAGGAAAGGAAGATATAGAAATAGAGAATGTTTATGTGTGAGAGAGAGAGAAAGAGAAATCAATTCCAGAGAAGATTTTATTAACAAATCAATTATTTAACAATTTTACCTTTCACTGACAAGTCACGAAAGATCTCCCCTTTTCTCATTTTCCTCCAAGACTCAATTTTGCTCTTAATCTTGTAAATAATAATCTGAAAACCAGAATTTTTTTTTCCTCATCAGTGAAATATTTTCCTTGACAAATATCCTCGATATTTAGAATTACCGGAATTAGAGATAAGTTTAAGAATTACCGGAATTAGAGACGAAATTCACAATTGCCAGAATTAGAGGGCAAATTAAAAAGTACCGGAATCAGAGATAAATTTAGGAACTAGCCGAAATTAACGACAAAATTAAGAATTACCGGAATTAGAGACGAAATTAATAATTGCTGGAATTAGAGAGAAAATTAAGAATTACCGGAATCAGGGATAAATTGGGGAAATAGCTGAAATTAACGACAAAATTAAGAATTATCGGAATTAGAGACGAAATTAAATATTGCTGGAATTAGAGAGCAAATTAAGAATTACCGGAATCAGGGATAAATTTAGGAAATAGCCGAAATTAACGACAAATTTAAGAATAACCGGAATTAGAGACAAAAGTTCTTCCAAACATTCCATTACATTTTCTGTTAAAAAAAGGGAAAAAAATCTTTCATTTGATGCTACGTGTTCCCCTCTTCCCTTAGATACAGGGACAAATTCCAACCCCTTTCGAATGACGCTTTCTTCCCCAAATCATCTAACCAGAACCATCACATTGGTATACATGGCGTAGATGTGTTTAGTTACACAGATGGAAAGAGGAGGTAATGAGGGACGTAAAGAGAAGTAGTTTCTGGAGAATGGGTAAAAGAGAAAATAAGATAGTAGAAAGAGCTGGAAACGAGCAGTAGGGAAGAAAATGTACTTAGAATAATTGTCTTGCTGAATTCCGCGACTGTAAAACAATTAGATGTGCTGTTGCATGGTTTGGGCAACAGAAGACTATTTAAAATGTCCTTAAATTTCATTCACTACTATTTATTTCATTGTTCTTCGCAGAAATGTAATTATATATATATATATATATATATATATATATATATATATATATATATATATATATATATATATATATATATATATACACTCGTATATAGTGTCCTAAAAAATGTATACACGCTTTAAATAATTGTAAATTTTGAAAATGAAATGTATTTTAATAAACATTTACTTTACAATTATTTAAAGTGTGTATACATTTTGGGGGACACCCTATTATATATATATATATATATATATATAATAATAAAAAGATCAATTTCAAGAAACCTCTCTCTTTTTCGAGAAATTGATGGTTGCCTTGTCATGGAACACTCCTGAAGAGGGTTGAGCAATTCCAGGAGACTTCTCCCTCTGGCGGATTAGGGAATTCTTATTATTACCCTTACATAACCGCGTATATATATATATATATATATATATATATATATATATATATATATATATATAATTCATACATATGTTTCTCTTTGAATATTTAATTATGTTTGAATTACTTGCTATTTTACTAAATGGTAGGTATATAATAAATAAAAAATCCTAAATCAGAATTTAAGCAATAATGTGTGACCTTAAATTTCATTGTGTATTCAATATTTCCCTAATTAAGTAATATGAGTAAACCTAAAGAACTTAGAGAAGGGCAAGAAGCACAAATCCAACTTTTCCATTACTAAATATAGAAAAGTTGAAGATATATTTGTCCAAACCACTATAAAAGGATATCAAGCGCCAAGAGCCTTGTATCATGGAATAGAAGGGGGAGAAAATGTCTTGCAACGCTTAGATAATACAGATCTTTCATTCTGGCTTCACTACTGAATCGGAGAAAAACATCTTCTAAACTTGTTAGGAAGCTTCAAGTTAAAAAATATCACCCAGAAGAGTTAGGAGGAGAATTAAAGATCAAGACCTAAAATGGTACAATACGAGAAAGAAGTCATGGACATCTGAGGTCAACAGAAAAAAAAATGTCTTCACTGGGCCAAAAATCACAAAAATTAAACACGAAAAATGGTCTAAAGTTATCTGGTTAGATAAAATTAATTTTCATTTATGTATTGTATTGTTTTATATATAATTTATGTAATTTAATTTTAATTTATCTCGGTCCTATCATAGTATTTGGTAGCTGTCTTTATTAGGGGCATGGGAGATGTTTTTAGGCCAGGGAAGAATGAACTCCACTACCGAATCGAAGAAAAACATATTCTGAACTTGATAGGAAACTTCAAGTTTAAAAATATCACCCAGAAGAGTTAGGAGGAGACTTAAAGATCAAGGGCTAAAATGGTACAATGCGAGAAAGAAGCCATGGACATCTGAGGAAAACAGAAAAAAAATGTCTTCACTGGGCCAAAAATCACAAAAATTAGACACGAAAAATGGTCTAAAGTTATCTGGTTAGATGAAAGTAATTTTCATTTATGTATTGTATTATTTTATATATAATTTATATAATTTAATTTTAATTTATCTTACTCCTATCATAGTATTTTGTAGCTGTCTTCATCAGAGGCATGGGAGATGTTTTATGCCAGGGAAGAATAAATTCCACTACTTATGGCACCATAACTTGCATTACACAACACCAAGAAATGATGTTATACTCCCCCCCCCAAGAAAAAGTTCCCATTTCTAGAAGTGTAACTTCAATTTAAATATCATATAAAAGAAAAAAATAAACATATGCTTGTCACTTTAATGAAAATAAACGGTATAATAATTTATTAAAAAGGAAATTGAGGGCCAATTGCGTAACAGAAGTTAATTAACCTGTTTACTTCATTTCTCTCCATCCACAGGTATTGTTGTCAATACCGGGAAGAAATTCGTGTTTTCATCTTAGTAGGTTGTTAACTTTGTCTTATATTTTCTCCAATATGATTCAATATGTTGTATCTGAACGCCCGGTTGTGAATTAACAGACAGGCGAGCGTTGAGGGTTCTCTGCTTTTAACTAGAATTAATGCTTAGATTTCTATGAGATCACCATTCATCACTATAGATAAAAGATGCATCTCTCACCACTTTTTAGATGAGCAAAAGTGTTTCTTGTTCTCTGTGATTAACTACTTGCATCTACCCAACTACTGGTGAATAACGAGTATTAACTAGGCCCCAAAAGTGACTTCTAGGATCCCGACCTCGATTTTGTTAAGTTAATATGGGATAACCTTATTCCTTATTCTTGATGTATATATATATATATATATATATATATATATATATATATATATATATATATATATATATATATATTTATGTATATGTATATGTATATGTATATATATATATATATATATATATATATATATATATATATATATATATATATATATATATATATATATATATATATATATATATATATATTTATGTATATGTATATGTATATATATATATATATATATATATATATATATATATATATATATATATATACATCAAGAATAAGGAATAAGGTTATCCCATATTAACTTAACAAAATCGAGGTCGGGATCCTAGAAGTCACTTTTGGGGCCTAGTTAATACTCGTTATTCACCAGTAGTTGGGTAGATGCAAGTAGTTAATCACAGAGAACAAGAAACACTTTTGCTCATCTAAAAAGTGGTGAGAGATGCATCTTTTATCTATAGTGATGAATGGTGATCTCATAGAAATATATATATATATATATATATATATATATATATATATATATATATATATATATATATATATATATATATATATATATGTATATGTATATATATATATATATATATATATATATATATATATATATATATATATATATATATATATATATATATATATATATATATAAATATATATATATATATATATATATATATATATATATATATATATATATATATATATATATATATATATATATGTATATATATATATATATATATATATATATATATATATATATATATATATATATATATATATATATATATATATATATATATTTATATATATATATATATGTATATATATATATATATATATATATATATATATATATATATATATATATATATATGTATATGTATATATACGGTATGAATTCCAGAGGGAACGATAGCTAATGTTGTTTGCAGTGATTAAGAATGGGAGAGAATTCATTTCAGCGACGAAACTAAATTTAATTTCGTTGGATTTGATGACAGTCGAACTGTATACCAGACACCCTTTATAGCTACCAGACTGGAAAGAGCACGGCAACTTTTTTTTATCAGGGTTGCATAAGTCATCGACCTTCCACTCTCTTTTAGAAGGAGTGGGAGTGAAGATATTGAATTTTGACCCTTTTTTTTCTCCTCCTTCCGACGTGGCCCCATGACAAAACTGACCCAAATTTCATGCAAATGTCGGTCGATCCAGCATAAACATCGTCCGAGAAGACAAAGCTATAAGGTGCTTCTCTAAGAAAGATTATTTCAAGACTGCCAATCTTATCTGTCTTTTCCTTTGTATTTTCATAATTTCCCTTGGCATAGTCCTGCCAAAGAAGGGATCAGGCTTGTGCGTCGACTTTGATATGTCATTATCCCCCAAGGGTAAAGACCCTCTTTTCTGGGTCAAGGCCGCTTTAATCCCTGTTTCAGGGCCCTACTCACCTCAGTCCGAGACTACAAGCAATAGTTGATCGCAATCTATTGAAAAAAACCTTGGATGCCGTAAAGGGGTCGTTCGTCAATACTCTATCTAATGTGATCCCATCCGGCTCCCATTTGCCATATTGAGCGTAGCTACTACCTCCTACTCAACTTCTGTGGAGGGATTATTGAGAAAGAATAGTAGAGGGAGGAAAGGCTGTTAGATAGGGGGCGGATTGTTGGGTGTGGGCCCCATAGTGGAGATGGTAAATGGGAATGAAAACCCGCTTTTCCTTCAGGGAGCAAACGCTAAACGTCTACCCCGTGAACCCGATTCTGAGCAGGTGCAGTAGAGGGCCATTTAACCGACAGGTCACCAGTCGGGACCGCGGTTTCCAACCAGTGGTCAAACGTTTCGCGCCTGAGGGTATTGGGTATAAAAAAGAAGCCTACCTGCTCGTAGGCTTAGAGAGGCAGAGCAGAGTTTGCTTTCTTAACTTGAAGGTCGTAGGAAGTTTCAGATAGCGAATACCGCGAGAGGATCAATTCATCACCATCCCTGAATGGTGTACGTTCCGCAGTCTGAAGAGCCAAAACCTCCTCATCAAATAAATATGAGTTGCAAATCAAACACTTGGCCCTACATAATACAACTTTCTTTTGGTAGGTCTTGGAGCAGTTAGCACAGATTTCGAATTGCCCCAACTTTTCATGTATGAAAGTTCTATTAGTATGGCTGAAGCGGTGACAGTAATAGAAACACCATGGTAATGGCACGAACACCTTGACGCGGTAGTGATACCAACCAGCTCACGCCGCCTTGGGAAGCCTGTCACGGTTGAGCATAACTAAGAATGTAAAAGAAAGAGTCCCGATGCCCTTCCCTGTTTTCTAATCAAACGTTCCAACTTAATGACTCTCTGGTTGGTTATCCTTTCCGTTATCTCTTCTAGGGAATAGATAACGATTTCCCTCACACATTTGCTCTTTTCAAAAGAGCTTATAGTAATGTGGTATCAACTGAACAGGCGAACCATTGAGTATCAGAAGATCACTCACTATGGCTGCTTATGCAGGGTCAGGCTCATTCACCAGAAGGGCGCCATCCGATAAAGTTATAAGTATACAACCTTAGGTACCCTACCGAGAACCCTAGGTAATGTCTGACGTTGATGGAACATATGTCCCTTGGACAAGATGCGCCAATCAGTAGAGCTAAAATCTTTGAACCCGAGGGGGCTCTAAGACGCTGGGTGGCCTCTCGATGATGGTTCCCGTACATTACCGAGGTTGCCTTCACTTTTTATTTAGTTTTACTAATTAAACCTTACCCTATCCACCCAAGGGCGTCCTGTGGAAAGACGTGCTACCCATTACCTTTGTTACCTGCCACGTCTGCAGGAGACTTTTCAGTCCTCGGGCCTTTCTGGGAGAAGAGTAATCCTCGTCTCTTCCCCCTCAAAAAGGGTTCCAAGGAAAGAGGGGCTAGCCTCAGCCAAAATCTCGGAAATGGAAAAAGATCTAGCTGCTTGCGGGGTCCCATCGGGGGGGGGTCTTTCTCTCGTCATGGGGAGGTCCATTTTACCCCGCGGATCTTACCCACGAGTAAGCTTAGGTTCAGGGGTGTCTCTCGCCAAGAGTGTTCGATATCGGAGAATCCCTAATTGCCAGGGTGAGGGTGCCTTCGGGTCCTTGCTCAGGTTGAGATAGGACTCCTTTCGGCCATCCACCCATGGTGTAGAGGATCTCGCCTGGGATTTTTCTAGAATTAGGGGCTACTAGTAAGTTACACGCCATGGGGGCTAGCAAGACAACCTCCATCGGGAAAAATTGGGGTGACCGGCACATCTGTCCCTAGCAAGGTCACAAGACACGGGTTGAAGAAGGTGTGGCATGAAATAATATACTTCGCCGACCCTTGTCCCTCTAAGGGTGTTCGCCCTATCCCTATATTCTCATCTGGAGCAGGCGTCCTTGCGATCCTGTTTCCGAGTACTTTTATTAATCTTGGCAGTCCCTGCTTAATAGAATGGGGGCGCCGCTAATCCAATTAGAGAGACGTCCGAAGGCAACCACATCCTTCACTTAGACGCGCGTTTTCGTAAGCCAAGTCCACTGTAACACCAAGGTTGGGCGAGGTTTCACTAATTAGGATTTATTCTGATATTTTGAATTAGCGGGTAACCATAAATAAAGAAATAGAAGGTTAGTGTGCTATATCTCGTGTCCAAACGCTCCCGCCTATCCCATCCCTGATGTCGGACCTTTCAGTGGGCTCCAACGCTGGTTGCGTTAAAGGAAGTATTGCCTGTGAAGCACCGCCCATTAACCGGAAGCGGATGGTCTGTCCCCAAAGGCAGAAGCTCCCAAGTTAGAATCCAGAAACAGGTGCAAACGAATGGATCCCTTCCTAACTCGTACGAGTCATCGAAAAGACGTCCAGGATCTAAATATGTCATGTGACAGACCCAGAAATGAGACCCGAGACTTTTTGTTGACTTGGCGGCCAAAAAGGCAGCAAAGCCCATCCGCTACAAGCAGGACAGCCTTATGCACCAGAGAACGGCCACGGAAAGTCGGTCAGCCCCTTAGGCGCAGGAAAGGGGTTATTGGGGGTCAAAACCGATATTCCTTTTAATCGTAACCCAACGGCCAGGGATCCTGGTCCCTTGCAACGTGTAGTCGTTAAAGAGCATTGTTAATAGAGATTCTAATGCCTCTCTTATGGTACACCATGAGGTATCTGGTCAGGTTATTAAACCTATAAGGAATAAGGAACGGATACCCCTTGAAAATGTCGTTGCATAGATGGTTGAGGTGAATTCATCATCTTCCTGAGGCTCTGCCAAAGAGTTCAAGTGAAACTCAGCGATCCAGGTCTTTCTTATGGGTAGTCGGACAGGGAGGACGTGCCACTCTTCCAGATACCCAGTGTAACATGCCACACAGAAGTCCATAAATAAAGATCAGATGGGAAACGGGCGAATGGAAGCAGAGTGATCATAGTGTGGGGATATAAAACCGCAGGTCCGGCAATCAGTGGGGGCAAAGAAGGTGCATATCGGTAGGCAGTGGGCCTGGAAGCCATGTCAAAGGGTGCCTAACTACGCGCACTCGGACCTAGTGGGCGTGCTACTCCTTTAGGTACCAGGTGTAGTATTTTAGACAGAGTAACCTATGGGGGGTAGGATGAGGTACAAGAGAAGGGGCAGAATGCATTTCAAAAAAGTACCCCAGCCGGAAAAACCCCCACACGCCCCCCAGATACGACCAGGAATTAATGGAAGAAAGCTGGTGGGCAATTGTCCTATGAATGTGTCCGCCGCCTAAGGAAAAGAGGTAAGGGAAAGCGTGTAAGTAAAAGGAAAAAAAAGGTGTACACTGCAAACGTCTTAATAGTCCAAAGTAGTCCTAGATTACCGGAGCCACTTGGCCCTGGCGGGCGTTCCGCTCATCCAGTTACCAAGGGTAACAGTATACACGAACCCCTTCCCCAGCCCTTCATGTGAGCAGCCCGTGTGACAAACCATATTAGACCAGTCAGGCGGATCAAGAAAATGAGGCGATGGAAGCGATCTGATAGAAAAGCTAAGGCTTAAAACGCGGGGCCCAAACTAACAATTTGTAGAAAATGATTTCGAAGCTATTTTGGGGGAAAATATGAGGGTGGGAGGGGTGGAGATGTGTCCGGCTCTTTTAGGTGGTAAAAGCAGGATCGGCTTTGGAGATGACAGTCTTTAATGAGACGGGAAAAATAAAAGAGGGAACGAATCGAGGAGATGATTGGAGTCGTGTTGTAGGATTTTTAGTCGCGCGCGACTCTATAAATTACTATGTCGGTCAGTAGGTCAGTCGGTTGGATGGTAACCGTTCTACTTTTCAATGAGTTTTTGTGGTAATAACACCGTAACTATTCGGCTGATTCTAAGGAAATTTGAAACCTTTATGTTGCTTTACATTCTCTTTCGAATAATATTATTGTCAAGGTCCTCCCAAAGTTAGTCCGGTAATTATTGAAGGTTTTGAAGGTCGTAAGGTCATAAGTCAGAATAATTGAAAACACGAGACTTAAGTCTGTTGACCTTGTTTTCAATAAATAGCGACTCTCACCATGGGCATAAGTTGCCATAAGTCCTGTAGGAAGAATGGATACAAAATCCTGTATTTTTGAGGATTCTTGGAGATGCAAAATCTCTTAATAGACAAGTTAAGGCGGTTGATTTTGATGTACCTTTTTGAGTAACTCATTTGACAGCAGAGAAAGCGGAGTCATTGAGACAGAGAAGGCGGAGTCATTGAGCGATCTCATTGTTGTTAGGTCGAAAGGGAAAGGTAACTATTTTGCTACCATTCAATTTTCAAGTGTATCGATCTAGGAAAAATGAGTTAAATTTGTTGAAGCAATTTACAAAGTTTTAGTCGTTATTCGATCAAGGTTAAAAGAAATGTCATTAAACGGAGCCAAATCAACTTCATTGGAGTTCTGCTAGGAATTATCTGGCTTGAAGACCGTTAGAATAAGTGAAAGAGGATTTGCCCATGAAATGAAAAGGAATGTCAGAAGCAAACAACAAATCATCAGAACCTCTCCACCTTCCCCCTGTCCGTCTCAATAGTGGCCAAAGGATGGGGGAACGATGGCCGGTACTCAGTTGTAGGCCTCCGCACCCTCATTGTCCAGATCTTCAGTTGGGTCCGAGTAGTGTGGATACGGGAGGTTGAGTAAGAGGAAGGGGAAGAGGAAAGGTTCAATTATCCCTCATTTATACACACTCGAACCAATCATTTCTGGTTTATACACACTCAAACCAATTATCCCTGGTTTATACACGCTCGAGCCAATCATCTCTGGCTTATACACACTCGAACCAATCATCTATGGCTTATACACACTCGAACCAATCATCTCTGGCTTATACACACTCAAACCAATTATCCCTGGCTTATACACACTCAAACAAATTATCCCTCGTTTGTACAAACTCGAACCAATCATCCCTTGTTTGTACAAACTCGAACCAATCATCTATGGTTTATACACACTCGAACCAATCATCTCTGGCTTATACACACTCAAACCAAATTATCCCTGGCTTATACACACTCAAACAAATTATCCTTCGTTTGTACAAACTCGAACCAATCATCCCTCGTTTGTACAAAGTCGAACCAATCATCTCTGGTTTATACACACTCGAACCAATCATCCCTGGTTTATACACACTCGAACCAATTATCCCTGGTTTATACACACTCGAACCAATCATCTTTGGCTTATACACACTTAAACCAATTAGACCTGGTTTATACACACTCGAACCAATCATCCCTGGCTTATACACACTCAAGCCAATCATCCCTCGTTTGTACAAGCTAGAACCAATCCTCCCTGGTTTGTACATACTCGAACCAATTATCCCTCGTTTGTACAAACTTGAACCAATTATCCCTCGTTTGTACAAACTAGAACCAATCATCCTTGGTTTATACACACTTGAATCAATTATCCCTCGTTTGTACAAACTCGAACCAATTATCCCTCGTTTGTACAAACTAGAACCAATCATCCCTGGTTTATACACACTTAAAGCAATTATCCCTTGTTTATACACACTCGAACCAATCATCCCTGGCTTATACACACTGGAACCAATTATCCTTGGTTTATACACACTCGAACCAATTACCCCTCGTTTGTACACACTGGAACCAATTATCCTTGGTTTATACACACTCGAACCAATTATCCTTCGTTTGTGCACACTCGAACCAATCATCCCTAGTTTATACACACTCGAACCAATCATCCCTCGTTTGTACAAACCCGAACCAATCATCCCTCGTTTATACACACTCGAACCAATTATCCTGGCTTGTACACACTAGAACCAATCATCCCTGGTTTATACACACTCCAATCAATTTTTCCTCGTTTGTACACACTCGAAACAATCACCCCTGGCTTATGCACACTCGAACCAATTATCCCTAGTTTGTACACACTCGAACCAATTATCCCTGGTTTATGCGCACTCGAACCAATTATCCCTTGTCTGTACACACTCGAACCAATTATCCCACGTGTGTACACATTCGAACCAATTATCCTTCCATATAAAATTGAATATGTCCCATCAGACCCCCAAAATTATTTCTCCTTGGGTCCCCGATGGCATGTCCTGTATAGACTGCTACATCTAGTACTTTGAGGAGCGCCGCGCCCTCCAGCCCCCAGTGCCTTCGTCAGTCTCGAACTAGATTGAGACTACATGGGCTTTATTCGTTGTAGACAATCCTCTTTTAGTTTCTTTTTTCTCGAATTTATTTTCAAGCTTCTTTTCACCAATTTTCTTGGTCGGTGCCTAATATTGCAGGCTAGTCGCTTACCAGCTTTCGTTCTTTCAGTCGTAGTTGGGAAGGGGGAGGGAGCTGCTTAACTCCTCCATCTTACCTCAAGTGAAGGGGTGGGTTTTAACACGTGTGTCTTCTTCCCGCCCTTCCCAACTGCTCCCACACCTTCTCTTTCGCTTCATTTGCGCACGCCCATTTAAATTTCATGCAAAATGGCCGTTAAAAAAATAGTCAATCAAATGATTTTTTAACTGCTATTTATTTATCCAAATTTCCCTGTTGATTTTATTTATCATTAATTTAAGGGAATCTTCTCTTATTGATATTGAAATAGGAATTTCCACGGTACTATCCAACAATGACGAAATGACTCAGTAATTAGATTGTAATTAAATATTCCCCAAATCATTTGTAAAATCAAAACTACCAAACTCACACACCAGGGTATAAAGAGGAACCGCGCCATTGTGTCTTCGTACCAATTCATTAGCCATTTTACTAATTGAAATGTCCCATTTGGAACGGCAAAATTGGAAAGCGCATTTCGTTCTGAACTTTCAATTTTCATTACTCGAAACAAAAGAAAATCAAGAGGTTTGCGCCAGTCTCATCCGGCGGAGGCGACTGATTAGAGAGCGGTCGCCTCCGCCCAAGTAATCCCCATCCGATAACAGAGCTACCCCCCCCCCCCCCCCACACACACCCGCACAATAGAGCCCAAGTTAAAAGAAAGAGTCGCGGTCGAACATCAAGATGTTGAGGTGACATAGAAATTTACTTTATATATATATATATATATATATATATATATATATATATATATATATATATATATATATATATATATATATATATATGAATCAAGCAAACCGCAAGAAACAGAAAAACAGGCTAATTTTTCTTCGGAAAAAGTTATTTCCTAATTCGAAAAATTCCGTACAGGGGTGGGATTCGAACCAAGCACACTGAGGCTGCGAGCAACCGCTTTGATCTCAGGGGCAGTTGAATTGAAATCAAAGCGGTTGCTCGCTGCCTCAGTATGCTTGGTTCGAATCCCACCCCTGTACGGAATTTTTCGAATTAGCAAATAACTTTTTCCGATGAAAAATTATCCTGTTTTTCTGTTTCTTGCGGTTTGCTTGATTCATATATATATATATATATATATATATATATATATATATATATATATATATATATATATATATATATATATATATATATATATATATATATATATATATATAAGAGAGAAAATAAGAATTGGGCGCGAAGGAGCGAATGAGACAAGAAACCGGAGTTTTTAAAGGCAAGAGAAAGGGACATTAGAAGAATCCAGAATCAAAGGGAGCAGAGGGCGGCACAGTGAAAGCGATCCTTTACCGAGAAGACAGTAATAACGGCAGGGAAAAAAAAGTTTGGAATTCCTGGCCGGGACTCGAAACCGGGTCTTCTGATTGCCGGTCAGATGCTTTACCGCTAAGCTACCAGGCATAGTAAGTATATTTCGCCCAAAGCGTTACCCCATCAATCCTAGTATCTCCCTAAGCTAGGAACTTCCAAGGAATTTTTATACCACATCCTTTTACTCGCTCACAATTTAAAGGCTCACTGTCCATGTCACATACAAAGAAAGCAACTACAGGATCTGCGGGTGATTATACAACCACCACAGGGCTATGCCAATTTATTTACTGTCTTTCAAATAAAATTTGAACACAGAAGCTACACCAGGTTTCTACATCTTTCTTTCTGTCTTCAAATTTTATTTGAAAGACAGAAAATAAAAATGGCATAGCCCTGTGGTGGTTGTATTATCACCCGCAGATCCCATATATATATATATATATATATATATATATATATATATATATATATATATATATATATATATATATATATATATATATATATATATATAATGGGTTGAGGAATAAGTTCTTGCAGTTATATCAAATTTATTCATTACCATCAACAATTTTAGAAAAACTTCATTTTTAATTGATAACAATATGTAATTTAATTAATAATGTATTCTCCGTTGTTATTTACTTCTTCCCAACGTTCAACTAGTTTTTCGATGCCTCTGCAATAAAAATCTCTGGATTTTGACTCGAAGAATTCGTCTAACCAGGTTCTTAATCCACATCAGTTTGAACAAAACGCCGAGCAAATTGTTGGAGAGCGATCGGAACAGAGGGAAATCCGATGGAGCCAAGTCTGGCGAATATGGAGGATACGACAGGATTTTCCAATTAAGCGTTTGGATGGCATCTTTTGTCATATTAGCAATGTGAGGATGAGCATTGTCGTGTTGCAGAAGGACTCGATAACGTCGATGAGGTCACTTTTCACGAATAGCTTCGGCGAGTCGATACATTTGTTGAACGTAGAGTTCTGCATTGACAATCTCGTTGTTCGCAAGGAACTCATAAAGAATGATGCCTTCACAATCCCACCACACACACAGCATCGTCTTTCGTGGATGAAGTCCTTGCTTTAATCGCGGAAGGTTTTTTTTATTGGGGCTAAGCCATTGTTTTCGATAGTTCATGTTGTCATAAACGCACCACTTTTCGTCGCCAGTGATGATGCGGTGAAGAAATCTGTCCTTATATCCACGAGTAGCCTTGTGACGAGCAAGCAAACCTGCGCAATCGTCGAGCATTGAAGTTTGTTGCTTTCGCTCAAAGCGTGCGGAACCCATGCCCTGAATTTTTTAACTTTCTTCATCGAATTTAGGTGATTCACTACAGTTTTCTGATCACACGCCAATAGTACAGCCAATTCTCTAGTCGATTGACGAGGATTTTTATGAAGAAGGTTGTTCAATCGATCTTTATCCAACTTAATGGGGCAACCAGAACGTTCTTCGTCATTAAAATTGAAATGACCTGTTTGGAAACGTGAAAAGCACCATTGAGCTGTCCTTTCTGATAAAGCATTTTGTCCGTACACAGCACAAATATCACGACGAGCTTTGGCTGCGTTTGCATTGTTCCCATCTCGATTGAAAATGAATAACAACAAGTGTCAAAAATGCGCCTTTCTTTCAACTTGACATTCCATTTTGACGGAACAGAACAAAAAATTAAATTAACACAACTTTTAAATAAACCGCAATGACTTATTAACCAACTTCAAGACGTAGCCTAAGCAAAAGCCTAATAGTCTACTCTGTTAAGAGACGTAGCCTAACCTTTGCAAATTTTGCTCTCATTATTTATTATTGTTTCTTAATATGTGTACAAATCACGTCAACAAAACTTAAATCAACACAACATAAGAAAAACGCAAGAACTTATTCTTATTCCTCAACCTAATATATATATATATATATATATATATATATATATATATATATATATATATATATGCACCAGAAACGGATGCAACTGGTGGCTCTGGGATTTATCCTCAATTTTAAATGCAGGATTCACGACCGAGCTAAAATATTATATATATATATATATATATATATATATATATATATATATATATATATATATATATATATATATATATATTAACGACCATATTGATTCAGGGACTTAGTTTTCCATCTCAAATCTTGCAGTAGCTTCAGATTAAAGGATGGTAAGTAATGCATGATAGTAACAGATGAAAAATAAGCATGGCTATAAGTTGTACATGTACATTGTACATGTTAGGGTGGATGAAACCACAACTTATGTTCAAAAGAGCATTTTTATTCAAAAAGATATGGTAGACAAAATGATTCTGACAGCGTAATTCTACAACTTCTATCTTCGGGACAACCAACAAATTTAGAGTAGTAACTTACTTCCATGAATTCTTAGCACTTTCACACTTTCAGTCATTATCTTGTCAAGTTCCAACAACGGCGCTTTTTTGTTTAGGGGACACAAACCCAAAATGGCTGATGACGTCACCAAGGTGGCTGCCTATGAGACAGCCATGTGATCCACGAGTGTGAACGAATAGCTTAAAAACGCCGTTTTTCTTATAAAGACAAAATTCCCGATTTTGGTATTTTTTTTGGTTATATAACCTAACCTTAACCTAAAAAAAAAATGTAATGGACCGATTGAACCTGATTCAGTGAAAATATGAAGTAAACTAGCAGCAAAAATTTATTATTTTAAAGGATAGAAATTTTTTATGCCTTTATAAATTTGCTGAACCAAGTCCAAGCGAAGCAGCCTTCCAGAATATTATTATGGAGTCACAGTGGCCAATCGATCTTTCTGGTTGGTGACGTCACCAGCCATTTTTGCTTTGTGTCCCCTGAACAAAAAGGCGCCCCAACAGCAAACATGCCTAAGGAACCTATTACATCTGCCTACCTATATCCAGGAGCTAATTGTTAATCTACGTCAAGAGGTTCATCTATTCCCTCAGAGCCATATGAAAGGGTTAACTCCCCCTCCCCCCAGTGTTGTACATGATATCATATCACGTAAAGATACCACAGGCTCATTTCTCAATAGATTTCCTACTGGTAGGCCAAGAAAAACGTGAACGAGAGATTATTAAGCCATAGTCTGTATCTCAAAATGAACCAAGAGATGTAAAGTGTCTCCAGGAAGGCAGTATCACGCTGCCTGGTGGAAAGATCTTTAAAATCTCACACACCAGCAGCCAAGCTATTGATCAACCCTAAGAACAAGAAAGCTAGATTATCCTTCGCCACTACACTAAGCACTTTCTATAAACATAAGACCAATGGTCCAAATTACACTTAAGCGATGAATCGAAGTACAATTTGTTTGGTTCAAATGGTAGGAGGTTCGTCCGTCCAAGACTTGGTGAAAGATTATCCGTGAACTGCGTGAAGATCCGCGTCAAGTTTGGTGGAGGAAGCGTTATGGTGTGGGACATAATTTTGGCGGAAGGTACTGGCCCCCTTGTACACTTGCAGGGCAGGGTGAATGCTCAAGTGTATAAAAAACTTGGGGAAGTACAGGCTGTGCCTCATACGAGAACCACCTCTGTCCAACTGGCCATTTTTAGGCAAGATAAACTTTGACACACGGCAAAGTTGAAGAATTTCCTGGATCAGGAGGAACCAATTGACCTACTCAGAGCCCGGACCTCAATCCGATTGAGAATTTATGGAAGACCCAAGGAAAGGGAAGTAATTGATAGTAAAAGTCTACATACCAAGTGCTAATATATGTATTGTAACAATTGAAAATTATTTGTTCCTTCTCATCTAAGTCTGTTGTGTTATCTGTTCAGGTCATTTTGACTACCATAATATTGGAATAAAAATGCTCTTTTGCATGTAACTTCCGGTTTTATCTATCTTAACATTTACACTATACATGTAAAACTTATAGCCATGCTTAGTCTATATCTGCAATTACTTACCATACATTACTTCAGGCTAGAATAAGTTTACTAAAGTTAATTGTCGTAGAATTGCTCATAGTCTGGTCCAATAATTATTCTAGTCTTTGATCTGGACACACCGCTTTTGTTTAATTCGGTGGTATTGACCCTATGACTCAATCCTACGATCATATATATATATATATATATATATATATATATATATATATATATATATATATATATATATATATATATATATATATATATATACATATATATATATATATATATAGGTAGGCTTTAATTCCTACTGAACGTGCGAGAGCTGGTTAGAGGCGGGTTGTGCGGTAGCCAGGATTCTCACTATAAAAGTACCACTTGTTACTGGGGGGGAGGTTTGTGATTGTTGAATTCTAATAGTGCAAAATACAGGTTGTATAAATTAGCCGAAGGGATGCTTATTTACAGTCTTGCCAAGACAACGTCAAAAGGGAGGAGCCACAAATAAACACACGTACAAAAATAAACTTTACTTTACACAGATATAATAATTAGCAATAGTTAACAGGCAAAATTAAGGATTAAATATTAAACACTGACGTTAAGCGTCTAGATTTATAATGACTCAATGAGAGTATCAATCATTGTTAATTAAATGGGTAATTTAAGAATAGAGGGACACTGGGTTTACAGATTACCATTAATTGTGATGGATTGGAGAGACGACTACTCAGGTCCAGACGGGGTGGTTCGGGTGGCGTTAACACGAGTTCTCGGGGAGAGGGGGGATAAGACGACGGGTTCAGGGCTGCTGGCTGCAGTTCCGGTTAGTTCACTCCTAACTGGATGTGACACTAACAAATAGTAACTTCCAGTACTATTTGGATGTTCCTTTTCTTTCTCAAGTTACGTTGAGCAACAGAGCGTACTCTTCTAGTCACAGACTCTGCGAGGCGGGATTTACTTCCAGGAACACTTTGAGACAGCGACCAAGTTGACTCGACGGCGCGTTGGTAGTCGATACGTTTCGGCAACGACTCTCGTTCAACGTGAGGTTTACGCGAGTAGATTTGGGACACTGCTCTAGAGGGGTAAAGGCGATGTTATTTATATCACCGATTGTGGGAAATCGAGAGAGAGATTCCATTCACAACAATTCGCTTATCGCAGCGCCTTCTAGACAATATCCATGGTATCATAAAGAAGGCAAATAGGATTTAGGCTTCTTTGTGAGATAGGCGTTCTTTCGTCCGACTTCCTGTCGCCAGTTGGGGGAAGGGTGGGGGGAGAGAGAGAGGAGACGAAGGTCAACTCAAACGACAAATTTCTTTCGTTCTCACGATTGTCTGGCGGCATGTGAGTATGTACGTTCCATACCCTCACATTAATACATAAGAAGAAAACTTGAAAAGGCCAAAAAGACATTATTTTAAAATGTGCCCCATATAAAATATCAATAAAATATACTATAAGTTAAAGTTTTAAATATGACTTGGCAACAGTTAAATTTGCTTTAAAGCTGACTCAAAAAATTGTTAATACATATGAAAAAAAATTGAAAAGGCTAACAAGACATTATTTTAAAAGGTGAACAATTATAAAATATCAGTAAAATGTACTATAAGTTACAAAAAAAAATCATATATGACTTGGCAACAGTTGAATTTGCTTTAAAACTGACTCGAAAAATTATTTAATTAATTTAAAGTGTCGTAGAATAGGCTCTCGACGATATACCATATATAACCATATTCGTTGAGGGAATTATTCTAATATTTCGAGTGCGTGGTAATCTGATTGACCGAGGTTAGTCCAAAAGGGAGGGGGGGCTGGAGAGGCTTATTTATCTTCAATATGCTTAGGAATTGGAACGGAACACAAGGATAATAATATGGCTATCATTAATAAAATAGAGTTTTATTAATTTAACTATCAACAGCACACCAAAAAAATGTTTACATAAACGGAGAATGAAAAGGGTCTTGGGAATATCTGACTAATCCGAGGATTAAGATTTGGAGAGATTTAAAAAGGTAAACAAATAAAAATTAAATGGGGAAAATGGTTTGCTAAACCATTTAAAGCACAGGGTAGCGTTGACAAAAGGTTAGATGATTAAAGGTAATGCTCAGCTTACGTAATTACAGAGTTGTTGTGCAGAGGAAGACGATGCGAAGGAATCTTCGGTCCACTGGCGATTTCCAGCAGAAATGTTCTTTGGGGGGTTGTCCTTAGCGAAGGGGAAGGACTGTCTTCGAAGAGTAAGAGCGAAGTGGGGCTCGGAAGTACGAGTGATCTTTGTGACAGCAAATCGGGGATGTTCTAGATGAACAATGGAGGTTATTGTTGAAACCAAGCGTTCTCTTGAAGAACGTTAAAAAGGGGGGAATTAAATTATCCTGACGTGATGTCTTGGGAATGAGAACCGTTTCTTGACGAACGGGCTTGAAGAACAATGGCTGTTCTAACGTTGTTCTCTTTCTGAACAACAGGGGGGAGGGTAAGAACCGTTTCTTGTCAACGGGCTGAAAGAACAATGGCTGTTCTAACGTTTTTCTCTTTCTGAACAACAGGGGGGGGGGGAGAACCGTCTCTTGTCAAACGGGCTCAAAGAACAATGTCTGTTTTAACGTTGTTGACTGTGCGTCTCGAAGGCACGAACCTTGGCACTCAAGAGATATTGTCCTCTTCTGGACAATAAGGGGGTTCTCGAGGTAGAGAGTTCCTAGGTGCACAATGGAGACCGGATCGGCATGATGCCTCGCGAAGACAATCGGGATCTGATCTGCTTCAATCGGGGAAAGCTATGTATAAGTACCCGGAGCCGTCTCCATGGCGTAGGGGATAATTGAGTGGGGGACTTGGGAATGCCTCGGTCGCGCCTGGGAAAATACCTTATCTGCCCATAAGCCTAACTCAATCTGGCAAGATCGACGTATGGAGGCAAAACGAGGGAATGAACCTCCTTGATTAAATATTTGCTAGGGTGGGCGATAACGCGCTCTGCTTCTTCTCGCAGATGCACGTGGGTAGCATGTGTTTCTAAACATGTGATAGCGGCTGAATTTAAGCGGCCTTAGACCGTTCTATCACATAAAGTTTATGGCAGAAATTAATTCAAAACTATAAGAGAAATTGAGCTGGCATTAATTAAAGATAATAAATTTAAACTTTGTTTTTAATTTTGTAAACACTGTAAGAGTTAAAAAACATTTAATATAAAAACGGTAAATTTAGGTACTTACTAAAGTGGATCCATCCTAGAGAGTGAATGGTGAGTTTAACAAGGGGATATTATTTATAGGTTACAGTGACGCTTGGTTTGTTAAAAAAAAAACAACTAACAAACTCTACTTAAAATTAGTTAATTAATAAAGATATTGCACTTAAATCTTCATTGAGTGTAGGTTTGTAGTGTTTGACTTATAAAGATTCGAGGGTTCTAAGGCAATGTTGGTTGTTGTTAAAGGCTAAAACTTGAAAATTATCAATAGAAGTGTCAGTTTTACAGCTTATGGTGTGTTCCCTAATAGAAGACTTTTCCTTTTTATTTAAGATTTTGCTTGTGCGCCAACTAATCCCCATATAAGCAGAGAACCTAGCTCCAAGAGACCTGACAGTGCTGCCAATGTTAGAGGCTCCCCTACAACTGGGATATTTAAATAAATAAACATTATCACTGCGGAACTCCAAAGAGATAGGATCTTTACTGCCAAAAAAAGTTCCTATCGATAGTTTGTTTATAAAAATTATTTGTGGGTTGATTTGGGAAAAATATCTTTTAAAAATGAATAGGATTTTTTTTTAAAGTATCGTTTAAAAAATCCATCTCTAAAATTGGTAAATATATGGGCATTTTAGGAACTTCTATGCACGGTTAGGGGGGTCAATGAGATTATCAAGTAGCTTTTTTTAACTCTATCATTGTAGAGGAATTACAACATAAAGCCTCCCGGAGAGCCAGGCTGACGTATACATTAAAGTCCCCCCTCCCCCTTTGCGGAGAAAGCAAGAGAATCGAGCCACATGAGGAGAGTCGTGGGAACTTTAGCCGGCGGAATAACCGTCTAACTGCCTACCCTTTTTGATCTCTCCGCCGCATAGGTAGCCGGAGCGAGCCGCTGTACTAAGTTGACCACTAAAGGCCCTTAAGCAGCGTTCAAAGGATCCAATTACCTACGAGATCCGGAGGCCCGTGGTTAAATCGCCAAAAAGCGGTGCCAGTCAAAAGGAACACCAATGATGGTGACGTTTGGTGGTGTCTCTAATTAACAAGCCAACCTGGGCACCGCGGTGCTACTCTCCTCACCCCTCGCTCTTCCCTCTGCGCCCTCGCCCCTTCCCCCTTAGATGGGGCGGTCGCCAGCCTATAAATAAGCCCCTGAAGGAAAGAAAAAAGATTATTCGAGGAGAGACGATAAAGGATCAGTTCGAGAAGATCGATCCTTCCCCCAGTGTCGAATTAACTTAAAACGTCACGTTTTGTATCGGTACCAGACTTAACCATTTTGTACAGACTTAGAAGAAGTCTGACTGGATTACCATTCCTAGTGCCAAACCAGGAATTTCGGCAGCAAGAGAAGGAGGATTATTTCGGTGCCAGCCTGAAGCATCCAGCACAGGCTTAGTAAGAAGCTTAGCAGGACCAATATTCCTAGTGCCAAACATGAATTTCGCAAGTAAGATAATAGAAGAACCAGTCACCCTCGAGTGACTCTCAAATTGCGATCTTAAGACCGAAGAATTAGACATCAGATTCCCTTACCTCCATCCCCTCTCGAGGAAAATCTACCATCGGCCACTCCAACACCGAAGCGCGAGAAAATCCATCTAGTCACATGCGGCAACCCCTGATCCTTTCTTTGATGTAAGTTAGAATGACCATTTATATTCGTATAGCTTTAGTATGAATTTATTACGGTACTCAAATTAACTGAAGTATAAACAATTGTTAGTGAACTCCGTCATATTTACAAGTAGAAGAGTGAAATTTAATTTGACGTTTAATGCTAATCTAAAAGGGTCACTAAAAAAATAACTAATCAGCAATTGGTTTGTTTACGTGGGGCCTACTAATTTTGATTTGGTCAAGAATAGATTCTGTAATAGGCCCAGTTTTAAGCATGGTTAACCTCGTTAAACTTATTAGGGGAATATAAATATTTTTACTGGTTTTTTTTTAGTTAATTGTTAAATTTAATATATATGTTTATTTTGGAATAATTCTGGTGTTTAAATGGATCCTTTACGTGTTTAACGGGCTCTCTCCTTAAAACGGATTAAACGCTGTGACACTCTTTCAACAATAAAGTAATTAAAAAGTTCCCTCACTTGCATAAGCAATAGGGTCAGACCGGCTTATCATTAAAAATACAATACGATTATACGTCAATCATATAGGTCAGAAGGAAATAATTTTTTAGAAAATATTTCATAAGAAAAATAAATTCATTATGGATTGATTAGTAAGTGGATGATAGCGAGAAACTTCTATGTATTAAAGTTTTTACTGTGGATATTTTGTATCTAAAATCCTCAAAACTAAAGTAGTTCAAACCTATTCCTGTGAAAGTTTTATTCGGTAAATGGTTGTTTGAATTTTTCGTTGGTCACTATCTCGGGTGATTAAAATATCAAGAAAGGGCAACTTATCATTTAACTCTACTTCCATGGTGAATTTGATGTTTGAAAAATTGAAGAAAAGTTGGCTATGACTGCATTCACCTCTCAGTACAGGTAAGTTTCTGAATTAATTATAGCGCATGTCATCTGCCGGTTGTTAAACAATGAAGCTATTTACTAATGAATACAGGTGAGTTTCTGAATTAATTATAGCGCATGTCATCTGCCGGCTGTTAAACAATGAAGCTATTTACTAATGAATACAGGTGAGTTTCTGAATTAATTATAGCGCATGTCATCTGCCGGTTGTTCAGAAATAAAACTATGAACAAATGAATACAGGTAAGTTTCTGAATTAATTATAGCGCATGTCCTCTGCCGGCTGTTAAACAATGAAGCTATTTACTAATGAATACAGGTGAGTTTCTGAATTAATTATAGCGCATGTCATCTGCCGGCTGTTAAACAATGAAGCTATTTACTAATGAATACAGGTGAGTTTCTGAATTAATTATAGCGCATGTCATCTGCCGGCTGTTAAACAATGAAGCTATTTACTAATGAATACAGGTGAGTTTCTGAATTAATTATAGCGCATGTCATCTGCCGGTTGTTAAACAATGAAGCTATTTACTAATGAATACAGGTGAGTTTCTGAATTAATTATAGCGCATGTCCTCTGCCGGCTGTTAAACAATGAAGCTATTTACTAATGAATACAGGTGAGTTTCTGAATTAATTATAGCGCATGTCATCTGCCGGCTGTTAAACAATGAAGCTATTTACTAATGAATACAGGTGAGTTTCTGAATTAATTATAGCGCATGTCATCTGCCGGTTGTTAAACAATGAAGCTATTTACTAATGAATACAGGTGAGTTTCTGAATTAATTATAGCGCATGTCCTCTGCCGGCTGTTAAACAATGAAGCTATTTACTAATGAATACAGGTGAGTTTCTGAATTAATTATAGCGCATGTCATCTGCCGGTTGTTCAGAAATAAAACTATGAACAAATGAATACAGGTAAGTTTCTGAATTAATTATAGTGCATGTCCTCTGCCGGCTGTTAAACAATGAAGCTATTTACTAATGAATACAGGTGAGTTTCTGAATTAATTATAGCGCATGTCATCTGCCGGCTGTTAAACAATGAAGCTATTTACTAATGAATACAGGTGAGTTTCTGAATTAATTATAGCGCATGTCATCTGCCGGTTGTTAAACAATGAAGCTATTTACTAATGAATACAGGTGAGTTTCTGAATTAATTATAGCGCATGTCCTCTGCCGGCTGTTAAACAATGAAGCTATTTACTAATGAATACAGGTGAGTTTCTGAATTAATTATAGCGCATGTCATCTGCCGGCTGTTAAACAATGAAGCTATTTACTAATGAATACAGGTGAGTTTCTGAATTAATTATAGCGCATGTCATCTGCTGGTTGTTAAACAATGAAGCTATTTACTAATGAATACAGGTGAGTTTCTGAATTAATTATAGCGCATGTCCTCTGCCGGCTGTTAAACAATGAAGCTATTTACTAATGAATACAGGTGAGTTTCTGAATTAATTATAGCGCATGTCATCTGCCGGTTGTTCAGAAATAAAACTATGAACAAATGAATACAGGTAAGTTTCTGAATTAATTATAGCGCATGTCCTCTGCCGGCTGTTAAACAATGAAGCTATTTACTAATGAATACAGGTGAGTTTCTGAATTAATTATAGCGCATGTCATCTGCCGGTTGTTAAACAATGAAGCTATTTACTAATGAATACAGGTGAGTTTCTGAATTAATTATAGCGCATGTCATCTGCCGGCTGTTAAACAATGAAGCTATTTACTAATGAATACAGGTGAGTTTCTGAATTAATTATAGCGCATGTCATCTGCCGGCTGTTAAACAATGAAGCTATTTACTAATGAATACAGGTGAGTTTCTGAATTAATTATAGCGCATGTCATCTGCCGGTTGTTAAACAATGAAGCTATTTACTAATGAATACAGGTGAGTTTCTGAATTAATTATAGCGCATGTCCTCTGCCGGCTGTTAAACAATGAAGCTATTTACTAATGAATACAGGTGAGTTTCTGAATTAATTATAGCGCATGTCATCTGCCGGCTGTTAAACAATGAAGCTATTTACTAATGAATACAGGTGAGTTTCTGAATTAATTATAGCGCATGTCATCTGCCGGTTGTTAAACAATGAAGCTATTTACTAATGAATACAGGTGAGTTTCTGAATTAATTATAGCGCATGTCCTCTGCCGGCTGTTAAACAATGAAGCTATTTACTAATGAATACAGGTGAGTTTCTGAATTAATTATAGCGCATGTCATCTGCCGGTTGTTAAACAATGAAGCTATTTACTAATGAATACAGGTGAGTTTCTGAATTAATTATAGCGCATGTCATCTGCCGGTTGTTAAACAATGAAGCTATTTACTAATGAATACAGGTGAGTTTCTGAATTAATTATAGCGCATGTCATCTGCCGGCTGTTAAACAATGAAGCTATTTACTAATGAATACAGGTGAGTTTCTGAATTAATTATAGCGCATGTCATCTGCCGGCTGTTAAACAATGAAGCTATTTACTAATGAATACAGGTGAGTTTCTGAATTAATTATAGCGCATGTCATCTGCCGGTTGTTAAACAATGAAGCTATTTACTAATGAATACAGGTGAGTTTCTGAATTAATTATAGCGCATGTCATCTGCCGGTTGTTAAACAATGAAGCTATTTACTAATGAATACAGGTGAGTTTCTGAATTAATTATAGCGCATGTCATCTGCCGGTTGTTAAACAATGAAGCTATTTACTAATGAATACAGGTGAGTTTCTGAATTAATTATAGCGCATGTCATCTGCCGGCTGTTAAACAATGAAGCTATTTACTAATGAATACAGGTGAGTTTCTGAATTAATTATAGCGCATGTCATCTGCCGGCTGTTAAACAATGAAGCTATTTACTAATGAATACAGGTGAGTTTCTGAATTAATTATAGCGCATGTCATCTGCCGGTTGTTAAACAATGAAGCTATTTACTAATGAATACAGGTGAGTTTCTGAATTAATTATAGCGCATGTCATCTGCCGGTTGTTCAGAAATAAAACTATGAACAAATGAATACAGGTAAGTTTCTGAAGTAACTATATTACTTGTCACCTGCCTGTTGTTCAACAAAAAACTATGAACTAATGAATACAGGAAAGTTTCTGACCTAATTATAGTACATGATGTCATCTACCGCTGTTTAACACTAAAGCTATGAACTGATGAATACAAAATGTCTCCTTCTATGGCATTTGTATGGCATTGTATGTTATAAGAGACTTAGAGAGACCAGGAGTTAGAAAAGCCGAGAGTGACACATACTCTTCTTGCTTAATTGCTTATAGTTGTCCGTCGATTAATATGATGATTTCTCTTCATGCCCTTAGAAGAAGTTCAGGTGGGTCTAGTTCTGGTGGTGCGTCTATGTTCGTGCAGCCCGAGTCGTGATCTACAGATGCGATTGCATATGACACAAGGGAATTTGCCCTCCTGGCGAGGCAATTGATGTCGTTGTTACCTCTTCGTATCTACTATATTTCTTAGATGGATTACGTAGGCCTCAGTGCCCTCCCGACCTGAAGTTCGCCATTGGACATCCTGCACGACGCTGTGCACCGCCTGTCCGCCTCAATATCTGCGCACTCCAGATTCCAATACCCGCTCAATATTCCAGGCAGAATTAGAGAATGAGTTTACCATAGAAACAATTGGCCTCTTGTCCACAGAAGACCTCACAAGTACGGGACAATGCGTGCAACAACATCCTTGTTATATCTCAAAGGGTTCTTTGAATCAACACGAATAAAAACAAGCATTGTTTCGACGACCAAGCCAAAGATATCCACAAATTGATAGAGGAAAGAAACAAAGTCCTCAGAGCTACACTAGACAAGTCATACCATGCTTTTCACAAAAAACTTGCTGAAATACTCTCAAAAACACTGTGAGAGAGTAGAACCATGAAGAACCAATGGTAGACAGAGCTTGACCAAGAAGTCCAGGACTATGCAGACACTGGCAATTAGTAAGAATTCTACACCGCCCTTAAAACAGCATCTGGGCCTTGCATAAATGCCTTTCACCCAGTTAGAAGTTTAGATGGGAACATTTTGCACACAGAAAAATCTGAAGTCCTTACATGCTGGGCAGAACACTACCGAGATCATCTTAACAGAAACACACAAACTAATCATAACCTGCACAATGATCTCCTCGAATTACAAATCCTCTGGGAGCTTGACTGTTCATCCACCCTTGCGGAAGTCAGAAGATCAATTGACGGCCTTGAAAACAACAAGGCAACAAGACTTGATAGCATACCTGCAGAAATTTTGAAGTATGGAGGTGATGGTATAAAAAAACTGTATGCACGCTATCATCGCAGCCACGTGGAAAAATAAATGCGTGCCACAACAATGGAAAGATGCTGACATCACTAACATCTACAAAAAAAAGGGTGAAATTGCAATGTGTGGCAACAACCTTGGAACATCGATGCTCTCTGCAGCGGGCAAAGTTCTTACGAGACTTATGCTGATTAGATTCCTCAAGTACACTACTGAGGAAGTCCTGCCTGAAACGCAATGTGGATTCAGATAGGAACGCAGTACCATTGACATGCTCTTTATAGCAAGGCAGCTTTAGGAAAAGTGTCGGTAGCACCACAAACCGCTCTATATGGTCTTCGTCGACTTTACCAAGGCCTTCGACTCAGTGAACACTGCACACAGACCACTCCTCATGAATATCTTGGAGAAGTTTGGCTGTCCTCCAACCTTCCTTGCAGTCCTAACTGCCCTCCATGACGGGGTAAATGCGTGCGTTATCAGCGCAAGAGAGAAATCCAACCCTTTCTCAGTGGGGTTAGATGTCAGGCATGGTTGTGTCATCGTTTCGATCATCTTCAACTTCTTTCTTGTCGGTGTAATGAGAGCTTCCTACAACCTGCTTCCTCCAAACGTTGGTACCCCCTTCAACTATCGTCTGGATCGCAGCCTGTTAAATCTGCGCCGCCTTCAAGCTAAAACCAATGGTTGGCCGTCTTGGACTCCACCTTGCCACCAGCCCAACTATGGAGTACCAAGATAGTGGGCTGAGGAATGCACACCCCCTTCCCACTCTAAACATCATCTGTGTAAGTTTCTCTCTATGCCCATACTCTTTTATTCTTCTATCCATGTAGTCACGTACTATCAACATTTTAGCTGAGCTCATTCATTCAAAGAACACGAATAATAAAAAGGTGTAAAAAGAGATCCCATCATCACAAGATGTCTGTAGGAGTGTGGCGGAAAATGTCGTCTCTGGATGTGGACTAAAAGTGAGCTGGATATGGACAAAAAGGAAACCGGGGAATAATGGAGTATATTTAAGTACCTTCGCCTTATTCCGATATTATATTAATTCGTTTAGTCCCGAAGAATTGCCCCTAATGATAAGATCACTAAAAGGCAGTTTCACAGTGGGACAGAAAATTAAGTTTTCAAAGACCAAAAATAAAGGTCTGTGATCACATTTTATAACTTAAACAAGAATATATTTACATAGGACAACTCAGATTTCCTGATAACAGCGTGAAAGAGGAATCAAAAGATTGAAAAATTAGGTTGGACGGTGAGAAAGCTTAGTTACAGTTTGGATCAGAAGTTTACATTCACTTAGCAGTGGTGTCCAATTTATTAGTTTGCGTGCATGAATTATTCCTTGCAAAATGGTTTATACATTATAAAGCACCATACCAACAGTAAAGCATGGTTGAGGAAACATTGTTTGGGGGTCCTTTAGCTGATAAGGGTACAAGAGCACTTGTTCAAATCGATGCAACAATGAGGAGATTATTTGGTTATTTTGAAGGAAACTCTTCTGCCATCAGCAAGAAAACCAAAGTTGAGAAAGTAGTTTTACTCTTAACAAATCATCCAAAACATACACCCTATGTAATCAAGAAATCGTTTGAAGATTCCAAAATTAATGTCCTTAAAAGTCCATTACAAAGAACTTATGTAGGTCAACACCTTGGAAAATATACAGATGGAATTAAAACAGGGGGTCAAACCTACCCTAGCATAATGATTTGCGAATGACTGTGAAGAGGAATGGATCAAAATTTCTAATGAAAACTGTTACAAAATTAAAATAAGATTATTACAAATGATTGTCAGATGTAATTGCTGACACAGACTTGAAACATATTTATTTTTTCCTATTGACATGTAAACCAGTTTAGATGGGACTTTTGTTATCCACTGGGAACGAAAACAGATCACTCAAATGAATCAAATATTAATTGGGTATCTAATTAAAATTCCTACGCATGTAACATGTATTGAAACTTCTTCTCCATAATATATATATATATATATATATATATATATATATATATATATATATATATATATATATATATATATATATATATATATATATATATATAGTAATTGTTATATTTTAAAGCGAAGAGGCATTTTTAAGTTTCTCGATAACTTTTTAATTTTCATAAACGACCATCCCTTAAAAGAAAGAGATCTTAAAGATCATTCTAAATCATTATTTATTATTCGTCCGAGACGCCTTTCAACCACATTGGTCATCTTCAGGGGCTATAATAATAAATTTAAAGAATTTCTGCTATATAAATACAAGAAAAATGTAGATATTTTACACATTTTTAGAGATGAGAGAGAGACAGACAGACAGGCAGAGAGACAGAGGAAGACATAGGGCTAGTGCAAGATTGAAAGTAGGAGAGATAATGTTTTGGTAGTCCGATTAATGGACATTTTGAGTAACCCCTTAAAAATCAGTAGAGCCCCAGAAGATTGCCAATGTGGTTGAAGGGCGCCTCGGTCGAATAATAAATAAATAATGATTTAGAATGATCTTTATGATCCCTTTCTTTTAAGGGATAATGATTTATGAAAATTAAAAAAGCTATTGAGAAACTTAAAAATGCCTCTTCTGCTGTAAGATATGACAATTACTATATACAACATGGCCTCTTTATTATATATATATGATATATATATATATATATATATATATATATATATATATATATATATATATATATATGATATATATATATATATATATATATATATATATATATATATATATATATATATATATATATATGCAGATACACCCACAAAGGAAAAGGGAAAAACGATTCCGAGCGCTTTCGTCTTTATTCTTAAAGACCTTTTCAAGGAATGAACAGGAGGCTGGACATACATTGCCCTAAATAGTGAAAAGGGGGATTAGACTACCCACCTCTGAACCTTAATTAGGGGGTACAAAATCCTGAAACAACTTTATTTGAGATTTTATGTATGTAGTGATAATGGGGTCTAGCATGAACAAACCAGGGCTAAGGTTGAAATTTGGGAACGCGTTAATGGAGATACATTCTGACATATTTCTTGAAATATGAGGGTTTGGCACTGTTCCAGTTAATGCTATGGTATATATATATATATATATATATATATATATATATATATATATATATATATATATATATATATATATATATATATATATATATATATATATGTGTGTGTGTGTGTGTGTGATGAAAATTAATGCAATATCGCAAGAAAAGATGAGGAATTAAACCACATTCTCCGAAGACAATTTAATTCAGAACAGTTTCGGTGTATCTCACACCCTTTTTCAACTGACACTGGATCGAAAATATTAGAAACGTGCTTACCTACATAACACGGGGTCAGGTCGTGAAAGATCCCCTCTTTTTTTTCTTTTTTTTCCGAAACTGTTCTGAATTAAATTGTCTTCGGAGAATATGGTTTTATTCCTCATATATATATATATATATATATATATATATATATATATATATATATATATATATATATATATATATATATATATACATATATATATATATATATATATATATATATATATATATATATATATATATATATATATATATATAAATTTAGATTTCAAATGTTTTTGTCATTTATAACCCCTTCACGGGACAAGTAAAGGAGTAAGAATAGGACTTATGATCTCCCACTACATAACTTGGATTCTCATCTCCTTTAAACTTAATGTAATAAACAAAAGCAATCGGAATCTCGGTGTTCAATCACAGAGGAGTTTATTTTTGAATTTGGATTCTACTTAATCCAAAAGATCTCTTGCGTTGCCACTTTTGCACCAACATACATCTTATGTCAGTCTCCTTGCCACCTACACACAAGAAAACATCGTATTTTAATGTCGCCTTGACAACAGTAAACAGACATACATCTTATGTCAATGTCTCCTTGCCACCTTTACACCTACATACATCTTATGTCAATGTATCGTTTGATTCATCCAAACATTTGTATTTATGTGAATTTTGTAACAGCAGCAGGAGAAAAGTGACGAAGGCTCTGCCATTTGGCTTGGTAGGTAAGGACCGATGGGGAATGGGGTGGAGGGGCTGTAGGGCCAAGCCCAGATGAGGGCCACTCAAAATCACGCCGGTGTCAAGAAAGGGATCGATTCCGGTCACGATTTCGTTCACCATTTACGTCCACGCGATCATACGTTATTCATTCCGAGGGGAAGCCCCCCCCCCCCCCTCCTCCGCCCCGTCTCCGCCCGCCGCCCACTTGGGGCATTCAGGGCTGCGGCGAAACACTGGTTCTCCATTCCCTAATCTGGAAGGGGGGTGAAAGGGGGCGAGTGTAATTAGGGAGGCGGGGGAGGGAGGGGGGCGCACTCAGCTAACGAGCGCCGCTGCGCACTTTCCGCCTGATTTATGACTGCCCAATCACCCACAAATCCCACCACACCAGAGACCCCGGATCGCCCACCTCCTCCTCTCTATTACGCAATCGGCCCTAAAAGCTCTATCTACTCCTAGAGCTATCTATCGTTTTTTCTATCGATTTATTTCTTTGTCTATCTATCTATCTCTATGTACAGCCATATCGATCTATATATATATATATATATATATATATATATATATATATATATATGAATATGGATATATCAAAATATCTATATCTATCTATAAATCCCTCTCTATATATTATTTATCTATTTATTTCTATCTGTCTCTCTGACACTCTATATCTCTATCTCTCTCTCTCTTTGTTTCTCTTTCTCTCTCTCTCTATCTCTCTCTCTCTCTCTCTCTCTCTCTCTCTCTCTCTCTTTCTCTATATATATATATATATATATATATATATATATATATATATATATATATATATACTTCAGATTAGCGGAAGAAGGAGGATATGAAATCGTTTCTTAAATCCTCACCTCAGTTTTTCGCTTGGATTGAGCTCAGGCAAGAGGCAGACCAGCTTATTTTAACATGGTATTGTTTTAAGCCATTTTTTGTTGCCGTTGGCGGTATACATCGGATCGATTTCTTGCTTAAATACCCACCTACCCATGAAATAGACATAAATGTCAGTATGACAATCGCTGGTGAGCTCGAGGGCACCAGGGGCCGGTCCTTTTGGGGGGGAGTGGTACCAGGGAGTGTTATGTTTTGACACCAAATAACGATCAAGTGGAACTATCGTCGCCCTGGGGCAGAAGAACCTGTTCCTCATCAGAGGTATGTGGATATAGATACTCATCATCAGGATTCCTTGGAACAAAGAGAGAGAGAGAGAGAGAGAGTGTGTGTGTGTGTGTTGTGCTGCAAAGACAGGAGAGGAAAGAAAGCAGTGTTGTAATTGACTATGTGTGTGATGAGAAGCGTAAGATCTACCCTCCCGAATACAGGGGTGAGCACAGGGCGCCCACCAGTCGGTAGCCAGATCTCTCCGTGCGCTGACGTTTGTGTCCGATCTTGCCGGCATCGAACCCGGTACCACCATGTTAGCGGACTAACGCCGTATCCACTCGGCTAGCAAGAGCTCTTTGTAAAGGGTGTAAAGCATAAATGAAGTGTAGAAGTTGGTCTAAAAGTATCATGCGGTTAGTAAAGCAAAGAGTAGCAACCTTCACAGTGGTTCTGTCATGCCTGGGGGACGATCCTCTTCCATGCCAAGTCCCTCTATCCAATAGACAGATCCAAGAGACCGAAAAAGAACTGTATCTATTGGGTATTTTAACTTTAACCTTTGCAAAGGCAGTACACGGGGGACTTACCCTTCCGTGGGGGCATTCTATATCTTATAATAAGGTCAACTGCAATGTACTTATTGCTATACTAAAGCATACCATCACTGCGTTCATTGTAATTTGCCTTATTACGAGTTTGTTTGACAAGATTGTCAACTAAGTCGTTATTTCATGTGCAAAGCGACCTATCAAGGTAAATGCAGCAACTAGTAACAATCTACAACTCATTCAATAATTTTTTATTGTCGTTTTATGTAAAAAAATGTGTAAAGAAATAGGAAATTTTCCACGTTGGGTGTTATCTCTATTAATTATTTTTTTAAAAGTCTGTCAGAAATTCTGAGAGATGATGTATATACTTTACCAACAATTTCATCACAAATCTTGTTGATTCGAAGTATTGGGTCATGTCATAAGAAATGCGGCATTTTTTCGCTCGGAAGTCTCAAAAATGAACCACGTTATGATATTTTAAAAATAACAGAGTAAGAAATTTTCATAGAAAATTTTTAATAATTAACTAAAAAACTACATTCAACTGATTCCATTGTGCATGGCATTTAAAGGAGATAGGCAAGGTTTCAATATTGGGACAATTTATTCCTCACGACCTGTCTGAGGTAGACTTGCAATAATGAATAAACATTTGTAAAATAATATTAAATTTTCTAGACAATGGATTAGTTCTAGGGGATAATCAATACCGCAACCGAAAGAGGGGCTATATTCCCAGGAGATTGCATTGTGCATTTGGCGGGATATGAGGCACATGATCCATTTTGCATTTCATAACCAAAGTCCGACTATCATCAAGGAGGTCTACTGTGCTCTGTTGGACCGTTTACGTGTAACCCTTGAATAAAAAAATGCTACTGTAAATTAATAGAAGAAGAATTCTCTTTCATCAAGACAACGCCCCCTCCCCCCCCAAATCGCAAGAAATACATTACATAAGTTTAGCAACTTCGATTGGGAACTACTGAATTAGCCCTATCAGATTACTAACATTTTAGCAGTTTAGAGAATCACCTGAAGAGAATTAAGATGTCAACATTAGAAGTCAAAACAACCTTAAAGAACTTTATAAAATCAAAGTCAACTGATAATTATTATATTATAAAATGAATACATTGATACTTATTTAAATATATATATATATATATATATATATATATATATATATATATATATATATATATATATATATATATAACTCCAAAGAGTTGTAAAATAATCTTAAACAAGACCTAATACATTAAAAAAGGAATAACTATGCTCTGAGATTAGTTAGCCTGAGATTACAGGCTAACGTAATGGGAAGGCCTCAGGCCTTGAAGAGCGCATTACAAAAGACTTATTATTATTATTATTATTATTATTATTATTATTATTATTATATGAATACTTATCACTCAACAATCGCCGGTATGACAAAATAAAACGAAATTGTCTTAAAATATTTGAATGTATTCATTTTGTGTCTATGCATATTTATTTTATACATTTTCTACTTCTATTAAAGGTGACTAAAGCGTCAACGTTAATTCTAATTATTTTATTATAATAAAACTAAAAAAACGCGGGGTTTTGCTCCCAAACTACCTCAAAAGTGCCAAAACTATAAAATCTAAATATTATAAAATATAAAGAAAACAGAAGACTTTTTAAGAAATTAAAAGGATTGGTGGCCATCTCTGCTTTGATCCTTGGTGTGTTCGGGTCTCTGGCCAATGCACTTATATATACAGCAATTTGGTTATATTATATATACGGCTCCTTCTGGAAATTAGGAAGATTTCTTGATTTCTACCTGCTGGAAATGCTTTCGAAACAGTGAGAGAAAAGTCAAAGGAATTCAATATTGCTTTAAGGAAACATGCGGTTGCTTGAGTTTACTGATAGTGAAATTCGCGCGGTTTGTGATGTAGACCGGAAATTAATGAGGTTAATCGCGGCCACTTTGAACTAAGATATTGAAGATGAAGAGTGTGATGTCAACTGCGATAACAATGAGGAAGATTACAATACTATTGTTGATTTAGAAACTGTTTTCATAATAATCCTGTGAGATGATAATTTCAATAGATTCACATGAGACTAATAACGAAATCAATGTTACACGTATCATGGATACAACCGAAACATTTTAAAAAATGTTCCTCAAATCTGGCTTAAAAAAATAAATATCTAACCAATTTATATTTAGTAGGAACATTAATAAAATTAGCAACTGCTATTGGATTCTAAAATTAGATAAAACAGTATTATTCTTTTAGAATTATAAAATCAATGCCCGCAAAGACCCTTAGGTTTTGGATGACCGTTAGAGTAAAAATGAACATAGCACGTTAATACTATGGTTTTATTTTGTGTGGTTCTATAATTAAATAGATGTTCATCTAATTTAGATTTAAACATGTTGATTGACCTGCTCTGAATTACATTAGCTGGAAGAAAATTCCAAGTTGTAACAATTTTATAAGTGAAAAAGTTCCCCGAAAACGCGTGATGTTTAGAGCGAGTTAAAATGGGGAATGAAGGCTTATATTATCACAATTACTCAAGATTATGAAGATTTCTAGCAATTGGCTCCGAAGGCGTCTATCTTCAAGCGAGAACACTTTCACTTTTTAAACTTTGTCTTCATAGGGCTTGTGACGCAGCTTCAGAATTAGTTTGTTGCCCTTCGCTGTCCTCTCTTTAATGTGGCGATATCTCTTTGGAGATGATAAAACCTTATATGAGCTGTGTATTCAAGCTCTGGACGCACGCATGATTTGGACAATGAAACTACTATTTCTTTGCTCTTATATTCGATAATTCTCGCAATAAAAGTGAATGTTCTATTTGCCTTTTTAGCTATTTGGGCGCAGTGTTTCGAAAAACTGAAATAGTTCGAAATTAATACACTGAGATCACGTTCTTAAGACACGTTTTCTACTTTATGATCGACTAAATATATTCAAGGTTTCCATTTCGAGAGCCATGAGCATTACTTTGCACTTATTGAGATTAAAATATACCTTCCATATAAGCGATCAATTAAATTTCTCGCTTAAGTCTTGCTTTATTCCATCTCGATCTTGTTGTGTTCCATTATATGAATTATTTTAGTATCATCGCTAACATGGAATCTTGTTTAATAGTCTTTAATTTAAGTCATTTACGAAAACCAAATAATACAAGGACCAAGACTGCCCCCTGAAGTACGCCGCTAATGACTTTGGCTCAGTCAGACGATCCTTTAGTTAACACCACTTTTTGTCAATTCTAAGCTTTACCAAAATTCTCCCATGAACAAAATCGAATGCACTTTAAAATCAAGGTTAAAAATGGCTACTACTTTATTGTTATCATATTTTTCCTTCATATCATGAAAATTTCAAACAAATTCGTTATATATTAGCGATGTCCTCTAAATTCGTGTTGGCTATCTTTAATTAAATTAGGTTTATCTCAGTGATCTACAATTTTGTCTTTTACAATTGACTGTGCGAAAGTTTACTCTCAACCAACTTTAAGCTAATTGGTCAATAATTTGTTGGCTCACTATTCTGCCTTTTTAAAAAATTAGGGGAATATTTTCTCACTTAAAGTCAATACCGCTTTTTAATTATTTGTTAAAAATTTTCAAGACTGGCGCCATGATCTCGTTTTTTAACGCCTTAATAGGCCTTGGATGAATTTGATCTGGTTCTGGAGATTTATTATCTTTCAATTTGTCTCTATAATTTGGAAGTTCGAACTGTGAGTGTTTTAGATTGGAAATTAATTATGTTTTCTTCATTAAAATTAATTACATCCGGAGAAACAGGGATGGGACATCTTTCAGCGTAAACGCCTCAGATATTTTCCCGATCTATGATCTGTGCAATACCGCTTGTGTCACTAACCAGCATTTTCTCGTCATTTTCACTCGAGTGTAAGCGACTTTATAAGCTACGTTGTCGGTCCGTAGGTTGTCGGTCAGATGGTAACAATTTTACTTTTCCGTATTTTGTTGGGGGCAATAACATCGTAACTATTCGGCCGATTCTAGCGGAATTTGAAACCCTTTTGTTGTTTTACACTCTCTTTCGAATGATATGATTTCCATGGTTCTCTTATTTTTAGTCCAGTAATTATTGAAAGTTTTGAATTTCGTAAGGTCTTATGGTCAGAATAATTGAGAGCACGCGACTTAGAGTCAGTTTCTTATTATTTGCATTCCTTTTTTTTACTCTTTTTGCTTTTTACTCTCGTTGCTTTCCCGACCCTAGTGCTCTAAGAGAAGGTGGTGCTCTCTTTCCGGTTCTCATTTCCTCCTCTTTAAAATTTCCCACTATCTTTTTCGCGTCTATTTAGACCCAGCATGGGGTGAAAGAGGACGTTAAACATTCTAAAAAAAACCAAACGAAAAAACTCGGTTGTGATTGTTCATAATTTTGGTGGTTCTTTTTGTTGTTATTTTCTTTTAACAATTGATTAAAGTACTTTCTTTTATAGCAAATATTTATGGTATTATTGATCGATGGAGGCATCCATTTCGTACGTGTCTTTTCCTATTTTTTTAAAAATTGTCGGAAAGGTGGTCCGAAAATTTTGTCACTCCCTGTCATTATTGTATCCATTTTCATTATCAAATATTGTTTTAATTTTATATTTCATACATGTTTTATATTATTATATTGTTCCTCCATTAAAAGTGAATGCATCAAAACTAGTAGATATGTTTGATATCATTATATAGTTCCTCTTATGTTCCTATTAATTTTCGGTAGAGGTGACAATACTTTCGGACCACTCAATACATCGCAACTATAGTGTTCATATTAAAGACATTTGAGGCGTCCAGAAACAGAGGGGCATCCACGCCATTTTTAAAGGTTTTCAGGTAAGCATGGATCCTGAAAGGCATAAGCATCATCTACATGTTGACAAAGGTTGAAAGCGAAATTCGCTCTTATAGCAGCTACGCAGAGGGCAAAACAGACCTTGAATTTTCTCTCGTCGCAGGTATACCATCTCTGTATTCTGGGAGTCAGAGAGGCATCCGCGCCAGAGGCAGGCAGCCAGTCAGCGCGCTGGTCGCTGGTACACACCCCCTCGCCCCGCCAATGAGCGCTCACAGGCGCAAAATAAAAATAACACTGCCCTAAGAATGTATCAATGTCAACATTTTCCAAATTAATTTACTTAAAAAATTAATATTTAATAATAAGTGATTAAAATCTGCTAATGGGTATTACATAATGTTATTGTTATTTTATTGCAACCATTATATTATGTATTTGTGTGATTATTTGTGTGTTTTGTTTTTTTTTCAACATATGGGTAATTTTTCGATATTTATTTTGACATTTTGGAAATTCATTTTGTGCTTTTTTGGGGGGTTTCCAGAAATAAGTACGGTTACAGCTTTATTATGATCGATGAAATAGTTAATATTATGTTATTTCTGATGATAATAGGATAAAAGGGAAAATTCAAAACTTTGAACGCGTTTTTCTCAAAAGTTATACAATGGCGTGGATGCCCCTCTGTTTCTGGACGCCTCATTTGTCCTCTTGATTTGCTTCATTTTACCGTAAAAGGCATCGAAATTTGCCTTCCTAAAATTAGGAACATTTACTTCGGCATTTTATTTTAAAAGACGCTTTTAAATTAAATCGAAAAGGTTTGTGATCTCTTTCTTTTACCTATATTTTCGCCGACAAAGACACTTTCAACAAAATTTCCTTCATTTGTTATAATCAAATTGGGAATATTTTGCTCACGCGTTGAATCATCAACCATTGGTAGAGATAACTTTCGCTTTAAACCTTGAGCAATCTCTTTCCTTTGTTATTAGTTTTTTATCACTTAAATTTACATGTTGAAAGTTGAAGTCATCACATATGACTGTTAGTCGCTGCATAGAAATATTATCCAAAACTCAAATAACTTCTCATAATTTTGTTCGTTTTGCGCGAGTGGGGCTCAGTCGTAATTATCTACGACAGTCGTTATTGTAAGCCCGACTGTCGGGGTGCAGACCCGTCAATCGCCAATTTTTACGACTGACAGCCGGAGTCTGGCAACCGCACCGCACTGTTTCGTGGTGGCAACGTCGGACGTGGGTATTTAAGGACCAGTGGGTGGCCATTCCTGACGGTTTTCCTAGTTTTGACAGAAAATTCATCCGACAATGGCTCTCGCAATAATTACCGAAAAAACCGCAAGAGCCAAATCTGAGAGAGGGTATGTGGACTTGGTACTCCGTAATGAGGAAAAGGCCTTCGACAAGGTATGGGTTGAAGGACTAAATCATAAACTCCTACAACTCGATCTCGGCATCCGGATGGAGAGAATCCTGGCTGATTAAATAACTTACAGAAAGGCCTACATCAACATAGAAGACCTCGGAGGGCCTACATTCTAGCTACAGACAGGGGGCCCACAGGTTGATGTCTGAGTCCCACCCTATATTCAATATATACAGCCGATCTTCTACCACCAATAACACCAGGTTGTATGAACATACAATATGCGGATGATATCAGCCAGGTGATCTACACAAGAGCCACAAACCCCAGATGGCAAGCTAGGAACAACAAAACGAGATAAAAAACATCAACGAATACGAAAAGATTCCGAAAATAAGTATATGGAATAAAATCGAAGAAAAAATCACCGAAACAAGCAGAGAACTCAATATTGAGAACGAAGACTGTAATGACGTGATCTATTATTGCGGTTTACTATAGTCTTGTTGACGATACTTCAATACTAGGTGACCTCTTAAGGTCCTGTAGAAATAACCAGTCAGTCCACGCCCATCACCCACTTTATCAAGATAACGACCTACTTAAGAAAAAGCTATAGACACAACAACTCTACCCTACTGTTTCCTATCACAGCCTAAATTACATATTACATTATTCTATTTACTAACCCCTACTAATAACTTATTGTGTCAATTACTACCACATCTGTAACGCCAGGTCATCGTCGGCGAGTGTTCTAAATAGTTATTATAACCTAACTGATAATAGATATACTATATTGGGGATGAGGAATGAGGATTTGTTTTGCCTTTTATCAGTGGGTTAAATTGTCCCCTATTCCTATTTCTGTGTATAGATTTCTATTTTTCGTAGGTTATTTTTTGCAATAAAATGTTCCTTATAGGTTCTATTTATAGTTTCGATGCTGGAGTCGAAGATTTTGAGACCTATATTAGTAGAGTCGAACTCTATTTTCTAGCTAACTCTATCCCAGAGGAGAAGAAGGTACCAGCCTTTCTTACATTGGCTAGACCTAAAGTTTTTGCCTTAGCTAAGGGTCTGTTATCACCAAAGGAGCCACGGACTTGTAAATATCCTGATATTATTAAAGTTCTGAAGGAACATTACAAACCCAAGGTAATTCTAATATATGAAAGATTTAAGTTCTATTCTAGGAATCAAAAATCTGGTGAGACTATTGCTAATTTTGTTGCTGGAATTAAAGCACTAGCTCACACATGTGAGTTTGGTGACCATCTAACGGATATGTTAAAAGACAGATTTGTGATGGGCCTATCTAATGAGTCTACACAGCACATTTTGCTGGCAGAATCAGACTTAACGTTTAGTAGAGCTGTAGAAATAGCTAGTGCTAGAGAAGCAGCTTTCAGAGATGCACAAGTTATGAGACACTCTGCTATAAACAAGCTACATAAGCAGAGCCCTACCTTCAACCATAAGCCTACTCAGCCTAAAGCTGGGGTGGCAGATGCTATCCTTAAACCTAACACACCTTGTTCTGGTTGTGGTAAATTACACTGGAAACGGGAGTGCCCATTCAAGGATGCTACTTGCTTTGCTTGTAATCAGAAGAAGCATATTAAACCTATGTGCAAAAATGTGAAAGCTTAAATTTTGGTAGGACCAAATGCAAAATTTAAAGGGAATGATCGTGTCCATAAACTGGACAAGGCTTAAGTCACTGATATAGATTTTAGCTATGACATGTCTTTAATGTTACTCTTACTAAAGGTAATCCTCCTAATGTCACATTATTTCTAAATAATGTCTGTGTAACTATGGAATTAGATACAGGTGCTGCATGTTCCCATATTTCAGGGGACACTTTCTCTAATCTATGGCCTATTGAAAGTGACAGACCTGTTCTTCATCCTTCTTCTATAAACCTTAAAACTTATGGTGGTGTTCCCCTCAAAATAGCAGGTGAAATTTCTGTCCGTGCTAGATTTGATTCTACTAATTCTTGTCAAGCAACTATTGTTGTTGTTGAAGGATCAGGCCCATGTCTTTTAGGAAGAGATTTAATTAATTCCCTTCATCTAAATAATCGGAAGCTCTCAGAGATAAATAGTGTATCATATACTACAGCTGATCTAGTAAAAGAATTCCCAGATTTATTTTCTCCTGGTATGGGTTGCCTTAAAGGTAAAACGTTCCCTATTGAGGTAGATCCAAATATCCCTCCTAAATTCTGTAAAGCCAGGACAGTTTCCTATATACTAAGAGCTAAAGTAAAAAGAGAATTGGATAGATTGGTAGAAGAAGGAATAATTTTCCCTATACCGCATTCTGCTTGGGCTGCTCCAGTGGTACCCATATTGAAGGCAAATGGATCAGTCAGGATTTGTGGAGACTATCGGTCTACAGTAAATAGAGTCGCTAGGCTGGATACCTACCCCATTCCTAAGATTGAGAATCTGTTTAGCAGTCTCTCAGGTGGTAAGCTATTTACTAAACTAGATATGTCTCAGGCATATGTCCAATTATGCCTTGATGATGCATCGCAACAGTATACAGTGATTAACACACATCGTGGGTTATTTAAATATCATAGGTTGTCTTTTGGAGTTTCCCCTGCACCTGGTATTTTTCAACGAGCAATGGAAGATTTATTAAGGGATCTTACAGGTGTTGTTTGTTACTTGGATGATGGGCTCATATGTGGTTCATCTAAACATGAGCATGATCAGAGACTTAGATCTGTACTAAAGATACTAGAAACTGCTGGATTGAAGCTTTGTTTGAAGAAGTGTGCTATTGGTGTTCCTACTGTGTCTTATCTGGGTTATCGTATTGATGCTCTGGGTATTCACTTCACTTCTGACAAAGTTCAAGCTATTGCAGATGCTCCTATTTCTACTAATGTAACTCAGCTAAAGTCATACTTAGGTTTGCTTAACTTTTATAGGAGGTTCATTCCTAAGGCAGCTTCTATCCTGGAGCCTCTTAACACCTTATTAAGAGCTGATATACCTTGGTCTTGGGGAAAAGCAAAAACATCTGCTTTTGTTATTTCCAAGCAGCTTCTAATATCTTCTGAAGTACTAGTGCATTTTGATCCACAGATACCTATTGTAGTGGCTGCAGACAGCAGTGCTTATGAAATCGAAGCTGTTCTATGCCACCTGATAGATGGTATAGAGCGGCCTGTTCACTTTGTTTCCTCGTACCCTATCAGTTACAGAACGTAATTATTCTCAGTTGGAAAAGGAAGCTTTGGCAATGGTTTTTGCTCTAAGGAAATTCCATTTCTATTTGTGGGGTCAGCACAATTTTACATTGGTGACAGATCATAAACCTCTTCTTGGTTTATTTTCTTCTTCTAAATGTATCTCTTCTATGGCTTTTGGTAGAATACAACGTTGGGCTCTTCTTCTGTAGGCTTATAATTTCACTCTTATTCGTCATTCTGGAACCTTATTAGGTACAGCCGATGCTCTAAGCAGTCTACCTCTTCCTAGTATTAACATAACTGACAATACTCCAGTTCCAGCTGACTGGACTATGCTGGTGAATTTTCTAGACTTTTTACCAGTCACTAGTGTTGCTGTCAGGGATTGCACAAGTGCCGATCCTGTTCTTTCTAAAGTACACAAGTTCTGTGAGATCGAGTGGCCAGTTTCAACTATTGGGGATCCTGGCCTTGCTCTTTATGTTCGGAGGAGGGATGAGTTATCCATTCAGTCAGATACAGTCTTGTGGGGTAGTAGAGTAGTTATTCCTCCTAGATTAAGGAATGCTCTATTGCATGAACTACATGCTAATCATATGGGTGCTTCTCGCATGAAAGAATTAGCTATAAGTTACTTTTGGTGGCCTAATTTGGACAAGGACCTCGAAGAACTATGTAAGTCGTGTCCCCAGTGCTTAGTTCTACACGCTACACCTCCTAAGTCGGAATTACATCCTTGGGAGTGGCCACAGTCGCCATGGTGCAGGTTGCATGTCGATTATGCTGGGCCAGTAGATGGAAAGCATTTTCTCATCACAGTGGATGCTCACTCTAAATGGATTGATGTTTGCCTTACATCAAGTCCAACTACTAGAGAAACTATTAAGTTTCTTAGACATTATTTTGTTCAGTTTGGTTTGCCAGTTTCACTTGTTTCTGACAATGGTCCTTGTTTTACTTCTGCTGAGTTTAAGGAATTTGTCACAAGTTGTGGTATTTATCACATTACTACAGCAGTATATAAACCTTCTACTAATGGTTTAGCTGAGAAGATGGTTCAGACCTTCAATAAAGCCCTCCGTACATCTTCCGAGCTTCTTAGGACAACTATAGATAGGTTCTTATTTAACTATCGACTGACACCACACTCTACTACTGGAGTTTCCCCAGCTGAGTTGATGTTTGGTCGACGCTTGAGGTCTATATTAGATTTATTGTGGCTTACAGAAACACTATTTGCTAGAGTGGCCCATAGGGAGGAATATCAGAAAGCTAACCACTCTAAGTCTACTAGAAACTTATCCCTGCCACCATCATCTTCAGTGATGATCAGGAATTATACTCCTGGTGGTCCTAAGTGGATACCTGCCGAGGTACAGGAGCAAACTGGTCCTTTATCTTATAGGTGTAGTGTACCTACAGGAGATGTTGTAAAAAGGCACCAAGATCAGGTTATTCCTAGAACCACTGGGGCTCCTGTTATAGAAGCTCTGTGTTACAACCTGTTTCTCCTACTTCTCCAGTTCGTCCTATTTTGCCTCCTACTCCTGTCTCTCCTGTGGTAGACTCTTCACTGCAGGTTATTGGTTCTCCTTCAGCTAATGTGCGCAAGTCTTCTAGAGTGAAGAAACCTGTAGATAGGTTAAACCTATAAGTTTTGTATTATGTTCTAACTAAGGGTAGAGGGATGTAATGACGTGATTTATTATTGCGGTTTACTATAGTCTTGTTGTCACTACTTCAATACTAGGTGACCTCTTAAGGTCCTGTAGAAATAACCAGTTAGTCCACACCCGTCACCCACTCTATCAAGATAACGACCTACTTAAGAAAAAGCTATAGACACAACAACTCTACCCTACTATTTCCTATCACAGCCTAAATTGCATATTACATTATTCTATTTTCTAACCCCTACTAATAACTTATTGTGTCAATTACTACAACATCTGATGCGCCATGTCATCCTTGTGAGTGTTCTAAATAGTTGTTATAACCTAACTGATAATAGATATACTACAAAGACTATGAAAGACAAACATTCCCAAGCAGTAGGCTTCGCCTGCAGCGAGATGAAAGACCAATCTATACATGATCAAACAAACAGAAACCGTAAAAATAATAATAAAGGAAAATTACAAATAAACTAGGTAATAAAGATAAGACAAAGGCATGAATGCCTGAAGGAATCAAATGACAGGAGATAAAAAAATGAAAAAGACAAGGAATTAGAAGCAACGATACCTATACAGATACCCCAAATGAAACAAAGAATAAACGGATAAAGAAAAAGAATTAGAAGTAACTGTAGATAACTACGTCCAAATAAATAGAAGTATAACCAAAGTAGATTCAACTAAGGAGAAAGAACAGCCAGTAACTTGGCATATCCACTCATTGTCGCACTCCTCCACCCCCCCACTCCCCACCCCCCAAAACAACCTGAATTAAACTCTCATGCTATCCATCTATCACCCCTTCATCTCTTACTTACTATTCCCGACAGTCCTCTCACCGAAGCCGACCATCCTCCAGCTCAACACCAACACATCTCCTCTCATAGCATCTTCAGCGCCTACAGGAGCCCTCTACCAGCTTTCAGCACCTTCATCACGTACAGGAGACCTCCACCAGCTCTCAGCACCTTCAACGCCTACATGAGATCTCCACCAGCTCCCTCTGTGCCACCCTGCCTCCTTTCTGCCACCCTACCATGAAGAAGAAGGAATAGGTGTTCTATTCTCGTAAAGTTCTTGTAAAGTTCTAGACATTCTCGAGACAACTCTTGCATTAGGTTGTCGTAATGGCCATATTCCATTCGTCGTTGCAGATAAGGCCACACCCAAACTGATCTCGGCTTCCTCATCTGTTTCTGTTGTTCCTCTTCTTCGATCAGGGCGTTGGCTATTGTCACTCGTTCAATGGCGTCCACGTAGTCAATGATGGCTTGCATTAGCTTCCTGTTACGCACGTTTTGAGGTGTTATTAGGGACATGATCATGTCAAAGTCCTCCATGGTGAAGGGCCAGGAGATGTTGCTGCTGCTTAAGGGGAACTGGGAATGCAATGATGTGCGGGGGTTCCTGCCCTTTTGTAGTTGCCCACTTTACCCCACGACCTACGGAGTCTGACAAAGACTATTCCCCTACATACGGGGTGGGGCAAAGACTGTTCGAACACGGTCGTATTACGTCCTACGGTGTACGTACTCAGCTACGCACCTCTTGTGGGGGCGTGGCCTGGTCTGGGCGTGGCGTGTGTTCCCGACAATCAGGCCGGCAATCGGGACCTAGTTACGCAAGCCTAAACGCCTACACATTGCAATACGACTATGATTCGACAATCGTAGTGTATACGACTGTATACTGCGCCATGTATACGACTGTCGGACCATGTTGACGATCCACATGGATCGGGGGACCAACAGACCCCACACTCACGCGTGAAGAAAAAATCAGAAATTTCGACGGGGGGGGGACAAAATCGTGATTGTGTGACTCCAGCATAACGGTCATTCACGCATGCGCGTAAACTGCCGGGCGCACGATGTGAATCGTTTACTCATGATAAGTATATTATATGACAGAGAGAGTGCGCAACTGTCCTGAATCTGGCTTCATCCCACAAATAATAAAAATAATAATAATAATCATCAAGTAAAGATATTTTGGTGCGCCTAAACTGCAGGGCGCACAATATTAATCGTTTAATCATTATAAGTTTATTATAGGATAGTAATTGATATTCATTGATAATATATAATAGGGAGAGTGCGTAACTCTTCTGAAACAGCCTTCATTCCACAAATAATAATAATCAGTAGGTAAAGATATTTTTTTACCATAAACTAAGAATTTCAAACAATATGCATCTTTATTTATTAGCGACAGGTCTTTTTATCTCTAGCAACGTCGGGTACCTATGCTAGTATGATATAATATACTTACAATGAGTAAATGTTTCGCCCAGCACGCCCGGCAGTTTACGCGCGTGCGTGAATGAGCGTTAGTTATGAGCGAACTTCTGTGGCCGCAAGAACAGACGAAGCATTTTATAGATACAGATGTCCTTGCCATAAGCCAAAGACTAAGAAGTCGTGAAGGAAAATTTTCTAGCACCTTAACCTTTTTAGAAACTTCTAATGTCTGCTAGAAACTAATCAAGTACCCCATATGTAAACTGTATATTCCTATCCCTCAAAGAAAAAATTACAAAGATAATTTTAGAATTAAGTATTCTCAAAATTACCTCCATCATTCTTATGGTCTATATGAGCTCATATGTTTATTATGTAAATTGGACTATTATTAATTAAGAGTGACTATAATGTATCTTTTCTATCTCCCCCACTCAGAAATTTCCTCTCACCTCGCCATAACCCATAAAAACCTAAGCCCTCTGTCCGCAAAAGAAGTATCGCCAATTAGCGCACACCCAATTTAGCGAAAAAATATGAATTTTAAACCGTCTCGAGATCCAATGCAACGACCGAGAAAATAACAAATCACATCCCTCTTGGATCTCGATACTTTGAGCCTCAAATTCCCATCTCATCAGCACCCAATTGCGAACTTTTCTTATGTTTTCGCAAGGTTCTAGTTCTTATTGTACAGTGGGTTTTTTTTTTAAGAACTTTCCTAAGGGTTTTGTTCCTAGAGGTTTATAAAGATATTCAAGAACTCTTGTAACTATGGGATAAATGTAGTCTCCTTGCTTACTTATATCTTAATTCATATTTATGTACGGAGAACAACCTAAATGATGTCGCATAACGTTTTAGTCGCGTTCGCGTGCGCGCGACTCGATAGGTTACTATGTCGGGTCGTAGGTTGGTCGGTTGGATGGTAACCGCTTTATATTTCAATTAGTTTTTTTGGCAATAAAATCGTAAATATTAGATCGATTTCAATGGTATTTGAAACTCTTACGTTGGTTTACATTGTCTTTCGAACGATATGATTGTCAAAGTCCTCACAAGGTTAGTCCTGGAATTATGGGTCATAAGGTCATAAGTCAAAATAATTGACAGCACGCGACTTAGGACTTTGTTATTTAATAAAGGATGTGTAAGTCGGTCTTATTAACTCCTTCTGTAACGCTGAGAGGACTTAATAGGACTTAAATAGTCAAAAGTTAATTTGATGCACACTACTAAAATATATAGAAGCGTTTTATATTTAATTATTAGTTGGTTCAATTGTCGACTATCGCAGATCCTCTAACTGTAAGGTTACTTCCATAATTTGATTCATTTAATTGGCCACTGCAATCAATCATTTGTGTTAGGTTGGACTTTTATGGTCGGGTTTTGGCGATTGGGAACAGATTTTCCAGAAATCATTTAATTGCTCCTTGTCTCACATTTTTGGAAAAAAAATTATAACTGAAGCGTTGTAAATTGAAAGTTTTAACCTTTAATGAATCGTAAATTTCTAATTTTAATTGTAAATGAATCATAAGCAAATCATAATTTTAATTGTAAATTAATCTTAAATTTTGAATTATAATCGTAAATGAATCGTAAATTTCGAATTTTAATCCAACAACTGAGGAAAAAATCGTGCAAGAAAATGGATACGAAACTTTAGTTGAGATTTTTTGCAAGTTCATCCCTAAAGTTTATATTGCTGATAATGAGTACTTTTGCTTCGATTCTTCGTCATTTTCATGCTGTTAAGTACAGCTAAAGTTTCGTATCCATTTTCTTGCACGATTTCTTCCTCAGTTGTTGGATTAAAATTCGAAATTTACGATTCATTTACGATTATAATTCGAAATTTAAGATTAATTTACAATTAAAATTATGATTAGTTTATGATTAAAATGAGAAAATTTCGATTTATTTACCATCAAGATTCGAATTTACAATAAAAAATATTAAAATTACGATTCATTTACAATTAAAATTCGAAATTTACGATTCATTTAAGGTTAAAATTTTAAATTTACTATTCATTTACGTGTAAAATTCTGAAATTACTATTGATTTACGATTATAATTCAGATTTGCGATTAATTGTCAATTAAAGTTCAAAAATTACATTCATTCACGATTTAATTCAAAATTTACAATTAATTTACAATCAAAATTCGAAATTTATGATTACTTTACAGTTTAACTTCAAAGTGTACTATTAATTTATGGTTATAATTAGAAAATTACGATTGATTTACGATTATATACGAAATTTACAATTATTTTAGGATTAAAATTAGAAAATTAAGATTCATTTACGATCAAATTCAATATTCATTGACTCATTCAATACTTTTTTTTCTCTACACTGTATTTATGTATATTTCTCCCCCCATTATCTGAAGGGGAAATAGGCAATCAACATCGCGAAGAAACGCCCGAACATTGACAAAATAAATCCTAAGATGGAAACTTTTATACATAAAAATTCCCAGAAGACAAATTCCTGAAGATGGGATGATGAAAATTGCTCAATAGCTGGAATAACATGCAAACTCTTGCCCTAGACAATGATAACTCGAAGCTTCTTGGGAAGGACTTGCCTCTCTCTTTCTCTTCCCTCCCTCTCTCTCTCTCTCTTTCTCTCTCTCTCTCTCTCTCTCTCTCTCTCTCTCTCTCTCTCTCTCTCTCTCTCTCTCTTTCTCTCTCCAAACTTTCCTTCAAAAGCTTCCGAACGAGAAAGGGGGGGGGGGAGAAAGAGAGAGGACAGACGGGAGCTAAAAAGAAGAAAATGTGGTCTTTTCTCTTTCCCTTCGTTGCCTTCCTTCGTTCGGTGTGTCTGCCCCCCCCCCCCTCCTCTCTTGGAGAGAGAGAGAGAGAAAGAGAGAGAGAGAGAGAGAGAGAGATTGCCACACCAGTGAGACGAAATTGGTTAATAAAAAAAAAATTATTGTATAATCCTACTTTCCTATTTTGATGCTAATTTAAAACTCTTTTAGTAACTAATTCTGACTCAATGCTAGATAGATTAATTTCTATGTGGTTCTTTAGTAACATAGAACAATAAAAAAATAATTTCTCTTATGTTTGGATATTATTAATAAGGATTCTACGAGCCAATCAATAAGTTCGGTCAATTAGTCGTTTGGGCAATTCTAAAGACACTCTTTTGGTTGGTTGGTCGAGCTCTTTGTCCTTTCGATTCTTCTCGTTTAGTTTTATTTTAACTTTGCCTCTCATTTGTTTATGATCACTACTTGTGATTTTCCTCTCATTTGTTTATGATCACTACTTGTGATTTTCCTCTCATTTGTTTATGATCACTACTTGTGATTTTCCTCTCATTTGTTTATGATCACTACTTGTGATTTTCCTCTCATTTGTTTATGATCACTACTTGTGATTTTCCTCTCATTTGTTTATGATCACTAATTGTGATTTTCCTCTCATTTGTTTATGATCACTACTTATGATGGAAATGCGAATGTCTGCTGAGAATGGGGCGAAAACTTTCAGACAAACTAACTTTCACCAAAGTAACTTTCTATCTTCTAATTATTTTACAATATATATATATATATATATATATAGAGAGAGAGAGAGAGAGAGAGAGAGAGAGGGAGAGAGAAAGAGAGAGAAAGAAAGAGAGAGAGGGAGAGAATAAATAATGTAATAACGATTATCTTCCAATTATTTTACAAAAGATAGGAAAGAGAGAGAAAGCGATTGGGATATAGATAATACTAATAATTATTAGCATCCTCTTCTTTCACTTACTAATTTATTTATTTTTATTGACGCTTTTATTATATATTTTTGATTCGTTGGGTTTTTTTCCTCTCCTTTTTATAATCAGTGGATCTTACTTATTTCATTATGCCAGTTGCTTTTTATTTTTTCCTTTCATGTCTTTGGTCATTGCGCAAAGTTACCACAGGGAGGGGGGGGGGTTAGAACACCTTTCATGCAAATGGATACGACAGAGGTTGGCAGTTTAGTCCTCCACACTTTCATCTTTGTCACTATTCTATTTATCCACATATGTTCGTGATTTATTTGTCTCTTCCTCCTGTATGTAGTGCAAAAATGCGACCGTGGCTTATCCATCTCTCTTTTTTACCTACAAATAAATCAACTTCCTCTCAACTGGAAAAAAATAGTAGTAATGGTTGGTCAACCTGTCTTTATCCAGGCGGATCCAGACTGGATAATGAAATAGATATAAAGGTCAGTATGACAATCGCTGGTGAGACCGAGGGCAGCAGGGGCTGGTCCTCTGTTGGGGAGAGGTGCCAGGAAGTATTGCTTTTGACACCAAACAGCGTTCAGGTGGATCCTTCGTCACCCCGGGGGAGAGGAAAATAACGCGTCAGAGGTATGTGGATATAGATACCCATCAGGAGGATTCCTTGGAACATAGAGTGTGTGTGTTGTGCTGTGAAGATGGGCGATGAAAGAAAGCGGTGTTGTAATTGGCTGTGTGAGTTGATAAGTGTAAGAGGTACCCCCTCCAGTTCAGGGCTGAGCGCAATGCGTCCACCAATTGGTAGCTAGATCTCTGACACTTGTGTCCGCTCTTGCCGGCATCGAACCCGGTACCGCGACGGTAACAGACCAATGCCGAATCGACTCGGCTAGCAAGAGCTCTGAAAAGACTAGTGGACGAATTAATAAAGACTATCGAGGATTGCCTAGGACGCTTTCGTGGGGGGTGATCGTCTCGCCATACCTATGTTCCCTTTAAAGTCGATCTTTCGTCCCCCTGTTCCATCTCACCTGTGTTCGATCCCCCATACTAAGGATCAAGCCCAGCATTCGTCTCCACAACCTGGAACCACGAGAGATTAAGACCATTACTTCAAATAGCGGCCCATATGGATTCTTATACAGTGCTTTATTCATCTTTTTTCCACAATTTCATTTAGATTGATTCTTTTTTTTAATGTTTTTTATTTCCTTCCTTTATTCTTCGTTTTTTCACAATTTCATTTAGATTTATTCTTTTTTAACGTTCCTTTTTATTTCTTTCCTTTATTCATCATTTTTCCACAATTTTATTTAGATTATTTATTTTTTTAATTTCTTTTTTTCTCCATTATTCATTCTTTTCCCATAATTTCATTTAGATTTTTTCTTTTTTAATGTTCGTTTTTTTCTTTTTTCCCCTTTCAAATCGCTAAAAAGCGAAGATAATCTAATCCTTTTGTTTTAAGGCGAGGCCAAAATAAAACAATTATGACTTGATTTTTTTTTGCTTATTTTGCTTTTAGCAATCAAAAAGACCTTCTTTGTCTAATCTAGGTCATAAGCCCCCCCACCCCCACGTTCTTGCTGTCCAATGTCCAAAGCTCTCCCTCGCTTCTTCTCTCCCGCCCTTCTTTTGTTCGGACTGAGAGATTACATGAGGTTTTCTTTCTTTTCTCCATCTGATCCTCGGATCCCCTTCCCCGAGCCAGGGTTCTGGTTTCTCGAAATCAAATGAAGTCCAAAACTCAAGGAATGCAATGAATTTTGAAATTAGTCACAAATAGTTGTAATCGAATCATTATTTTTTGGTCTTTTTTCTTTTTACAATCACAGAACGCTGTAAAAAATCATTAATTGCGCTTCATTGCTGCACTTCCTTTATACCTAAAACCACGATACAAAATTAAACCTAAATTTTAATATATATATATATATATATATATATATATATATATATATATATATATATATATATGAGGAATTAAACCAAATTCTCCGAAGACAATTTAATTCAGAACAGTTTCGGTGTATCTCACACCCTTTTTCAACTGACAGAAGGCCCATGGTTTGGTCAACCAGAACTTTGGTAAACAAAGATTTTACATCAAAGCTCACAAGTTTTCCATCCGGTAATTGCAGGTGGTTGAGACGGTCATACCTAGACTTAATTTGGATCTTCCCATTTTTACGAGTAAATTTATCGATTTAGTTGAATTATGTCTCTCTGACAATGTGTTTCGAGTAAATAATGAGTTTTATAGACAAATATTTGGCCTTCGCATGGGAAATAGTTTATCTCCGATATTGGCATGTCTCTTCATGGAATATTTTGAGACTGAACTCCTTCCCACAATTTCTCCCCCTAACTTTATATGGTTAAGGTACATTGACGATGTATTTTCTGTATGGCCTAATGGCCATGATTTTGATCACTTTTTTAATAATTTGAATAATTTGCATGTCTCCATCAAATTTAAATATGAATAGGAATATGATAATAGATTACCCCTTTTAGATGTCCTCATTAATAAAGATCACCATGAATTAAAACTTGACGTGTATAGGAAACCAACCCACTCGAATGCCTATATACATTATTTTTAGTTTCACGATAATACTGTTAAAAAATCGGTAATTTCTAACCTTTTCCTAAGAGCATACAAAATATGTCATCCTTCCTATTTAGATGAGGAAATTGTCATTATCAGGACCATTTTTTCTAATTTGTATTACCCCGATTGGTTCATATCGTCTGCCCATTTTGCAGCTAGGAAAACATTCTATGGTAATAAGCCTTCCCGCACTAATGACTTCAATAAATGTATAACATTGCCATTTAATAATAAATTAAATAGTTTAAAGGACATATTTGGAAAAGCGGGTATTAATCTAGCCTTTAAATATAATAATTCCTTAAAGCAATTGATGATTGCCAGGAAACCCAAAGAACTTCATAACATGGGAGTATATGCAATACCATGCAATGATTGCCATAAATTTTATATAGAGAAAACGGGGAGAAATCTAGACAAGAGATTGTACGAACACAAAAGAGATATTAGAGTGGGCAGCCAAAGCAGTGGAATATTTTGCCATGTTAGAGACTTGAATCATTCGATCGATTTCAATGGAAGTAAAATGGTATTTATATCGGTTAACTATGTTAAGAGAAAAATCGTAGAATCGAGCTTGATATCGTCAGTTCCTAATTTAAATCTATCTGAGAGTTAATTTTCTTTTAATCCTGTAATACGAAAGCAAATAAACAAAATAGTGAAATGTCAGCCCTTCAATATGTTTAGGCCTACCCCTCCCCCCTGATTAGCCACAAGTAGGGGATTGGGGGAAAAAAGAGGGGATCTTTCACGACCTGACCCCGTGTTATGTATGTAAGCACTTTTCTAATATTTTCTATCCATTGTCAGTTGAAAAAGGGTGTGAGATACACCGAAACTGTTCTGAATTAAATTGTCTTCGGAGAATGTGGTTTAATTCCTCATCTTTTCTTGCGATATTGCATTAATTTTCATCATATATATATATATATATATATATATATATATATATATATATATATATATATATATATATATATATATATATATATATATATATATATATATTACGATAATTAAACTGAATATATGCAGGTTGGTCCCCCCAAATTGGACCGTTTTTGAGAAACAATATCTCAATAACTATTGCAGTTAAGGACATGAAATAAAAACAACTGAAATATGAATCTTTTATCTCTAAATACTTATTCCTTGTAAAAATCGTTTTCGAGTCAGTTAATGAGTCATTTAGCATTTAAAAGAATAAGGTAAAACACATGTTATTTATTTTTTGATTGATCTGCTAGGAAGAAAAGAAAGGCTTTGAATAGATTAAAAGATTAACCAAGCGGCCATCGCTTATGATTTTAACAAATCTTGTATGCAACATAGCCTCCTACCACATAAAATATATATATATATATATATATATATATATATATATATATATATATATATATATATATATATATATATATATATATATATATTCATTATTAATACCAAGATTTGTGATTAAATATAGTCCTATTTTGTATTTAAGGCCTGCAGGCAACAAAAATTATCAAATTAGGATCATTTTCTCCTCTATAGCTTGTAGTATCTTGTCAATATTACCACAAGTCCTGTCCTATATCTTAAGAATTGAGTTAATTTTGCTACCTTTTTCAGTATAATTTTATCCCCATACGGCTTGCCCTTTCTGGCTTTGTATACTAATCGATAAACCAGGCATTCGCGATGGTTCTAACGTTCTAATTATGTTTTTAATATCGTTAAAGAACACTCACAAGAAAGCAATTAACACCGTCCCAGATCCAAAATATTAGGCCAGACCCCTGTCAAAAATGGGAAAGCGCCTGTTTGTCTGTCGTCGAAAAATAGGGGAATTTCTTAAATGCAAATAAAACTTGACTCATAACTGGATATTAGCGCCTAAGGGACAACCCACCGTTCCGAAACTGGACATTTTTGCCAGAATTTATGAACAAAACAGGCAAAAAGTTGAAACGGGGCTAGAAAAACAGGGCATAAAAATGGAGGGAAGCAGTAGATAGTCTTAGGCGATGCTCCAGTTTTTAATTTCATATCGGGTTTTTTTCTTCTTCGCTATTTCGAATAATTTTTGAAAGACCTCGATTAAATTTTCATAACGCTCCAGTCTGCCCTTTAACTTTGATAATTTTTACTTTTAATAACCTTCTTTCATGTTATTTGCTAATAAGTTCCATAGACAATGTTTCTTTGATCTTGATATGAAACGTTTATTTAATTGCAGCTTAAGTTTCCATATTTAATTTTCTACGTGATATTATTTTCCTTTCTTACGATCAAAACTCTATAAATATTTGGATTTTCGATTAAAGTTAAACATATCCAATCTCGATAGAAGTCAAATGCATTTTTAAAAGTCCTCAAAGGTACCAATAACTTAATCTAAGAATCACAAACCTCTTTTTCGGTTGAGTAGCACCAAAAAATCAAACCAAGCGAATGAATTTAAAGAATGGTGTGGCTTGAACTCAGAAATAAAAGAAAATTGCCGTGTTGCTTCGATTTCAAAGTATCTTGGTTTGAAGATGATTTAAAATTCTTGGCATAAATCGAAGAAGAAAATTGCACGGGCAATTGTACTGTGCAATTTCCTAAATAATGGAGAAAAGAGCATACGATTAAAATTTTTAATTTACGATTAAAATTCGAAATTTACGATTGAAATTCGAAATTTACGATGATTCATTTACGATTAAAATTTAAAAATTACGATTAATTTACGGTTAAAATTACAAATTTACAAGTCATGTATGGTTAAAAATCGAAAATTACGGTTAAAATTCGAGATTTACGATTCATTTATGATTATATTTTGAAATTTACGATTAATTTACGATTAAAAATTGCGATTAAAATAAAAATAATACGATTCATTTACGATTATAATTCGAATTTTAAAATTAATTTACAATTCGAATTTAAAACTTACGATTAATTTACGATTAAATTAGAAATCTACGATTCATTTACTATAAAAATTCGATATTTACGATTAATTTTTGAAAATTATGATTAATTAACGATTAAAATTTGAAATTTACGATTAAATCACGATAAAAATTTGAAATTTACGGTTAATCATGGTCCTTAGATCCGAACGAGTTTCCTGCGCTACACAGATCAAATTTCCGTTACTTCAGATTTTGCTCGCTAGCCTCGTGGACCAAGGCGTTGGATTTCCATGCCAAGGTGATGAGTTCGATTCCTGGCGAAAGCGGAAACAAATAAATTTCCGCATTATAAGGGGGCCCCCTCCCCTCCCATGGGGGAGTTAGTCGAGCCATGGCAGACAGCAAGGACTAAGTACGTCACCACACAGATAGACCGTCACAATCCCGCTCTCTATTCTTCTCTGTTCCCTTCGCACATGAACACACACACACACATCACTCTTCCGTCCTGGAAACATCCCAAAAGGTCTTTTCACATCTACATTTCCCTGACGCTGAAAGGATGACACTCACTTGGGCCACGAAAGGTTTCCTACTCGTTGAGTGGGAAAGGAGATTAAAACAGAGGACCACCTCTCAGTCACAACTCCCACTCCAACGAGGATCGTCCAAATGTTCCTTCGAGCTTGCCAGCTATTGTCATTCTGATTTTTATGTGCATTTCATTATCCAATCTGTAGAATCTTAGTCACGATTGAAAAACGATTGTCAACTATTGTCTTTCTGATTTTTATGTGAATTTTATTATCCGGTTGGGGGATATTGGCCTCCTCCTATCGGCATTTTTTTTCTATCGCTGCAGAACGAACTTGATAGCGAGCTAAAACTTGATAGTAAGTTATAACTTGGTAGCGAAATAAAACATGAGAACGAATTAGAACTTGATAGCGAATTAGGACTTGATAGCAAGCTAAAACTTGATAGTGAACTGGAACTTGATAGTAATTAGAACTTAATCGTGAATTAGAACTTGATAGTAAACTAAAACTTGATAGTAAACTAGAACTTGATAACGAACTAAAATCGATGGCAAGCTAGAGCTTGATAGCCAACTAGAACGTGGTGGACAGCTAGAACTTGATGGTGAGCTAGAACTTAATGTCAAAGTAGAACTTGATAGCGAGCTAGAATTATTCAAGAACTATAACTTACTATTAATTTCGAACTTATAGCTAGTTAGAACTTATTAGAGAGCTAGAAATTTATAGATAGCTAGAGCTTGATAGCAAACTAGAACTTGATAGTCAGCTAGAACTTAATAGAGAGCTAGAACTTGATAGCAAGCTAGAACTTGATATCGTAGTAAAACTTAATAGGGAAGTAAAACTTAACAGCGAAATAGAACTTTATAGCGAACTAGAACTTGATAACAAACTTGAACTTGATAGCGAGCTAGAACTTGATTGCGAACTAGAGCTTCACCCTCTTAAAAATTCAATAGCGACCCCTAAAGTTTTTTCCTTTATCTATTTCGCTTTAATTCTTTCTTTGCAAACTTAAAAAAAAAGAAGTCATATGTCCGAATTTTCGTTCCTAATTCATTGCGCGCCTTTGTTGTCATTATTGAGTAACATTTCCTCCTGAAGGCAGCGCCAGGGCGATCGCTACCGCACCTTGTTTTACGCCATCGAAAGCCAAACGGGAGCGACATGAAATCTCGTCTTAATAGGTCGCGATAGGGATTCATGAAGAGGGGAGGGATTATGCATTAGCGACAATTATCTCTCCGAATCGTAACCACACATGGCGTGTTATTTGGTAACCATAAGGCAAGGTGCAGGTTCCCCCTATCGGTTCCCCCAAATAAGCCCTCGTTGGGACCACAAAATGTCATGGACAAATCCGTCCCAATCAGAGGAGGGGAAATCCCAGTCCCCGGGTTGATTTAAGCTCCTCAAATAGAGGCAGTAGAAGCAAAGCTTAAGTCAATCAATTATTCAGGGCTTAATTTCTCTCGGAATCAAAAGGTCATCGAAACGCGACCTCCCACCTGCGGTCTGAAGGGTCACTGAGTTACCTAAGTGGTCAAGTGGATGATGGCAATGGTCACGCCACCTCCGTCCACGTGATGTCATCATTTATTCACTGAATGGAGCCACACAATCGAGTTCACTTCACATTTCGCCCCGGTCATTCTTTTGTGTCAAACCACTTGGCCCGTCCCTGGATTCGGGCAAAGCGACTGACCTCAAATTGCTTTTTTATGGCTCCCTCTTTTGGTGTAGGGAGACATCTGGGATGTAGGTCGGTGCAGGTGTGTGTGTGTGTGTGTGTATGTGTGTGTGTGTGATAAATCTACCTCGATTACGAGTTGACTGACGCTCGTTACATAGGCCAAAGCCAACTTTCAATTACATCAGAGCATTTTGGAGTATCTTCTAAACAGCAGAACTGAAATGTTAGGAGACATTCTTATTCTTGGTATTTTTTTGTTCCTCCTTCTACTTCATTTATTAGTTTGAAAAATTCTCTAAGCATTCTACATTACATTAAATTCCCAGTCTTCATTAATGAATTCGATTCCTCCCTCCCTCGAATTACTTCAAACCATCGAATGTCGTTCTCAAACGACTCTTTGCCTCCTTTATAATAGTTGGTGTCAAATCGGCTGAAGCATGTTTCAACTCGTTATTCATTTCTAGCTTTTTTGTTACTTATTTCTTCTCAATGTTTCAATTCTATGTATAATTTCAAAATATTATTTATTTATTTTAATATTTCCGAGTTTTTTTATTGATAACATTATCAGTGTTCAGGTTTTAATTCGGTTTAATTCGTTTAATTTCAAAAGAGATTTTTGCTGTTATTTTAACCTTACGTTTTTGTAGACAATGGGGATTTTTAAGCTAAAAGTATATTATCATCATCATCATCATCATCATCATCATCATCATCATCATCATCATCACTATCACTAACTTTATAATTTAAGAAGGGGATTTTGAATAATAATTTCATCTTAGTTTGGTTATGACTTATGTTTTTTTATCAAAGTTATTTCTAATAATTTTTTTATAATATCAAAAACCAAAATGGTGAAGTTTAGAAATAAATATAGTTATCGAAATTTTGTGAATTTTTTTTAAACCCAAAGAATTACAAATGGTGAAGTTCATAAAATCTACTTTTCTATATCTTCTTCTTCTATAACTCTATATTTTAGCAACGTGATATTTTGAAAGGGGAAAAATTTAGTTCGGAGTTCTTTTTTAAAATTATTATAATTTGCGAAGTTCAGAAAATTTATACAAATTTAACCATGGCTGCTTTTTTTTAGATTTTAAATTTTAATCTTAGCAGCGAAGCGCAAGCTCCCCCCGTAGGGGTGGCGGGGCGAAGCTATTGCCTAGTTAGTATATATTTTTCCTGAAATAGAACTATTATTCTCTAATTTTCATGTCTAATCTATTTTGCTACTTGTGGTAAAATTGTTAGTCTAAGATCATAATGAACTTCTTACAAATTTTGTAGATTTTAAACATTTCATAACTAGGGACCATAACTAGGGATCTCTAATATTTCATTTTTTAACTACTGATTTTTAACTAGGAATTTTAAATATAAATTTGATCATAGCTCTCTAATATATTATTATTTTTATTATTCTTATTATTTTAACTATTGACTTTAGCATAACTCTCCAATATTTATTATTATTATTTTAACTCGTGCACGCGAGCCATGAAAATGATGGTAATAACAAAGTAATTATTGTTGTAGTTTGTTATTTGGTTACCTCATCAAATATAAATATATATATATATATATATATATATATATATATATATATATATATATATATATATATATATATATATATATATATATATATCCATATCCCTATATTTTAAGAACAAGATTTTTTTAAGGTGTTTGAATAAGATTTTTTCTTTAAGTTCGGTTTTAACCTCTTGTAGAAGAAGAAGAAGAAGAACAACAACAACAACAACAACAACAACAAAAGGGTGTTAAAATAAAGAGTCTATAAAGGGGATTAAAAAAGGCAGTTAAGATTAGCAAATAAGGCCGTAGGCCACCCCCCCAGGGGTGCCTGTGTAACCAAGCTCTTCCTGTTAAAGAAGAGAACAGTGGCTTGTATATATATATATATATATATATATATATATATATATATATATATATATATATATATATATATATATATATATATATATATATATATATATATATATATATATATGTGAGAATGGATGGGGAGAAAGAAAAGTCCAGACACTGCACAGAGCTCTTTATTGACGTTTCGCCTCTTGGCTTCCTCAGAATGGAACTGACAAGAGAGAGAAAGATCGCCGCTCGACCATTCGTAAAGTTAGTCTGGGTCGCGGTCACTTGCTCTTCCCCGGCCGTTTTCCCCTCGTCTCGACCCTTCCGCCTCTTCATTAATGAGCCTTGCCGCACCTGTCGCCAGCTTGAAGAAACCGTCCCCGTGATTTGTCGACCTATAGGAGAGAATATATGTAGCTTCAATAATCCTACGCTCACGTTTTGATAAACCTTTTTGAACTATACTCACCCCATCCCATTTGGGTAAATGCCCACATTCATCTATATGCACCACTAACGAGTTTGAAGTTCTATGTGCCCGGACGTCCCTCTTATGCTCACTAAGTCTAGTTTTAATGTCCCTACCAGTTTCTCCGTTAAAACTGTATAGATGGTTGCTAGTTTGCACGACAACCACAACTGGTTAATAGCTTTCGGTCACACAAAGAAGAGGTGCGTTCACTTTTCAGTTTTCAGTCGGTTTGCTTACGGGGGAAGACCTATTAGCAATGCAGAGAGCGTTCGACGGCATTGGCCGGTACTATTCCAATTACCAATTACGGGGGCCAGTTTTCATTGAAATGGTTCACGGTTGTGGCAGGTTTACCTTTATTATCCCTGTCGTAGAATGACTCCCGACGATACCATATATATAACACTATTCGTTGAGGGAACTTCCTTAATTATCTTTAGAGTGCGTTTACTGTCTGGCGGCCGATATTATGTATCTTCGATATGCTTAAGAAGTGGAACTGAGCTCAAGGATAATAATATTGCTATCATTAATAAAATAGAGTTTTATTAATAATAACTATAACCAATACACAAAAACGGAAAATATTGACATAAACAGAATGGAAAGGGTCGTGGAGACTCGGGCTAATCCGAGGATTTAAAGGATTTAAAAAGGTAAAACAAATATAGAGTTAAAGAGATGGGATGGTTCGATAAACCATTTAAAGCACAGGATAGAATTGACAAAAGGGATCAATACTCAGAGGTGAAGTTTGGCTTACGTAACTTTGGCACTAGTGGTGCAGTGGAAGGTGGCGCAAAGGGGTTTCGGTCCGCTGGCGAGCTCCAGCCGAAGGGGGGGATAAAAGGATCCTGACGAGGAGGCGTCTTGGGAAGGAGAACCGTTCTCGACGAACGGCTTGAAGAACAATGGCTGTTCTAGGTTGTTCTCTTCTAAACAAAGGGGGGATGAGAACCGTCTCTTGTCTACGGGCTCAAGAACAATGGCTGTTCTAATGTTGTTCTCCTCTGAACAACAGGGGGGGGGGGGTGAGAACCGTTTCTTGGCGAAGGGCTCAAAACGAACAATGGCTGTTCTAATGCTGTTCTCCTTTGAACAACAGGGGGGGATGAGAACCGTCTCTTGTCTACGGGCTCAAGAACAATGGCTGTTCTAATGTTGTTCTCCTCTGAACAACAGGGGGGGGGGTGAGAACCGTTTCTTGGCGAAGGGCTCAAAACGAACAATGGCTGTTCTAATGCTGTTCTCCTTGAACAACAGGGGGGGATGAGAACCGTTTCTTGGCGAAGGGCTCAAAACGAACAATGGCTGTTCTAATGCTGTTCTCCTTGAACAACAGGGGGGGATGAGAACCGTTTCTTGGCGAAGGGCTCAAAACGAACAATGGCTGTTCTAATGCTGTTCTCCTTGAACAACAGGGGGGGGGAGCCTTAGGGACTTGGCGTCGGAAAGGCTCGAACCTTTGGCACTCAAGGAATATTGTCCTCCTTCTGGACAAGTGATGGTGAATCTCGAGGTCGAGGTCCCTTGGCGCACAAAGGGAGAGAGGGTCGTGGTGATGTTTCGCGACGAAAATCTGGATCTCCAATCTGATCTTAGTGGTGAAGTTTCCATATAAATAGCCAGGACATCTCCTTGGCGTGGGGGAAAATGGAGTGGAAGCTTGGAGGGAACGCACAGCCGGGCCGGGGAACAATGCCTTATCTGTTCATAAGCCTAACTCGATCTGGCTAGGTCGGCGTATGGGGGCGAACGGAGGGACGATAACCTCCTTGTTTAAACATTGGCATCCGGTAGCTGAGATAAGACTCCAAGCCTCGAATCGAAGATGCACGTGGGCAGCATCGTGGTTTTAAATAATACGGGGTAGGAGTTGAAATTAAACGCAGCTTCAACACGTTCTATCACACCCCTCCATTCCAGGGGAAGTTGTCACTTCGAAAAAAAAAGAGAGAAGGGACAACGATAGAGCTCCGTTGTGGGGAACTCGTTTTCTTGTACCAACCGTACCTTCCCGCACCTAACTAGTATTACCTCAATACATATGATTATTTTGATCTTTAGATTACAGGGGAAAATAACCTTTAATACAACTTAATCAAAGAAAAAAAAAGGGCATGGAACAATGAAATGATATAAACTTAGTACATACGGGACAAAATAATTTATACGTAAATTAATAAGAACAAATATATAGACATACAAAAAATTAGACATTGAGCGTTACAAAATTCAGACATATACATTAATTCATTATATTACAAAAGAATCTTAAATTAAGTCGTACAAGACGGTATATACCTACATGGAGAGACTAATCCTATGAATACAATTATTCTACGCTATTCGGTAACGCATTCCTACTGAGTGCGTCAGCGACCTGGTTATCGGAACCTTTGATATAATTTATTTTAAATTGATACTCTTGTAAGAGTAAACTCCAGCGCATGATGCGGCCGTTTGAGTGTCGCACATTCCTAATATAGGCTAACGGACGGTGGTCGGTTCCTATTTGAAATTCTTTACATATCAAGTACAGCTTGAATTTGTCTATGACCCAGATAATTGATAGAGCTTTCTTTTCTCTAGTGGCATATCTCTTTCCGCGTGGTAATAATTGACGACTAGCATATGCAACTGGATGACTCGTTCTGTCATCCACGTATTGAAGGAGTACACCTCCAATGCCCTCGTTGATCACGTCGGTCTTAACCCCAAAGGATTTTTCCGGGTTGGGAAACTTAAAAATGGGGGCAGAAATGAACTTACTTTTGAGCTGATTAAAATGGGAAACAGCGACATCATTCCAACGTAAACGATCGGGGAAATTCTTTTCCTGAAGGGGGCATAGGGGGGCCGAAATTGCAGCGAAATTCGGAACAAATCGCTGATAGGGAGAAGCTGATCCTAGGAACGATCTTAATGGCTTCTTTGTAATCGGGAGGGGCATGTCGGCGATTGCCTTAATCTTGTTCTCTTGGGGACCTAACTGGCTTGGTCCTATTTTGAAACCCGAATATTTAATGGGTTCGTGAGCAAAATGGCATTTGCGGGGGCCAATGTTGAGGCCATTTTCGCGCAGTCGCTCGAAAAGAGCTAATAGGGTGGGTAAATGGTGACTCCATTTAATTAGTTCTTGTAGCTGACTCTTCTGACGTGGTGTCAGCTGCGCGTCACTATCCAGGTCAGAGGGTTCCAAAGACTCGCCTGGTAGAAAAGGAGGAGGGTAATCGGCATCAGGTTGGATGCACACTGTCTGGATTACCTTAAGGGACTCCGCGGGTTAATCTTCTTCAAGCGCCGATGCTTCGTCCAGTGCTACGAAGGTATCTCCATGGGCGCGTTGGGGGTTCTTTTTTTCTTGGGGTCCAGGGACAGTCTCCGTGTCCTTGTCTGGGGCCTTATCACCTAAGGGTGTTAGTGATTCACACTCCTCTTTTGCCGTCCTAAAGTCCTGGTTAGGGGTCTCCGAGAAATCGGACGGTATCGGGGTTCTGATGGGGACGGGCTCCTGGGCTTCTTTCTTATCTCGGCCTTGAGGAAGGGCGGCCTGAAACACAGGGTCGAAACTTACTTGGGGGCTCTTTCCTATAAGTACGGAACAGAATTTTATTGGTGCTACAATGACTTCAGCCCAGCCATTATAATATTGACACTGCAGGTAACATCTAGCGACGGGGAATCTGTTCGCCCGCCCAAGGTAGTCACGTACCACCGCAAATTTTTCGTGGTTAGAGGCCACTGGGAGGAGTTCGTCGGACACGATGAAGCACGTACATCCTGTGTCCCTGACGAGAGTCAATACTCGGCAGCTGTCCACGCTGCCCTCCTCATATTTCAAAGTTCCCGATGAACTTTTACCAAAAACAAAATTTACCTGGTGGCCTGACGGAGGGGGAGAAGTTTCTGCTTGGGTCTGCACCACCGGGGGAGCCGGGGTTGCATTAATCTGCTGAACTTGGTGGGCTGGTCCGCTTTTAAGCCTAGAATTTTGGGGGCAATTCCAGCTCATGTGGTTTTCTACACCACAGGTGAAGCATATGGTTGGTCGCTTCGGGAAGAGAGATGGAGGAGAAGTCTTAACGGGAGGTTTGGAGTCCCGTTGTTGGTTTTGGGGAAAGAAGATTTGGGGTTTTACGGGGCTCGGAAACTTTGTCAGCTTTCCTGGGAAGGAGCGCGAATCCTTCCTTCTTTCTTCTCGTTGGATTTCTCTTTCTCGTTCTTCTCGTTGTTTTTCTCTTTCTCGTTCTTCTCGTTGGATTACTCTTTCCCGTTCCTCTTGTCGGATTACTCTTTCCCTTTCTCTTTCTACCTTTTTTCTTTGAAATTCTGCTTTAATCCGAGCTAATTCAATCTGAAGCTCAGCTTGTCTTATCCGTTCCTCTCTTTCTCTTTCTTCCTCTTTTCTTTGCTCCTCTTGAATGTACTCAATTAGTTCTTTTCCGGAGAGTCCCAAGGATTCTCCTTGCGCTTTAAAGATTTCAAACTGAGTCATCTTTGCACTTGGGGGCGCACTAGTCAACCAACTAAAATTCCTTGCAACAAGAATTATGCCTCTAAAGAATTAGCCTACCTAAATATGGGCACTGACCTATTCGTACTTGGTTTCTCAATCTAAATAAACACTGACTAAAATCACAAAAAAAAACACAAACAAATTATTATAACCGTTCCTTGAGCTACTCCAGCTTCTTAAGTTTAAAAAAAAGGGGATAGCAATCGTTAAAACAAAAGGGAACTACTATATTCTATTATTATAACGAATAACACTATGCTTTACTCGACTGAGACCAGTGTTTGCAAAGATATAGCGTTAAACCTTACACACCTGATACCAAATTAAATAGTATATATATATATATATATATATATATATATATATATATATATATATATATATATATATATATATATGTCGTAGAATGACTCCCGACGATACCGTATATATAACACTATTCGTTGAGGGATCTTCCTTAATTATCTCTAGAGTGCGTTTACTGTCTGGCGGCCGATATTATGTATCTTCGATATGCTTAAGAAGTGGAACTGAGCTCAAGGATAATAATATTGCTATCATTAATAAAATAGAGTTTTATTAATAATAACTATAACCAATACACAAAAACGGAAAATATTGACATAAACAGAATGGAAAGGGTCGTGGAGACTCGGGCTAATCCAAGGATTTAAAGGATTTAAAAAGGTAAAACAAATATAGAGTTAAAGAGATGGGATGGTTCGATAAACCATTTAAAGCACAGGATAGAATTGACAAAAGGGATCAATACTCAGAGGTGAAGTTTGGCTTACGTAACTTTGGCACTAGTGGTGCAGTGGAAGGTGGCGCAAAGGGGTTTCGGTCCGCTGGCGAGCTCCAGCCGAAGGGGGGGATAAAAGGATCCTGACGAGGAGGCGTCTTGGGAAGGAGAACCGTTCTCGACGAACGGCTTGAAGAACAATGGCTGTTCTAGGTTGTTCTCTTCTAAACAAAGGGGGGATGAGAACCGTCTCTTGTCTACGGGCTCAAGAACAATGGCTGTTCTAATGTTGTTCTCCTCTGAACAACAGGGGGGGGGGTGAGAACCGTTTCTTGGCGAAGGGCTCAAAACGAACAATGGCTGTTCTAATGCTGTTCTCCTTTGAACAACAGGGGGGGATGAGAACCGTCTCTTGTCTACGGGCTCAAGAACAATGGCTGTTCTAATGTTGTTCTCCTCTGAACAACAGGGGGGGGGGGGTGAGAACCGTTTCTTGGCGAAGGGCTCAAAACGAACAATGGCTGTTCTAATGCTGTTCTCCTTGAACAACAGGGGGGGATGAGAACCGTTTCTTGGCGAAGGGCTCAAAACGAACAATGGCTGTTCTAATGCTGTTCTCCTTGAACAACAGGGGGGGATGAGAACCGTTTCTTGGCGAAGGGCTCAAAACGAACAATGGCTGTTCTAATGCTGTTCTCCTTGAACAACAGGGGGGGGGGAGCCTTAGGGACTTGGCGTCGGAAAGGCTCGAACCTTTGGCACTCAAGGAATATTGTCCTCCTTCTGGACAAGTGATGGTGAATCTCGAGGTCGAGGTCCCTTGGCGCACAAAGGGAGAGAGGGTCGTGGTGATGTTTCGCGACGAAAATCTGGATCTCCAATTTGATCTTAGTGGTGAAGTTTCCATATAAATAGCCAGGACATCTCCTTGGCGTGGGGGAAAATGGAGTGGAAGCTTGGAGGGAACGCACAGCCGGGCCGGGGAACAATGCCTTATCTGTTCATAAGCCTAACTCGATCTGGCGAGGTCGGCGTATGGGGGCGAACGGGGGGACGATAACCTCCTTGTTTAAACATTGGCATCCGGTAGCTGAGATAAGACTCCAAGCCTCGAATCGAAGATGCACGTGGGCAGCATCGTGGTTTTAAATAATACGGGGTAGGAGTTGAAATTAAACGCAGCTTCAACACGTTCTATCACAATCCCGTTTGATTCCTCCTACAACTCATTTATATTCCATTTTATTTTAACACTTTACAGGCTTTTTAAAAAAGGTTTTGTCGGCATTTTCGTTCGTATCTCATTGAGCAACTTTGTACTCATTAGTGAGCAACATTTCTCTATGGGGACGGAACAAGAACGATCGATACGCGCCATGAAATCGACTTGAGCAAATCTTCTCTTAATAGCTCGCCAAAGAGATTCCTGAGAGAAATGGGTGTGAGTTTGATGAAAAGTAGTGAAAGGATGGGTTCTATATTGCTATTATGGTGATAATTTGGTTGCTCAGAGGCTTACCTAGCGGTAGTTCCCACCCAGGGAGCTGGTAGAATTTGCCTCTCCCCTCAACAAAACAACCTTTCACCTTTGCATGATACATATTAAATTACACCAAAATTTATTTTCTGAATTATAAAGAAAATTTTAAGTATTTTCCACAAGACTTCGTAATTTCTTTTATTTTCTTCTATAATAATAATGAAATAATATTTGTCTGAAAAAACAAAAATCAAATACTTAGGGGACGATATTTGACAAATTCGTACTTGGCTTGATTCACTAAAAAAATGCCCCCAAAACGTTGCACCCAGAGCGGACCCCAACCCTCCACTTTCTAGCTCTGCCAGTACGAGGTGTTGGTGGCTGAGAGTAAGACCAATTTGGAAATGTTGATCAAAGCTTTTGACAGGATGTGTGAGAGGAAGGGCTGAAGTAAATGGAGTACAGAGTAAAGTAATGGTATTTAGGGGGATAATGAGTTCGGGGTGCGAGTTGAGTCGTGGTGTCACCTTTGATCAAGTGCAAAATTTAAAGTATCTAGGATGCATTGTAAAGGATAGGGCTACAAATGGTTCAGATTGCTACCATGAAGTTTTAAATGGTAGTAATGTGGTTGAGGTTATTAGAGCGTTAGTGAATGGTAATGGTTTGTGTCTATTGAGCCAGGAAACTGTATGAAAGTATGGTAATACCAACGTTGGTGTATGAGAGTGAGACCGCGGTATGGAAAGAGAAGGGAAGATCTTGAGTGAGGGAGAAATTGATGGCGATGCTTAGTGTGATAAAGGTGTATATAGTGAGGAACGAATGAGTGAGAGATGTTTACGGTGTGAAGAAAAGTGTGAATGGGATTGTGACTTGAAGTGTTCTGAGGTGGAATAGACATGGAAGTAGATGAAAATAGACGTGAAAAAAGAATATACGCGAGTGAGTATCGAGGTGTGAGAAAGGGTGCTTCCTAACCCAGGGTGCCCTAATTTTCTTTACATTTAACCACTACCCCTTTTTGTGACTTATTAATTTACTTTCTGCCTTTTATTTTGAGCGCAATTACACCTTTCATCCGGATTCCGAGAGACGATCTTTGATTCTCTGCCCTTTAATTTGAGCGCAATTACACCATTCAACCGGATTCCGAGAGACCATTTGTGATTCTCTGCCCTTTATTTTGAACGCAATTACACCATTCATCCGGATTTCAAGAGACGATCTTTGATTCTCTGCTCTACCCTTTATTTTGAGCGCAATTACACCTTTCATCCGGAATCCAAGAGACGATCTTTGATTCTCTGCCCTTTATTTTGAGCATAATTACACCATTCATCCGGAATCCAAGAGACGATCTTTGATTCTCTGCCCTTTATTTTGAGCGCAATTACACCATTCATCCGGATTCCGAGAGACGATCTTTGATTCTCTGCCCTTTATTTTGAACACAATTACACCATTTATCCGGATTCCAAGAGACGATCTTTGATTATCTGCCCTTTATTTTGAGCGCAATTACACCATTCATCCGAAATCCGAGAGACGATCTTTAATTCTCTGCTCGACCCTTTATTTTGAGCGCAATTACACCTTTCATCCGGATTTCGAGAGACGATCTTTGATTCTCTGCTAAACCCTTTATTTTGAGCGCAATTACACCATTCAACCGGATTCCGAGAGACGATTTGTGATTCTCTGCCCTTTATTTTGAACGCAATTACACCATTCATCCGGATTTCGAGAGACGATCTTTGATTCTCTGCCCTTTATTTTGAGCGCAATTACACCTTTCATCCGGATTCCGAGAGACGATCTTTGATTCTCTGCCCTTTATTTTGAACACAATTACACCATTCATCCGGATTCCGACAGACGATCTTTGATTCTCTGCCCTTTATTTTAGCGCAATTACACCATTCAACCGGATTCCGAGAGACGATTTGTGATTCTCTGCCCTTTATTTTGAACGCAATTACACCATTCATCCGGATTTCAAAGGACGATCTTTGATTCTCTGCTCTACCCTTTATTTTGAGCGCAATTACACCTTTCATCCGGAATCCAAGAGACGATCTTTGATTCTCTGCCCTTTATTTTGAGCATAATTACACCATTCATCCGGATTCCAAGAGATCATCTTTGATTCTCTGCCCTTTATTTTGAGCGCAATTACACCATTCATCCGGATTTCGAGAGACGATCTTTGATTCTCTGCCCTTTATTTTAAACACAATTACACCATTCATCCGGATTCCAAGAGACGATCTTTGATTCTCTGCCTTTTATTTTGAGCACAATTACACCATTCTTCCGGATTCCAAGAGACGATCTTTGATTCTCTGCCTTTTATTTTGAGCACAATTACACCATTCTTCCGGATTCCGAGAGACGATCTTTGATTTTCTTCCCTTTATTTTGAGCGCAATTACACCTTTTATCCGGATTCCGAGAGACGATCTTTGATTCTCTGCTCTACCCTTTATTTTGAACACAATTACACGATTCATCCGGATTCCGAGAGTCGATCTTTGATTCTCTGCTAAACCCTTTATTTTGAGCGCAATTACCCCTTTCATCCGGATTCCAAGAGACGATCTTTGATTCTCTGCCCTTTATTTTGAACGCAATTACACCATTCATCCGGATTCCGAGAGACGATCTTTGATTCTCTGCTCTACCCTTTATTTTGAACACAATTACACGATTCATCCGGATTCCGAGAGTCGATCTTTGATTCTCTGCTAAACCCTTTATTTTGAGCGCAATTACCCCTTTCATCCGGATTCCAAGAGACGATCTTTGCTTCTCTGCCCTTTATTTTGAACGCAATTACACCATTCATCCGGATTCCGAGAGACGATCTTTGATTCTCTTCGTGCCTACATTCGTTTCACCTCCATATAGTGGGCCCCCTGAAACCCTTCATGCAGCCTGTGTGTTGAATGGAGCCGGGGGTCTTCCTCTTCGGGTCTCCAGTGTCCCCTCGAGTCCACAGCGGGAGTGATGAGTCGTCGGGGAAGATTCTAATTTGTGCTCTCCCTATTTGTTCCCTGACGCCCACCTGAGGCACGGCGTCAGGTGAAAAGCGGGGCTTCAATTACTGACGCGAAAATGAGACGCTAACTTTTGCTTCACTTCTCAATCCCAGTTGGTTCATTTTCCCGCCTTTGGCTCAGCTCACTTTCAAAGGCTAGAGCCTCGTCTCCCAACGAAGACGCGCTGCCCTGTGGCTATTTAAGAGGCATTCTGGGAGCGATTGCTTTCTTATCAACGGTGCTGGATTATTCTGGCCAACCAACGAGGGCATATCTGATAGAATGTATCGCTAAAAGAGGTTTAGAGGGGAAACGGTGAAGTTAGGGAAAGTCAAAGCGTCTGGAATATACGTAATTCGACGAACTAAAAGAGGTTATTTGGAGCGGCAATGACCGAGAGTCCTTAGGCCGTTTTATCCCACCGAATCGGCAAAGGCTTCGATAAGAAGTTGCCACCCGGTCTAACGCTCGAGTTTATCATCTTACTCTCGAAATTGAGCGAATTTACTAGTACTGAGAGGTCGGCTTCTGTGTTTCTTTATGTATAAAGATGCCGTGTCAATCTTTAGTCGTTTCTTCTGTCAATGTGTCCTCATTTCTCTTTCAAATTTTTCTGGGTGTTACAAATTCATCACCTGTGTTTGTTCTCTTATCTATGTATTTCTTTTACGGTAGCTGCGGTTTTTACCAGTGTTATTGCACGGTTTTCTGAGTTGTCACAATCTTTTGGTTGCTTAGTGTGGTATGTGCCCAAATTTAGCTCCCATGTTCCTTCCTGCCTCTCTCAAACCTTCTTTGTTTTCCGATTCCTCTCCTTTTCCATGTTCCTTCCTGCCTCTCTCAAACCTTCTTTGTTTTCGAATTCCTCTCCTTTTCAATGTTTATTCCTGCCTCTCTCAAAACTTCTTTGTTTTCCGATTCCTCTCCTTTTCCATGTTTATTCCTGCCTCTCTCAAACCTTCTTTGTTTTCCGATTCCTCTCCTTTTCCATGTTCCTTCCTGCCTCTTTCAAACCTTCTTTGTTTTCGAATTCCTCTCTTTTTCAATGTTTCTTCCTGCCTCTTTCAAACCTTCTTTGTTTTCCGATTCCTCTCCTTTTCCATGTTCCTTCCTGCCTCTCTCAAACTTTCTTTGTTTCCTGATTCCTCTCTTTTTCAATGTTCTTTCCTGCCTCTCCCGAACCTTCTTTGTTTTCTGATTCCTCTCCGTTAAGATGTTCCTATCGGGACATTTCGACTCTCCAAGATATTCTTTTATCGCTCTAAAACAGCTTCCCAAACTTTTCAACTGAGTGACCCCTTTCAGTACTACCAAACCTACCATGACCCCACCTTTATCACCGTTCTGAAAACTTACTCATTTTTACTCGCGTGCACGCGACTCTTATAAGTTACTATGTCAGTCCGTAGGTCGGTCGGTCGGATGGTAACCATTTTACTTTTCACTGAGTTTGTTGGTACCTTATGTTGGTTTAGATTCTCTCTCGAATGATGTAATTGCCAAGGTCCTCCCAAGGTTAGTCCGACAATTATGGAATGTTTTGAAGGTCGTAAGGTCATAAGGCAGAACAATTGAGAGCACGCGACCTAGCTCTGTTGACCTTGTCAATATTGCAGATGCATTATTTACTCATGTATTTTAATGAGAAGGATATTAATCATGTATTTTATTGATAAGGATTGATTTAATGTATTTTAATGAGAAGGATTCATTCAATAATGTATTTTATTAATAATGATTGATTTACTCATGTATTTAATGACTAGGATTGATTTACTCATGTATTTTAATGAGAAGGATTGATTTAATCATGTATTTTAATTATAAGGATTGATTTAATCATGTATTTTAATGAGAAGGATTGATTCAATCATGTATTTTAATGATAAGGATTGATTTAATCATGTATTTTAATGAGAAAGATTGATTTAATCATGTATTTTAATGATAAGGATTGATTTAATCATGTATTTTAATGATAAGGATTGATTTAATCATGTATTTTATTGATAAGGATTGACTTAATCCTGTATTTTAATCAGAAGGATCAATACGTGAGTCTGTGTTGGTAAGGCACATCTCATGTCCGCTTCAGCATCCAACCTGTTTTGGCTGAGCTGAATGTACATAGGACCCTCACTGACCCTTGAAAAGGGTTCCTGACCCTTGTGGGCGTCAGGACCTGTCGTTTGGGAACCAAGGCCTTAAAAGATGATCGTCAATTTTATGATTGCCCCCAACTTCTGCAATCCCGCAAATCATAATTTTCTTCCATTGTTTTTATTCCTTAGGGGCTCAGATTACTCTGTGCTGATTCTGTTTTACCTTTGTGTCTAGTGTGGAGCTGAGGCAAATCATTCTTGTATTAGCAGCGCCAAGTTGACTTACATTAATTCTTGTTCTCTTCTTTCACACTCAAAATTCCTGAACATTTCAGCAAAAACTACGGTAAATAGTTTAGGGAGGAGAGGCTCGCCTATAGTATAGGCCCTATACACTCTCTCATTTGTATTAAATGACCCGGTGCTACCCAAATGATGTATGGCTGTGTATGTAAGAGTGTGTGTGAATATAAAATTTGGTAATCATTTGTTTTTGTATTACTCTTGAAACAGAATCGGTGTTTACTAAATCAAAAACTAATTTATAGTCTACAATTGCCATATAGAGAGAGTTAGTATTCATGTGTGCTTCAATAATTAAGCAGTCTGCGGATGAGCTAATTATAACCTACCTAATTATAATTAGCTGATGGCAGCTGAATGAATTGCTGTCGGTTGTGAGTTTTTAAGATACAACCAATCCAAAATTAACAGACAAATCGGCCTATACCCCTATGAGTTATCCTAGTCGCTTATAAGTACAACCAATGCGTTGGACCTTGCAACCCTGTAGGATGTAGTCCATGGTACCAGACCCGCACGACACTCTGTAGGATGTAGTTCATGGTACCAGAGCCGCAGGACACCCTCTAGGATGTATTACATGGCGCCAGACCAGCAGGGCACTCTGTAGGATGTATTACATGGCGCCAGACCAGCAGGGCACTCTGTAGGATGTATTTCATGGTGCCAGCCCCGCAGGACACCCTGTAGGATGTATTTCATGGTTCCAGACCCGGGATAGCCTTTAAGACGTATTTTATGGTGCCAGACCCGCAGGACACCCCGTAAGATGTATTTCATGGTGCCAAATACGCAGGAAATCCTGTAGGATGTAGTTCATGATGCAAGAATCGTAGGGCGTATTGCATGGTGCCAGACCCGCAGGACTCCCCTATAGGATGTTGTTTGTGGTGCCAGGACCGCAGGACACCCTGTAGCATGTATTTCATGGCGCCAGACCCGCAGGACCCCCTGTAGGATGTACTTCATGGTGCCAGAACGCAGGAAATCCTGTAGCATGTAGTTCTTTTGTAAGACCCGTAGGATGTATTTCATGGTGCCAGACACGCAGGACACCTCTGTAGGATGTAGTTAATAGTACCAGACTCTTAGGACCCTCTACTCGATGTAATTCGTGGTGTACACCCGCAGGACACCCTGTAGGATGTAGTCATGGTGCCAGACCCGCAGGACAACCTGTAGGATTTAGTTCGTGGTGCCAGACCCGCAGGACAACCCGTAGGATGTATTACATAGTACCAGACCAGCAGGACACCCTGTAAGATGTATTTTATTCTGCCAGACCTTCAGGAAACTCTGGAGTATGTATTTCATGGTACCACACCCGCATGGCACCCCGTAGGATGCATTTCATGATGTCACACCCGCAGAAAACCCTGTAGCATGTATTTCATGGTGCCAGACCCACTGAAAACCGTGCAGGATGTAGTTCAAGGTAGCAAACTCGAAGGATATCCTGTAGGATGTATTTCATGGTGCATGGCCAGAAGGACACCAGATAAGATGTAGTTCATGCTGCTAGGCCCTCAAGAGCCCCCTATAGGATATATTTCATGATGGCAGCCCCGCAGGATACCCCATAGTATGTATTTTATGGTGCCAGACCCGCAGGAAACCCTGCAGGATGTAGTTCATGGTGCTAGGCCCTCAGGACCCCCCTACACGATGTAGTTCGTGGTGCTACACCCGCAGGACACCCTGTAGGATGTATTTCATGATGGCAGACCCGCATGAAAACCTGCAGTATGTATTTCATGGTGCCAGATCCGTAGGACACCCTGTAGGATGAATTTCATGGTTCCAGACCCACTGGACACCCTGCAGGATGTAGTTCAAGGTAGCAAACTCAAAGGATATCCTGTAGGATGTATTTCATGGTGCATGGTCAGAAGGAAACCATATAGGATGTAGTTACTGCTGCTAGACCCTCAGGAGCCCCCTATAGGATGTATTTCATGGTGGCAGCGTCGCAGGACACCCCATAGTACGAGTAGGTATTTCATGGTGCCAGACCCGTAGGAGACCCTGCAGGATGTAGTTCATGGTGCTAGACTCTCAGGGCATCCCTACATGATGTAGTTCGTGGTGCTACGCCCGCAGCACACCCTGTAAGATGTATTTAATGATGCCAGACCCGCATGAAACCCTGGAGTATATATTTCATGGTGCCAGACTCACAGGACACCTGCTATGATGTATTTCGTGCTTGCTGACCCGCAGGACACACTTTAGGATGTATTCATGGTGCAAGACCCGCAGGACACCCTGTAGGATGTATTCCATGGTACCAGACCCGCAGGACACTCTTAGGCTGTATTTCATTGTGCCAGACCAGCAGGACACTCTGTAGGATGTATTTCATGGTTACAGACCCACATGATACCCTGTAGGATGTAGTTCATGGTGCAAGACATGTAGGACACCCTGTAGTATGTATTACATGGTGCCAGACCCGCAAAACACCCTGTAGGATGTATTTCATGGTGCTAGACCCGCAGGACAACCTAAATGATGTAGTTAATTGTGCCAGACCCACAGGACCTCCCTATAGGATATAATTCGTGGTTCCAGACTTTCAGGACATTCTGTAGGATGCATTTCATGGTGCCAGACCCACAGGACACCCTTTAGAGTGTATTTCATGGTTCTAGACCCGCAGCAAACCCTGTAGGATGTAGTTCATGGTGCAAGACATGTAGGACACATCATACTATATAATTAATGGTTCCCGAACCGCAGGATACCCTGTAGGATGTATTTCATGGTGCTAGGCCAGCAGGACATCCTATATGATGGAGTTAGTTGTGCCAGACCCGCAGGACACCCTATAGGATATATTTCGTGGTGCCAGACCCGCAGTACACCCTGTAGGATGTATTTCATGGTGCTAGACCCGTAGGAAATCCTGTAGGATGTAGTTCATGCTGCAAGCCCCGTAGGGTGTATTTCATGGTGCCAGATCCGCAGGACCCTCCTAGAGGGTGTAGTTTGTAGGGCCAGGCCCACAAGACACCCTGTAGGATGTATTTCATGGTGCCAGACCCGCAAGACACCCTGCTGAATGTATTTCATGGTGCTAAACGCGCAGGAAATCCTGTACGATGTAGTTCTTTTGCAAGACCCATAGGATTTTATTTCATGGTGCCAGACATGCAGGGCACCCTGTAGGATGTAGTTCATGGTGCCAGTCCTTCAGGACCCTCTACACGATGTATTTCGTGGTGTTAAACCCAAAGGACACCCTGTAGGATGTATTTCATGGTGCTAGACCCGCAGGACAACCTGTAGGATATAGTTCATGTTGCCAAACCAGCAGGACAACCCCTAGGATGTGTTTCATGGTACCAGACCAGCAGGACACCCTGTACGATGTATTTCATGGTGCCAATCCTGCAGGAAACCCTGGAGTATGTATTTCATGGTACCAGACCCGCAGGACACCCTGTATGATGTATTTCATGGTGCCAACCCCGCAGGTTACCTTGTAGCATGTATTTCATGGTGCCAGCCCCACGGGACACCCGGCAGGATGTAGTTCAAGGTAGCAGACCCATAGGACACCATGTAAGATGTAATTCATGGCACCAGACCCGCAGGATTTCCTGTAAGATCTAGTTCAAGGTACCAAACCCGCAGGACTCACTCTAGGACGTAGTTCAATGTGCCAGCCTAGCAGGACTCCCCTATAAGATGTAGTTCAAGGTACCCAATTGCACCTAAGGATACAATTAAGGATAAGCGCAAGACTTTCACAGCAGCCATAGTCCTTCTCTGTGAATCAATTCGTCGACGCCTTCACAAATGCATCGGCGCCGCTTTATTGTTGTTCGAGTACTTCGTGGACTAATTAAATTGTATATTAACTTGTATCGTAAATTAATTGTAAAATAAGTTGTAAATTAAATTGTATATTCACTTGTATTGTAAATTAAATTGTTAAATAAATTGTAAATTAAATTGGAAAATAAATTGTAAATTAAATTATATATTAACGTGTATTGTAAATTAAATTGTTAAATAAATTGTAAATTAAATTTTAGATTAAATTAATTGTGAGTGCAAAAAGTTCGCTCCAATATTTTCATTACTAATTTACCTTTTATGTACAGGGTGTTCCAAATATCAGAGCAATCTTAGACATCTAGCCCCAGCCCTTGTTAGGGATCATTATCTAAGATTGAGCTTTGTGGTGAGGGGTCAGTATCTAGGAATTAACTTTTGAGGGTCATTACTTAGGATTCCATTTTTTAAATAAGTAATAATAATTAATAAGATTAATATAAAAAATAATTAAGAATGCTACTCAGGATTGAAGTTGATTAAGATAATATTGGTTAACCTAACCTAACCTAACCTACGTGGCAGAATCGATTGGGTCTCATTGTATTTGAAATTTCCTACCATCATATTACTATTTTTTACCCCTTGCATTAATATTTTACTTTTTTATTAGTTTAATTGTGTTTGTTAAATTTGTTTGTGAATTTTTTTTAATAAAAGTTATTTTACCGATTGTTTAAATATACCAATAATTTTCGTGGTGGTCATCAACTATGATTGATATTTTTTGGTTCATCTGCTAAGATTAAAATTTCTTGGCGGTTATTAATTAGGAGTGGTGTTCTAAGTGTTCGTTGTCTAGGAGTGATCCGAAATATCTTGTTACCTCATACGAACAACTGTGAGAAAGATACAATGTAACGGAAGAAATGTGAGGTCACGGGAGAAATATTTGTTCCATGTATGTAAAAAATTATTTATACATATATTGACTATAGGAGAGATGTATACATCAATACAATGTTGCATTTGTTCATTAGGGGGTAAAAAGACATTAGAAACACCCTACACATATGTGTATTGTTGACTGCGTTGTCAAAAAAAAAATTAAGGGCATATACAAAGGTGAAATAATTAGTTCAAAACATTTGATGATTTTGAGAAGGTGATTGTAATGATTTGAGGCATAATATGAAAGTATAAAGTATTTCAGAAACCTCATCTGTCGAAATCAAGGGCGATAGGATAACAAAATCATGATATATTTGCAGTCATTTCATTTTATTTACAATTCCAATACCAACAAAACCATATCTGGTTCGGCCTCGGTAGGTGTATTCAATTCTATTTGGCTTTCGTCGTGTATGGGAGAGAGGTAAAATATATGGGATGTAGCGTCGTTTTACCAGCCTAATGTCGGTTTGCGAAGTTCCCTTAAGAGAACAGGCGAGACCTTGGAATCTCATGAGTTACAAATAAAAGACTCGAGACCAATTTTATTCATGTTAAAAAAAATGGAAACTTTCTCAAAAAGAACATAATCCTTATTCCATGTAGACCTCATGAACACCTTAAGAAACAACGGATGCACACAACATACGTTTGAATGAGGAACCAAGAAAGCGACTGAAAATTCTTATGTAATAAAATGCTAAAGAAGTTATGATATCAAAACAGATTGTTAAACGGAACAATATAAGGCAATTCGTGTATGTATAAATGTGCTTATGGGTCTGTATGTGTATATATTCGAGAACTGAAAAAGTGAGTGCTTGCATGTGTGAATGGTACATAGTTGTGTGAGTTAGGGAGGGAGGAGAGCGATTGCGCGGGTAGCGTCGCTTGGCTGCAAGCGGAGAATTGAGCAGCGAAGCGGGAGTTGGATGGTCGCTGTAATTGTTTTTGCGAATGGCAAATGGAGAGGAAACGGCAGACGGCCGTCCATCGTTGATTGCTGTTCAATCCATCGCTGATTGCCGGTCAACTAGAAGGAATGGGCTGGACGACGCGTTCAGAGCCCGTTCGCAACCATTCCAGCTTATATTTCAATTAAACTTTTAATGCAAGATTATTGGCCTGGCGTCGTTTTACAGATATTGCCTCGCCCTGTAAACAACCTCGCGTCCTGTGTGTCCTGTCATCACAGAAGGGCAGAAGGGGAAGAGCTGACCAGAGCTTTAATCGGGGCTGGGTAGTGCGATGAAGGGCGTAGCGGGGATCGAATCGTCCTCACGTGGCCTTCGGCAGGCGCCCCCGACTGGCGAGGCGCAGACCGACGGTGAAGACAAACGACGGTTCTCAGTTTCTGTGCGCGAGGATCATAAGGAAATGGAAACAAATGGACGAAACTTAAGCAAAACTATACATTTATTCCCCCATAAACTGTAATCTCCTTCCCTCAAAAGAGGGACGGGGGGAGTGGGAGCGCGTAAATAGAAACTTTTCGAATAATTTGAACGCGGCGTCGGGGACGACTCGGTGGGAAGAAGCGCCGGGGCCGAATTCGATCTGCTCACTCGAGCCTCGTATAAATTAAAGTTCCGTGGTGGGGACGGGCGCCATTCGAGTGGGCGTGAGGGTGCAGAACACCCTGCAATGATGCCATTGCACATCTCTATGGAAACAGACGGGCCCGGGCGGCATTAGTCCAATCTCCTCCTCTTTTCCGTCGGACGAAATTGGCCCAAGCTTAAAATTATACTTAATTGCCCTGAGCACTCAATAGGCAAATGGGGGCAGAGGCAATTAGAGTGGCTCGTCTCCGACAGGCTCCCGATGGGGAGTGAGAAAGGGGCTTCCTCCGAAAAACCTCTCTTTGTGCCCCGGAGGAAGGGCGGCGAGAGAGGAACGTAAATTTTATTTCGAGACTTAAAACTGTGACTGGAATTTCAATATCTCAAGTTGTCAATAGGAAAATAGACAGTGGCAGTCGGGACGCAATGGACACAGTCGTCGCTGTCTCTCAGTCTATTTGCCCATCCTCCCTAAATAACACTTCTCCTGCGTCCTGAATTGGGGCGCGGAGGGCCAAGGGCCAAGGGCCAACTTACAATATGAGTCAAATATTTCTTCTGCTCTCATCTTGCTTCAATCTAGGTGTTATCCAGCTTCGATCAGGGCCGCATCCTGTTTCAATTTAGGATAAATCTTACTTAATCTAGTCTCCATCCTCTTTAGATCTTGGCCACATGCTGCTTCGATCTATTATCTATCCTGCTGCAAGTTATGCCCCATCAGGCTTCAATCAAGGACCCATTCTCTTTCAATCTAGATTCCATCCTGTTTCAATCTACACTAATCGTCAAATTCGAAACTAATATATATTTTTTCACTCGTTTTTAAACTTTAAATAAGATTTAAATTTTTGAAAGGATATTTAAAGGTCAGCATTTCCAAAATGCAAGCAGATAGTTGAATCAAGGAGCACCATCTTTATGATCACTAGTGACTTTAAAAGACTGGTTGCCCTCCTGTGAAAAAGTCTACTGGGCGCCCGAGAGATTCAAATGAAAGCCAAGATCGCCTCATGGTGAAATCCCAGCTCAAGGACCGGGTTGCCTCCATTGCCAAGGTTGCTAATGATTGGAAAGAAGTAGGTGTGAATGCTTCAGCACGTACAGTGTGGCTTAAACAAATCAGAAGTAATATCAAAGTTCTTGGCTGAAAATAACATAGAACCTTTGGGACCTTGGCCAGATTCGAATCCAATAGAGAATTTGTGAGTGATAATCTAAACAGCGGTTGATAAAGAGAAGCCATCCAATTTTGAGCAGTTGATAGTTCTTAGAGAAAAAAAATGGATCAATATCAGTCAAGATCTCACAAATTTAGTCTCCAGGATACCAAAACAAATTGAAGCATTCCTGAAGAACAAGGGACATCATTATAAATATTGACTCCGCCCATCACTTGACTATATGTATTAATAAAATGGGTTTGGCTCGAAATTATTTAAAATTTAACTTTCAAATTATGATACAACCATAAAACAAAATGCAAAGTATTAATTAATTCTATTAATATTCTTATATGAAAAATATCGTAGTCTCAAAATTTAGATCATGACTGCAGACACCATCCTGTTTCAATATAGACCCCATCTTGTTTAAACATAGACCACATCCTGTTTCAATATAGTCCCCATCCTGCTTCAATATAGGCCCCATCCTATTTCAATACAGGCCCCATCCTCTTTCAATATAGGCCCCATCCTGCTTAAATATAGGCCGCATCCTGCTTCAATATAGGCCCCACCCTGCTTCAATATAGGCCCCATCCTGTTTCAATAAGGGCCCATCCTGTTTCAATATAGGACCCATCTTGTTTCAATATAGGCTCATCCTGTTTCAATATAGGCCCCATCCTACTTCAATATAGGTCCCATCCTGTTTCAATATAGGGCCCATCCTGTTTCATTATAGGCTCCATCCTTTGTCAATATAGGCTCATCCTGTTTTAATATAGTCCCCATCCTGCTTCAATATAGGCCCCATCCTATTTCAATATAGGCCCTATCCTATTTCAATATAGTCCCCATCCTGTTTCAATATAGTCCCCATCCTGCTTCAATAAAGGCCCAGCCCTGTTTCAATATTGGCCCCATCAGGGTTTCAATATAGGCACAATCCTGTTTCAATATAGACCCTATCTTGTTTCAATATAGGTCCCATCCTGTTTCAATATAGGCCCCATCCTGTTTCAATATAGGTCCCATCCTGTTTCAATATAGGCCCCATCCTGTTTCAATATAGGCCCCATCCTGCTTCAATATAGGCCCCATCCTGCTTCAATATAGGCCCCATCCTGTTTCAATATAGAGCCATCCTGTTTTAATATAAGCCCCATCTTGTTTCAATATAAGCTCCATCCTGTCTCAATATAGGCCCCATCCTCTCTCAATATAGGCACCAGCCTGTTTCAATATAGGCCCCATCTTGTCTCAATAAAGGCCCTATCCTGTTTCAATATAAACCACATCCTGCTCTAATATATGCCTCATCCTGCATCAATATAGGCCCCATCCTGTTTCAATATAAGCCCCATCCTGTTTCAATATAGGATCATCCTGTTTCAATATAGGTTCCATCCTGTCTCAATATAGGCCCCACCCTGTTTCAATATAGACCCCATCCTGTTTCAATATAGGCCCCATCCTGCTTCAATATAGGCCCCATCCTGCTTCAATATAGGCCCTATCCTGCTTCAATATAGGCCCCATCCTGTTTCAATATAGAACCATCCTGTTTCAATATAAGCCCCATCTTGTTTCAATATAAGCTCCATCCTGTCTCAATATAGGCTCTATCCTCCTTCAATATAGGCACCAGCCTGTTTCAATATAGGCCCTATCTTGTCTCAATAAAGGCCCCATCCTGTTTCAATATAAACCCCATCCTGCTTTAATATAGGCCCCATCCTGCATCAATATAGGCCCCATCATGTTTCAATATAAGCCCCATCCTGTTTCAATATAGGATCATCCTGTTTCAATATAGGTTCCATCCTGTCTCAATATAGGTCCCATCCTGTTTCAATATAGACCCCATCCTGTTTCAATATAGGCCCCATCCTGCTTCAATATAGGCCCCATCCTGCTTCAATATAGGCTCCATCCTGCTTCAATATAGGCCCTATCCTGCTTCAATATAGGCCCTATCCTGCTTCAATATAGGTCCCATCCTGCTTCAATATAGGCCCCATCCTGCTTCAGTCTAAGCTCCAGCATAAAGAGTTGGTAAGTTGACCACTACAAATCGCGGTCATTTTTAAACTTTGACATCTTTGACCTTCAAATCTTTTCTTCCTCACAAGAGGAGGACAGGGCAACTATGCTGCAGGTGACATCTGGAGTATTTTGTGTCCTCTTGAGTCCAATTTCCGTGGTTAGTATCTGCTTGAAGTGGGAAGGATGGGGAACTTCTGAAGAGTTACGCGTCTCCTGCACTTTTTCCCTCCCACTTATTTACACTAATTCTTCAAAACCTTTCTGACCGAAATTCCCTCGTTGGTTTTAAGTCCTTTTTAAGTCAATTCCAACGGCATTCGTTCCTTTCCCACCACCTGCCTGACTTCCACCCAGTGGCTGGCATCTTTACTTTCAGTCAAAGTCAGTAAGTACAGGGTGAGCCCAACTTCGAAGAGAAATTCATTTAATGGCGTCATAAAAACTTCTTTCGAAAAAATTCAGAAAGTCGAACGAAGCTCGAAGGGTGGGGACACCTCCCCCCCTCCCTGTTCATCCTTCCTTTCGTGAACAGGAGATGATGTGTGCGCGATGTTGCACTCCAACCACCCAGGATTCTTTCCCTCGCGGCCATGAGAAATTCATGAACAATTGCCACACCTCTTTTCAAGTAAATGAATAACAAAAAAAAAATACTTCTGGAAATTCGCACAATTTTTAACTCTTAACTTTGTGGAACTTTCTTCACAACCGACTCAAAAGTTCGCATCGCAAAAAGGGATCCAAAGTTTTGACCTTGATCATTTAGCGGCTTCAAATGGGTAATTAGGCAATATATATATATATATATATATATATATATATATATATATATATATATATATATATATATATATATATATATATATATATATATATATATATATATATAACTCTATAATTTAAGATGGGGATTTTTTGAAAATTTATAAATGTTTTTTTGGCTTAGTTGACAAATGACTTCAGGTGTTTTAGAAATTCAAAGGATTGAAATAGTTAAAAAGATCAAGAAGGAGAAGAAGAAGAAGATATAGATGAAGATGAAGAAGAAGAAGAAGATGAAGATGAAGAAGAAGAAGAAGAAGATGAAGAAGAAGAAGAAGAAGAAGATGAAGATGAAGATGAAGATGAAGAAGATGAAGATGAAGATGAAGATGAATGAAAGGGTGTTCAGGGTGTTAAAATAAAGTGTCTATAAAGGGGATTAAAAAAAAGCGGTTAAGATTAGCAAATAAGGCCGTAGGCCACACCCCCGCAGGGGTGCCTGTGTAACTAAGCTCTTCCTGTTAACGAAGAGAACAACGGCTTATATATATATATATATATATATATATATATATATATATATATATATATATATATATATATATATATATATATATATATATATATATATATATATTAAAGTCAACAGCGGTAGTTGCGTTGTTAATATTTATCTTGAGTTTCTCTAATTTTCTGTAGAGCTGAAAATTAACAACGCAACTATCACTGTTGACTTTAACAAATGTTGCTTAGCTCATGGCCTCCTACCAATATATATATATATATATATATATATATATATATATATATACAGTAAACCCTCGATATAACGAACTATATAGGGCGGGGGCGTTCGTTAAAGCCGAAAGTTTGTTAAACCCGATGGGCGTTAAATAACAGCAATGGAAATAACGAACCAAGTTCGTTATGGATATGTAATACGTATGTAATTACTAATAAAGTTAAGTGGACTACACAACATAGTATTGATACGAACCTTGCACTGTAGGAGACATGTAACACACCAACACTCACTCAGGCTGGTCGTAACGCTTGCCTGTTAACCCCGATGGAGTTCGGCCAGGAAATTTGGTTCGTTATATTGAGGTTCGTTATATCGAGGGTTTACTGTATATATATAATCAAGTCTGATCTTGATTTGATTTAGGTATATCTTGCCCGTTTCAGTCCAGTATTAAAAAAAATGGCTCCTATAAAGAGATACAAATGACAGAGAAACAGCAGGGATGAGCTAAGCAAATGCTTTTCTTAAAACAACGACTTTTTAAGCATCATAAAAATTAATCTAAAATTCTAAAAAAAACCCGCTTGATAACAGAACTGTATACGTGTGTATGCATATTACTCCCTTCGTATCCCTGTATATACATGATAGTTGGCGGACAGATACTGAATGTGGAGTGAGACTTTAAATCAAGCGGGTAAAATAACATACAGTTTGTGGTGAGAAATAATTAAAAGATCGGTAAAGAAAGAGAAAATTTCATTGTAATTATTTCAGAATTTACCACGAACGATTTAAAACAAATTTGAGAATAAATGAATTGTTTGCTCCCGTTGGTATTTGAACCCGGTCGTCAGGAGCAGTCGAGTTACTTTTACAACTAAGCCACCGAGAGGCCGAGCTGGGAGGCAAACTTCAGAGATAATTCTATCCTAATTTGAACTGGTGATTTAGGTTAAGAAGCGTATCATCTGCCTTGAAAGCGTTTTATTTATATTTTTATAGCGCATTTACCAGTTACCAGTGAGAGGTCGGTATGGGATTTGGGGAAAAAGGAGAAGGATGAAAGAACAAAGCGATTCGACTCTGTTCTGAATACTCCTTTGCTCAAACACCGACTGAATTCTTCAACGTTGAGAGCAGTATGAAATCCTTGATTACCCTCGTTTAATCCTCACCGAAAAAGAACGAAGTTAAATTAAGAGAACAATTTTGTTGCTTATTAAGTTTTCGAACGAAAAATGCACATTTCATAGTTTCGTATTCATTTTATAAACGTTATTGTTTGGTAGATAACTGGTCGCAATTGTATACCTATTGAGTTGAAATTACCTATGTAGGTACGTTAGATGGCTAAAAGCATTGTTAGGTTCGCTGTCTCACATACTATACACCCCCCTCCCCCTCCAATAGACTAAAAACATGTCATGGGTCAGAAAATTCGTATGAACAGGAATTCAATGTTTCTTAAGTAGTCCAAATGGGTATAGCACCCTTAGAAAGGGGGGCACTGAGCCAGCTCAAATCTCACCTCCGGGGCAACTAGAGCCGAGCTGTTGAACGAACGAATAAGCGTTTGCTGAACGAAATCACGAACTCTGCATTTTAGATCTAAAATTTCACTCACGTGATACCGCGGTAAGTCACTGATTAATTAAATTTTTCTGTAAATGATCTACTGTAATATATTTAGGGTTGAAATGATTCGAACAAAGAATAACCATTTGTAAATAAGTTAAATAAGAAAAGAAATATCAATGAGAAGCTTGGGAAAGAACAATCGTAGTTTATATTAAACAATTAAAAGGTCGTGAGTTAAAATCGAACCGAAATTTTCGTTCTCTCTTATTTCGAGGGATAAGAAAACATTTCAAGATGGATGTTTTGTGGGGTCCACCCTGTATATGCATGGCTCGTCTTGTAAAAATGTATTATATTCGATATATGGCTACGAGGGCCATAACTGAACTTATTGGTTATACAAAGCAAGGATGAAGCTATAATGTCACTGGTAGAAGTGAACGCCTAAAGATTGATATATTTGAAATAAAAAACACTTGTTTGAGGGGGAGGGGGGATAATAAAGAATTTAGGGCGGATTATGCCAAGTATAGGGGACCCAACTTTACCATGCTGACACTAAGGACCCTAAAATTTCCCACATCGAGAATACCCACCCCAATGTAAATATCCTATAAATGGAAAAATCAAACAGAGGTGATCTTCACTTTAATTAAAATAAATGGTATAATAATTTGTTAAAAAGGAAATTGAGTGCCAATTGCGTAACAGAAATTAATTAACTTGTTTACTTCATTTCTCTCCATCCACAGGTATTGTTGTCAATACCGGGAAGAAATTCGTGTTTTCATCTTCGTAGGTTGTTAAATTTAGCCTTATATTTTCACCAATATGATTAATCAATATGTTGTATCTGAACGCCCGGTTGTGAATTAACGAAATAAAAAATGTGGTTGTGCTGGTAATTTGAATTGATGCCCAGATTTCTCTGGGCTTACCATTGTTCACTATGGAAAATTTATTTCTCACTACTTTTTCGATTATTAGCAAAGGTTTTTCTTGTTCTCTGTGTTCAACTAGTTCCATATACCCCACTGTTGGTGAATAACTAGTATCTACTAGACCAACCACCCAAACTTGACTTATAGGGTTTGGCTTTTGATCGTGTTTTGGTCATGTAAGTTAAGTTAGTAGGATAGGGTATAATGAACCAAGATACCCTAACCCAAACCTACCGTCTGAGGACATGAAAACGTCATGTCGAAAATAGTGAACCCAAGTTTACAATGTCAAGATTACAGAGTTAAAAAAATTTCCCTTGTAAAGAATCGCGACTTCTTGAGGGTTGGGTTCGTTATTCTTGAGGGGATCCAAAAGTCTTATTTTTTAATAATAAACACTTAGTTTGCGACGTATTTATGTATGTGATTTTTTTTTATTTCATTACTAGTTTGAGAGCAGACAAATATGAAGACATACTTTAAACATTCTCTCTCTCTGGGAGAGAATACCACATTTTCAACTTACTATTTACATTGGGCATTTTGTATTTATTTTTTTTTTAATAAATCACCCTTAGTAAATAAAATCAAAATTAGTTTTAAAAGAATGTCGATGCAAAGTTTTCGTGAATTTTTAGTGGAATGTGTTTTAACAAACAAAGGATTGTATTTGAAATTCCATTCTTTGATCGCGATATTTCAGAAATGCTTTCCAAGAAGCATTTCAATACTTTTCATGGAAAAAATAAAACGTGCTATTTGCTAATGAAAATTTACTCCAAAATTTCAAAGACAAATCCCCCTAAATAAAGAAGCCATTGCGGCAAGTGGTTCATTTCAAGAGAGACACAAGAGACAGAATTTTGAAGTTTGTGAATCGAAATTCTCGGGCTTAACGAAAAACCATTTTTCCACAGTTTTCTTTATACCTCAAATATACGAAGCTTCAAATTTGAACCAACCGAAGAAGAGGCCCCAAATATACTCCGAGGATGAAGAACTACCGAAATATATTTGACTAAAAACAACCCCTCCAAATTATTAGGCCGGATCATAGCCATTGGAGATTTAACTTCAAATCGTGATAAATAACTATGATGAAGCCAAACAGTATCTATCACTCGAGCTGCGTATTTTCAATGGAGTTTCGTAAACAGTTGAGTCAATGGGTACCCAATCTCCATTGGGTAGCAGGGTAAAATGTATTAGTACCACCCGAGCCCTCTTGGCTTATTCCTAAAACAGGCGGGAATTGTAATTCGTTTCGAATTTTGAAATGGATTAGTTTCGACAAAGAAGCTATAGCCTATTCGAAGCCTAGGAGATATTGAAATTATTCTGCAAGCCTACTTTTGGTTTGGATATAATTAAGCGACGATTGAGTGTTTCTTAGGAGAGTTGTTGATGGGAATCTCTGTTTCCGAACTGGTGCAGGGACGTAACATCTGTTCAATTTAGTTAATTTTCGCAAAACTACCGAAGAGTGGAGTTAAACTTGGCAGCGTTGCAATCGACCCAAGGGAGAGAGCACAAGGACGGCCCTAGATCGCCAAGTTACGGATCTTCGCAGTTCGCATGGTCTCATAATTAAGTTTACTGGTATAGTTGGGCCTCAAATGGGTATGACGAATAGGGTGGTCCCGGAAACAGCATCATTACTGTTCCTTAACCGGACTTAAATGTCGAGAAAAACAACGTTTAAAAGCAGCTGAAACGCGCCAAAAGTTCAAACATCGTGTCTATGGCAAGCAGTACCTCCTCACGCTTATCGGACCTGGCTGGTTGCAATCCGAAGGCAGCGCTGACGCAGTTAGGCGAAAGGGGCGGAGCCGCGATCAATGCACTCCGCCTACCTTCCCCAGACACGCCTCCCTTCCTCCTATTTCTAATTTCCAAGAATTTCTACGTCTTGCAAACCATACTGTATTATTGTTTTCAAAGCCTTTGATTCATCTCTTTCCCACTCGACCGATTTATAATGCATTGGCAGGTATTTCCATACCCTCCATATCAAGCCTGGGAACGAAGCAGGTAAATAAACTGAAAGAGGCGAGAGAGGGGGGCGAAAACTTTGCGCGACCAAACGAGGGAGAGAGAGAATAGGAGTGGAAGGGAGGAAGGGAAAAAAGGGAGAAAGGGGAGGGGGTATTGCAGCAGGGAGAAGAGAGACAGATCGATGGAGGTGAATATAAAGTTGCCCACCCTTCTATCCTTATTACGCATATGATCCATAATCAATACAAGGGCCAAGCTGTGTTAGGTGTAATAACTTGTATTAATTGTTTGCTTTGGGTGGTGGGTTCTAAAAGAGAAACTAAAAGGAGAAAACACTCGTGTTTACCAAAGGCTTTCTTTCACCTTTAAATGAGAGCGGGTCTAAGCGGCCAGTCAGGATCCGCTTCGCTTTGCCAAAAAAAAGGAAGAGACAAATGGGATCAAAATAGCGCTGCCACACATCGCCGTACCCCCATTTCCCGATAACAAAACCCGACATAATATGAAATACTGAAATTGTAAAATATATATAGACCCCCCAAAAATGGGCGCACATAAAAAAACATACTGTGGGCTTGGTTTGTTTTGATACCACTCGTAATGGGGACCGAACCAGCAGGAGAACCAAACTATTGCCGCCATCTGCCGCTGAGATGGCAAGGGACACCCGTGACGGGTATGAATTCTGTCTCAGGACCAGTACTCATCCCCGTGTTCCCCTTTCTCTCTCATCTGTACCCGCAAATTGTGAAAGCGCGGAACTTCTTAGGCCGCGAGAAATGGAACCAGAAAATGGCGTCTGGGGAATAAGTTGTTCCTAGGCAAATAATGGAATTACCAGGAAGGAAGTTAGCAACTGAAGATGAATCGGATACAGATTAAAAACTAAGACAATTTGAAGCTTTGTCCGCTTAAGGGATCAATCCGTGACAATGAACCCAGCCCATGTTAAGGGTTATTATCTAGGATTGAGCTTTTGTTTGGGCTGGGTCATATTTAGGAATATTTATTTTTTTTGGGGGGGGAGGTTCATTACTTAGGATTAAATTTTTAAATAAGTGATAATAATTGATGATAAGATTAAGATAAATCGATAAATTAAAATTGTACTTAGGATTTAATTTGGTTAAGATAATATGGTTAAGTTAGGTTAAGTTCAAATAACCCAACCTAACTAATCTGACCTAACCGAACCTAACCCAACCTAACCTAACCTAACCCAACCTGACCGAACTTAACCTAACCTGAACTAACCTAACCCCTAATCTATGCTAACATAACCTAACCTCACCTCACCAATGTGGCATGATCGATTCGTTTGAGTGGATTCGACCGCCCGCCCCCCCTCCCTTCCCATCATATTTCTCTTTTGGATTAATATTTTCCTTTTTTTTATTTTAATTTTTTTTCTTTAATTTGTTTGTGTAATTTTTTGTTCTTTAATAAAAGTTTTTTCCCCGATTACATTTTTAAATATACCACTAATTTTCTCGGTGGTCATCAACTATGATCAATATTTTTGGGTGGTCATCTTCTAGGATTGAAATTTCTTGAGGGTCATTAAATTAGGAATGGGGATCTAGGAGGTCATTGTCTAGGATTGATCCCGTTGATGTTCCCTTTCGCTCTTCTTAATTAAATGCCAGGAACGAACCTACAAAAGGTGTTTGTAACTCCGGTTATAATACTGAAAATATATATAAAATATATAGCTCTAAGCCTATTTTTTATGTGACTTATTCGTCACAATCGTTTGCTACACTCCACACATCTAATTTCTCTAGCTCTAAGCCTATTTTCTATGTGACGTATTCGTCACACTCGCTTGCTACACTCCACACATCTAATTTCTCTAGCTCTAAGCCTATTTTCTATGTGACGTATTCGTCACACTCGCTTGCTACACTCCACACATCTAATTTCTCTAGCTCTAAGCCTTTATTTTCTATGTGACGTATTCGTCACACTCACTTGCTACACTCCACACATCTAATTTCTCTAGCTCTAAGCCTATTTTCTATGTGACGTATTCGTCACACTCGCTTGCTACACTCCACACATCTAATTTCTCTAGCTCTAAGCCTTTATTTTCTATGTGACGTATTCGTCACACTCGCTTGCTACACTCCACACATCTAATTTCTCTAGCTCTAAGCCTTTATTTTCTATGTGACGTATTCATCACACTCGCTTGCTACACTCCACACATCTAATTTCTCTAGCTTTAAGCCTTTATTTTCTATGTGACGTATTCGTCACACTCGCTTGCTACACTCCACACATCTAATTTCTCTAGCTCTAAACCTTTATTTTCTATGTGACGTATTTGTCACACTCGCTTGCTCCACTCCACATATCTAATTTCTCTGGCCTTAAGCCTTTATTTTCTATGTGACGTATTCGTCACAATCGTTTGCTACACTCCACACATCTAATTTCTCTAGCTCTAAGCCTTTATTTTCTATGTGACGTATTCGTCACACTCGCTTGCTACACTCCACACATCTAATTTTTCTAGCTCTAAGCCTTTATTTTCTATGTGACGTATTCGTCACACTCGCTTGCTACACTCCACACATCTAATTTCTCTAGCTCTAAGCCTTTATTTTCTATGTGACGTATTCGTCACACTCGCTTGCTACACTCCAAACATCTAATTTCTCTAGCTCTAAGCCTTTATTTTCTATGTGACGTATTCGTCACACTCGCTTGCTACACTCCACACATCTAATTTCTCTAGCTCTAAGCCTTTAATTTCTATGTGACGTATTCGTCACACTCGCTTGCTACACTCCACACATCTAATTTCTCTAGCTCCAAGCCTTTAATTTCTATGTGACGTATTCGTTACATGTGGGCGTAAAAGGGATAAAATCGGGAAGAAATTCTCTTAAAGAGAAGCAGGAAAATGGGAGAAGCTATACTATATTACTGTGTGACAGATCAATCAACATATTTTACCCCCTTCACTCTATAGCCAGTGGGGTGGTCTCAGCCGAAATGATGCCCTGAACCAAAGCGCCCTCCTTTCAACGCCCTCCCCAGCTTCAATGAGACCCACCTTCTTACATATAGAAAATAAAAATTTAGGAATAAAGATTCCATCCATTTATGTACAAACTAACTCGTTTATTGAGCGTATGATCATAACATTTAAAACGACACGTGTGCAATTGTGTACATACGAGTATGTATACGTGGAATACCTTAATTAAAATAATAATGTAAAAAAAAATAAATTTGAATAGAAAAAGTCGGGTATATAAATTAATAAATAAAAAAACCGCTTAAGACATATTCTGAAAGACAGTATGGATGCTGCCCTTGGTAGTGGGTGCTCACTTTTCTTTGCCCCACCAATCCATGCCCTCTTGGGCGACTGCCCATAACGCCCATACCTAAATCCGCCCCTGTCTATAGCAGCTCGGACTCTGAGTCTTGTGGGTAATAAACTGTTTTGACAGATACCCACATTAACTTTGCCCATCCCTCGAGAGTAAGCAAAGATGAGAACCTAATTTTAATCCTCCAATGATCATTTCAAGGTACCAGTAATCACTTCAATCTAACAATGATCATTCCAAGGTACCGGTGATCATTCCAAGGTATCAGGGATCATTTCAGGTTGCAGTGATCATTTCAAGGTACCAGTGATCATTTTAAGGTTCCAGTGATCACTTCAAGATACCAATGATCATTTCAAGGTACCAATGATTACTTAGAGGTATCAGTGATCAGTTAAAGCTAGCGGTGATCATTCCAAGGTATCAGGGATCATTTCATGATACCAGTGATCATTCCAAGATACCGGTGATCATTCCAAGGTATCATAGGTTATGTCAAGTTACTGGTGATCATTTCAACGTACCAGTGATCATTCCAAGGTACCAGTGATCATTCCAAGTACCGATGATCATTCCAAGGTACCAGTGATAATTTCAATGTACCAGTGCTCATTTCAAGGCACCGGTTGTCATTTCAACGTACCAGTAATCATTTCAACGTATCAGTGGTCATTTCAACGTACCAGTGATCATTTCAACGTACCAGTGAGCATTTCAAGGTTCCAGTGATCACTTCAAGGTATTAGGGATCATTTCAAGGTGCTAGTGATCATTTCAAGTTACCACTGATCATTTCAAGGTACCAATGATCATTCAAAGATACCAGTGATTATTTAAAGGTACCAGCAATCATTTAAATGTACCTCTGATCATTCCAAGGTATCAAGGATCATTTTAAGGTATCAATGATCATTCCAAGGTACCGGTGATGATTTCAAGGTACCGGTGATCGTTCTAAGGTATCAGAGGTTATGTCAAGGTACCGGTGATCATTTCAACGTACCAATGATCATTCCAAGATACCTGTGATCATTTTAAGGTACCAGTGATCATTCCAAGTACCAATGATCATTCCAAGGTGCCAGTAATCATTCCAATGTAACAGTGATCACTTCAAAGCACCAGTTGTCATTTCAACGTATCAGTAATCATTCCAACGTACCAGTGACCATTTCAACGTACCAGTGAGCACTTTAGGGTTCCAGTGATCATTTCAAGGTACCAATGATCATTTCAACGTACCAGTGATCACTTCAATATAACAGTGATCACTTCAAGGTAACAGTGATCCTTTCGACGTACTAGTGATCATTTCAATGTTCCAGTGATCATTTCAAGGTACCAGTGGTCATTTCAACGTACCAGTGATCATTTTAACGTACCAGTGATATTCCAACTAACCAGTGACCATTTCAACGTACTAGTGACTCATTTTAAGGTACAGGTGATCATTTCCACGTTCCATTGATTATTTCTCAACGTACCAGTGATCATTTCAACGTACCAGTGATCATTTCAAGGTTCTACTAATCATTACAAGTACCAATGATCATTACAAGGTGCCAGTGATCATTCCAATGTACCAGTGATCATTTCAAGGCACCAGTTGTTATTTCAACGTACCAGTAATCATTTCAACGTACCAGTGATCATTTCAACGTACCAGTGATCATTTCAAGGTACTGGTGATTATTTCAACGTACCAGTGATCATTTCAAGGTTCCAGTGATCACTTCAAGGTACCATAGCAACTCTATAACAGAAAAAGACCCACATCAGAAAGAATCTAACCTAATTCGACCCTTGAGATGCGCCGATAGAGGAACACAGAGAAGGAGGGACAAAGAATGATTCTATGGGGAATATTTTTTGTCCAAAGAAATCACGATTGCCAACTTTCTTGTTCCACAGAAATCACGATTGCCAACTCTTCTGATCCGTAGAAATCAGGATTGCCAACTCATCTGGTCCATAGAAATTACGATTGCCATCTCTTCCGGTCCATAAAAATCATTATTACCAACTCTTCCGGTCGCCTCCTCGTCGCCCAAATTATTCCTTTTTCGAATAAAATATTAGTAGTCATTTTCAGCTTATTGATAGGCTTAAAAACTTGCATAAAAAACAAGACCAAAACCAAAAAAGGAAAGGAAGAGTAAAAGAAAAAGGAAAAATAAAGAAATAAAAGGAAAAGAAATATGAAAAATAAAATAAAAGGAAAAAAGAAGGGTAAAAGAAAAAGTAAAATAAAAGGAAAATGTAAATAAAATAAAAGAAAAAAGGTAAAAGAAAAGGAAAAAAAAAGAGAAAAGAAAATAGAAGAAAAGGAAAAGGCAAGGAAAAGTAAAAATAAAATTAAAAAAATGAAAAATAAAAATAAAAGGAAAAGAAAGGTAAAATAAAAATAAAAATAAAATGAAAGGAAAAAGAAAAGGAAAAGAAAACGGAAAAATAAATTTTAAGGTAAAAGCAAAAGGAAAATAAAAATAAAATAAAAGAAGGTAAAATAAAAGTTAAAATAAATTAAAAGGAAAAGGAAATAAAATAAAAGGTAAGGAAAGGTAAAAGTAAACTGGAAAATAAAAGACTACAAAAGGAAAAATATAATAAAAGGAAAAGAAAACAATAAAATAAAAGGAAAGGTAAGGTAAACGAAAAATAAAATAAAAGGAAAAGAAAAAGGAAAAATAAAATAAAAAGGAAAGGAAAAGAAGGTAAAAGAAAAGGAAAAATAAAATAAAAGGAAAAGAAAACAAGAAAATAAAATAAAAGAAAAAGAAAACAAGAAAATAAAATAAAAGTAAAAGGAAGGTAAACGAAAAATAAAATAAAATAAAAGGAAAAGAAAAGGAAAAGAAAAAATAAAATAAAAGGAAAAGGAAGGTAAATGAAAAATAAAATAAAATAAAAGGAAAAGAAAAGGAAAAGAAAAAATAAAATAAAAGGAAAAGAAAAGTAAAATAAAAGGAAAATAAAATAAAAGGAAAATAAAGGTAAAATTAAAATAAAAAATAAAAATAAAATAAAATAAAAGAAAAATAATGGTAAAGGAAAAATAAAATAAAATAAAAGGAAAAAGAAATGGAAAAGAAAAAGGAAAAATAAAAATATAAAAATAGAATAAAAGGAAAAAGGTAAAGGAAAAATAAAAGGAAAAAGAAAAGAAAAAGAAAAGGAAAAATACAAATAAAATAAAATAAAGGGTAAAGGAAAAATAAAAAATAAAACGAAAGAGAAAAGGAAAATTAAAAAGAAAATAAAATAAAATGAAAAGGAAAAATTAAAATAAAGCAAAGAGAAAAGAAAAAGAAAATGAAAAATAAAAGGAAAATAAAATAAAAGGTAAAGGAAAAATAAAAGGAAAGAGAAAAGGAAAAGAAAAGGAAAAATAAAAATAAAATAAAATAAAAGGAAAAGAAAGGTAAAGGGAAAAATAAAATAAAAGGAAAAGAAAAGGAAAAATAAAAGGTAAAGGAAAAATAAAATATAAAACAAAAGAGAAAAGGAAAAATAAAATAAAAGGAAGAGAAAGGTGAGGGAAAAATAAAAATAAAAGGAAAGAGAAAATGAAAAGAAAAGGAAAAATAAAAATAAAATAAATCGAAAGGAAAAGAAAGGTAAAGGAAAAAATAAAATAAAAGGAAAAGAAAAGGAAAAATAAAAGGAAAATAAAATAAAAGGTAAAGGAAAAATAAAATATAAAACGAAAGAGAAAAGGAAAAATAAAATAAAAGGAAAAGAAAGGTGAGGGAAAAATAAAAATAAAAGGAAAGAGAAAAGGGTAAGAAAAGGAAAAAGAAAAAGAAAAGAAAAGAAAAGGAAAAGAGGTCGCCCTCTAGAATTATTCGAAGTGGTCCATATACATCGCGGCCTCATTGGAGATCAGAACAGGGTGTTCCTAACCTTTTTTTTCCTCAAACTTTAAAGCGAAAACTAACGAGGGCATCTCACGCTGAAAGCTCTTAAGGAGAGATCTGTAAATTGCCGAAGTTGGGGAGTTGGGGGAAGGAAACAGGCATTGGGGCATGGCAGACACATGACACTCCTCAAGATGTCAACTGCAGCATGGCATCCAGGCTACACCTGACACCTGATTACGGGGAAAAGAAAAATAGGTGCAGGAAATGGGGAGAAAGCGAGCATTTTTACCCCCTCCCCCCTTCCCCCGGAGACAAAATAGAAGGAAGATAACCCCGACTAATAACTAGTTTGTAAAGGAAGGGGTGAAAATAGAGGGGAGGGGAAATATATTTTTTAGGTATAAAGCCCTGGTAGTCTCAATCTCGTTCGAGAATGCTGGGGTATCTGGGATCCGAACGTACTTCAATGCGGGGAATCCTGGCTGGGAATCTCACCCGATGCCGTAGTAAGAAATAGTCAAGGGTGAGCGTCAGAGTCGGGGTTGAATTAGTTGTTTTTTTTTAAAGGGAAGAAGTGATTCCAAGCCCCTCTCTTATCCTAAGGAACAGAGAGCAACGAGGGTTATTCAGGAAAGTTTCGTTGAAAAAAGGTGAAGCAGGGGAGGTGACATGTGTTGGTGGCTTTGTCTCATCTCGATCTAGTTGTGGCGTTTCTGAATCTATAAGAGACACAATTCTTTCTAACCTAACCTCATTAATATGAAGTCATATCTGAGGGGAGGGAGGGGTCGGTCATACTCAGGGGAGCCAGTTTCGAGGTTGACTTATCTCATTTGATCTTCAGACTTGATATTTTCCGCGGCTCCTCTCTCTCTCTCTCTCATGCTGCCATTAGATAAATCTATGAACTGGAGCGGATGCAGCTGAGATTACAGAGGGGATGTGGCTGAGATTACGGAGGGGATATGGTTGAGATTACGGAGGGGATGCGGCTGAGATTACGGAGGGGATATGGCTGAGATTACGGAACGGATGTGGCTGAGATTACGGAGGGGGATATGGCTGAGATTACGGAACGGATGTGGCTGAGATTACGGAGGGGGATATGGCTGAGATTACGGACCGGATGTGTTTGAAAATACGGACCGGATGTGGCTGAGATTACGGAACGGATGTGGCTGAGACTACGGACCGGATGTGGCTGAGATTACGGACCGGATATGGCTGAGATTACGGAGCGAATGCAGCTGAGATTACGGAGCGTATGTGGCTGAGATTACGGAACAGATTTAGCTGAGATTACGGACCGGATGTGGCTGAGATTACGGACTGGATGTGGCTGAGATTATGGACCGGATGTGGCTGAGATTACGGAGCGTATGTGTCTGAAATTACGGACCGGATGTGGCTGAGATTATGAACCTGGTGTGGCTGAGATTACATAGCGGATATGGCTGAGATTATGGGGCGGATGTGGCTGAGATTACGGACCTGATATGGCTGAGATTACGCAGCGGATGTGGCTGAGATTATGAACCTGATGTGGATGAGATTACGGACCTGATATGGCTGAGATTACGGGGCGGATGTGGCTGAAATTACGAGTAAATGGGGGATTTACCGACGTGACTAAGTCTTGAGAGATAACTATTCGAGGCGACGCCTGGATTTTTTAGTGTACCAGGAAAGAGGAGATTGAATGAGTCAGGGTCAAGAGAGGGAGAGATCGACAATTGCCCATTGAGTCACATCCGCACGAGTAGGAACCACTTCTACTTCTGTTTGGTCAGGCAGAGTTTAAGAAAGATGTCTAAGAGAGACATTCAAGTAATCAATGCAAGAAATCTTTTGTTTTTTTTAATAAAGTATCTGAAGTATCGCTTTAGATCAAACGGCCCTCCGGTGCGTATCGTAAAAGACGACTAACCCCGTATATGGGATCGAAGGTCTGGAATCCGCTCCCTTAAAGATGTTATTCCACACGCAATGGTGGTAATGCACAAGGATGTCGCAGACCAAATTAAGCCAGAGAAGGTAATCCACACCACATTGTAAACCGAGTGGTGTGTTGAATGGCATGGGTCTGTGGGTTAGGAGTGTGATGTCGTTTAAATAGGTAGGGAGCAGATGTTTGCTTTATGTGAGAGAAACATAAAAGCGGATGAAGAGTTGGTGTGTCATGGAGTGTGAGCGGGATGAGAGGAGTAGAGAAGGTGTGAGAGTTCTTTTAGATGAATTTGTATTTTATACTAAAAAGATACAAAAATTGTTTACATCGACTCAAATTCATTTCTAATTGAAAGAAGCGACAATTCTGATTCTAGTCATTAATATTTTTTTAATATAGCCAATAACAATTTTGACTATAGCCCTTTATAATTTTGAATATAACCCTTAATAATTTTGACTATAGCCATTAACAATTTTGACTATAGCTATCAAAAATTTTTATTCTAGCCATACCAATTTTGACTATGGCTATTAACAATTATAGCTCCAGTCATTAATAATTTTTACTATAACCATTAAATATTTTGACTCTAGCCATTTACAATTCTGACTAATGTTACTAACAATTTTGACTATAGCCATTAACAGTTTTGACTATGCAATTACCAATTTTTACTATAACCATTAACAATTTCGTCTCTAGCTTTAACTATTTTTACTATAGCCATTAACAATTTTGACTATAACCATTAACAATTTTGTCTATAGCCATTAATAATTTTAACTATAGCCTCTAACAATTTTGACTAGAGTCATTAACAATTTTGACTCTAGCCATTAACAATTTTGACCATAGCCATTAAATTTTGTGATTATAGCAATTAATGATTTTGACCTTACCCATTAACAATTTTGAATCTATTCTTTGAAAATTAATAATTTTCACTATAGCTATTAACAATTTTGACTATAACCATTAACAACTATGTCTATAACCATTAACAATTTTGAATATAGCCATTAACAATTTTGACTATAGCCATTAATATTTAGGGTGACTATTTTAACTGCTATATGCAAGTGAGAAAAATTGGATTCGAACCTGTGTCATCAAGCGCTCTTCGCTATTAGAACCACGACGCCCCCAAAAGGTTGATTCAAAAATTCCTTCCCATTCTTTGGCCTATTAACTACTTACATTGTATATCACGTGTCATGTGATTTCCCCTTATTATAAACAAAAAGAGAATACCCACACTTCGCTATTCAAAACGCTTCTTGAATCAGCCTTTTAGCAGGTTGAGGATGGTGGATCAGACGATGAGCGTCGTGGTTCTGATAGCGAAGAGTGCTTGATGACACAGGCTCGAATCCAACTCTTTTCTCATTTTCATAGAGCAGTTAAGACCCTATTTTCTCCGTTTCTAAAAAAAACAAAACATTTTTTTCTTGAGTGTTCAATCGTTCAAAATCACATGACATATGATATACAACTAGCAAGCATCTATCAAATTCAATCTTATGCTGCCTGATCCATATAATGTGAGAAAATTTACACCGAAAAAGAAAAGAGTGATCTTACAAGAACATGACCCCGAGATAAACCACGAAAAAAAACATCGCCCCAGCAAGGTCTCGAACCTCAGTCCTTTGGTCATCTAGACCAGCGCTCTACCGACTGAGCTAACAGGACCAAAACTAGAAACAACATAGTTTCCCCGAATAGACTTTCTGTTCGCATCTCCAAAGACAAGTAATTTCATCGGGTGATAACAACCATCACTGTGCTTTCGCCATATTTAATTTCTGCCTTTATAAATCTTTTTAGAAGACAGAAAGAAAGGTGCAGAACAGTGTTTTGTGGAATATATAACCATATATACTAATATAAAGAGAAATTTGACGTGAATCGAGACTATGAAACAAGAAAAGGGAGGGGGTTTTTTAAAGCAAGAGAAAAGGACATTGGAAAACACACAGAGCAAGGACAGCAAAGGATGAGAAGAGAGAATATCGCCAGCGGAAAAAATGGAACTATCCTGGCCAGGATATATATATTAGCGACAATAATGATTCGGACACTTAGGTTTTCCTCATAAAGCTTCCAGTAAAGGAATCGTGAATCTTTATTTTGCAATGGTAGAAGGCTACCAATCCAGTGGTGAACCTGCCCATAATTTTTAAAGGTCGCATGAAGCCTCTTTCCAATACAATATTAACACCAAAAAAATGTCATTTGAAATGCATTATTATACTGCTCAATGTTCTGGAGAAAGGTTTAGACTGATTTTTACCGGTAAAGATTCGTTTTAACACATTTTCGCAAATGAATTTAAAAATGGGTTTTTCTTATGCAATCTTATGTGTACTTTTCAGATCTGACACTTGTTTTTCCCGGAAATGCATACTTTCCCATAATCGATCGAAGTCCTTCCTAGTAAAAGTATGTATTTCCAGCAAAAACTAGCTTCAGATCTGAAGAGCACACATAAAACTGCACAAAAAACATTTTTAAATTCATATAAAAGATCCAGACCAGAACTAACCGGCTAATTTAAGACGACGATAGCGCCGCCTACCTTAGGCTATTTCCGCCCAAAGTGAAAATTTTTTTAGGTACTTTCGAAATGGAGGGGATTCGCTCCCATGCCCCGACTTAATTGTGGGGGTGCACTCCCACACCCTCCGCAACTTTAAAAAAAAACTCGTAATATTCCTAATTCAAAAAGTCTACCAAACGTCGATTGCTAAATGTCGTTAGGCCTCTAGTTTCAATCAAAGCTTTGTGCACCAAACAATTTATAAATAAAAGGGTTAAGATTCGTTTAAGCGAATCTTCACCCTATATAATTCTAAGGCCTAACAGTCGTCATCAAAAACTTCTGGTATGAATTGGTATTGCGACCTATCAGAGCCAACACACACTATTATACCATAGAAACTGAAAAGACGGAGATCCGCGAAGCGTCCGGAATAAACGAAATATAACGAAGCTTGTTATTGGTTAAAAAGCCAGAAGATGCATACACAAATCGCCTGTAGATCTAAAAAACAGATGGTATTGACTTAATATCGCTAAAAGACGAATGCGCAAATCGCCTCTAGATCTCAAAAGCCCAGGTCTAGGTGATTGAATCAAAGCAAAAGTTGAAAGATCTAGGTCGAAAACGACGCAGAAAGATTCGAAGTTAGAAAAATATCAATATATTTTCGAAAAGTGAATAAGTACGTTATTATTCAGTTCCAGAAGTTAAAAATGGCATCGGTGAGCATCATATTTAACATTAAAAACGTGTATGTCTTTAAAAAGTATAAAATCGTAAATGTGTTAAAACGAATCTTTACCTTTGTACCAAAAGTTCAGGTGGATTAGACAAAAATTAGAATCTAGTTTTTTCACTGCCCCACAGCAATTGGGCTCTCTGTATTTGTTTTTGTCTTCTTCCTCGTTGCTTCTTAATCTGATCTACTTTTCTGCATCATCTTGCTTGCTCTCTAGTTATTCGTTCGCCTTACGTCTTATTTTCTCTTAGTCTTGTCTGTCTTTCAGCAGCAGCTATTTCTAGTTCTTTGCTTGTCTTCACTCTCGTTCTGTTTAGATGCAGATTTCCAGCCCTATCTGACTCTTGTTTTCTGTCTTTCATCACTCTCCACTCTCCGTAGCGCTGTATGTATTGCAGCATCTTGTTTTCTCCTTAACTGAATCTGCTCTAATGTTTCTTCTTGCCGTAATGATGTTTGAAGAGTTGCATTGCCTTCCCTTCAACTCTTTCTTTCTTCGTCCATTTTAGCACCCTGTATGCCTACTACATCTGCCAGGCCTATGAGATTTTTCAAAGGTAAATCTTTATAAAGTGGATATTATGATGTTGCACATGTGCAAATGAAGAGGAAAGTTCAGAATTATATCGCTGGCATCTAAAAATATATATATATTAAGAGAAGTTGAATAAATTACATGTAATAAAAATTTAAAACTGGCCCCCCAAGTTGATATAAAGTATGGCCATAAAATGTAATGAAATACTGTTCAATATAAGGAGTTATCAAATAGCGATATATTCTAGAAAAAAAAGTTGGTTTGTAGATTTAATAAAATGTAGTACGAAAATTGTCAGTAATACCTGAAATTGTAGAAAATCTTCTAATGAAGTAGATAAGCCGAGTTATTTTTTTCATTTTTTCCGTTGTGACTCAATCCATGAAAATACCCCAACAATGAAAGTACTCTTGCTAGCCGAGTGGATACGTCGTCGATCCGCTAACGTCGCGGTACCGGGTTCGATCCGGACAATAACGAACAGAAACGTCAGCGCACGTAGAGATCTGGCTACCACCCGGTTGTTCAGCTGTGCTCAGCCCTGTCCTTGGGTGGGTAGATCCCTTCTCATCACACGCATAGCAAATTACAACACTTCTTTCTTTCCTCTCCCGTCTTCGCAGCAGATCGCGCAATCGAGAAAGAAAAATGTAATGGTGGAATGCTTTTGTTGTTATACCGAGATGTAATGAATAAACGCAGTAATGTACTCATATAAAACAAATGTGCAAGATTTCACCTCTATCACTGTGACCTGCAGGCCATCTTTGTTTTGGAGATGTTATTCAGCATTAATTAACGATTTAGGTTAATATTAACTGCATTAAGTTCGAATAACAATTTTGTGCATTCATGATTTCATCGAAATCATAATATGACCTTTAAAATAGAGCTAATTTTAAGGTATTTAAGAGTTTGTTTCTTATTATTAGGTAAAGTAGTTGCCCGATTCTGCCTCCCAAAATGGCAATATTGTTTTAATAAGTATCATTTACTTAAATTTTAATTTTTAAAAAATCTATTAGTTTCTAGGAAAGTTCAAATTTGTGAGGTCTAATTTAACCCCCTATATAAACCTTTAAACGAAGTAATAGAGCAAAATCAATGTGCACGTCAGGTTTCAAGAGACCAAATCCATCTAATGGGTGTTTTTTCACTGATAGACATACACATATTCATTTACAGAGTTGGGCGGTCCGTTACATTAGTCCACTACTCCGCTACTTGCGGACTATATAAATGGTAGCGGAGTAGCGGAAGCGGTTCTATAAGCAAAAAGTAGCGGAGTAGCGGTAGCGTTTCTATAAGCAAAACGTAGCGGAGTAGTGGGTAGCGGAATAAAAATCAAATCCACTACCGCTATCTATTTTACGTTTCTTTACAATAAAACTGCTAATTTTGGATGTAATATTTAGTAGTTTTCCTAGAAATTTATTAAAAACCAGTGAATAGCTGTTTAGGGAAGGGGGGGGGGAGTTCTTTACAATACAAAGTAGGGATAGCGGAGTAGCAGGTAGCGGTTTCGCGATTTTGAAAAAGTAGCGCTAGTAGCTGTACTAATCTCAGCTAGCCAAGGTAGCGGAGTAGCGGATAGCGATTTCAAAAATTTGGTAGCGGCTTCAGCTCTGTTCATTTATATGTATATATAGATAGGTAAGGGAAAATCACATGAGACGTGATATACAATTAATGGATGTATTTAATAACCCAAGGAAAGGAAAATTGGTATCACAACCCAGTAAATTCAGTGGAATAAATTACGTAAAACATACAAAGCTTAAGAAAGAAAATGGGATTTTTAGAAACATAGAAAATAGGAAAACTATTTTAACAGATATATAAAAATGAATAAAAGAGTTGGATTCGAACCTCTGTCGTAAAGCGCTTTTGACTATCAGGATCACGACGCGCATCAACTGAGTATGGTGGATCAGTCGATGAGGGTCGTGGTTCTGATAGCGAGTTTTACCGGTTTGTGATACCAGTTTTCATTTCTTTGGGCTATTAACTAATGACTAGATAGATAGATAGATATGTAGAAAGAAGGAGGAATGTATAAGAGCCCCCCCAAAAAATAAGCAATACGAAGAAAGGAATTCGTTTCAATCTCAAAAATTGGTTTTATAAAATTTGGTGAATAAGGAAGAGTTTGAAGAATGGATCGGTTAAAGTGAAAGTTCCGAAAGTAATGTTAGAAACACTTTTTTACAATATTTTAATGAGTAGAAAAAGACGAAATTGAAAACACTCCCGTCACGCATTCCGGAGTTTCTCAGGCAGTTGTATCTATACCGAGGATCGAATAGAACTTATACAAACTATTTAAGTTTTAAGCAATGAATTTGGAACCTACAAACTTGGAAATCACCAATGCCCATTTGAAGGGGGGACACAGGAAAATGGTAAGATTTTGAGGGGCTAGAGAAGGGGGGCCAGAACTCAACCTATTGAAGCCTAAATTATAGTCAGGCTAATATATAATTCATATATATATATATATATATATATATATATATATATATATATATATATATATATATATATATATATATATATTGGTGATGGATTCGTTCCTTGGGAACCTTATTCGTAGTAGGAATATGAAGAAATAAGAAATATGCGATAGTTACGAACATTTATTTTTCCGGACGTTTCGGTCATTAACGATGACCATTGTAAGGGAATGGTCACTTCCCCCCATCCCCTCGACCACTCTTGGTGCAGTTCCAAGGCGGTTACCGCAAGGACATCCGCCCCAGGCATCGGCGGGTCAGTGTTTAACCACAGTGTGGCACAACTCGGTGCCATGTAAGACCCTAAAGGTCAAAAAGGTAAGATCTCCCCCAGGAGAGTGAGATCCAGTTTCACGTCGAACAAGAAATTGGAGACGGGTTTCTCCCAATCTCGATGGCTAACGAGGAGCCGATGTTTGACTGCGTGGGAAAGACCGTTTGGAAAAAGAACTCTCCTGGGGCCGTCCTCAAGCCCCTCTCCCCCTTACCACTCCCCCAGTGGGGGTGCGAGGTATAAATGAGGAACTCTGAGGAAAATCGAGGTAGTATACGTCAGTCTCTAGGTGACGAAGTCCTCGGATCCACAACCGAGCTACCGAGACTGGAGAGGTAGTTTACTTGGGTCGCCAGACCAAGAAGTACCCTGCAAGAGAGGCAGGGCTACCTACCTTAAGGGGCTAAGAAAAAGCTCATCCTTGAGCTAAGTCCCTGGTTATCAAACCAAAAAATAAGTGAACTTTGGTAAGTTCGGCTTACTCTCGCCAGAGAGATTCCTCATATCCTGGTGCACCTTAAACACCAGGGGTATTCCTCGTCCTTGAGGAATTAAGAAGAAGAAGGAAAAGGCTCCCCCTCGAGCCCGTTATTCGGTGGCCACACCAAACTTTAAGTAACTTATTCTCGCCAGAGAAACCCCCCTCCGTTATCCTCGCCCGTGAAGAAGACCCTCCCCGAGTTCAGTCCTCGTCCATAAGGAAATTAGTAACGAAGGAGAAAAGCTCCTCCTCGAGCTCGTTACTCGGTGATCACACCGCACTCCAAGTTAACTTGAATTAAGAACCAAGTTCGACTCACTCTCGCCAGAGAGACCACGACTGCCTAGGTGTTGCATAAAGCACCGTATTGGTTCTCGTCCTTGAAGAACCCTTCCCCCCCGGAAGAACGTGTGGACCCCCCAGCTGCTACCCTCGCCAAGACGACCGTGGAATTCCGCCCATCTACACGCGTCAAGAGTAAATATTTCTGAGGCCCTTTAAATTCCACGAGTCCGTAAGCCTAATTTTTATATTATTGTTGTGTAGAGAAAACGTTAACCAAGTTTTGTGGGTAAACTAATTTAATTAATTCTTGTTTATAATAATATTTAGAGTATTGCTGTAGTTAAAGTATAAAGGTTGTGTATTCAATGGTTAAAGATAAAATATAAGTTTATTTTGGGATTAATGTTCGTTTCTCTTATATATATCCTTACGTGTTTGGTAACAGCTCTGTGCTTTAAGATATTCTTATAATATCAATATATTAGACACTCTTAGCACTCTTAGAGACTAGAACTAAAAGGAGGGGCATTCTACGACACTAAATAAAAGTGGTGTCAGGTAAGTAGGGTTCTTATCAGAAAGAATTCTACGACAACCATCATCAACGAATTCTAAATACAAAGAATTATTTTTTATAAGAATAACTAAACACAGCAATAAAAAGAAAGACAGGAGTCGAAAATGATAACCGAAAGTAAGAAGTTAAAATGAAATATATAATCCTAAATCGTTGAAAGCAAATGGGTGAAAATCTATTAATAAGAATTTGATTAATATCGTAAAAAATAACTAATTAAATAATAATCCCATGAGTTTAAAATATACTTAATAAACATGAATTAAATTCTTATTGTAATACAAAAATTATAAACTATAGCAATAAAGTCGAAAGCAAGGGATGAAGAAATCGATTAATGAGAGTGACAAAAAAATATTAAATAATCCCATGAGCAGCAAATTTGAATAATAAACATGAATCAAGCGGAATACAAGAAATTCACTATAAACCACAGCAAGAAATAACTCTTAAGGGCAGGGTGAACAATCCAAAATAAGTTAGATCAGGGGCTAAGTAATCAAAGCGGATATTAATAGATGAAGCGAAGCAAGTAATTCAATAAAGTTAAATTTTAAGTGATTGAACATTAAATGAATACGAGTAGACTAAGGCAAGAAAGTTTAAATAATCAATAATGGAGGGGTCAAAAAGGACGACTAAATCATTAAATTAAGGGAAAGTCAATCATAAACCAGATCATTTAGATATAAACGGGACAAACGAAAATAAAAATAAAAATTTCTCTGAACAAGCACTAACCTTATTTCGTTGTAGCTGGGAGTATCAACTGATATATAGGCAGAAAGAAAACTATTAAGGGGGATGTGGTTGGTTGTACGTTTGTCTATATAGTGAATAATTTGAGGGATGATAAATAATCATTGAGTTCCGGGTTTATTTGTTTAATGTAAAGAGATTAAATAATTTTTAAATCCAGAAAAGAGGAGGCAGAAGAGAGTATACTAAAGGAATCAGGGTCAAGCGGGTGGTTAAGTTTTAGTGAATGTTCTCGTATAGAAGAGTGTTCGGGTTTGGAGATGGGAATGTTTGTTCTGTATGATACTCTGATATGCTTAGCGATCCTACACCTTAATTGTAGACGTGTTTGGCCTACATAGCGACTTTGGCAGGTCGCACAAGTGAATTCATAAATGATGGAGGAACGCAGGCATAATGGGAGTGATTCTTTGTGTCGAAGGAAAGTATAAACACCAAGAGGATTAGAATTAATAGGAGAAAATTGCATTAGGGAAAGTATCTATTAAGAGTCGAAAGTAAAGCTTTGTTGAATAGGGTGTTATCAAGTGGGAGATAAGGCAGTTTTAAGAATATTTTTTGTTTAGGGACAGTTATTAGACGGGTTTTGTGAGAGAACTTTTTAGATAAGAAATTGGAAGTAAGTCTGTCAAAAAGGTGGTCTGGGAAAAAAAATAAAATGAAAAAAGCTCCTAAGATATTCTATTTCGGAATGAAAGTGAAACCAATTTGAACTGATTTTGTAAGCTCTGTGTATACTGTTTATGATGGCGGAATGTTTCAAATTAGTAGGAGTGCAACTAAAGAAGTGTATGTCAAGTTTGGTGGTAATGGGTTTCCTGGAAACTGATGTGTTAAATTTCGAAACAATTTTTAAACGATGACATCCAGAAAAGAAATTTTATTGTTTAATTCTGTCTCCATGGAAAATTTAATATTAGGAGGTTGTTGATTTAAATAATTTAAAAATAATGAGGCATGGTCTTTGTGTTTACAAATAAGGAAGCAGTCATCGATAAATCTTTTAAACACTAACGGTTGATATTCAACCGGACAGTCCCTTAACCAGTTTTTTTTCGTGGTAGGATAAAAAAGCATTAGCAAAGCTGGGAGCCCATTTGCTTTCAACGGTTTAGGATTATATATTTCATTTTAACTTCTTGCTTTCGGTTAGTATTTTTGACTCCTGTCCTGTTTTGTTTTTATTGCTGTGTTTAGTTATTCTTATAAAAATAATTCTTTGTATTTATAATTCGCTGATGATGGTCATCGTTAATGACTGAAACGTCCGGAAAATTAAATGTTCGTAACCATCGCATATATCTTCATATTCCTAATATATATATATATATATATATATATATATATATATATATATATATATATATATATATATATATATATATATATATATATATATATATTTAGTGTAGATGGGTAGCAGTCTTCCTTGAATGCAAATTTTGTTGAAGACCATAGTGTATTTCGCCTTAGTTAATTTGCTTTGGCAACTTTTTCAATTCTTCTAACTGTCTTTTCTAGACCATCTTGTAGATGGTAGATCACTTGTCCTATATTGATCTCTCTTTTAAATGAATGGGTTTGATAAAAACCAAACTAATTTGCTGAGCTTTCGATCTTATTCGATCATCTTCGGTAAAGGAGGAAAAAATATCTAAAGACGTTCCGAAGATGATCGAATAAGATCGAAAGCTCAGCAATTTAGTTTGGTTTTTATCAAACCCATTCATTTAAAAGAGAGATCAATATAGGACAAGTGATCTACCATCTACAAGATGGACTAAAAAATACAGTTAGACGAATAGAAGAATAATATATATATATATATATATATATATATATATATATATATATATATATATATATATATATATATATATTATAATAGAATTTAAATTTATCTAAACAAATATTTTGTGTCTATGTGACAAATAATATTGTACCCGAATACAAATAGTTCCTTTAATATCCTTCACTTATATATTTGTTTGTTTTTTTAATAGATTTAATCCGTATTTTACCTACTGAAAATAATGCTTATGGGGGCCACAGGAAAAAATAAGGAGGGCTATAATCTAAAACCAGTTGGGAACCAATAGTTTAGAGCAATACGATCATCTTCTTCCTATTTAAAAGACTAATATTCAGGAGAAAACTCATCACACGCGCGCAAATACATACATTCACATTAAACAAACACACAAGTGTTATATAGTGATCTCCCTTATGAGGGAACTATGTTTATAGGGAAGTTGAATGGGCGAAACACAAAGGGACGGAAGAGAGGTTTTGTGGTTTCCGATGTTCAACCCCGAAGTCCTTCCTCCATTGCATGCAACATTAACTGCGTCTGCTCATTCTTGCTCGCTAGGGGCAGATATATGTACACAATCACAAAGGTCGTTTGGCGAGGAAGTCTTGTTCTATTGTTCCTCGCATAATTTCAATTGCGTTTCTTCACCCATATCTTTTAACAAATTTTGAACATATTTAATTTTAAGGCAAAATAAATGTTACAAATTTAAATTATATTTCTTTCACAACGAAATACATTAAAAACATATTATTTTTTGTTTAAATGACACTTTCTTGTAAGAGTCGTACATAATGTAGTAACGCAGATTTTTTGCTCTGATTAAAATCGATTATTTTCTCAATAATACACAAATAGAATTTCACCTTCTGAGTGAAAGTGGTGAGGTTAGGTTGAAATATGTGTGGGTTATAGGATCAAATGTTTAGTAGTAGGTTGTATGGAGTTACACGGCGCCTGGAGATCAGGCTAATCACCTATTGTTGTTTTGTTTATAAATGTGACCTATAATCCGGTTACTCTATCGAGACCAGATTTGAATAATAAGAAAAAGTCTAAGCAATCGTCTCCTTCCCGGAGGAAATTCGTAAATAGCAGACAAAAATTTAGTTAAATTTATCTACAAACAAAATTAAACGAAAAAAAGATTTATGTGCCGTGGGTTAATCATAGATTTAAATTAACGGTAAGTTCGATTAAGACGGGTGCAACCGTTTTAGGCTACTAAATCATGTCATACTTCATCGTATTGGTGTAATAGTGTACTAGGAGTAGTATATTGATGGCGGAGAGAGAAAGCATCACCCCAAATAAAGTCACGAAAAGTCAATATTTCAACCCGATCTGGCAACGCCACAATGGCGATGTTGCTACTGTTTATGGTTCGGTTATATTGTTATTATTTGCATAATTGAGTTATTTAACCTGCTATGAAAGTTAATTTGTATTTGTTAGTTATATATAAGGGTTATAAATTGTTTACATTTTCTTAAATACTCATAAAGTTTATAAAAATGAAAATTTATTTGTTGTGACGCCATCTTTAAATGCCAAGAAATGACCTAAATTAGGTTCGCTCGTTTGAAGATGGCGAACAAAGGGGAGCTTGTTTTTAAGGTTAATATTAGTTAATTTCTATTTTCCGAGATACGATGTAGAAATTTAGGAGTACTAAGTTATTTAACGCCAAAAAATCAACAATAACTCGTGTTAACCAAATTAGGTGGTAACGGGGGAGGGGGGCATTTTAACGAGCTTAACATAATAACGTGAGTGTGAAATGACATCCTGAAGAAACGGTGCTTTGTTTTTCGTTGTTTTGGGGTGAAAATGTAATGAAAACGTTTACACCTGTTGGTGAATTTTTTTACCTTAACCTGTAGAATTACCAACACTAAACACGTTTAAATAACCTATTACCCTTAGCTTTCTACATCGTGTCTTGGAAAATAGAAATGAACTAATATTAACCTTAAAAAAGAGCTCCCTTTGTTCGCTATCTTAATACGAGGGAGCATAATTTACGAACAAACGTGTTTACCCGTCGCTCCCCGCTTATGAATATATTCAGGGAAGTGTGGACGGAGAGCTCTCCTTAGGAAAGCGAAACCAGGGTATGTCTCGCAAGCGTTTCAAGGACTGTGCCGCGGCGAACACAGCCCTCTCCGAATCGCTTCAAAACAACTGGAGGAATGTGCACAGGGCAGACTCTACTGGTCTGCTATGATAAAGAAGCCCCATAACCGCTTTGAAGATGAGCGTCACTCATGTGTCACTGAGGCCCAAGAGAGAAGGAAGGCTGCAGCAGCCGTACCTGCAGAGCTTGGATAGTTACCCTACCCCTGATACTCACCCACAACTCTCACTTGTTGCTCCAAATAGTTATTAGCTTAGAACAACGACCACATCCCGGACAACCATCTCAGCTGATGAGCTAAACCAGGTAGGGGGCACCACAACTTCAAACTGTGGTGTTGAGCAATGCCAGCCCTACTAAGTGAGGTCTGCAGCAGTGTAAATGTTACAGCAATGTGGGTGACACACCTTAGAGGGAGCAGGCATCAAAAGTGGTTATTGACTAGTCACTGTAAAAGAGGAGTGGAGCCCTCACTACGTACTAATCCTAGTTTAACCATGGACTTGTCAAGAATTATGGAAGTCCTTGGTTGCCGGCGTCCTGGATGATATGGCACAGCGGTAACGGTAACAGTAAAATGGCATCTAAAGATGGCGTCTTTGATGAATTCTTGCGTTGCAAAATCTGGTTGAATTATTGACTTTTGGTGACTTTATTTGGGGTGATACTCTCTCTCTCTCTCCACCATCAAAATATTACCTCTAGGATACTACCACAGCGATACGAATAAGTATGACAAGAGAAGCTTAAAACGGTAGCAAGTAGGCTTCGATCAAACGCGAGAGGCGACCTTCAGGTGGAGAAGGTGCCCTGAGATTCAGTCGAGACAGTTCCAATTAGTTCCATTCGATCCTCGGTATAGATACACCTGCCTGAGAAACTTCGGAATGGGTGACGGTAGTGTTTTCTTATTTCACCCTTTTACTTCACTTCGAAACCTGGAATGGCTCTTACAGTGTGGAGTAAGAGAATCTGGAGAAGTGGAAAGTGGTAGTTTACATAAATTCAATGTTCCATTCATTTAATCCTATTTTTGGTGTAGGTATATCTAAATAGGTTGAGATTTTCTTATATTTATTGTTTTCTCGACCTTTAAATGTGTATGTAATGCACAAAGATAAGAATGCAAAGAAAAAATCGTCCTTAACAAATAATAAAATCAGAAGATTTAAGGATTTAATAGTATTTGAAGGTGTTTTTGTGGCTTCTAAATATTGCTGTTTTGACTACAGTTTCACAACTATAAAATTAAGAATTTGTTTTTCCATATATCCCCTTACAAACAACGAAAATTATTGGGCTATTATATTTGCTTTCGGATCTACTGTATTATTTATTCTTTTATAAGTGGCACGTAAAAATAAATATATTATATTGTTTACCCTTAATTTATTCAAAGAAAACTAAAAGAATTTCATGGGTGTCAAATTTATTATTAGCTAGATATAGAAAAATGGTTCACTTGTAAAAGATACATGAATAAACACATAGTAACTTAGATAAGCTGCATCAAGTAGAAGAGAATATATATATATATATATATATATATATATATATATATATATATATATATATATATATATATATATATATATATATATATGATGAAAATTAATGCAATATCGCAAGAAAAGATGAGGAATTAAACCACATTCTCAGAAGACAATTTAATTCAGAACAGTTTCGGTGTATCTCACGCCCTTTTTCAACTGACACTGGGCAGAAAAATGAGAAAAGCATAACACAAGATCCCCTCTTTTCCCCCCCAATCCCCTACTTGTGGGATTGCCAGAATCTTGTAAAAGAACTAACAGCGTCCTCGGAACAAAATTCAAAAATTTCTCATATAAATCGGAAGATACTGTAATCTCACTCTACATTCGTCAGTTCGGCCTCATTTGGAATATGTAGTGCAGGTCTGATAACCTTATTATCGAAAATATATAGAAATGTTGAAAGGGCGCAAAGACGTGGAACCAAGATAATTCCAAGGCTCCAGAATAAACCGTACGAAGAGTGTTTGAAATCTTTAGATCTTTGGTCACTTGAGACCAAAAGATTAAGGGAAGAACTAATCCAAGTCCATTAGATAATGCATGGTTTTTTAATAACGTGAAAATGGATTCTTTCTTCGAGTTGGACGTGTGCGAATGAACAAGAATTCACGGTTATAAATTGATGATTTGAGACAAATATAGCTAAAAATTACTTAACACATAAAGTGGTGAATTTCTGGAATCGTTTGCCAATTAACGTCGTCGAATCATCATCAATAAATATATTTAAAAATCGCTTGGACTCCCACTTTAAATGTATAGGAATATACTGACGTTGGACCAGCCTTGAAATGGACTCCATAGTATTTTGCCTGCTCCGTTCTCTTATAATCTTCATCTTATATAGCCTAAGCACTGTTGCTGCAAGGTGTGAAACCTTCTACACCAATTTCGAGAAAATACAAGGAATTGTCAAAAGTACAAGGAGGAACCTCTTGATGAGATGACATTGTTGTGGGGTTTATTCTACTGGTACACAAACCGTACCATACTGGTCAATTCTGGCCCCATGGTATTTTCATGCTCGCTAACTCACCAAAATCTTCTAGTTTCTTATTGTCTCTTAGTTTCTTATTGCTTATATTTACTTTTCCATCCAGAATAAAGTGCAATAGTTTTGGTATTTACACCCTAATGTTCAGGGATAGAGTAGGACCAGTAAAGTGATTGAATTATACAAGGTCATAAAAAGGCTAGTCTCATCCGGTTGGAAAATAATATTCTTAAGGAAAATTTGAGAGAAAAATAGATTGAGCAGGAAAGGTAGTAGGGCTACTAAAGCAATTAAGGATGGGTAGCTTTTAAGCTCGTGACCACTTAAAACAAAGACGAAAATAATAAAATGAAAGAAGTTGATTGATGTAATTTATCTAAGAAAATGTCTAAACTCATTTAGATTTTATGGATCCAGTCCTAGAAAAGGTGAAAGCGTAGAGCCAGCAGAAATTAAAGGTATGCTTTATCAATCTGATAATGAAATAGACAACGTAATAAATGAATATTTCTTTCAGTTTTCACATTTAGAAAGTTCAGGAAATTTCGATTTTTTTCATTTTCGGGGTAACGAACAAATTGAAAGATGTTCCATTACTATGGAGAGAATAATTCAGTGGACCAAAAACACAACCTAGAAAAAAATCAACACCGCATAATATCTACACCAAAGGATCATTCCTATAATAATAATAATAAATGTTTTATATGACGCCATTCAAGACATTGAAGCCTTCGTAGAGCGTCTGTCCATCATCTAGGAAAAGGCATGACATAAAAGGTAGGTTTTCCGAGCTCGCTTGGAAGAGCAGGGCGAAGAAGATCAGGGTATCCCAGGAGGCAGGCCATTCCACAGCTTAAGAGCAACTTTAGAGAAGACACGATCACTCATGCAGCATTTTTAGTATGATTTACTGAGACTCGAGGCAAAGGCCACACGCTACACATCAACAACGACGATTTCTCGCCCGTTTTCTTGAATGGGAAACATCCCCGTAGTTTTCGGTGACCTCCCTGAGGCTGTTTTCTACCGAGGCCGGAATTCGCGCGTTGAATCCTGGAATTGGAATTTAAGGACAGGGATTAAGTGCGGATGCTCTAGAAGCCATATTTAATGGATGAATGAGATCTTCCTAGCTCCCCATTGCCTAGAAATGGGTCAATGTGATTTCTATTTATTTTTAAGGGTACGGATTTTTTGCCATTAATCTGCACCAATTAAGATGCCTTTATTTCTCAGGAGGACCTACTGATTAACGAGGGATCCGAACCGCCAGGAAGGCAACCAGAATCGGGACTCCGTCCAACGACTAACCACACCTGATGTCGCTTAACTTCACTCAAATTGGCTATGCCGTCTCCCGATTTCCCATTTATAATAATGGGATTAAAATGAGAGGAGGAGATCACCAACCAATTAATTCCGTTGGTTATAAACCTCTAGAAAATAATTAAGGAAAATCTTTTCAGCCCAATGGTTAAAAACGCCTGCCTAGACCCAACATCGGGTGAAAGAGGGCGTTAAAACTTCTTAAAAAATTGATTAATAGGTTGATGAAGTCTCGCAAAGGGCGACTAAGTCGTGATATGGGACAGCTGGTCTAAGATAGTGTTTTCCACTAGGGGAATCCGCAATGGGGGTAATGGCCATGGCTGTCGCAGACCCACTAATATGTACCGAAGAGTTGGTGTGCAGAATGTGATTTAAAATGTGGTGTGCGAAAAAGGGGAGTTAGAAACAGGGAGATTGAAGCTCTATGTAGCCTGTTGGATGCGGCGTTGGACTTCTAGCGTCTAGGCACAGGTTCGATCCTAACGAGCGTCGACACTAAACTCTCATCGGCTTAGGAGCTTCCCGCCCATTGGCAGATACGCTGAAGCTTACCCCCGCGTCTGTCTGTAGCTCCACACGTTTCAGCACGCACATAGGCAATCGCAACAACGTTATCTTTCCCTTTCCCGTCTTCACAGCACAACAGACCCACTCTCTGTTGCAGAACCCTGCCGATGGAGTGCCAATATTCCATACCTGTGTGTAGGGGGGATGCGCCCCTGCGATCATAAAGGGGTCCAAGATCCCTGGTTGGTCTCACAAACACGCGATATCACCCATCCCCTCGCAGGCTTGTCAGTGATTGGCATTCTGATCTTTATGTTCATTTCAGTATCCGGTCGGGTAATCTCCACGACTGAAAAGGCTTGTCAGCGATTATCATTCTAATCTTTAAGTGCATTTCATTATCTGGTCTGGAGGATCTCGTCCACGAGGCGATGGATGGAGATTCAGATGCTTGCTCTAAGTGATACAAACATGAAAGGAAATGAAGAGTTTGTGCGGGTTTGAGGGAGTGGACTGCGATCTTGACTCCATGGTGGTTTGAGCAAAGAGTGTGTGGCATTGCTTTTGGATGTGGAGTGGGATGAGGTAATGGTTTAGTATGAATGTGTGAGTGCGAGAATTATGCGGGTGAACTTAAGATTTTCAAGTCTGAAACTGCGTGATTGCAGTGTATGAAACTTTTAATGATAAAAGAGAAGATAAGAAAGAGTGGAACATAATTTTTTTTAAGAAAGTTTAACGCCCTCTTTGACCCGTTGTTGGGTCTAGACAGGTGCGGAGAGTTAAAAGAGGCACGAAAGACGACCCGAAAGAGAGGACCAGTTATGGTGGCATGGAGGTCGTGGGGGGCGTACCGCCCCTCTAGGTTTCTGTTTTTTAAGGGGTATTATTAATCTTGATAGCACCCCCCCACACACACACCACGGTAGAGGTACTGGAGTGGGTTAGGAGGAGTGGTGAAGGTAATTAATGGTTTCAGGAGACATGAATAGGTGTCAGGTTGAAACCCTGTATAACTAGAGCGTTTGGTACACCCGGAGAGAATAGAAGAATGATGTAGTTTTGTGTTGAAAAGATCATGTGTGTGGCAAACCTATTTTTTTTACACATAGATGTGTGTTAATCCACATAGGCAAAGGGGAGAGGGAGAATATGGGAGTGTGACTGATCAAGGCCAATGGTTGTTCTAGTATGTATGGCACCCTGAAGTAACCACCCTTTTGACGCCCCCTCCCTCCCCTGAACTGTTTTGCCCCACCCCCCCTAAACCACAACATGCTACACCAACAGTAAATTATAATTACTTACACATAACTACATAAAAACAGTAATATATTTAAAAATACTCAAAAAATACCCCAAATATATACAAAAAAAAAACTATAAATAACAAAAAGTATCAGGGATAGCAAAGGTATATAGAAATAGTGATTTAATTTGTTAAATCCAACAAATCCTTCATTATATACAAAGACAATAACGAAAGAATATAATTATTATACTCTTCCATTTAAAACAAGAAAAAGGCAAATCATAATTGTATAACTGCCATCTAAATCCTGATTCTTTTTGCCTTCTTTGAATCAAAGTCATCACTTAGATCATCATAACAAATCTGCCCAGCAATTGTAGGGTTAATTATGATGGCAGCTAAGGCTCGGGTAGGATTTGATGAGCTTAAACATCTTTGAAAGGCTCCTCAATATTTCATCTACTGTTAATGGAAGAGTGAGACAAACAGTTACTGCAAGAGTGAGATAACCAGTTAATAGAAGAGTGAAACAAACAGTTAATGGAAGAGGGAGACAAACTCTGAGAGCAGTCCATTAATTGGGCTAAATTTCTGAGAGCTCCTTTCAAGCAGGATCCTGGTCTTCGATGGCAACTGTGGCAAGTTCCTCAGTTCGTGTTGCAAGTTCTCTGTCATCCAAGACTGAGTGTTCTTTAAAGTTCAGTCTTGCTAAGACTCTCACATCGTTCGAGCAGATCCTCATTTGACGACCTGACTTATGGAAGGTTGACACCAGTCCAAACTTCTGTCCTACATTTCTCCACGTCAAAAATCTTTCCTGAATCACAGATACCAGCACCAAAGACCCCTTTGAACAAGGTCAACAGAGCTAATTAGTGTGCTCTCAATTATTCTGACATGACCATATGACCTTACGACCTTCAAAATTTTCAAAAGATGGGGGGGAAATCCGACGTATAGTTAGTTTTTTTAAAATACTTCCAGGACTAACCTTGGAATGACCTTGGCAAATTATATCATTCGAAAGAGAATGCAAAACAACATTAGGGTTTCAAATTTCGTTAGAATCGGCTGAATAGTTAGGATATTATTACCAAAGAACTCATTGAAAAGTAAAATGTCTACTATCCAACCCACCGACCTATGGACCGATATAATAACTCATAGAGTCGTGTGCACGCGACTAAAAATATCACACCTCCAGCTTCTTGAGTGCATCACCCAAAGATATGACATAGATACATTCCTTTATCTTTTATGCGTTTGTCTTCTTCTTTTCTCTGTTCCCTAACGTAATCTCCTGAGAGCTTAGAGATTTTCTTATCCAGTGTTGAGCCATAGTGTCAACCAAAGGTCAAGATTAAACCAGATTCTTGGAATCATTTCATAGAGTGATTTTACAAACCACATAGTACTGTACAAAGTTAGTGGTGCACTATTGATAGATTCCACAGTTAAACGGTCCCCCCGGGGAGATCTGTGTTCGAGAATACTCCTACCCCAGGCCTCTTCCATCTCTCACCCTTGAGTGTGAAACCTTTACAGCAAAAAAAACGTGGATTGCCTACAAACAAGAACTAAAAATTACAATCCACCCCAAAGTGAGATATGATATCATTAACTTGACATCCAAATGGGCGATAGAAAACCGATCGCGCAAATGTACTATTTTTCGCGAGCGCTCCGCATCGCTTCCCGTTAGATGCTTTCCTGGGCGGCTGGCCATATCTAGACCCGCTGATGATCTTTGCCTAGTAAGAAAGAATAAGTTATGTGGTATGTATGATATGAAAGTGTATGGGACTAGCTGACCACATGATTGTGTTGTGTAAGGTTAAATTGGCTGGTGTATGGATGAGACGTGAGGAAGATGGGATATAATAATAATAAGTGAAGATTGTTAAATCAGAGAGAAAGAATAAAGAATACGTGAAGACATGTATACCTGGTAAAAGAGCAAATGTGGAACCAATTGAAGGAAGTAATAGTCGGTACTGCAATGGTTGTATGTTGGTTTGTTAGAATTAAGAAGAGAAAAGGCTGAATATTGGAGTGATGATGAGAAAGATGAAGTAAAGATCAAAAGGAAGAGGCACTAGCAAATCTTTAATAGTTCAGATGAATATGAAAGTGGTATGTTAGTTATTGCATCCAAAGAGGCGAAAATAAAAGGGAAGAAGTAACAGAAGCATTTGGATGGAAGATAAATGAAGATCCGGAGGGGAACAGGAAGTTAGCATGGAAGGACGTGAGAAAGGTGATAAACCAAGGAAAAAATGGCTGTGAACAACAAAAATAAAAATGCCTGAGTACTTTTAAGGAATGAGGAAATAAAAAATGATAACTAGAGTACTGTGATGAGTACTGTAGGGTTAGTATGGAAGATGAAGAGAATACGAGTACGTTTGGCTTCCCCGGTAAATTAAGGGTAAATTAAGAGTAAATTAATGGTCTACGAGGGTTAGGGTAGTGTGGATGTGATATTGAAGTCAGGGATCTTATCCAGGAACAAGTACGAAGATATGTTTCTATGATATATCGTGCGGGGCAGTGGTACAGATGGAGCAAATTGCAACCACAATGTTTTAAATGGTTGGAAAGTCACAGGGGCGATTGGAGCGTTAGAGAATGAATGCTGAGCGTTTGAGTGTGTAATGCACCAGAAACCTAACCCTGTGGTTATAAATACCAAAAATACCACAGCATTATCCCCAAAACATCAGTAAAGGACGATATCCGTACTCTCACGCATTTGCCAGTAATACCATATCTGAATTAATTTATCTACTTTTAGGAAAGGGCTTCGAACCATGTCGCCTACCAAGCAGTAACTCGGAAAGCCAAACTTGACTTTTAATCCACAGTTAAAAAAGAGAATTTAATCAGTTTTCAAAGGGAAAGAAAATAACAAATAAGGAGTTAAAACCACCCATGAACGATCGAGTTAACCCGCTGGACTAATCTGCTACGCATGTTTCGTTCTAACGATCCCGATCAATTAGCAAGGACCTAATTAGGGGCCCTGGAGAAAACTGGTTTGAAGATTATCCTAAGGTTGGAAATTATTCCGGATTGGGACATAGTTGCAACTCCGAGGTTCCGGCCAAGACCAAATAGGAAAGTAACCCTTGTTTGTGCATGTTGGAAGAAATTATGATATAATAAACCCGGGAGGGGGTAACTCCTGAGTGGTAGCAGTTGCTCCAGCCGCTACTTTTCATAAAGTCAACCACAATTCACCCCTCTAGAGGAGCCCAATCGGTTTGACCCATCCATTATTACTCTTCATCGTGACAGAACTCAAGCGGTGAATGAATGGGAGCTCACAAGAACTATAAAGTTCCCCCTATAAAAACACTAATCTATTTTTCTATCCACACACTAAAATATAGATAATAACACAATTTATTTGGGTATAAGGATAAGAAAAAACAACAAAGAGCAGGACTAAGAACCCCCGACCACGACGGAATATGGAGTCCCTGACTAAGATTTTCCCCCTCCTCCCCAGTGAACCATCCCCGGAAAGAAGCCACCCCAGAAGAGCCAACTATGCGAAATGTTATTCGCAGAAATAAAAATAGCACTCGTGAAGCTAATCGAGGTGCATAATGGTTTCAGCCCCATATGCATGGTGACCAACAATGCAGACAAGCTCCTATCCGAAGAAGAAGCTAGACCTCTAAAAAACATCGACCTAGAAGCGAAAAATACCCCCGCAAGTGGCAGCCAAACGAAGTGTCCTTTGCCACAAGATGGGCAGCTGGTTTGGGTAGTACAACCTCGAAGAAATAAAAGCCGAAATAGAGAGACAATACAATTGGCCATCGGTTAAGGAAGTAATCAAATTCCGTGACCACACCCATGTGTTCAAAGTAACGTTCAACTCGACGGAAATGTCACGGAAAGCAGCAATCGAACGCATTCTTCGGTTCAACAAGCAAATTCCCGGTGAGAACATAGAGCAGGATAAATTCCATTGCCTACAAATATGCTTTGTATGCTACAAAATGGAAGAGCACACGTCCACAAATTGCCCAGAGAGAGAAAAACTCTGGTGCAGCGAATGTGCAACGGAAGGACAGATACCAGGTCTGCTAGAGTACAACAAAAGGGTGCCTTGACTGTAAAGGAGAGCCCCGAACTAGGACACTTAGCTGCCCAACAAGAAATGAGATAATAAAAACAGAGAAACGTAGCAACGTGAAACCGTTTAGCTACGCAAGCTCTGCAAAATAAAGTGAGGAGATGCAACTAATGAAAGCATTAGTCACGCAAACATAGCAAGCGCCGTTCGGCTAAAATGCTGCTAAAACTCGAATGCTCCAAGTTTTTAACGAAGCATTAATCGAATTAAAAGAGAATATCGACGCTCAGAGAAAAAAATACCTATACTCGACAACAAACCCTCTCCGCATGATTCGGAAGAATCAAGAGAAGAGGAAGGCACCTGAGAATACTCTGTGAGCTCCGAGTGCGATGAAGGACCTTGTACAAGAACGAGGGCTACAAAGAACAATCCAAAAATTTATACCCCCCCCCTCCTTTGAAAACGAGAAGCCTGAGCACAAAAGGAATGTCCATCAGGCAAAGAAAAAGAAGACCAAGAAGACGCATCATTAAGTAACACACCACAATGCAAAGAAGCGTTCTCGGGATATTGCAATTAAACACAAATGGCTGAACAACGAAACTAACTCTTTACAAAAATATATTCAGAGAAATTGATGCAGATGTCATCTTGATTCCAGAACACGGAATTAACACTTTTTATTAGCAAATGACTTCTATTTTGTAATAGAGGTCGAGCTCGACTGAGGAAAAATATTAATAGCCACTTTTTGCCAATTCAGTCCATGACTGGCCTATATGGCAGGATGACCCCAACAATTCTGATGGGAAACCTGAACGCCAGATATCAGGAATCCGGCTATATAACATTCAGCAGTATCGGAAGTAGTCTAGATACCTTGCTGGACAGGAAAACTTTCCAGCGAAAAGCCCGACTTTCCCAACTTCGTCCGAGCAAGAAGTGCCATTAAATCTGACATTTGTCTGGCCAATCATCAAGTACTGTTTAGCTACTACATGTAACCCTATACAAGTCCCAGCTGTAGAAAGAAAGAACTACAGAGCAGACTGCGCGCGGTACGGTGAACTCCTTGGTAATTACCAACCTATGTTACTAGATAAGGCAATTCTCGAGGAAATTGACGATGTACTCGACGTCCTAAACAACCAACTATTGGAAGCAGATAAAACCTGTGTCCCTAAATCCACGTATAGGTCCACCTCGACACACAGATGGAACGATTACATGAACGATTTGTACCATGAACTGAAAATACTATATCAGATAAACGGGAGAAGAGCATCAGTTGACTAAATACAAAGAATTAAAGAGATTAAAGAAGAATTAAATCAATCAATCCTGGAGCATCTCTCAAAAGATTTTGGAAAAGATAAGAAAACGCAAAGGAATACCTCACAGAACGAAAAAAAAATGAAATCGAAAAAGAAGATAGAAGCATAAAATCAGAGGAAGAAGAAATAGAAGAGATATTCCGTGATTATTGGGAAAACATATTCAATATAACTGGAGAGGAAGACAAAGACTACGACATAAAGTTCGAGCATGAAATTATAGACAAGCTAAACGTCCAAATATGTAGGACGCACCCGTACCACCAGGTAGACAGACAGCGTAGCAGAGACACCAAGATAACATCAGAGGAACTACTAGGCACGCTCTGCTTATTCCCTTCAGAAAGCCACCGGACAACTGAGGCTAATTAAATTAAATTATGAAAATTCACCAGCAAATGTTATAGAAGGGATGATAATATTTAGCGCATGTCTGAATACAAGTTACTTCCTCGATGTTTTAAGGACGACTAAAATTATGTTTTCAGCCAAGCCTGGGAAACCACCAACAAAATAAGAGAGCTAACGCCCCATTTTGCTAGTGGAAGTCGGCGATAAGCTCTTCAAAACAATATTAAATAGAAGACTGGTTACGCACCTGGGAGAGAATTACCTATGCAACAAGTACCAATTCGGATTCGGAAAAAAAAGAAGTACGGAGATGGAAATCAATGTCATCACAGATAAGATTGCCCACGTAAAAATGGAGGGGAGTTACGTGGACATTGTATATCAGGATGTATCAAAAGCGTTTGATAGAGCTTGATAAAGAAGGATTTCCATTCAAAATACAGCAGCTGGGAAGGGTGGACTGACCATGTTTCGTTCCTAAGGAGGCCTTCCCCATGGGAGGTGTTTGAGCCCTACTCTATACTCGATGTACACCTCAGATGTCCCAGCACCAGGCAACCCCACTTACCTCAACATTTAATTCGCGGATGATTTCAACCAGATAATACAGTGTCCTTGGCGCAATACACTTATGCAAGCTCGAATGACTGCAACAGAAATAGAAAGACAACAACCATAAAGCCAAATTAAAATAAGAACAAAACAAGAGAAATTCAAAGTGTCCCGATCAGAAGGACCCTACTTTCAGATGTCAGTGTAGAGAATAGACGCCATCCTTACACCACAGAGTGCAATGTACTCGTGATGAAAATGACTTCGACCGTGTACAGAAAGCACGTCTCAGAATATTTAAGGCCACTGCTGCAGCCAGAACTTTATATCTACACAACTCCGGTAAGAACTACACTTTTATACCCCGCCTCCGCGCTCTCTTGCGTCTCAAAAACACAGAAGAGGAAACTCCAAACAGTGTATAAAAAAATGTCTGCGCCTAATTACAGCCACAAGCAGAAAAGAGAGGAAGAGACAAGAAGAACTGCACATGATGGCGGGGTTGCAGCCCATAAATAAGGTTATTGAAGAACAAATCAGGAATATGGAAGAAAGGAAATGCACAAAGAAATCACAGATATGATTAATGGAAATCGAAATGCAAGAAGCCACGTAGTTTGCTGAGCTCTGCAAGCCTAATAGCAAACGGAGATGAATCGTCAATCTACACATGTAAATTGCAAAAAAGGAAAAAAAAAATCACACAATAATTGCATCCGAGTAAGTCCTTTTCTCTTAATATATGAACATCAACAACATCTTCCACAGCGTTAAAACCAAACTTTCTAAGTCGGAGTTTGACGCTTAGGATGACGAGAATACACTCGAGGAAGTTCTGCTCATCAATTTGTGACCGTCTACGAGAACACATGTGAGCAAGTGTCTAACGCCGAATTCAAGAAGAAAAGAAACGGGAAAAGAAGGCACGCCACCTAGAAACACACACAAAAAAAACAGTAAACAAAATAAAAAAACAACGTTAATTCACTAGCCAACAAATTTTAACTTTGTCTCTGCTACTTGAGTAAATGTTTTTGCATCTAACAAATTTTGGTGCGCTGATTCCAAATCTGTGCTCAGATTTGTCCTAGCACATAAGGTTCCTGAGTCATACAACTAGGCTATATGGCTCACTTTGTCACCTTGGATCAATTAATGATATAATTATTACGAGTTTAAGAAGAATGAGACGTTTCTGGGCAAAGGTTTGGAATCGGGGCACCCTATTTGGCATTGTGTACATCCTTTTGCAGACTGAGACAAGATATGTATTATATATAAAAGAGGTAGTACTCACCTAACTATAAATTTCTTCAAAAATGTTCGAGACTCTTACTCTTGCGTTTGTACGTGGATATAGGATCCTCCCGTTGCAGGAACCAGCAGTAGTCACCCATCATGTTTTCGTTGAAGCGGCCTTGATACCTGCTCTACATCATTGTGATATCTAAGTGGAACCTTTCCCCATGTTCGTCACTAATATCACCCATATTAGATGGAAAGAAATCTAAATGCCACTGCAAGAAATGCATCTTAAGAGAAATCCGACACCCTATTCGTTGATAGGCCTTTAGCATGTTGTCCACTAGTTCTTCATAGTTTTCAGCCCTATGATTACCAAAGAAGTTCTGCACTACATGAACAAATGAATCCCATGCTGCCAACTCAAGTGGAGTTAGTTTATTTTTGAACTCCCTGTCACGTATAAATTCTCTGATCTCCGGCCCTACAAAAAAAATGCCAGCTTTAAGTTTGTCATCGGTTTTCTTTGCACCAAATTTCTCTTTGCGATAGTGGAATCCATCAGAATCATGGGCGATTGCTTTAACAAAATTCGTGATAAGGCCAAGTTTGATATGAAGTGGTGGAAGGTAGATCTTCTTTTGACAATATAATGATTCTTGTCGTCACGGCTGTACTATAGGCATATATGCAAATATTCTTTGTGTATCCTAGTTGTAGTCCAAGAAGTAAAGAAATTACTTTTAGATCACCACGGATATTCTACTTATGATGCGAGTAATGAACACCTTCCAAAATAAATTTCATTGAGTCATTTGTCTCTATCATCCCAACAATAAGTACGACAGGAATTGAAGGTTTTTTGTTACCATTGTGTAACAACACAGCTTTGAGGGTAGCAGTGCTTGCATCGATGAATAGTCTCCATTCATCAGGTAAATGCTCGTTTCCTAGCTGATTTATGAGGCCATTAACATCAGTACAGAAACAAGCACCATCTTCTTTATAGAAGGCAGCTAAGGCCTCATGGCGTTTACGGAAAGTAGATATTTTTGAACCGTCCACTAGAAGATTCCATTGTTGTAGTCTGGAGCCCAACAGTTCTGCGTTCTCCTTTGGCAATGACAAATCCCTCACCAAATCATTCAATCTTTCTTGATTTATCAACTAGATCTTCTTTTCCTTAGAATCATCCTCATACATTTCATGGTCATTGTTATTCTCCTCTTCAGGCGATAAATCATCTTCTTTAACTTCACTAGTTAATGAAGGAACTGGGATTGGCATCTCCATATTATGGAGGACTGGTTTTATAGCTGACTTACAATCAAGATATACAATTTTTGACTTATTCTTATTTGAGAATCCCGCAATATTTGTCATACAAAAGTAGCAATCAAAAACATATTTTGTTGGCTCACGCCACATCAATGGTACAGCAAAAGGCATACCCTTCCTTTTGCCATTTAACCACTGTGTGAGCCCCGTATAACACTCAATACAAGATTTTTGAGGTGCCCAGGGCTTGTCTTGGTCATCAACTTTACCACCTAAAATAATAATTGTATGCAGTTTTCACTCTTTTGGCTAAATATTTCTGCTGGTTACTTGAAGTATATCTTCCACAGATATAACAAAAGTTGTCTGGGCTATTTATACATCCTCGCCGATTCATGTTTCAACTTAGTTTGTATATATTTTGTTATATAAATTTGTACAATCTTATTTCATTTACAAATTAATTGAGCGATAAATCTGAAAGAAAAATACAATTAATCACTATATGTAAATACCGTTTCAACACCACTACTATAATGTCTAAATTTGACGGGATAAAGCAGGAGTGTAACGTAGGGACCAAACACACACAACACATCCTCTCACTATAGTAGCCGAAGCAACACTGCCCATATGTGTAACTAAAGAGTATGTGTGTAACTCAGGAACCTTACGTGCTAGAACCATTCCGATTACAGATTCGGAATCAGCATACCGTATTTAGTTTAAATCACAAGCTAATACCAAAGTAGCAAAATCATTGTTGACTACTATAATGAATGAGATGGCAAAGCTGCGGCATATGAAAACATATTGCGAGTGCTCGACACCGACATCATGCTAATAACAGAGCACGGTATTGGCACAACATCTGGTCAATTCAAAATACCGGGATATAAGGTGATCATAAAAATCTTCCAGGAAAGGTTTGACGGTGTTGTATAACTAGCAAAAGGAATATCTCATTCAGCTACCTACCGGATCTGGACGAGGCTTTTGTTGCCGTGGAACTACCAGCATCGGTGGGTAGCCTCGTGATAGCAGTATCATATCAACCACCTCAACGAGCTTACCTACCCATCAACAACTGAGTATGGTAACACGAATGAGTATGGGAACACGAATGAAAGAGGTCGAAACTTGGAAATGATTATGGAAAGAAAAAAACATCCAAAGGATACGGCCGGACTTTCCGACCAATATCACCCACAGGTCTGCAACAAAGCCTGACATAATCAAGAAAAGTAAAGACTTCCCCTTCAATTACCATCGTGAGCCAGAACCAGCAGTAGCCAGCGACCACATAGCGATCCTAACATCAATCATACTCACACCGATCCTGCTTCCGGTCATTTTACGCAAAAGCTACGCCGTGGCCAACTGAAAACGTAACAAGCTACTTCTCAGTAGACACGAAATAGCTGGGATAAGCGAAGCAACATGGGAGGAGAATGACGAGGAGGTGGAGAAGATAACTGCGTCAACCATAGAAGCAGACCGCCAGTATTTACCCCAAACAGGGTACAAACCCTCCGCAACCCAAATAGACTTAGTATATGAAGCAGGTTACTCGGAGGCACAGAGAGCTGAACGAAAATTGAGAAGGGCAATTCTGAATCGGGAAAGAAGCTGGCTGCTACGACGCCTAAGTGAAAAACTTAGGTAGGTTAGAAACTTCCAACAGGCTAAAAACTAGGAAAAAATACCCGGATAAAGAAGAACGATGACTATATATAGGACTTGGCTGTTCTGGGGAAGAGATTCAGAACATTCTGGAAAGAAATCTTCTCAATAACACTAGATGATGAAGAGTTTGATGAGGAATTCGATGGCCCCTGATAGAAGACCTCAATCAGACAATAATACATCGATTTCACCCACAACCCCAGGTTGACGAGAGGAGGGAGATGGCAGACCATGGCTGCCCAATAACAACATAGGAGTACATGGCAACTGTTTAATCCTTCAACCAGCTGGACGGGCATCTCCAAAAACAATTTAGTGTATGCCCCCCCCCCCCGATCATTCAAGGAATTACAAACATATGCAATATTTCCCTGAATACGGGCTACTTGCCTGACACTCTAAAGATAGTCTGTAGCAGAATGCCCCTTTTTATCCCCCCACACCTGATACCACTTTTGTCGTGGTATACCTTGTGGAACGTGAAGTACTTCTTTGATGAAGTAGGCTTTGATCTAAGAGTGCTAATTTTTGTTGTTTTTAAGGAAGAGCCGCTTCAACACGTAAGGATATAAAGAAACACACAGGAATTCCCAAAATAAACTTATATTTTAAATTTAACACTTTACTACACAATCACAAAACATGAATCACAGAAATACTCCGAATTTTAAAATACGAAAAAAATTACTTCAATTAACTTGACCCTCTAATATTGGCTAAATTCGATTCGCACTTCAATATACAAGAATTAGGTTAATTGTCTCTACTGGAGTTTATATACATTGGTTGCTCTGGCAGCGGGTTTGAGGTCGACCTTGAACTCAACGAGCCCCAGACACCACAGGAATCTGGTAGGTCCTTTGACGCGTGCTTCGACCAGATTGTTGGAGGTGGTCGAGATCACGAGGTACTTGGGCGAGTGTAGCAGATGGGGGTCCACACGATATTCAATGGGAGGGTCTTCAAGGGCGAGAAATGTACTCGGGGAGGGGGTCTTCTTCAAGCGCGAGGATAGAGGAGGGGGGCTTCTCTGACGAGAATAAGTTGAACTTGAACAAGTTAACTTAAAGGTCAGTTTGGTAACCAGGAACTAGCTCGAGGGTGAGCTTCTTCTTAGTTCCAGTCTTCCTCAAGGGCGAGGCCTATCTCGGTATTTTGGAATACACCAGGATAGAAAGGGGGGGGGCGTTTCTCTGACGAGAAAAAGTTGAACTTGGTTCCTCAACCAAGTTAACTTATGAGTTTGGTGTGGCCACCGGGTAACGGGCTCGAGGGGGAGCCTTTGTCCTCTTCTTTTCGTAATTCCTCAAGATCGAGGAATATCCCTGGGCTTTAGGATGCACCAAGTTAACTTAACGTTAGGTTTGATAACCAGGGACTAGCTCGAGGATGAGCTGCTTCTTAGACCCGTTGGTAGCCCTGCCTCTCTTGCAGTAGACTTCATAGTCTGGCGACTCATGTATTCGACCTGTCCAGTCTTCGTAGCCCGGCCTCAATCCGGGGACTTCGTAGCCTGAAGAATCACGTATTCTACCTCGTTTTTCTCAAGTGTTTGTCATTTATACCTCGTCACCCCACTGGGGTAGGGGTAGGAGCGATGGGCGGGCCCAAGAGGGTTCTTATTCCAACGGTTTTTCTCACCAAGTCTTACCTCGGCTCACGCTGGCCTTCGAGCTTGAGAGAAACGCGTCTCCAATTTCTTACTTGAGGTGAAATTGACTATACTCTCGTAGCGGAGATCTTGTAGTTTAAAACCTTTCGGCTTTTCATAGCAACGAGTAGCGAGGCGCTGTGGTTACGAGTTTGACCCCACGGTGCCGGGGCCGGATGTCTTTGCGGTTACCGTCCCGTGTCTCCACTGGGAGAGAACGTGGGAGTGACGAATCTCCTACATGGTCTAAGTCCTTTTTATACATAAAGGGAACAAATCCCCTGATCAACGGGTAAAGGACAGTGCTCGTGGGTAAAGACTACGAAATACTTCTGGCAAACCAGCTCCAAGACAGGCTAACAAAGCTGAAAGCCCACAACCCTCAGGAGGACGGGTTCCGCAATAACGAGATACGGATACGGCTCTGGCCCTTATGACGGAAAAACTCTTGCATTGCAGAGCTGAAAGCAAACAGGTAGACGTGGTACTGCGAGGTGTACAGAAGGACTTCGATAAGGTTTGGCTGAGAGGCCTTCAATATAAGATCTTGAACCTCCAGCTTAACCCAGTACTGGGAAGGATCGGCTGTTATTATGTCATGGGGAGGAGAGCCCGAATAATGATTGAGGGCTACTTACGACCCAAATTAAACTCTAGGTGGATGTTCTACAAGGTAGCTCTTTGAGCCCCTGTTGTTTCTCCTGTACACACTAGGGACTAAAGGCAATGGAGATAGCTACCGAAATTGAAAAAAATCAATAGATAAGAGAAGTAGATAAAGAGGACCAACTGCCAAAAATTCAAGATATTCCCAGTGAATCGTCAGAAACTTGAAGTCGTAATCGTCAATGGTGAACTTTACCAAATTTACAACGAGAGCAAAGTCCTGGGACTGCGCATCACCGTGTCAAGTTTTAAGCTCCATATAAACAATATAATTTTACTATCCAAAAGAGAACTGGGGATATACAGATTCCAAATCCTCAGCACCAATAACATAAAAGGGCTATACACTGCACTAGTGTGCTCAACATTAATGTAGCCAGCAGGGGTAAAGCAGGCGGCAAGATGTATCTTTCTCAGATTAATGCAGAGTACAGAATAAGGCTACTGCAATGACTGCGATAAAGTTGCTGCGAAATTGGCTAGAATACAGTGGCTGGAAAACTCGATGATACCGGAAGACATCAAATTCCTTCATACTACACGGCCATGTCACCAAGACTCGTCATGCATACCAAGTCAGAGCTGCAAGCCTTTATACGTTCATCCCACAAGTTTACATTGGATACTTTCATCCGATGGTTTTGGTGCCATGTAACCTGATATTCCGCTTTTGAGGATGGTACATACACTGAAATAGACCACTGTCCACTTTGACCCCTGGTTCAAGACCTTCTGATTGAAACTTCTCTTGCTGCGATACATTAGGCCACTTCGTGAAAGTAAGTTCCAATTCTACATGTAATCTCTGACACAGTTTATGGCATGGATGATTGCCATAAGTCGCACCCATTACGTCAGATGGCTTCTCATACACATCTGTGACATGACGACTCTCGTTCAAAACACTCAGATGTCCTAGAATAATTCAAGTCTGGAAATTTCGTTATCAACAAAGGCATCAATAAGTTGTTCTTTGATACGGTACTTGGTCAATGGCATAAAAAGAACATTGCAATGATGAAAGGTTTTTAGGGGGCTATTTGGATTGACTGACAGCCAATGAACACATAGACGCTGGGTTGTAGCAGGGCCAGAAATGATCAGGATCACACAGATGTATACAACTTTCGACAAGAATTCTCTAACCCAAACAGCATTCAAACAGAACATTAAGCGCGCCTGGTACCAGCCGAACTGTTGGAACCAGGCATTAAACTAGATCAAGAGATGTCAGAGCCATCTCACTTGAGATTGACAACGGGAACAACTGGATGAGAGCAGCTGCTGATCACTCACCCTGAAGCATCAAAATCGTGCCATGAATGAATACACTGTCGTTGCGAAAAAGGTTACACCTAAAGTGCAAGTGTACCAAAGCTGTACTTAAGTGTATTTCACTGTGCTTCTTTTCTTGAGACTTAAATTTTATTATTTACCATTATCATCATCAATATTATTACCATAATATTGAAATAGAATAGCACCAGGGGTCCATTCAGTTATTTTATTTGTATTGTTATCCTTATTGCGGCAAAATGGAAGCGAAGTTTAACATAATTCGAAGTTTAACATCTTAAAAGTTTATCTACACTGTTTGGTTTACAATTAAACGTTTGAAAATTACACACGGAGGACTGGTGGCCATCTTGCATCTGATCTCTCATGGCTCTCCGAAGCATTTCTAACCTCTCTCTCTACATCTGAAAATGAGCCCAAGAAATTTTAGAAATATTTAAATAAATAATTGTATGGCAATTAGGGAGTGCATCTCAACCATTCAGAATGCGGAGAATGTCTTTGGTAATGATCCATCAACATCATGTAATGAAAGACATTAAACGAACATAGTTATTGTTGAAGACTTTCAAATTCTGACATAACCGGAATTTAGTTTTTATATTTAGAAAATAAAAATTTTCACATCACCGAGTTCCGATAAAATCTATCCAATCCACCTTAAATAATTAGAGAGTGAACTGTTAAAATACCTTTGTCACAATTTTCAAAACTATTAGCAAGGGAATAGCTCTTTAAAAAATTAAGAGAGCAGAATGAAGCACTAATTTTATCAAAATACAACCTATGTTAGTAACTTTTGGCCCATTTTACTTACTTAAGTTGTTAGTCAAGTCTTGTAAATAACTTAATAAATTATTTACAACACGGCTTTCGACGCAGCCCCCCATGATTATCTAATTTTCTTGATTTTTTCCCACGAAATGATCCAAACGTTTGACATTGATAAAGATGTTAATGTAGTTTATTTCGATTTTAAAAGGGCTTTTTACACCTTGCCACACAATAGGCTCTTGTAGGATTTGATGAAGCTAAAAGGGCACGGAATTTGAGTCAGCTTACAAAATCTGATTGATAACTCGCCGGAAAACTGTAGGAAAAGAGTAGCTGTTAATTAAAATAGTTACCATAAGCATCGGTCACTAGACGGTCTTGTCATTCCTTTATTTTGTAAAATTACACGACTTTTTGAGGACACGAAACTAGGTACTGAAGCAAAATATCAGTGCGTGTAAAAAGTTGTTAAATTAATTGGACAGAGTAGTCAATTGATGGGAAAGTTTGCAGATGCAATTCAATCTGAAGAATTTGTTTTTAATGGTCGTGGTTTCATCAAAGATCGGTACTCAATTATGATACTTTTATTTTTCAGTAAAGAAGTGTAAGTTAATGCACATACATAGGTAATAAACCATCGATTAAATTAAAATACGGGTGGCAAAATTTTAACAAACTCAGGGTCGAAACTGATTTAGATGTTTTAATATCGAATGATCAAAAATTGAAAGAAAATGAAGTTTTATAATACAACCCTAGACATTTAGAGGCTAAGATAAATAGTATTCTCCCTTTTTATAAAGCGCATTAATACCTTTGTAGTATGCTATTCTGTTCTCTATATATGCGAAAGGACGTAATATGGAAACGAGTCCAGCATCAAAAGACGAAATAAATTAAGTAACCTAGAGATAGCTCGTAGAAAGACAGACTGAGGTACCAACATTAACTTTGCCTCGAAGAGTGGTATCTACTAAAGTCTTTACAATATTATACTAAAAGGATTCAGAAATAGAAATTATAAATAAATATTGGAGCTTAAAAACTTAGCGACTCATAGAATTAACGGTTTCAAGCGAGTAAATAAAATATTTAACACTGAGATAACACTAAATTTATTTTATTGTAGAATAACATAAACTTGGAATAACTTACCTAGGGAATATCGTTGAAAGAATTTCATTTGATAATCTTAAGAAAAAAAATCGATAAATATTACTTTAAAATATAATTATAAAATTAGTTTATCCATATTAGCTATTCCTCGTACCCTTCCTTCACCCTTGGTTAGTTTTGCAATTTAGTTGCAGAAAAACGTTCGTCCACTTATCTCTGATCGGAGCTGGGACGTGTATGTAGGTGGGGGGGAGGGGAGGCACTCTTTGCCTTTCACCTTCGTGGAAGGTTAACATAATTGCATTCTTCTTACCCTTTCTATTTCTAATGTTCTATCTTTCTTTTCATATAGATGATATTTTACGGCCGAGTGTTGGTCGTACATTCGCTGAAGGCCGCTGACTGGAGTTCAACTTCAAAGGCGGTAAACACTTCAATGACCTCTTTTCGCTGAGTGAATTGCGTTCATACCCTCTGCTTTCGCTAATACCATATCTGGATTGGACAATATCCTTCAGTAAGCCATGTTCCGACACCTAGATAAGCGAATCTTGACCTTTCCTTTAGGTTTATTCAATGTGATCTGATTGGAGGGTATCTTCTCAGATTCTTGGTCAATGGCTACCGTGATTGCTTTTCGATCGCCTGTGAGAGATCACTCCACCCTGGTTATTTCCCCCAAATTTCTTTAACCTTGTTCGCGTACAAGTTAATGGAAAAATTGATAAATATCAGGTTAGAGAATGAAAAAAAAGAGAGAATTAACTATCGAACTAATGGAATGAAACCTTTTAAAGATTGACACTTATGAACCAGTAAAGGAATTTTGAAAAAAAGTGAATCAAATAAAAGGCAAAGCAGGAAATAGAAAAATTATAATAAAAGGCACATAAGGAAACAACATAAAAGACGAGGATCGGATTGAATTGATATTCATGAACATTGGGAGAGGATTCTCGACATAAAGTGCAGAGGAAAATGACGAATGTGACATCGATTTCGAGCATCAAATAATAGACTCGCTTAACAACCAAATCGATTAAACGCATCTACACCACTTCGTCGATGCAAGGAGAAATATCTACAGCGGTATCGACGTGAAGATCATCGCCAAGCAAGAAGTTAAGGCAGCAATGCCCTTCTTTCAGCAGAAGGAACCAGGAAGATCTGGACTCACCAAGAAGAATTATGAGAAAGTGTCCGACAACATCGTAGATGGTATCGAAAATGTATTAAATGCCTATCTAAATACAGGCTACTTCCCAGATGAATTAATGTTCGCTAAAATTATCTTTATACCCAAATCAGGAAAGGCACAAAGTCAAGTTGAGAGCTAAAGTCCTATCTCTCTACTTGACTTCATCGGAAAGGTATTCGAGAAAATTATGAACCAAAGATGGAGTGACCACCTGGAGCCAAATAAACTACTGAACAAGTACCAATTTGAGTTCAGAAAAAAAGAAGCACAGAGGTGTCCCTCACAATCGTCCCTGAGAAAATCGCTAAAGCAAAAGAGAAAAGTCCAAAGACCAGTGTTGATATCGTCTGAAGGAACGTATAGAAAGCTTTCGACAAGGGCAATTCAATACAAAATCCTGCAACTCAGAATGAACAACATGCTACAAAGACTACTCTGCGATAAATGTGATGGAAAGATCCTTTTAATTATTCAAGAGGTTCCAATCCTTCGGTGTGCTCTAGTTTCCTGTAGGAGCTTGTAGTTTTTTTTAGATTTATGGCATTATCATTACTTATCAAACGATAAAAAACTTATGTAGAAGTATTCAAGGTTTTATAGGTCTAAAAAACAACAACGTACGTAAGGTGAACATACGAAGAGTACTATGAAAAAGAAGATCCTGAACACAGAGAAGAGTATCATGAAAAAGAAAGTCCTCAGCACAGAGAAGAGTTCCGTGAAAAAGAAGGCACTAAGCAAAAAGAGGTGTACCATGAAAAAGAAGGTACTCAACCAAGAGAAGAGTACCATGAAAAAAGTCCTCAACACAGAGAAGAGTACCATGAAAAAGAAGGTCTTCAGCAGAGAGAAGAGTACCATGAAAAAGAAGGTCTTCAGCAGAGAGAAGAGTACCATGGAAAAGAAGGTCTTCAGCAGAGAGAAGAGTACCATGAAAAAGGTCATTAGCACAGAGAAGAGTACCATGAAAAAAAGGTCCTCAACACAGAGAAGAATACCATGAAAAAGAAGGTCCTCAGCACTGAGATGATTACCATAAAAGAAGGTCCTCAGCAATGAGAAGAGTACCATGAAAAAGAAGATCCTCAGCAATGGGAAGAGTACCATGAAAAAGAAGGTTTTTAGCAGAGAGAAGAGCGCCATGAAAAAAGTCCTCAGCATAGAGATGAGTACCATGAATAAGAAGGTACTCAGCACAGAGAAGTGTACCATGCCAAAGGTCATCAGCACAGAGAATAGTGCAATGAAAAGGAAGGTATTTTGCACAAAGAGTTCCTTGAAAAAGACGGTCCTCAGCACAGAGAAGAGTACCGTGAAAAAGAAGGCCCTCAACACAGAGAAGAGTACCATGAAAAAGGTCCCCAATACTGAGAGGATTTCTGGATTCGAAGGTCGTCAGTACAGAGAAGAGTTCCATGTGCCCTAGGTCGGGTTAGATTTCCTGACCTCCGGTTGCTTCCTTTGACTGGGTGGAACGGAGTTGTAAACAAGGGTTTTATCATGAGCAACCTGCCCACATATTCCATCAATTGGGACGTAAATTGGCGTCCACGATCCGACAATATATTTTTCGTCAGCCCAACAAGGGAGAAAATTGTGATGATTGCTTTGGCACGAAAGATGCTGTCAATCTGGTGACAAAATCAACCAGAGTTAAAACATAATTATGGCTCTCACTTGAAGGGGGAAGAATCGGCCCAATCAAATCAATCTCCAATCGGGATAAAGGTTTGGAGATCATTGGGTTCTTCTGTAAAGATGCAGGCTTGACTCGCCCTCTAATCGCGGTCTTCTGGCAGATGTCGTATGAACGACAGTAACGCAGGATTTCGTCCGATGTATCTGGCCAATAGAAATATTTAAAGATCCGTTGTGCCGTCTTAGAATGGTTAAAGTGACCCGCGAAGACACTATTGTGGGCGGTTCGAAGGATGGGTTTGACATGGGAGCGGAGGACACATAATACTTGGAACTCTGTGTTATTGTCTGCTGAGCACACGCGGTAGAGTAAGTCATCCTTAACAATGAAAGGGACTATCTTGTTGCCCCTAATGGAGTCTCGCGTCTTGTTTTGTGCCTTTATCCATAGGTGGTGAAGAGATTCGCACTCTTTCTGATTTTTCATAAAGTCTTCGTTCAGGACATTTGGGCAATATGAAGCGCGGGGGTTTCCAGAGGTATGGGCGCTTCCGATTCTTTAACCCCTTGATATGGGCTAGGCACGGGTTGAATCACAGGGAGGGGGCAGATACCCGTGGATTCTGACCAATTAAAGCAGCACAGAACTTGATGGGCGCTGCGACGACCTCGGCCCAGCCAGTGAAGTAGGCGCACTCGATGTAGCATCTCACAATGGGACATCTGTTAGCGCGCTTCAGGTAATCGTGCACTGTTGCAAACTTGTCGTGATCCGGGAGTACAGGTGGAAGTAATCTGTCAGATATCACGATGCACGTGCATCCTGTGTCGCGCACGAGAATTGAGATCCGGCAACCATTCACTGCTCCAGTTTCGAATTGGAGACCTCCGGGCGTGATTTTATCAAACAGAAAGTTCACTTGGTGGACGATGGGACTCGGTTCGCTTGAAGGGAGAGGTGTTTCTGGTTGCGACGATGGTTGAGCAGGCGTGGCACTTATATTATTTACCTGGTGGGGATGGCCGCCTCTAAATTGAGAGTTCTGAGGGCAATTAGTTCTTACATCCCCTAACTGTAATTGAGACGATGGCCTTGGCGTCTACCCCTCAAGTACGACAAATAAACGAAAAGAACAAAAAAAAAATGCAATTCATACTGAATCTTTCAAATATTGCAGAGTATATGGGGCCAGAAAGAAGCAAAAATTCTGCTTGGGAGAATTAGTGAAACGCAGTCACAAAAATATAAAATTCTTTAGATCTTATAAATAAATAAATTCGAAAGGTCAATGGGAAAATGTAAGCAAAATTTTAATTGTAAGTAGCCTATGCAAGAAGATTGTTTCTCACAGTTTTCTGATAGCAAGAACCAAACCCCATAAAACCTTGACACCAGTTTAATATATATATATATATATATATATATATATATATATATATATATATATATATATATATATATATATTATTCTATGCCGTAGGTCAGGTTAGATTTCTTGACCGCTTGTTTCCTTTGACTCGAAAGGGAACGTGGCAAGCCCGAAGGATACTCTGCGATTAGCCTTGCACTGAATAGTGCAATTTAAACGTGGGTTGCACTAAATCGAGTAAGTGTGACTATTTTTCTTGGCCAAATTACATCACCTAACTAGGAGGTTCTGGATATCAAACTAGATCAAACAATATAATCTTTACTACTGTACAAACAAAAATAAAATAATGAATACAACATAGAAATAAAAAGTAAATAGGCAAAAGGTTTACACAAGTCAGCTCCAGGTGGGAACCGTGAGCGCGTACACGCAACGTACACGACCGAAAAAAGGGAAACTACCATTCCGGGTGGATCTGCCGCCCAAGGATTTTTGTACCCGAGAGAAACGCTGGAGGGGTAGGAGCGTCGAGCTCAGTGGCTTTTCAACGGCACGGTTGGGTTTGCATTTGACCGATTAGTACTCGGCCTGCTTAAAGTTATGAAGGAGAATACAACCTGTCTTCTAACAACCACTGCTATCCTCGAAAAGAGGGATCGAGGGAGTATTTCACCGAGGAGAATTGTTGGAGTCTCCTCGTTCCTAGTTCTTCTTTCTTGTTATTTAATTTTCTTGTCTTTGGGCTCTTGGGATAAGGAAGGCCAAGATCAAGAATTCTTCTGTGTCGTGTCCTTTTTGGCAAAATACTCATCTTACCCAGGCCAATGCTCAACTATTTATACGGGTTCGCCGGAAGTGAATTTCGACCTTCACGCTATCCCGTGGAACCTCTCGTTGTTACAATTAGGCTCGCTATAGGGCGTGTTATCAAACAGAAGTTACCTCAAAAGGAAGCCGATCGCGGGTTCTTTCCATCCTACCCGTTTCTCTCTCTCTCTATTTTTCCTACCATGAAAAAGAAGATCCTCAGCACAGAGAAGAGAAACATGAAAATGATGATCTTCATCAGAGAAAAGAGCACCATGAAAAAGAAGGTTCTCAGCACAGAGAAGAGTACCACGAAAAAGAAGGTCCTCAACGGAGAGAAGAATACCATGAAAAAGAAGATCTTTTGCACAGAGAAGAGTACCTTGAAATATTCAGTATTCAGCAGAGAGAAGATTACAATGAAAAATAGGTCCTCATCACAGAAAAGAGTACCATCAAAGAGAAGGACCTCAGCACTGAGAATAGTATCATGAAAAGAAGGGCCTCGGCACTGAGAGGATTTCTATAAAAGAGGTCCTCAGCACAGAGAATAGTACCTTGAAAAGGAAGGTCTTTGGCATAGAGAAGAATACCATGAAAAAGAAGATCCTCAACATAGACAAGGGTACCATGAAATAGAAGGTCCTCAGCGAAGAGAAGAGTACCATGAAAATAAGGTCTTCAGCACTGAAAGGATTACCATAAAAAGGTCCTTGCTACAGAGAAGAGTACCATAAAAAGGCCTTCAGTACTGAGAAGAATACTATGAAAAAGAAGGTCCTCAGCACTGAGAAGAATACCATGAAAAGAATGTCCGCAGCAATGAGAGGCTTACCATAAAAAGGAAAGTCCTCAGCTCAGAGAAGAAACCTATGAAAAAGAAGGTCTTCAGCACAAATAAGAGTACCATGAAATAAAAGATCCCCAGCACTGAGAGGATTACCTTTAAAAATATCTTCAGTACAGACAAGAGTAACCTGAAAGAGAAGGTCCTCCTCAACGCAGAGAAGAGTCGCGGAGATGCTCACGAATGTGGAATACCTCAAATATCAACATCGTTCAGGCAGACCTCAAGTTGTCAACCGTTTTGCTGTGAGAACGGCCTTGAAAGTGCTCAGAAGGTCAAAATACCTGCGCTCGTGAAGAAGATCATCTAGTTAACCATGGTGTCAAGGCTTGTCAATGAGGAGGGTGGCAAAAGCTTGAGGTGGGTGGAAAGTGCTCTGCTCATCGACCGTATGCGAGAACAACGTTAGAACGTTGTCGTCCAATTCTCAACGACTTGAAGAGTCAGTACAATCGAATTCTTATTTTTTTTCTGATTGAAAAAAACTTCACAGTCGATCCGGTCATCACCAAGCAGAACGACCGTGTGGTAAGCTAAGACCAAGAGGTCCGCTACGTGTCCACGACCAAGGACCCGGCATCCATGATGATGCTTGGCGTCGTAGCTTGGAATGACGACAAGATGTTACCGGGCCAGTTACAGGATCACCGCTGCCAATTACAGGAGCATCTTGGCCAGGAAAGTCCTGCTCTGAGTGAGAAAGATCACGAAGAAGGCGGACTACGTCTTTCAGCAGGAGGGTTCCCCGTCGCACACGGGCAAGACCGTGCAAGAGTGGCTAGGTTCGAACATGAACTTCTGGTCGAAGGACATCTAACCGCTACAGTCACCCGACCTCAATCCCATTGACTACAGCGTGTGAGCGCATGCCGAGGGGACGGCCTGCAAAGTCCGCCACAGCAACGTCGATGAACTGAAGTCCTCCGTCAACAGTGTTTGGACCAGCTTGAGGAATGACTTCGTCCGCAACATGTGTGCAGCTTTCAGATCTCGTAGCCGAGGGTGGCCACATTCATTAATATAACAAGTTAAACATATATTTATATGTTAAAACAATAAAAACGTGTCTAAATGCATCAAAACTATCATTGTGTCCTTTGTTGAGACCGTCGTGAGGTGTGTAATAGGACTTTTGCAATACCTGATATTTTATAGTAAAAGGTTGCAACGAAAGTTATGTCCGATTTTCTATAATAAAGTTTTAGATAGTATTTATTAAAGTATTGCCTCTTGTTATCATTTAAGAATGCTACAATGAGCAATTTATTCCTTTTTATTTAAGATTATAAAAATTTTGCTCATAATCTTCTTCGGTATTCGACCCTATATCTTCCCATCTAAAGATCACATTAGACATGTTTTACTCTATTAGTTTTATAAAGGTTCCAATGGAAGTAGTGGCAAAATTCATTCGGAGCACTTATGGAGATGATGGAGTAAACGGAAAGAAGTGGCAGGAGGTGGTTTTCCTGTTTCCGAAGTGGGGATTTCAGTCTAAAGGACGCAACAAAAGAAGGTCGTTCAAAAGAACTTGAGTCCAAAGAGTTGGAAGCTGTTATCACAGGAAATCCTGCTATAACTTTTAGGGAACTAGCAGGATAGTTTAACTTAACCCAAAGACTGTCCTGCGTCAACTGTAAAGGATTGGAAAGGTTCCAATGATTGGAAAATATGTCCGACACGATCTGTCCACGGGGTATCTGCAACACCGTGTTGCTCTCTGTTAGTCATTACTTTCACGACACCTTCTGGACCATTTGAGGGCAGGCTTATTACTAGTGATGAGAAGTGGAACCTTTATCATAACGCTAAATTCGGTCATTCGTAGATCAGTCGAAGAAACAGAATTTATCAACAACCGAGAGGACTTCATCCATAAAAGGTCATGTTGAGTGTATGGTGGAATGTGGAAGAAATTCTCCATTACGAACTCTTAGACAACAATCAAGTAATTAGTTATTCCCTACTACAATCAACTTCGTCGTTTGAAAGCCGCTTTGGGACAAAAGCGACCCTCCTTAGTCAATAGAAGAGGTTGTCCTCTTTCATCACGATACAGCGCGTCCTCACACAGATTGAATGGCAAAGGATCTCTTGGACCTTCTCCGATGCGAAATATTGCTCCATCCTTCATAATTCCTGACTTTGCTCTTTCTGATTAATACTTGTTTATGGGATTACAGAACCATTTCGATGGTCTCAGGTTGACTTCGAGAGAAGAGGTTGTTGAAAACGAGTTGGTTTCATATTTTTTGTAATGGAGAATTTCTTCAATATCCCACATACACTCAACATGATGCGCTCTATGTGAGTGCATCAGGATCCAAGCGAGCGCATCATGCTCCATTTAAGGGCATCATGCTTTATGTGAGCTCATCATACTCCAAGTGAGCGCATCATGTTCCATGCAAGCGCATCATGCTATATTCGAGCGCATAGTGCGTCATGCGAGCGCATCGTGCGCTATGCGAGTACATCATGCTCTATGCAAGCGCATCATGCTCCATGCAAGAGTACATCATGCTCCATGCAAGTGCATCATGCTCCATGCAAGCGTATCGTGCTCCATGCAAGCGCCTCATGCTATATGCGAGCGCATAGTGCGTCATGCGAGCGCATCGTGCGCTATGCGAGTACATCATGCTCTATGCAAGTGCATCATGCTCCAAGCGAGCGCATAATGCTCCATGCAAGCGCATCGTGCGCTATGCGAGCGTATCGTACGCTATGTAAACACATCATTCGTTATGCAAGCGCATCATAAGCTATGCGACTGCATCGTGCGCTATGCGCCACATAACGTGAGTGGCATCTTCCCCACATCGCCAAGAAGGCTCTCTGTTGTGAGCGAGCGGAAAGCGCCAGTCGCCAAAGGGGGACGACGGTGTGGTGGATCGAATCCACCATCCGCGGAAGCTCAGATGCGTAGGAGTCAATCTCGCACCCTAATGTTCCCCCTTCACTACCATCAACCTTAATAACAATACATTCTGGGTGGGTCCTCTTTTAGGAATCAGAGGGCTCCTTCCCAACCTTGAGTGTCATTTAAAGCGTGGACAACCGAGTGGCAGCTCAAATCTTCTGGAGTGTGTGCTATCCCGGCTCCCAATGAAGGGTCGGTGGCTGTCTTCCGCACTTCTTTACTTACTCAAGTTTCACTACTTTATTAAAAACTTTCTGCGTGATGCACCCTCGTTGGTATTAAGCTTTTTACATTCGAGTGGGTATGTTGGTGGGGGTACACTTCTGAATTACTTAACCAGCTTAGTGAATTAGAAACTAAATTTAAATGCAATAATTTAAACAAATGTTTAATTTCTTGTCATTTGGGAGAATGTTCAGATGTAAATAATTCCTGAAGTTAAAAAATTACTGGTTTGGGTAAACCTTTGCAGGTGAAGTTTATTGTCACTCCTTTGTTCCATTTGTTTATTTTACTATAACCATAAATTCCACTTCAAACCTTTTTTTTAACTAAACACAGTTCCAAAAGGAAGGCTAGACCAGGCATTTAGGGACAGTAATTACCTACTATATTTCCATAACCATACTTATACCATTTAAACCAAATAACCAGGTTCGGGTAAATAATTCACTCCGTCCTTTGAAACTTCAAATATATTGCCCAAGATCTTTGATAAGAAAATAATCTTTGATTTGGCAACGACAATATGGAGAAAACGGGTCCATAATCTACCTACTATATACGTATTTCCATAACCATACTTTTACCATTTAAATAATTCACTCCGTCCTTTGAAACTTCAAATATATTGCCAAAGATCTTTGATAAGAAAATAATCTTCGATTTGGCAACGCCAATATGGAGCAAACGGGTCCATAATCTTAAATTTGTGTCCTTCAGACTCATTAGCATCTATGCGGGGGTTGTTTGTGTGTTTTTTTAGGATTAATTAAAGTCAATTTCTATCTATTTTTAAGACGTTTTCTAAAGAAACATAGTATCCTTAGGATATTTAGTAAATTTGTATTATATATATATATCGTAAAGTATTTTTTCAATAATTTAACTCGAACAAATTGTGAATATAAGCCAGTTATAGCAGGTACTCTCACAAAAAACATGTCAATCTTAATAGATTGAGTAAGTCTTTACAGGAATGAGAGCCAAATTTCTAGAGATTTTTAATAGCTCGGGATGTGAACTACCTCTAATAAGAAAATATTTAAAATACTAAAGTAAAATTTCAAGCACTATTTGCTGATAATTAATGCAATCGTGGTTTAGACCAGGTTATAAGTTTTATCCTTCGAAATAATCAGACATAAACATTTCCAAATACAAACCTCACTCTTCCCGCCAAACGTCTTGGACGAATTAATATTCAAATGCCCTCGGCTGAAAACTGAAGGAAATAATGGTTCCCATTCTAGATTTAAACCGCAAGTCAGGTTATTTTATTAATAAAAATATGTTAAAATATATCCGAATTAAAGTCAAAACATAGATCAGAGGCATAGGCCTTCATTAACAAGAAAAATACTCGTAAACGTTCACACAATGTCATTTTTATGGGTTAATCTCTTACGGAATTTCATTTAAGCCTCTCATAAAAATAATACCCACAAATTCAAAGTAAGATTGATAAACAAATATTATTATTTCAATTTTATCTCATTATTTATTTTTGCTGATTTGGGTCTAAAATATAGTTTTCTTCTTATGGTTTCCTATGATGTAGTGCCTTTCACACATTACCACCATACCACCGCCGGAGCCTTTGGAAGATATCCCTGTTAATAGGAGGGAATTGTTGTGGGCCGTTGATTGCGTCAATCGCCCTCATTGAATTTTCATAATCTTCTTCCTGAAAATAAATCAAACGTGATGGCGCAAGGCGATGTTGCAAATTTTTGAATGCATAAAAGCCTTGTATTTATTTAAATGGGAAGATTTATTTCCTGGATTTTCTTTCTTTCTCGATTTGAAGTATACGAAATAAAGAGCGATTAGAAAATATGCTACATGATTCAACTTTTACTTTGACAACTCATTAATTCTTACAGCATAAGGAACCGGCGTCAAGTAAAAGTTGAGTTCTTTGGCTGTCGTATGAGGCTTGTTTTCCACCGAGACGGAGTGGGTAAGGGGAATATAGCCATCAACACTCACAGACACTTGATACGTTCCAGGAGTCAATAGCCTCCAATAGTCGCCATCTTGAGCTAGAAAGTAATTATTTAGTTGAATTAAAAATTTCCTTTCTGGAGAATAAGCGAGTCTTGAACAGACCAGAGCACGTTAGAAATGGCGACGTTATAAAGGACAAGGACTAGGGAAAAAACATCAGGGCACCAAGAGTAAGAGGCTAAAATAGATTGCACATAGACCAGTGTCATAATCCGAACAAAAGGATCAAGTGACCGGAAGCAGGAGACTAAAGAGAAAGCAGGGAAGGGTAGTAATGGTAAAGGGGAGGATAAAAAAAAACAAAGTTTAACTAATGTCAGACAGTAAATTGTCAACCTTTCAGTTTCGATGAGAGAATTAGGAGTTCACTAATATGACCAAAAACCGAGCAGAATTGCATAATATGTAAAGTCAAACGAGATTTGGTTCAAATTGGTTCTTAGTACGACAACTGAACAAAATCTCAAACTAGTGTGACACCACTAATTGCTTTGCTTTGATTTACTTCCGAAACAGACGAGAGCACTAACTAGTAGGAGTGTATTTGGAAGACATTTAATGTATACTCTCTACTCTGGAAGATTGCAGCCGTTAATCTTGATTACAGAAAAAATAATTCAACGATAATAATTAAAAAATGAAATTATTCACTTGAATGAGAATTGTACTGGATGTATTCGCTTCACTTTAAGCAGTGCGAAAACACTTGTGAACGCGCGAGATGTATTAAATGGTCTTTAGGCTTGGTGAAGTTATACGCGAAATGCGAGTGGAAATAGTCGCCGAGCAATGGAGAAAGTAAGCTTCAAAACGGGTTGATATTTGAACCTTGAAAAGCAGCGAGGATATATAGAGAAAAGTAACGCAATTAGCTGAGAAGTGTTATCGTGGAAAGAGGTGAGACCTAATAGCCTCATTTGGCAGGAGTTATATTGTCTTCTCGGCGTGGTGGATAATGGATGAACTCTAATTTAAATCGACTAACTAATCTGGTCTGATCGAGATCACTGGGTTTTATTCCTTCCTAAATCGGGGTAGTGTGGTGTGTCCCCTCGCTTGGATAACGAATTTGTTTTCATGGAACGTTGCTCCCGAAGGAAACGGAAAGGAAGATTGCAAGAATCATATCTGCGAAAAGCGAAAAAGGCCCGTTTCACTTTCTATCTTACTCCACAGAGGCAGGAAGTTTCCTTGGTTGCACAGTCGCGATGTGTGCGTGAATGCAAGTAGTGCATTCACGCACACATGGCATTACCCACAAGTGCCTACTACCCCAGCATTGGGATTCCCCAAGAGAAAAAAGGGGGCAATATAAGGTATGAAAAGTGACTTGCATAGATTTTGGTTCACTTGATGGCCGCCCTGCTCTTACGGTATTGGGCTTCCTACCTAAGGGTGGCCGCTGTTTCGAGGTGAGCAGATTTAATGCAACAACCTTCGTGGGTTGGAGCAGAAGGATAAGCAGGGTGAAGGGGCGTCCCTTTACATATGAGCATCGGCACTCTGAGTCTTTCTTGATCTTAGACAAATGAACTTCGGTGCTAGCGCCCTTTGGTAGGTTTTATTAACTAGATGAGAAATACGGTGCAGGGCAGCCAAAACACTGTCCCGGATGGTACATGAATATGTGGTCATGGTTCCCAAGTAGAGAGGAAAGTTTGAGTAGATACAAGAATTCTCTGAGTCAACCGTGACATTTTAAAAATTGACTGCACACGGAGCTCAAGTAGACTAGATATTTCGTGATCCTCCTCCTGCGCGTTTGTAATTGCGTGATACTCGAAGTATGCGGGAAGTGTCTTGATTTCGATGATGATAGAGCATCTGCAACGACGTTATATTTTCCCTTGATATGACTAATGTTGGTGGTGAATTGTGAGATATAATCCAGCTGACAACATTTGCGTGGGGAACGGTGACTTGTAGTGGTCTGAATCGCAGATGGGAGTGCTCGATGGTATATATATGAAGTGAAAGTTCGCTTTTCCTCCTAGTGACGAAAATGTCTTATCGAGAAAAATACAGCTTTGAGTTCACGTCCAAGGCTACTCTAACATCTCTCAGCACACTTTAGTATTTAGTCGCTTGGTGACGGGACCAACTAGTATAAAACGGTTTCCTGGTTACGCGGAAATGTCATGTGCGTAGGTGCAAGTCGTGTTGTAAAAGCTGGGGGCCGTCGTCACCCACATAATATTCTGGAGCACCGACCATACAGGAATCCGAGCCATAACAAGCGTCTCCACCCCTTCCGGCAACTCATCAATATGCCCGCATATGTAGGAGGGGCACGCCCTAGTGGAGAACCAAGATTTTGTTTCTCCGAGGTATCTCCATTTTAGGGGTTTAACATGAAATGTATTCAAATCATTTATTAATTACTTTATTTGGGGTATCAGGCACAACACGAGCGACTATGAGGGGGTTGTTGTTTGCTAGGTTTAATGACCTCTCTATCTCAACATTCAAAAGTGGAAAGAAGGTTTAATAAATGAAGTAAACAATTCTACTGCATACACTGTCATGAGAAAATGGTGCCCTGAATCGGGCCGTTATTTGCACCTATCTTAAAACTAAGACTATCCTTTCTTCCTTCCTGATTACTTCTATCCAGCACAGTTGGGCACTAAATACATTTAAAGTATTTAAATACTAAATATTAAATACATGAGAAAAATGTATTTAGATACTAAATACATTTTGAAAATGTAATTTGTATTTAAATACTAAATACTTTAAATGTATTTAGATACATTTTTAAATACATTTCAAATACATGATATATAATGACAATCGATAAGAACCATTGGTATCACAACAAAAAATATTCATTAAAATGAAATTGTATATTATAATTACTAATGTAGGATTTGATGACAATTGGACTTAAGGACTACCAACAAATAGAAGGTTCCATAGAATGAAATTTCAGTTAGCTATTTATATCAGCATTACATTTAAGTAATATCAGTTGCTGAAATGTTTCGTCAGATAAAGAACTCCGTTTTGGAGATAAGGTCAATCCTCATAAAGAGAAGAGCCGTTCCACAGGAGCTGACGACGAAAGGGTGGTGTTGTATTTAATAAATAACCTTTTTTATGTTTAGATATCTATCTAAACTTTGAAGTGTTTTGTTTGAATCCTGAAGGTAACTGAACAATTTTAAATCTCCGGTTGATGGTGTTTGAGTGGGTTTTGTAAATCCAAAATATTCGTCACTGTCCGATACACCACTGGATGATTCAGCTTCGGATCCCTCTGCTAAATTCTCAATGACTTGAATCATAATATTTTTAACAGTCTTGGTGGCTTGAACTGTCCCATGAAATCCTGATATCTAACCAGCGGAGTTTGAAGAATGGATGGCTTGTTGATGCAATAATGGTATCTGTAACGCTGGCTTCATTTACCAAGGTCAAATAAGATTGGTAGCGCTTTCCAAAGCCCTTAGTGACTGCACTTAGAATAGGTTCGCAAAATTTCAGAGAACGTGACTGAAGGCTCTTCAGCTTTTTCTCCACAGTGAGCAAGGTAGGGAGCAGTTCTCTATAAAAACAGTTTTGTTCTCTATGTAGGCGATCAATTGCCACTGCAATAGGGGCCAAAACTGAGACATACTCCCCAAGAAATTCAATTTCGTGAATTCTGAACACTGGAAGTTCAGGGGACGTCATGAGTGATGTAATTTGTCCTTGTGTTATAAAAGTAATGACAATGCATCAAACAGAGAGTTCCACCTTGTAATGCAAAGCACCTTTAATGAGCAGTTGATAATAGTTTTGATAATCTCTGCTGATTTTGGAAGACCGCTTTTGCTCCATAATGCTAAGCATTTCCCCATCGCAGCATGATTGATATTTGCAAAAGATATTTTCAGTGCCTGTTTTGCATTAGTTGTGGCGACGAGACTGAGTGTGTGTGAAGCACAGCGCACATGCTTAGGTGGGCTGAAGCTGCATGAGTCAGACGAAAGGTCTTCTTCCTGATCTGTGGCACTTCTCATTAAGAAACTATCCTCCAGCTCGTGCTTACCCTGATCTTCTTCACCTACCTGGATTCCATCTTCTGAATCTGTGGACACATTTGCAGCAGTGACTGCAAATTATTAAACGCTTTAACAAAATTAGAGCCGTTATCAGTGACAGTGCTCGTGATTTTCTGCAGGGTGATATCGTATTCATTGATTATATTCTCCAAATGTTCAGCAATCTTGATGTAGTTATGTTCTCCTTCGAAGCGATAGCATGCCAATACTCCACTGTAACGGACAATAGCAGCTTCCTCAAGCTGAAAAAAAATGAAATAACTGTCCATTGTTTGTCTCATAAATGTTTCCATAAATTTTACATATTAATATAATCGAGATAAATTCCACCAACAAATAGGTCTGCTTTCAGCCAAGAGCTGATAACTCCCTAACTGTAAAGACATTTTCAACTTCACATTTAATAAAGAGCAAAATCTTAACATACCCGATGAACTATAATGCCCAAAGAACTGCGGTGACTTGTTGACCAAATATCTGCAGTAAGACATAACTAAGAGGTGCTGTCTAGTTTATTTTTCAGTAGAGCTCTTTTCACCTATCTCTTCTTCTATAAATTTCAGCCTAGCGTCCGCCTTGAAATGACGTCAACTGAAGAATTTAGACCTGCGGTAGTGTAATGTGTGATTATTGTGAGTGAAATTGATTTTCACAGTGAAATGAGAATATATGGTATCCATAAAAAATTTTATATATAAAATGTACCTATATGAATATCCTATATCTATATAGGACTGGTACATTAATTCATAAATATATTATTAGTCCTTCACATTCAGAATTACATAGTAAAATATTGACTTTCAGTATTGTTAGGAATATACACATTATCAAGCTTTATTTTTTACATTTTTGACGAGTGGGCATGCTAGTTTTGACATAATGATATACAGGTATTGCTACTATAATGAAATACATCGTTATGGGAATTCATCTAATAACTACATATATTCAATAATTGTACTAATTATTCCTGAAAAAAATGTATTCAAAATATCTTCAAGTAAATGATAGCGCGCTGTTGTTCGTATATGTCTTCCTTTATTTAACTTCGTTATATAGCCTACCTAGTGACCAATTATCCGAACGTTTTAGTATTCGATAGTTATAAGAGCTTAACCTGTACTACTAATAATATAATTGTAAACAACATTTATAACTCAGAACTCACCTTTAATTAATCTCACAAAAGCTGGTTGTTCTATGATTGATAGGGGATGCACACCTTGTATGATAAAATCTGCAATCAGCTTATCAACAACAGATTGTTTGACCTTCTTAGTATTCATCGCAAAACACTCCGGTAATGCCTTTACTTTAACACCACTGCATGAAGGACCATCGTCTAATACTGATCCAACGCTACTTAACATTATCGTTAGCTACCTACAATTTTTCCATTTTTTAAAAATAAGAAATAGTGAAACTTTTCAATTCAATTAAGTATCATATAATTAGCTTTAATAAATTCTTACCTTCAAATGAATGCGTAGATTGGAAGTAGCATTGCTCGCTGCAGAGATTTTGCCATTGCATGATGTACATACACACTTCATTTTTTTCCCGTCGGAAGATTTCACTCTAATACATTTACTATCAAGTAAAGGATGACTATAATTACATGATTTTTTATCTTCCTCGTCTTTATTATTGTCTAATCTCTCCATTTCACATTCTTTCGAAGAAGCTGAAGTTGCCATGTATCAGTTGAAATAACGTTGAGCGCTCTCACTATACAACCGAACACAACTGTGACCATGTGTTAACTTAATTTGAACTGATGCAAGCAATCTTCTCTCACTGGCTCACGCAGTCAACCATGTGTGTCATACAAGTTGCGACAAGCTAAAACATGCATTACACGTTCTTAACAACTATATTAACTTATTATCAGTAAAGTAATTGCAAAAAGTATTTAAATACTTTCAAAAGCATTTAAATAGTGTATTAAATACATAATTTAAAATGTATTTACAAATACAATTTTAAATACATAAATGTATTTAGATACAGTATTTAAATACAAAGTATTTAAATACTGACAACCTCTGCTATCCAGTTTCAAGGACGTAAACACAGCGACCCCATATCGTGTCAGAATAGAAGCTGTGGAACCTATACAAACGATGCTCTTTAACGCACTAAATGAGATGAGTGGTTTACGCCCCAATAATGGGCTGTTCATACACACACAGACATTGCTATCATTAAATAGTGCATAAAGCTTTGCTCCTTTGTTGGCTGTGTATGTCAAATGACAGATCTTTAGATTCTGCCTCTCTTCTCAACGCCTCAAAATACTTAGTAAGGGGTTCATCCCCTATCAGTATTGCCTCTATGGTCGTTTATTTAGAAGCTGCGGCTGTTGTGCAACCAACAGAAACCGTCGTAACAACAGCCGTCCGCTGGATAACCTCCGAGTATGCTGCACTAAGCCTGGTGAGAGCACATTTTTAACGCAGCTAGGGAAGTAAACACTGAAGTTCTACAGTCTCAGATGTCATAGATTGAGCAGCATGGTGCGAAATATAGCACACCACCTTTTTCATCTTCACTGGTCGAAAGCTACGGTGAACTAAAAGTTCGCTCATGTCTTTTTTTTTCCTTTTTACTGTATATTCCTTTAAAGGGAGAAAACAACGCATAAGAGGAAAATCTTGTTACATCGCGGGGTCGACGAAGGGGAGCGTTAGAGGTCGCGGAACACTTTTTTCTACTGGATGAGCTCCCATCCCCCCACTTTTAACTAGTAAATGGGTTTTATTTCCCTTTTACCATCAAAATCCTTCCCCCTCCCCCAACCGGCTCACTCTCTACCGCGGAGAAAGCCCCCATTATTCATTCGCGCCGCCAAATTCTCTTAGCGGAGATAGTTTCTCAGATTCCTAAGCAGACCCTACTTTAGTGTAGAGGTAGCCTTCCCTAAGCCTTCAGAGAGGACACTCCATAAGACAATGAATTGAAGGAAAAAGCGCGCAGGCTCCCGCAGGGAGCAAGGAGGCGTGGATGATCCCCTCAGAGAAACCCCGATTAGTAGAACCCATTAGGGCCTGCAAATATTCACAGAGCCAAGAATAATGAATCTCATGGGGGTCTATGTGCTGGTGACCAGGACATTTAAAGATAGATAAGGAGTGTTGGTCCTTATTTCCCCCTCAACAAAAGCTCTAACCCAGGTATGCCCTTATCTGACATCTGGTGGCTCTCGAGTGGATATCCTTACGGAAGCCTTCTCTCAAGTGAGCTGGGGCGCTGACCATGGGATTAAGACGGCCTGCACCTGGAGGAAGAGACTTGCTCGGGTGTGTATTGAGACTTGCAGTAAATCATGCCTATCCCACTCCCGCTATTGGGCATGATCTTGCATGGGCAGTATGTTGCCCTTAAAATGACCTCTTTCTATTCTTGGAGGTAGTTCCGAGTAGGAGGAGGTGTTTCTTCATTTTGACGAGAGATCAGGACGAGGCTGATCCGTTTGGCCTATGGCCCCCTCCTAAGAGGAGTGAAGGAAAAAGATGAAATTCCCACCCTCCTCGCCCAAAAAGAACATTACAACGAAAGAGAGCGGAGCCTCAAGAATATCGTGGTTGCTCATTGAGAGGTTGCTGAGCGTCTTCGAGCCCGCAGGTTTCAAGCGGTTCCTACTCAATCGCATGACTAATGGAACGAGGTTGTCTGAAAGAACATGTTCCATCAGTTTAAGGGCCCTAGTGCACCCCTCAATAGGGCACCAAAAGTCTCTTGTTTCACTGACGGGATCCTATTAATTAGTTTGCCCAACCCTGCCACACCACTAAACCGAGAGGTTTCTAGACAATCAATGGGAAACTTCTCAAGTTTAAAAATAACTCTGCTCTTGACCCTCTTGGGCCTACATGCACGATAGCTCCCGTTCACATTAGGAACCCATTTGTTTGTACTACCTCCACCGAGTGCCCTTCCGGTCTGGCTGGCATCGTGAAGGGTGCAAGTCTTGCTCCAACCAATACCGGAGCATGATTGCTTAGCACCACGAGAAGCGTTCATGCTCATCCACTGAGTCTTTAATCTCGATGGAGGAAAAGCTTAGGAAGATGTCAGTTGTCATCACATTGGGAACTTCGAAGACTTCCCTCGAAAGAAGTACAGCATCAACGAAACCCCGACTCCGTGGAGGAAGGCTGAACCCTAAAGTGCCCCAAAGACAGAAGAAATGGAAACAGGAGAAGGAATAGGCTCGCATATCGAGCCAGACCTTCTCTGCTAAGTCCTCAAATGCGATATCGCTATCGGCCTGTTTTCCAGTGGCGTACAAACATCCAAGTTAGGATCTCCTCTGCATCCGCAGAGTCTCTAAGTAATCCTAGAGGACACTTTCCTGCAATGGAATTGCCGTGAGCCATGTGCTAATTAGGAGGAGATGATGAGGCTTGTTTCTTACCTTTCCCCCTTAACGATCTCTATCCAGGAGACAATGTTGGGTGCATACCTTCCGTCATGTGGTAGGGATCCGGCTTCACCTGGATAGGCATTATTTTCTTTTCTATCTATATATTTCACCTTTAGCCAGCCTCGATATGGGGGTTCCGCATCATAACGCGATTGACGAGGCACTTTCACCTTTGGGGAGACATGAAAGGTATAAATTCACCCTAGGGTTTTACACGAGTAGTTGGAGATCTGTGTTTTAATGTGGAAGAATTCACATATCAGTTTCCAAGAACAACTTCCTTTTCCTCTCTCGCCCTTTCTCTTTTACCAAATCATGCACATGCGGACTTTTGATGGGTAGTGGCTCAACGACCTGCATGGCAGTAATCAATTCCACACCTAAATATATTTTGCTGAGCAACTGCCACTTGAGGAGTTACCTCGGTAGTGCTTGGATAAGGCACGGTAGCTCGCATTCGACGAGATGATTGACTTCTTTATCTCAGTCAAAGAGTTTATGTTGGCTGATGAGGCAGTTGACTTCTAAGAATATTTCAGCCTAACTTGAAGAGCGATCTTCTATAGAAGTATAAATGTGAAGTCCACTTACGAAGACGGCTGGGGCATTGGATCACGTTAATGGTATTCATTCATCATGAGTCCAATTTTTTAATTTTTATTCGAAGTTTTCCTTAATCATCGACAATATGAGAGATGCCATAGACGGTGAATTTGAATTTTTACTGAGCTACTGAACATGTCACAAGGTTCTTCAATCGCCCGATACTGCATTCCATTTTTAAAGAGCGTTCAAATCTTTTGTCCAACTTATTTACTGATGATGTCTTGGACTTTACTCAGGACATAATCATGCTAGAAGTCTAAACTTAAGAATCTTCCAATACCTTGTCATCGACAGCTCAGAAATTTGGCTTTAAAGGTAAAACCGTCTAGAACTATTTCTCGTGTGGTAAAGACAAATACGATCTGGTCAATATTTAGTCGGTCCGTAGGTCAGTCGGGCTGATAGTAAACCCTTTTACTTTACAATGAAGTTTTGAAGGTCGTAAGTTCATAAGAAAGAATAATTGAGAGCACGCGACTTAGGTCTGTTGACCTCGTTTCACTCTCTTATGAACTTCTTAAACTTTATCCGATGAGCTCATAATTTCATGCGTGTCTTTATGTGGCCATGTGAAATAGTATATATATATATATATATATATATATATATATATATATATATATATATATATATATATATATATATAATACAGACTACTATGCTAAGATAACTATATTAATGCCATTTGTAATGTTTTGTTCAACTTTGTATGGATGCATACGAAAAACCCTATTAACTTCACATCCCCAGTCCAAAAAGTAGAATTCTTACCTGAAGTAACATCATGATCAATGTGGTCGGATCTAATATGAGTGCTATTGACATAGGTCACATTCTTAACATGAATTGTTGCTCCCGAGATGCCGAACCCAGTAGTCGAATCACGGACAACACCTTTGATTCCTGTGTGTACCTGAAAAACGCCAAATACATGAACGAGTAATGGACCATTTACAAAGTATTATCTGCCTAGCATTTATGCGCAAGCCGTGTTTTAAATACAGTTTACATACATATATTTGGTATTGAGGAATTGTATGGATGATGTTCATTCTCATATTTCTTGTTTAATACCATTATTTAGTACGAGTATTTTCGACTACGAATCTCATGTAATCTAAGATTAGTTTACCTGCCAAATATAGTCGACAAGAGCATCTTTATTGTCGAGCCATTCTTGATTGAGAGCACTCGCTGGAGGATACTTGTCGCAGCCTAATTCAAGCGTGATTTCAAATGCATTGGATGACAGATAGTTGAAATCTTGCATACCTTTAATGAAACCATTGGTGATAATGAAAGAGTGAAAAGGTACGCATGCGATGATATTGTAGTGCCCAATTGCAAGGTGGAGTAGAACCAACAAGGAACCTCACAAATGACCACCCCGTTCGCCCTATTGAAATCTTGAAATTAGGCGCACAAATCGAACACTAAAATAATATGCCATGTTGTAACAATGAACTAATGTAGAACAAATACTTGTAAATAATGTTAAATCGTAATAATATGTATCAATGCAAAATAGAATATATTGTAATGAGGCAAGCGAAATCGTTGGGGTTCCCACGCGAATGTACAAACATACACACGTTAGAAAACATGTGAATCGAAGGTCTGCACACACATAAAGGAGGTAGTGGAAAACAGCAGAACACACATAGAAGGGAGTTTGATCTGACCAGCTAAAGTTTACATGAACCTGTGAAACGACGAAATCAATCTTGCTATGGATGTCGGCTTGATAAGCTCGATCAGGTGGCCCAAATCAAATAATCTTTTGGTGCACCGTGTTGACATTAAACATGCACACGCCCTTTGACTCCGCCCAGGAATCTAAATAGAGAACACACGCACATACTTATGACCTTATAAGCTCCGCCCCGCATACAGATTCAGAAAAGAGAAGTCACGCCACTTAAGTAGAGTTGGTATAACTAGACGGGGTGAAACAGTCTCATGATTATTATTCATTCGTCATTATTCTCATTCTGATTTGTATATTAGTAGCGTTATTATTATTAGCATCATGAATCCGTTCCTCGTTCTCAATCCATCCATCCGTCCATAGTCCCAACAATCTGATACAGAAGGAGACTTGCAAGAAACACGGAACATTAACATTGATAGTCAGCCCAAAGGCGTAAACGCACAAACAAACCACGGAAAACTCAACTATTTCGCTTGCCTGAACTGAGGTATCCCTAAACCGAGATTAAAGCCTACAAAACCGCCATTTTTCTTCAGAGTACTTCATTTTTCCCAGCAATAATCAGGTTACCATTCGATCCCCCATCCTACAAGCGGCATAGGTTGGCGTTATCGCGATAAATTATCGCGATAACGATGTCGGGTTATCGGTTATTCGATATTTTCCCCCCGCGTTATCAAATCATCGGTATCGCCGATACTTTTGGTTTCAAACTAGCGATAATCGATAATTTCAGTTTTTGGTTCCAGTTTAGCACAGGGGCGAGCCGCGCGTGCCTTGGAGGCAGAAATAGGTAGGTCCGAGGGGAAACCGAACATATACTGAACGGAGTGCGGGGCGGCCGGTCTTGAAGTCTTCTCAAAACGTTCGCTCAGCTTCAGTCTCTCACCAGCTGTCGGACGAGAGGTCATGAGGTGTTGCTCCTGCGCGCTACCGGTTTTACGCGTTCTTTGATGATTTTTTCCCTATGTTCCCGTGCTTCTTCCCTTCTATTTTTTTGTGCACGTGTATATGAATGCATGGACTATTCGTTTATTAATGTTTTGAACACTTATGAAGTTACGCCCCTATTCTAAACAGATCCTATTTTATTGTAATTTAGTAGTGCAGTGCTTTTTTATTTTATAGTATTAAAGAAAGATTTGGATTTATCGATTTTTTTATTTAAAATATCAATATCGTTATCGCTAGTATCAGAATTTTGGATTTGTCGATTCATCGGTTATCACCTTATCGGGCGATAAATTTATCGCCAGTTATTGATTATTGGTTATCGCCGATAAGGTTGTCTTATCGATTTATCGGTTATCGTGATACATTTTTTCGTTATCGCACCCACCTATGACAAGCGGATTACCCGAAACAACCCTTTGGAGTCAGACCAAACTCGACTGTAAGGCCGATTTAACCGCCTTAGCCCGACATCCATACACTGATAACCAATCGTCACCCCAAACTGGTAACCATCTATAAACTGCAAACCTATAATATTTCCACTGAACAATGGTACAGTTAAAACATTCCCCCAAAAAGTTACTCAAACTAGATGAATAGGAAATGACGACTTCTATACTCGATAGCTTCTATTCAAAGCACGAACCAAAGAGGAAATAGGAGTAGGAGAGAAATGTAACGTTCAATCGCAGAAAATTGAATGATCATAAAGTGATCAATAAACTGACTTGATTGTTGAAGATTTACTTTATTAAAGGGATGAAAACCGATAATATCATATCGTAAAGTTTTTAAAGAGTTTTGAAAAGAAAGTGATTTTAGGGGAAGTAGAAATGCCTAGAGGTGGAATAACTGAAAGAAAAACACTAACTGGAGTTGCGGGGTGTAAAAGGGCGTAAAGGATTATCCTTCAGCCCCCCCTCCTCCCAATACAAAGGCAGACGCCGTTTGGTTGAAGTTATCATCTAGTGGTTGTGAACGGTACGAATTTAAACGATTTAAATCAGCACCCTAGAAACATTACATACTATTTGTAGCGCAAAAGAAAACACTAGGGTATACTACCCCTTAAAAGAGATACCGCACATAAAAATTCCAGATACTCTCACCTCTACCCCCCCCCCCCTCCTACTCCCGTACAGTTGCTACTTCAAGCCAAACCAAAATAATAGCCAACTCACCCCCGCGGACGCTATACCAGGAGCCGCCATTTGTTATCCCTTCTTGATCACTGAACGAGGTATCTCCCGGGATGCAGGGGCGGGTTTGTTTGCTACTCATTCTTGGGTGATGAGACGCATAAGCATGGGCCAAGCTCCTTTCGTGGTAAGAAAATAACAGGCGATTATCCTATGTGTCTCCTGACCGGAATCCGGTAAGAGAGTAAATACAAGGTGCGTCAGGTATTTGAGCACACAAATTTAGAAAGATATGTACATGACTGAAACAATTTGCCCTCTTTTTCTTAATCAAATATTTGAGAATACGCTTTAGCAAACCATAAATGCCCCTACTTTACTCTCTATTTCAGCCCAAACATGGTGGCTTCTAATCTGCGACTAGCAATGAATGGTGCGCCATCTTTGTCACCTTAACGGCCAACCACGATGCCCAGGTTCTTGAACGTGGTCAGGTTCTTAGTGGTAACAAGGTCTGCTGACAAAAAGTCGTGTGCTCTCACTTATACTGATTTATGACCTTACGACCTTCAAAACTTTAAAAAACTCACGGACTAACCTTAGGAGGACCTTGGAAATGATATCATTCGAAAGAGAATGTAAAACAACCTCAGGGTTTCAAATTTTGTTAGAATCGGCCGAATAGTTACAATGTCATTACAAAAAAACAAAAAAAAACAAAGCAAAACGGTGAATGACCGACCGACATAGTGAGATATAGAGTTGCCTGCAACCCAGATTCGCACGTGACTAAAAATGAGAAAAGAGACACTGGGCCCTTTGGGGGGGAGGGGTTTATCGGTATCCAGGAGAAGGAATCACTCCTAAGGGTGAGACGTCGTCAGGAGAGCCGAGTTCGTTAACCAGTCCATATCAGTAAGTTGAGAAGGACCTTGGGAAGACCGTAAGTGTTTGAGTAGGACTCTAGTCCTACCACACAGCCTACAACACCCATGACTGGTTTGTCTGAGCCATGGACTACCACGTCTGAGGCGTTGTTGATGAGAGACCAACCAGCGGATCATATATACTAATGACTCAGTTGATGGCTGCCATCGGAGATGTGGCCAACATGAATGAGAACTACCCGATCCTGCTATGCTGTCATTTCAGAGGCCACAATAAAGGCTGAAGGAGGGTTTATTGGTGAAATCCTTTCATTACACGTATGTAAAAATATGTATTTTATTTCTATATAAGTAAATTGTTTGTTTTTATTCCTTAAATTAGAATTTGTTCTCATATAATTGCTGAACCCTATACATCCTGTTTTGCCTAGAAACGATTATATTTCGCGTTTTCCCTTTACATAAGCATTGCAATAAAATATACTTTTAGCAATATATCTAGCAATTTGTATGTCAATTTTCCTAGAAAATTAGGGATTCCCTTGAGTATTCCCCTAATTGAACGTCGCTCAAGCACCTAAACGTTTCATCATCTGGCGTGATTGAGTATTCTCTGTTCGTTCCCGATCTGGTCGCGTCGTACGGATAATTAGCTACCAAATCTCCCCCGTGGATGTTGGCGGAGAGCACAAATGGCTCGGAAATAATCCAGTTCATGACGGCCCAAGTCTCCGGTTGTGGCTGTAAATCGGAAAAATAGATTTAATATTACTAGCAAAAATAGGGCCTACGGGCGTTTTTGGCTTGGCCTGCCGCGCTTGTTCGCTTCGCTCACAAAATTAAGAGAGTGTGTGAGAGAATTATTTTTATTTCATACGTTCAAAATTGGTGTGCAAGTAAAAAAATCATTTCCCGTTCTATATTTTTTTTTAATGCACAGATGGACACACAGGTGCTAGAATCATTATATTATGTCCACAAGAAGAATACCTTTTGAGACTTTAACACAGCAGTTTTTATTACCTGGTGAGATAGAGATTTCAGTTGTTGCATTAGATGATTGTTGTGAGCGATATGTTTCTCCTCATTACTGTACATAATACGATCAAGGTCAGGAAAATCACGATTCAGGTCAACGCTGTTGTTGTTCAGCCTTCCCAGTAGATAATCTTCGCCGCCCTAATTTCAGAAATAATTTGAATTCAAAATACGTTTATATGTTCCTAATAGAGGAATAATTAGTACCCCCTTAATTGTATTTTGGAGCGTAGCGTAATTTTTGTATTGCAGATTTAAGACCACTATTTTAATTGATTTTAATGAAAAAAATAATAATTTCGTCCATAATCCCTATAATTTCAAAATTCTAGGGATGGAAAATACAACACTCAAACGGAAATACAAAACTTACCAGAATCCTTTGACAAGAATTTCCTTCAATACAAAGCAACCATCTGAATCAGAACATTCCACAACAAAACTCACCCACTTAAACACAAATTTCACGATCGATTCTCCTCGAAATTTGCCTCCGACCTAAGTCTAGAACTCAATCTCTAACTCTAGCGAGCTTTCAAAAAAGCGTTTTCCAGCAAGATTTACTTAATCAACAAAATTTGGAGAATGTATCGACCATCTTCCATAGTAAGTGATACCTTATTAAGTAGTATCTTCCAAGTAGTACCTTTTCCCAATTCCTTTCACTCTTCCCTATAACATGGAAGTTTATACTTTGGCACATCAATCAGTTTTCCGTACTCCTTGCCTCCTTGATTTAACTCTTACCTGTCTTAAGAGTAGCAAAGCTGAACTTCGTCTGCCCATTCTCTTTGCTATTCCACCCATCCATAATACTGCTTCTAAAGCATCACCAATCAAGGATTGTCAAAAACTAAAGCATACAATATACACATCAATATCACAATATGTGCATTGACCCCAACACATAACTCAAAATCCCCATAATCTTCTCTCCGCATACACGTATCTAACTTAGCCTCTTTCACCCCTTATTGGGTCTATCCAGGCGTGGAAATGAGAGTGGGAGATTAAAAAAAAATAATGCAAAACACGACCCGAGAGAGAGCCCCAGTTTGTGGGAAAACTGGTTGGGAGACGGAACGGATCCTAAGTTTCAGTTGTAGCTGGAACATTACCTTCTGTTACATCATCCACCTCCTTGCGAGGTCACTAAAAGGGGTGAATAAGCTAAACCCAAAACCAAGAAAAAGTTCATCTACCATAAAAGTCACGACAATCTTGTTTGTCATAAAGTTCAGATTTCTCGATGCACTTCCAAATTTCCTTCCCCAAGCCGGACTTAAAGTCACTGAGATTATACGTGTATCCCAAAAGTCACGATAAAGAAAAGAGCAATAGAAGCCTTAGTTATATTTAAGTAATCTCTTAGCATAAAAAAATAAGCGGTCAAGGATCTCTGAATATCGCAGAGCATAACTTGAGATCATATTGACAAATCTACCAATCAAGAGACTATTTTGTCTTGTTTAAATTATGATCTATAGAGCGCGACCTTTGAGACACCCTGTATAATTCATATTTTCATTGAAAAAATTAAACTATATTTTGCTTAATTTGAACTACATTTTATTTCATTTCAATATAAATAAATAATATCTTAAATGCGATTTCCACCATTTGTGGAAATTAACTCAAAATATCCGTCAATTTGAGCGCATCCATTTATAATGCGCTTCATTCAGGCGTCTTTCTCCTTTAGCATACCCCGGAAAAAGAAGTCAAGGGGGGTAGGGTAAGGAGAACATAGTTGCTATGTGTTCAGACTTTAGAGACACCCTGTATTTGGAAATACTAAACGTGTACAAAACTTACATTTTACTCCAATTAGAGCCTGGTGGTTTTTAACTAAAGACTTAAATATTGATGATCTCAAATGTCTTGTAAACATATTTTACCCAACCAAGAGGCCCAAACCCCTTCCCCAGTAATTAAATAAGACTAGCCCCAAAATAGGGATGGGGGACGTACACTGTCCGTAGCTACTTGCCAACCATCTGGATTCATGGAAGGTAGAAGGTGGATTCTTGTGCTGCTAATAAGGTCCACAATGTCCTTGTCGCCGTTTTTCCATCGCTTGCACAGATCGTCCGCAAGTCCTAGAAGAAGCTCTCGCCCGAGTACTTCATTCCCGTGCATGTTTGCGACATATTTGTATTCGGGTTCCACTGGAACGAAATAAAGAGCTCGTTTCGACAGAGAGGAATAGACCTAACGGATCTCATCTGCTGTTTCAAATCGGTGATAACGAAATTACACCAACACCAGCTTTTAGACATAAAGCAAGTTTGCATACAACTTTGTGTTGTAAGTCGAATTCTAACCAAGATTGAAATAATCTTTTAGCAAAAAATAAAGCTATTTACTATACAATATATGATTGTATTTAAATGTTCGTCAGGTGGTTAATTAATGAATACTGATATTTACTGTGAAAAAATGCGTGATATTGGTTTATTAATTTTACAGTGGTGCCATATTTCCGTTATTTACCAGGCCTATTACCCTATGATTTTTACCTATTCTCCCCACTTAAATACTAGGTTCGTGGTAAAAGGTTCTCATATGCGTAGAAAATTCCCGCTGTTCAATGAAAGATGTTTGGATTACCACTAAACCACTAACATTCTTTGGAGATGACAAGAATATATTCTAAATAAAGGCGATTACTAAAAGCATCTTTCTACCACAGAATATTTTGCCTGGTTTTCTTGCATAAATGTTATTTATCGAAAAAAAAACTTTGTATACAAACATACGAGGAGTGGTCAATAAGTTTTGCAATTCGGATATAAGGAAACGAGATATGAGGAAAAGTGTTTTATTATTTTTCAATATAACTACCCTCGACTTCAATGCACTTGTGCCACTTGTCCCTGAAGCTTCGAATTGCCGACAACCAGAAATCTCCCGACTGTTGTTCAATCCACTCCTGGACGGCGAGCTGGACATCTTCATCATCTCCAAACCGGCGTCCGCGCAGTGCAGCCTTGAGCTTCCGGAATAAAATGTAGTCGCTAGGGGCAAGATCTGGACTGTAGGGGAGGTTGTTGAGCTCCTCGAATCTGCACTGGCGCGGGGTAGCTTGTGCAACTCTGGCCTTGTGGACAGGTGCATTGTCGTGGAGGAGCAGGACACCGCGTGTCAACTTGCCGCGCCGCTTCTGACGGATGCACTTCTTCAACCCAACCAGTTCCTCGGTGTAATATTGGCCAGTGATGGTCCTTCCATGATCTTCCCGGCTGAGGGTTGGGTCCATAACTTGATGGGGGTCGAAGAGCCCCTGTGCTTCCAGGCCAAGCTTTCGAGCTTGGTCTCGGGATCCCAATGATGGACCAACGTTTCATCACCTGTCACTATGCGTGACTCGAATCCCACCGGGTCTTGGTTGTACAGGAGAGGCAGCTCCGCCGAACTTTGACGACGTTGAAGTCGATCATGGGGCGTGAGGTTGTTAGGGACCCAACGGGAAGAGACCTTGGTCATGGCCAAATTGTCGTGGATGATGTTGATAACACTTCCATGTGATATTCCAAGTTGTCGCTCGATTTCTTCGACCTTCATCCGTCGATTTTCGAGGATCATCCTCTCCACACGGGCCACATTGTCCTCGTTGGTCACGTCTGACGGGCATCCTGGACGGGGGTCATCTTCAAGGGACTCACGACCATGGCGGAACTCCCTATTCCAGCCAGCAATGGTTGCATAGGAAGGGTCGGTGTACACTGCAACCATGCGTTCATGTTTCTCTTTTGCATTCTTGCCTTCCTTGGTCAAAAATTTGATCACTGCACGGTGCTCAACCTTCTCCATTGTTGAAAAATTTGTGACTGACGATCTGCGATCAGCTACTGCTTCTTAAATAGACGAGTCAGGAGCGTGCGGCTGCAGGTACTGACTTGTCATAACTTGTCTTAAGACCCCCACAAACAGCAATCCCCCTTCCTCTGTTTTGCCCTACCGATTAGCAAAACTTATTGACCGCCCCTCGTATATATATATATATATATATAATATGCAGATACACCCACAAAGGAAAAGTGAAAAACGATTCCGAGCGCTTTCGTCTTTATTCTTAAAGACCTTTTCGAGGAATGAACAAGAGGTGAGAGAAGTGAGGGAGATGATAGTCGATAGAGAGATATAGCATGAGGGTGGGGGTGGGGGTGGGGAGTTGAAACTCGTGAGTATGAGTGGAGTTGCAAGACTATTCTTTTTTCTCAGTTGTGTCCATTTTGCTTATACTTCTATTTATTTTGGACGTAGTTATCTTCAGTTACTTCCAATTCTTTTTTTCTTTATACATTTATTCTTTGTTTCATTTGGGATACCTTAATAGGTATCGTTGCTTCTATTTCCTTGTCTCTTTTTTCTTTTTATCTCCTGTCGTTTGATTTCTTCAGGCATTCATGCCTTTGTCTTATCTTTATTACCAAGTTTATTTGTAATTTTCCTTTATTGTTATTTTTACAGTTTCTGCCTGTTTACTCATGTATAGATTGTTCTTTCCTCTTGCTGCAGGCGAAGCCTACTTTTTTGATTGATTGATATAACAAGCGGTGAAATGTGTTGTAGGTGTAGATAGTGGTGAAGAATATTTGTATTTGCCCTGGTGTAGAGGTCATCTCCACTTTCGTTGGTGTGGGTGTTTAGCTGAGATTTTTGTAGTTTGTTTACTACTCTTGCCTTTTTTGTTTGTTTATTTATTTATTTTTAACTTTTTCTTTAATTATATATATATATATATATATATATATATATATATATATATATATATATATATATATATATATATATATATATTAAATCTTTTTCCTCCGTCATTAGACATTCAAGTCTTTCAATTACTTTTTTTTGCTAACTCGTTAGCTTTATTTTTACTTCTCTTTGGATTCATTTTTGTTTATTTTCGCCTGTTGTGCCCACTTCGCCTCTTTTAGTTATAACTATTGTTTAATTTCTTGTTTAATTATTTTATTTATTTTGTTTTATTTGTGTTGGGCACTACGCCTCTTTTTATTTTTGTATTTGACTTGCATTTATTACTTTTATTATTTGGGCCACTTCGCCTCTTTTGATCTATTTATTGGTCTTGGTTTTATCTCTTTTTAACATTTAGGCACCTCGCCTCTTTTGATTTATTTTCTGGTCTTTTATTTATCTTTTTATTATTTGGATATTTCGCATCTTTTGATTTACTCTTTTCGTGGAGTCTTTTTTGTGGAGTCTTATTCGTGTAGTCCTTTTCGTGCGTAGGATAGGATAGTTTAGTCTTTGTTATTTATACATGACTTCTTGATTTTCCCGGGAGCACAGTCTTCCACTAGGGAATAGGGCTCTCCTGGTAGCTCGTCCAATTATTTGGTGTGGTATTTTTAAGTCTTCTTCTATCTGCGGGAGGATTTCATTCTCAGCTTTTTCCCAGGTCTTTCTCCCTAGCCTTTGGAGGACCATATTCAGTGGCTAAAGTCCTACTCTTGCGTGCAGTTCCGTCTGCTGAATATAGTCCATTCTGCTCGCGCCAGCTATAAGCAGGGTACCATTGTTCTGGACTCTCTGCATAAATCTGAGAGAGGTGGAACTAGCTGCCTGCATTACCATTGCTGGGTACACCAGTATTGGTCGCACCAGGATATTGTATAGCTTCTTGATGTTTTTGGCGCTGAGGTTTCTGAACCTGTATAGTTTTCCAAGTTCTCTTTCGGCTCGGGAGATTCGGTTGTTGATGTGCGTCTTATACCCTGTTGAGGTGATGCGCAGACCCAGGACCCTACCCTCGTTGGAGTACAGGTAAATTTCATCCCTAACTATGACGTCGTCTCTTTTCCGGCGGTTCACTGGAAGGATCTGGAACTCTCGGCGGTTGGTTTTAATCTTCCACTTTCGAAACGGTTGATATTATCGATTTCGGTAGCTGTCTCCCTTGCTTGAACTAGGCTACTGCTAAGGAACGCTTTTCCTTCATAGTTTTCGTTCTCAATATTGAGTTCTCTGTTTGTCTCGGTGACTTTTTTCCTCCATCTTATTCCATATGTTTCTTGCGCGTTTTTCGGGAACTTTGTTGATTGGGCCTAGATTAGCCGAGTCTAATATTTTTTTAATTCGTTTTCTTTCTCTTCTCTTTGTATTAGTTATAATATATGCTGCCTTGTTTTATACTTTTTGCAGTCTTTTTTTTATTCGATTTCGTTCATATATGCGCTGGGATTGGTGGGTATGTCAAAGCCGATTCGATAAATGCTTTGTAGATTGTCTTTTTTTCTTTTTTGATCGGTTTATTTTAAATGGTATAGTAATCTTACCCCCATCTTGATTTTAGTTATTCTTTCTTTTACGTGTGCATGGTAGCCCTTTTTACCCACGTGTAGGCCCCGCACTTTTCCTTCTTTGGCGTATTCATAACCTATGCCGTCGATGTTTATCTGATCTCTCTTGAAGCGGCTTTTTGGAATGATTTGGAATTTATTTAGATTGGTTTTTATTTTCCAATTCTTTTCGTATTCGTTGATTTTTTTTTCTCTCGTTCTGTTGTCCTAACTTGCCATCTGGGGTTTGTGGCTCTTGTGGAAATCACCTGGCTGATATCATCCGCATATTGTATGTTCATACAACCTGGTGTTATTGGTGGTGGAAGGTCGGCTGTATATATTGAGTATAGGGTGGGACTCAGACATTTCCCCCTGTGGGACCCATGTCTGTAGTTGGAATACGGGCCCTTCGAGGTCTTCTATACTAATGTAGGCCTTTCTGTACGTTATATAATCAGCCAGGTTTCTCTCCCTCCGGATGCCGAGATCAAGTTTTAGGAGTTTATGTTTCAGTCCTTCTACCCATACCTTGTCGAAGGCCTTCTCGAGATCTCGGAGTATCAAGTCCACACACCCTCTCTCAGATTTAGCTTGCGCGATTTTTTCGGTAATTATTGCGAGAGACATTGTTGAGTCTCGTTCTTTTCTGAACCCGTACTGATGTTTGTTTAGTTTTCCTGCCTCTTCTAGACGTTCGGTCAGTCTTTTGTTTAGTATTTTTTCAAAGGTCTTTCCCAGAAAGTTTAGTACCGATATTAGTCTGTAACTTGAGACCAGGTTCGATGGTTTGCCTGGTTTCGACACAAAAACCATCTTCGCCACCTTGAAAATTTTCGGGAAAGCTCCATGTTCAGATATGTACTGAAGATATCTGTGATACTTTTTATTATGTTTTCGAGAGCTTTTTCATAATTGCGTTTTGTTAGTCCCGTCTTCCCTGTTTTTTTTCTGTGTGAAGGATCTGATAGCGCTTTTTACTTTGTCCAACGTCATCGTCTTTCCTAATCCTGCTTGTTCATTTGTTCGTTTGTCGACTCTATTCTCCGGTGTTAATCTTTCCGTTTATTCTTATACTTTCGTTTACCGTTATTTCTTTTTCCCTACCGTATCCTTGATTGTCCTTCTTCTATAGTGTATATCTTGCTCCAATGTTCTCTGAATTTTTCTTCTATTGCTGCTTCGCTTCTTAAGTACTCGTTTTCTTCGTCTGTTATTTTTATCGGCTTTTTTGGTGGCCGATCATGTATTATTTTTTCTAATCTTCGTTTGGATCTTTGTTGTTTTTTATCTTCTCAATGTATTGATTCCATTTTTCTTCCTGTTGGTCTTTAATCAGCAAGATCATTTCTCTTTTCGGTCTCGTTAACTCTTTGCTTTTTTGTCTGTTTGACCAGAATGACTAATTTCTGTGCATTGCTTTTTTATTTTTCTAGCTTTCCTTTTCATCTCGTTCTGATCTTAGGTATACTTTCCCCATCAGATTTCTTTATGTACTCGATTAGTGTTTCGGTTATGTTTTCCAATTGTTCGTAGCTTTTTCCATCTAGGTCTGGTTGGGTGTAGCCTTCTAGTATTTGTGTATATCTTTCCCAATTTGCCAGTCTGTGTAGGCTTTTCGGAGTTTTATTGGCACCTGTATTGGATTCTGGTTGATGGTCGCCAGAATTCCAATATGGTCGCTGCAAGTTATGGGAATAGGTTCCATATCACATTGTATGGAAAGTTATTGTCTGTCAACACTATATCGGGTTTGGTTGCGCTTCTTACTGTAATGTAGGATGGGAATTCCGGTCCTCCTCTTTTTAGAATGTTTCTCTCCATTAAGAGTTCTAGATTCTTTCCTGCGTTGTTTTTTGTCCGGAAGCTTGATTCGGGTATTCTGGCGTTCAGGTCCCCCAGTAGCATCGTGGGATTATTCTTATTGAATAGTTCCATTAATGAGTGAACCGGAATGTACGAGCGTCGAGGTGGTTGGTAGACCGACGCTAGCGTTAGGACAAGATAGGCCTCGTCCACCTCACGTTTTTGTGTGTTTCGAAGGTTACGTTTTATTGCGATGGCTGTGCCATCAGACCTTTTTCCGGTGGGATTCTTCACTAACTATAATTTAAGATGGGATTTTTTTGAGTATTTGAATAATAATTTCATCTTAGTTTGGTTATGACTTATGTTTTTTTATAAAGTTATTTCTAATCATTCTTTTATAATATCAAAAAACAAAATGGTGAAGTTCAGAAATAAATATAAGTATGTAAATTTTGTGAATTTTTTAAAACCCAAAGAATTACAAATGGTGAAGCTCAGAAAATTTATTTTTATATATCTTCTATAACTATATTTTAGCAACGTGATATTTTGAAAGGAGGAAAATTTAGTTTAGAGTTCCTTTTTAAAATTATTATAATTGGCGAAGTTCAGAAAATTTAGTTTAGAGTTCCTTTTTAAAATTATTATAATTGGCGAAGTTCAGAAAATTTAGTTTAGAGTTCCTTTTTAAAATTATTATAATTGGCGAAGTTCAGAAAATTTAGTTTAGAGTTCTTTTTTAAAATTATTATAATTGGCGAAGTTCAGAAAATTTAGTTTAGAGTTCCTTTTTAAAATTATTATAATTGGCGAAGTTCAGAAAATTTAGTTTAGGGTTCCTTTTTAAAATTATTATAATTGGCGAAGTTCAGAAAATTTATAAAAATTTTACTATGGCTGCTTTTTTGTAGATTTTAAATTTTAATCTTAGTAGCGAAGCGGAAGCTCCCCCGGTAGGGAGGAGTGGCGAAGCCATTTCCTGGTTTTTATTATATGATAATTGAAGATTTTCATTTTTTATTCATCTTTTATTCTATGTTCCGAAATAGTGATCAAGTTAGGATTTAGTTTCTTAAAAATATTTCCATATTGTATGCTTTTGTTTTTCCAGTCGTCGGTGTTAATACGAAGGATCTTTAGCTTTTTTATCGTGTAGTCCGTATTTACTTATTTCTTCTTTTGTAACTACTTGCTTTTTGATTTCGGGTTCTTCTATTTTCCGTTTTCTATCCTTTCGAATGTGTCCTTTCATCGTGATCGGTGGCATAGTTCCATTTACATGTTCCTCTTTCCATTCCTTTTTTATTATCCTCTAGTTTTGCTCCTTTTGGCAAAGGGTATCCTTCGTGTAAGAAGATCTTTAATTTGAAGTCTTTAGCTTCGCAACGACAGCCTTCATTTTCTGTTCCTGATTCTGATTCAGTTCCTGATTGTGTGTCTGTTTCGGTGTGCTCTTTTTCGGTTTGACTTTTCTTTTTTTATGGGTTCTTCTTTTTTTTCCTTCCTTCTTGATCTTTTTCAGATTTGCCAGTTTCTTTTTTTTCTTCATTGGATCCGTCAGTATCTTCTACCGCTTCTCCCTCAGCCAGTGTAGCTCCCACCTCTAACGTATCTTTTACCTGCAGCGTTTTTCCAGCTGTTCCGCCGTATATTAATGCCGAAGGAGGGTTGGGAGGAACCATATATTCCTGACCCCGTTCTTTTTCAGAAGTAGGTTCAGCGTCTCGGCGAATGTTCCCAGGTTTTGCTATGTTATGCATGTGGGCAAACATTATGCAAGCCAGTATGTCGAGGCCGGTTCCTTCATTCACGTTGATGTTAATTATTTGCTCTCGCGTTTCTTTTACTGTGGCTTTTGCTATGTTGGCGTATGTTTAGTTTGCTCTCTTTGTGTTTCTTCTTTTCCCATTTCTTCCTTCCTGTTTATTATGGCCTTTCTTTTCGGACAGTTAATGGCCATAGTTCTATGCGGCCCCTGGCAGTTGATACATTTTTTTTTATTTGTTCAGTGCATTCGCGAAAGGTGTGGCCAATTGTGCTGCACTCTGAGTAGATCTTAATGTCTTTTGGGGGACAGTTCCTCGCCATGTGCTCTTCGATCGCATAACACTGGAAACAGGTCTGCACATTGATGAATTGCTCTATTTCGATGTTTTCAGGTGGTTTTCTCATTCCGAATGTCAGTATTCCATTGTTGGCCATCTCAGGTGAGATACACACTACCTTGAAAACGTGAGTATGGTGGACGAATTTGATGATTTCTGAAATGTTGAGGTACTGGTTTTCCCTTTCTAATTCTTCTTGAAGTTCCTCTTTTGTGTGGGAGCCGATATAAAGGTCTACTTTACGGCACACAAATGAGTGATTCGCCATTAATTGTGGTGGCAGTTTTGGTGTTAAGCCGATTTTGCTTAGAGCTTTCAGCCCATCGGTTGCCACCAGCCGTTCAATGTCTTCTTGTTTGTGGCAGAGTGTAACGTATCCGTTTAGTACTTCTATCAGCTTCGTGAGCCCGATTTTTAAGTCCGTGTATTAGGTCCTGATGAGAAGTCCTCTTTCTGGTTTAGTTTTCCCTGCATCGGTCCTTAGTGGCAATCTTCTATACTCCAAGTTCATGTCTGTGATATGGGGGTCCCCTCCCCCAATATCCCGTAGGTCTGCCCTCGCTAAAGTGGCTGATATGATATGATGAAAGAAGTAAGGATAGGACAGACTGAAATAAAGTCAAAGGCTTGTAAGTTGACCAAGTTGGCCTGTGGACCTGCTTAACGTGGGACCCGGACCACGGTGTTTTTTTTATGTTTTCCTGTCCCTGGTTTTAGTGTTTGGCCCATCTTTGGATTGCGGTAGAGGAAGAAGATGATTGAAGTAGAAAGAAGTTAGAGGTTTGCAGAGAGGTGCAAGTTGCGTGGAGGTCACGCTAATCTCTGTAATATAAACTAATTTTTGAGTTAAGTTCGAAATAAATTAGAGTGAAAGTGTGTCTGTTTGTTTATTTATGTGGTTGTTTTGTTATTATGTCATGTGTGTATGAGATAGGCGTTCAAACTGTTGTTAGCGTTATTTGTTTTCCTGGTATGTTAACAATTCGAGTTTCTATGATTTTTGTGGCATAATTCTCGTATCTGTATCTGTTGTGTAGGCTCATGTTCATTGGTTATTTCTTTGTTTAATTCTCTTCTATATTCATGTCGCTTTTCATTTTTCGTTCATTTTCACTTTTTGTTTAGTTTTGTCATTTCTTGTGGGTATCAAGTCCAATCCCGGGAGTTTGTCATTATTCGTGAAAATTTTGATGTCAAAATCGGGTTTCCTTATTTGGTTTACACGTAAATCTCCTCCTCTTCCCTTTGGTCCGCTTTGTTTTTAGCACTAGGAAACAGCATATGTTGTCTCCATCCTGCCCCACGTGCTATTTCCTTATTTAGTTCCTCTCCTATTTCTTCTTGTGTTTTTTCTATGACTTTTTTGGCTCACTTCGTTGATAGTTGTTCATTTCCAGATTTAGAATTTTATGTTGTATGCCTCTTTGCCAGACTTTATCGAATGCCTTGGATACGTTCCGGCATACAATGTCCATACTGCATTTCTCTCCTTTTTCTGCAATCACGCTGAGGGCCATCTCCGTATTTCTGTTCTTTCTGAAGCCGAATTGTTGATTGTTCAGAGATATTGATTTAATCTTCCCGATGAAGTCGAGAAGGGATATAGGTGGGAAGTTTTCCACCTCCCAAGGTGCTTTTCCCGGTTTCGGTATGAATATTATTTTGGCTATCTTTAACTTACCGAGGAAGTATCCCGTGTTTATACAGGCGTTAAACACGTTCCTTATCCCTTTGAGTATATTAACCGATGCTTCTATATATTTTTTTCTGGTGAGTCCCGATTTTCCAGGGGACTTTTGTTTAAAATTGGAGATAGTGTTCTTTAATTCCTCGATTGTGATGTCGGTGTTAAATCGTTCGTTCGCATACCATTCCTCTTCCACGAGTGATGTGGAAAAGTCCTCTCAATCCGTTCATTTAGCTCGTCAATTATCTGGTTTTCGAAGTCTATGTCATAGATTTCGTTTTCCACTTTGCTTACGTTGAACACTCCTTTCCAGTGTTCCCTGGAAAGTCGTTCAATCTCGCGTTCATCTTCGATAGATTTCCCGTTTCTGTCCTTAATCTTTATTTTCTCTTTTCTTTTAGTATTTCCCATTCTTTTCATCTTTTTTTCCAAAATTCTCGGGGCAATAGCTCGGTGTCAATATTTTGAACGGCTATGACCCAATATTCTCTGTTTGTCCAATATTGCGCTAAGTAGTTCCCTCCTCTTCGTTTTTAGATTACAGTATTTTTCTCTTGTTATTCCATTTGTTATGATGTCCTTGTTTATCGTTTTAATTTCTGCATTCTTAATCTTCATTTCGCCTGTCCCTATAAAGTATTTAATAGTTTTGTAGGTGTTTCTTGGTATAGCGATTTCGTCGGCTGTTTGTATCTGCGTCCATATTTTCTCTAACCCATCGTCGATTTTCTCTAAAGTGGTTTTATTCAATCTATTCGCTTCGTAGTCATTCAATTCTTGTCTGTATTTTCCCCAGTCAGCTCTATGATACGCTTTCCTCTGTTTAGCGGGTATTTGTATTGGTTGTTGGTTTATGGTTAATAGCGTTGCTAGCAGCAAACATCAGCAGGTTCAATATGGTAGTTCAAAGGTAAATTGTAGTTTGCAGAGTAGTTGCCGTTGTGGTTACGATGTATTTTGGGAAGTAGTGTACCAGTCTTCTCAATATTCTTCTTTCCTTCAAGATTTGTAGGTCTTTTCCTGTTTGGTTCCTCCTTTGGTACCCAGTATCTGAGCATCTCGCGTTTAGATCTCCCACAAACAAGGTTGGTAGTCTATTATTAAATATCCTCACAAAGATATATATTGGGAAACCCCGGCGTCGTGGAGGTTAGTAGCCTGTAGCAATTATTATATTAATTAATTCCATTTTAACCTCGATTGCGAGGTAAGATTCGGTTAGTCCTTGTTTTGTCTTGTACTCTACACCTCTTTTTATGGCTATTGCTGCTCCGTCGTGTGCTTTGTTTATGTGGGTAGTCGCTATTACGTCGTAGTTCCATATTTTTAGTTTGTGAGTCTCAAGGTTAATCTTGTGATCTGAAATTAGAATGATGTCGGGATCTATTTCTCTAAAAATATTTCCGTATGTGTTTTCTTTATTCTTCTAGCCATTCGTATATATCTGTAGAATTTTTAATTTTCTATTATCCATCTTGTTTGTATGTTCTTAAGCGGTTCTTCTTTTTAGGAGAGTGGACGTATTACGTAAATTTATTTGTCTCTTTTCCTGGTATTTCTGCCTTTCATCTTTGTCCTTGCTGAGGTCTGACTCTTATCTGTTTCTCATTTCGCGGTTGGTATTTCCAGTCTTTGGTCGCATGGAGAGGTGTCCCTAGTCGATTTTCTTTTTTTCTTTTTTGTTTTTGCGTGTGTTTCTTTTTACGTTTTTCTTATTATTCTCGTCGGTGCTGCTCTCAGATTCTGTTTCCTCGCTTTCTGTGTCTTCCTCTTGTTCAGATTCGCTTTTCTTTCTTTGTGTTTCTTCCAAGAGGTTCTTTTTTGTATCCTCTGGAAATTTTATGCTAAATATAGCCGATGAATCAATATTTTGCGGGAATTTCATTGGCTCCAGCCCATTTTCCTTGAGCATGGAGTTCAACGTGGTGGCATAATTTCCTGGTTGGGAAATGTTTAAGACGTGTGAGTGTAGAATGCATGTCAGTATTTTTACATTCAAAGTTCCGTCAAGCGTCATTTGAGTGGTTGTTTCATTGTTTTTCGTTGCTGCTGCCGCTGCATATGAGGTGTTTCTTGTCCCTTCTTTTCTTTGTTGTGTCTCAGTTTCTTTTTTCTTTATTATTTCTTTTTGCTTCAGACATGTTGGAGTTTGTGCAGCTCCTCCAAGAATGTGGGCCACTGCATTCTGAACATATTTCTCCTTTCTTTCTTGGGCAGTTTGCGGTAATGTGGTCTTCCATTTTGTAGCATCTAAAACAGATTTGTATATTGTGATACTGGCCCCTTTGAATGTTACAAGCAGGGATTATCATACTGTATGCGGATTGTTGTTCCATTATTTCATGTTTTATTTCATCTGGGGAAATATGAAATATATTGAAAACCCACAACCATAGACACTTATATAAATTTATATTCTAACCACCATAATAGCATCAAACAAAGTGTTTTCTCCTCTATGTTTTTGCGTGCCCTTAGAATTGTCTCACCAGAATACCTAGACAAAGAAGTCGATAGAATATATAAAATAGGGATAAATTTGTGCTACCCTCTGTACTTTCTCGATAATTGTTATATATATATATATATATATATATATATATGTCCGCCAAGCATTCCTATTATCAAACTAATGTTAATATCCCTAAGTTTCAGGCCAAAAATCTATTTAGTTTTACCCTATAACCATATTTTTATTAAATTACCTCGTTTACTTAGGCCTCTCAACATAAATGTTATTTTTAAGTACGAGACTACAACTTATCGCATCCTTGTCAAAAATCCCCCCTTCCCCGACCTGGCATTGTTTATTCGATAGGCTGCAACAATTGCCAAAAATGTTATTATGGACAAACCGGGAAAGAACTAGATGTCCGGGTTAAGCAACATCCAGCCAATGCACATAATCATAGTGAACAATCTGCGCTTTTTCTACATATGTCCAATCTTAACCATACAATTAACTGGAATAGTGCCAAACCAGTCATAAAATGCAGTAACTATATTTCGAGAAATATATTAGAATGTATCTCCATTAACGCGTTCTCAAATTTCAACCTTAGCCCTGGTTTGTTCACGCTAGACCACATTATCACTACATACATAAAATCTCAAATAGAGTTGTTTCAGGATTTTGTACCCCCTAATTAGGGTTTAGAGGTGGGTAGTCTAATCCCTCCTTCCACCTTTTTTGGCAATGTATGTCCTGCCTCTTGTTCATTCCTTGAAAAGGTCTTTAAGAATATAGACGAAAGCCCTCGGAATCGTTTTTCACTTTCCTTTATGGGTGTATCTGCATAATCTTGACTCTCGTGCACTTTGTGAGCTTTTTACATATATATAATATACGTTAATATTGGTAGTGGAAAGTGAATAATAAGTACAGAGGCAAGTCTAACCTTAAGCTTAAAAAGAAAAAAAAAGAAGAAAATAGATGGGGTCCTTATACATACTCAGCTCGTGAACGCCGGGGTTGTCGGACAACTCCAAGACCCAGAGGGGTACGCCGAGCACAGAGACTTCACTCAGAGCGTAAAAGCGAGTTATATCTGGGCATGATGCTACCACTTGCTTGAATATCTGGGCAATCTCCGAGTTGTTATGATGTCGCCATTCAAACACAGGTGGTTTGGAACTCTTCTGAAAAAGGAAGACTCAAGTTCTGAGGGTGTCCCTTCTATTCGCATTGGGAGGGCGGGGTTATGTTAATTTCTGTCTCTTCACAGCTATCAATATAAATCGTGACAAATCTAGTGTTAAGGTATTCAATAATGCCAGATTTGATTTCTATCTTTAGCAAGAAAGTGAACCAACAAATAAATACTAAATCTATGAGTGGGTCGTGGATTCCTTATTTTAATGCAATGGTTACTGAGCTACCACTTGATGACAAGGAGGGATACAAAGAAGCCACAACTGCTCAAAGAAAATATCAAGGACAAGCTGATATGTATGCTAAAAAAATGTATAAGGAGTGCTCAGTAAAAGACTAGTACCGAGTAGTTTTCTTCGATGCAGTATCTTTCTTACATTCTGTGGATTCTAGAAGGTGTGAACGAAATACCCATCAACAATTCCAAAGCAATAGAGTTATGGTATGAAGAAAGCGATATTCCGACATGATGGAGCACAGTGGGTTTAGGATACAAATGTAAAATTTAAAATAAAAAGAAATTTAAATTTTCTTTTTCAACATAAGTTCCATTGAGGTCAAAACACGTTTTGCAAGCTATGATTCTATCCATTTAAACAAGGTCTATACAAATGCGGACTCTGAGAATTGAATCAAGTTAAAATAACTCTTTTTATCGTCATAAACAGAAGAAAAACGAGTTAATTCATTTTATAGAATACAAATGGCTTGAACGCCATAATAATATATACTATCCTAAAGACAACAAAGGAACCACAAACCAAGAAAATATTTAAAAGCGAGAGGTCTGGTAACCAGGCACTTAGTTTGCACCCTCCCACACTTCTTTCTCTTTTCACCACTTGTCTATTTTCAGCTATCTGTTCCCAAGGCACTTAGTTTGCACCCTCCCACACTTCTTTCTCTTTCCACCACTTGTCTATTTTCAGCTATCTGTTCTCAAGGCACTTAGTTTGCACCCTCCCACACTTCTTTATCTTTTCACCACTTGTATATTTTCAGCTATCTGTTCCCAAGGCACTTAGTTTGCACCCTCCCACACTTCTTTCTCTTTTCACCACCTGTCTATTTTCAGCTATCTGTTCCCAAGGCACTTAGTTTGCACCCTCCCACACTTCTTTATCTTTTCACCACTTGTCTATTTTCAGCTAACTGTTCCCAAGGCACTTAGTTTGCACCCTCCCACACTTCTTTCTCTTTTCACCACTTGTCTATTTTCAGCTATCTGTTCCCAAGGCACTTAGTTCGCACCCTACCACACTTCTTTCTCTTTTAACCACTTGTCTATTTCAGCTATCTGTTCCCACACCCTTTCTTTATCCCCTACCCACACCTACACTCTTACATCGTTCATTTCATGATTTTTAAAGTTTGTAAACAAAACGTCACATGACCCAGCCGCATCCGAGGGTCTTTTTTTTAAAGGGGGGGGGGTTGAAAACCGGTTCACGAATAGCCGGTGTTAGGAGTAAGGGGATTGATTGTTCCTAAAGGGGATTCTTATATACCAAAGCGTCTAATTTGTCGCCTAAATGGACGAGTAGACGGACCACAACGCTTGAAAACAGCCCCACACCATAACACCAACACCTCCAAAATGAACTTTTTCGTGCATGTAAGATCCAATCTTTCACCTGTACAACTTATTAACATTTTGGTTCTCACCCTAAACGATCTGATTTAATTTGCTTTTATTACTAAAAAAAAAAGCACTTCCCCCTTTACAGCACTAAACAAGATATGCTCAGTAGCGAATATCAATTTTAAATTCCTTCAGGATCTCGGCAATGTGACGTGAAATTCCGGCTGCTCTATTAAATCGGTCCTTCAAGGACATCCCAGGCATCCTGGGATCTACACGTGAATCCTACCGATGGGTATCTATATCCACATACCTCTGACGCGGAACGGGTCCCTCTGCCCCAGGGCGACGATGGTTCCACCTGAACGCTATTTTGATGACAAAACATAATACCGACTGGCACCTCTTCCCAAAAGAGGACACGCCCCTGGTGCCCTCGCACTCACCAGTGATTGTCATACTGACTTTTATGCCTATTTCATTATCCGGTCTGGATCCGCTTGAATAAAGGCAAGTTGAAGAACAACAACAACTAATATTACTTCCACTACTACTAATATCACTACCAGTACCACCACTACTACTACTACCACCACTATTACTACAACTACTACTATTACCACTAATACTACCACCACCACTACAACGATCACTACTACTACCACCACTACTATATATACGAGTACATACTACAAGAAAGAGAAAGTGGGGGCGGGGGGGTGAACGCGTGAGACTGGACCCCTAAGTTTGAAGACCCGAGAAAGGACATTCGAAGAAACCCCAAAGCAAAGAAGAAATCCCAAAGCAAAGAAGAGACCCCCCAAAGCAAAGAAGAGACCCCAAAGCAAAGAAGAAACCCCAAAGCAAAGAAAAAACCCAAAGCAAAGAAGAAGCCCCAAAGCAAAGAAGAAGCCCCAAAGCAAAGAAGAAATCCCAAAGCAAAGAAGAGACCCCCCAAAGCAAAGAAGAGACTCCAAAGCAAAGAAAAAACCCCAAAGCAAAGAAAAAGCCCCGAAGCAAAGAAGAAGCCCCAAAACAAAGAAGAAATCCCAAAGCAAAGAAGAAATCCCAAAGCAAAGAAGAAATCCCAAAGCAAAGAAGAAACCCAAAGCAAAGAAGAAATCCCAAAGCCAAGAAGAGACCACCCCCCCCCCAAAGCAAAGAAGAGACCCCGAAGCAAAGAAGAAACCCCAAAGCAAAGAAGAAACCCCAAAGCAAAGAAGAAGCACCAAAGCAAAGAAGAAGCCCCAAAGCAAAGAAGAAATCCTAAAGCAAAGAAGAAATTCCAAAGCAAAGAAGAAATCCCAAAGCAAAGAAGAAACCCAAAGCAAAGAAGAAGCCCCAAAGCAAAGAAGAAATCCCAAAGCAAAGAAGAAACCCCAAAGTAAAGAAGAAATCCCAAAGCAAAGAAGAAACCCCAAAGCAAAGAAGAAGCCCCAAAGCAAAGAAGAAATCCCAAAGCAAAGTAGAAATCCCAAAGCAAAGAAGAAGCCCCAAAGCAAAGAAGAAATCCCAAAGCAAAGAAGAAACCCCAAAGCAAAGAAGAAATCCCAAAGCAAAGAAGAAACCCCAAAGCAAAGAAGAAATCCCAAAGCAAAGAAAAAAACCCAAAGCAAAGAAGAAACCCCAAAGCAAAGAAGAGACCCCCCAAAGCAAAGAAGAGACCCCAAAGCAAAGAAGAAATCCGAAAGCAAAGAAGAAACCTCAAAGCAAAGAAGAAGCCCGAAAGCAAAGAAGAAGCCCCAAAGCAAAGAAGAAATCCCAAAGCAAAGAAGAGACCCCCAAAGCAAAGAATACCCCCAAAGCAAAGAATACCCCCAAAGCAAAGAAGAAATCTCAAAGCAAAGAAGAAATCCCAAAGCAAAGAAGAAATCCCAAAGCAAAGAAGAAACCCAAAGCAAAGAAGAAATCCCAAAGCCAAGAAGAGACCCCCCAAAGCAAAAAAGAGACCCCGAAGCAGAGAAGAAACCCCAAAGCAAAGAAGAAACCTCAAAGCAAAGAAGAAGCACCAAAGCAAAGAAGAAGCCCCAAAGCAAAGAATAAATCCCAAAGCAAAGAAGAAATCCCAAAGCAAAGAAGAAATCCCAAAGCAAAGAAGAAACCCAAAGCAAAGAAGAAATCCCAAAGCCAAGAAGAGACCCCCCAAAGCAAAGAAGAGACCCCAAAGCAAAGAAGAAACCCCAAAGCAAAGAAGAAATCCCAAAGCAAAGAAGAAACCCCAAAGCAAAGAAGAAGCCCCAAAGCAAAGAAGAAATCCCAGAGCAAAGAAGAAATCCCAAAGCAAAGAAGAAACCCAAAGCAAAGAAGAAATCCCAAAGCAAAGAAGAAACCCCAAAGCAAAGAAGAAACCCCAAAGCAAAGAAGAAACCCAAAGCAAAGAAGAAATCACAAAGCAAAGAAGAAATCCCAAAGCAAAGAAGAAATCCCAAAGCAAAGAAAAAAAAACCCAAAGCAAAGAAGAAATCCCAAAGCAAAGAAGAGACCCCCCCAAAGCAAAGAAGAGACCTCAAAGCAAAGAAAGAGCCCCAAAACAAAGAAGAAACCCCAAAGCAAAGACGAAGCCCCAAAGCAAAGAAGAAATCCCAAAGCAGGGAAGAGCCCCTCCAAAGCAAAGAAGAGACCCCAAAGCAAAGAAGAAACCCCAAAGCAAAGAAAAAACCCCAAAATAAAGAAGAAGCCCCAAAGCAAAGAAGAAGCCCCAAAGCAAAGAAGAAATCCCAAAGCAAAGAAGAGACCCCCCAAAGCAAAGAAGAAGCCCCAAAGCAAAGAAGAAATCCCAAAGCAAAGAAGAAGCCCCGAAGCAAAGAAGAAGCCCCAAAACAAAGAAGAAATTCCAAAGCAAAGAAGAAATCCCAAAGCAAAGAAGAAATCCCAAAGCAAAGAAGAAACCCAAAGCAAAGAAGAAATCCCAAAGCCAAGAAGAGACCCCCCCCCAAAAGCAAAGAAGAGACCCCGAAGCAAAGAAGAAACCCCAAAGCAAAGAAGAAACCCCAAAGCAAAGAAGAAGCACCAAAGCAAAGAAGAAGCCCCAAAGCAAAGAAGAAATCCTAAAGCAAAGAAGAAATCCCAAAGCAAAGAAGAAATCCCAAAGCAAAGAAGAAACCCCAAAGCAAAGAAGAGACCCCCCAAAGCAAAGAAGAGACCGCAAAACAAAGAAGAAACCCCAAAGCAAAGAAGAAATCCCAAAGCATAAAGAAACCCCAAAACAAAGAAGAAGCCCCAAAGCAGAGAAGAAATCCCAAAGCAAAGAAGAAACCCCAAAGCAAAGAAGAAATCCCAAAGCAAAGAAGAAATCCCAAAGCAAAGAAGAAACCCTAAAGCAAATAAGAAACCCCAAAGCAAAGAAGAAACCCAAAGCAAAGAAGAAACCCCAAAGCAAAGAAGAAATCTTAAAGCAAAGAAGAAACCCAAAGCATCGAACAAATTCCAAAGATAAGAAGAGACCCCCCAAAGCAAAGAAGAGACCCCAAAGCAAAGAAGAAACCCCAAAGCAAAGAAGAATTTCCAAAGCAAAGAAGAAACCCCAAAGCAAAGAAGAAGCCCCAAAGCAAAGAAGAAATCCCAAAGCAAAGAAGAAATCCCAAAGCAAAGAAGAAACCCAAAGCAAAGAAGAAATCCCAAAGCAAAGAAGAAGCCCCAAAGCAAAGAAGAAGCCCCAAAGCAAAGAAGAAATCCCAAAGCAAAGAAGAGACCCCCCAAAGCAAAGAATAAACCCCAAAGCAAAGAAGAAGCCCCGAAGCAAAGAAGAAGCCCCAAAACAAAGAAGAAATCCCAAAGCAAAGAAGAAATCCCAAAGCAAAAAAGAAATCCCAAAGCAAAGAAGAAATCCCAAAGCAAAGAAGAAATCCCAAAGCCAATAAGAGACCCCCCCCCAAAAAAAAAGCAAAGAAGAGACCCCGAAGCAAAGAAGAAGCCCCAAAGCAAAGAAGAAACCCCAAAGCAAAGAAGAAGCACCAAAGCAAAGAAGAAGCCCCAAAGCAAAGAAGAAATCCTAAAGCAAAGAAGAAATCCCAAAGCAAAGAAGAAATCCCAAAGCAAAGAAGAAACCCCAAAGCAAAGAAGAGACCCCCCAAAGCAAAGAAGAGACCGCAAAGCAAAGAAGAAACCCCAAAGCAAAGAAGAAATCCCAAAGCATAAAGAAACCCCAAAACAAAGAAGAAGCCCCAAAGCAGAGAAGAAATCCTAAAGCAAAGAAGAAACCCCAAAGCAAAGAAGAAATCCCAAAGCAAAGAAGAAACCCTAAAGCAAATAAGAAACCCCAAAGCAAAGAAGAAACCCAAAGCAAAGAAGAAACCCCAAAGCAAAGAAGAAATCTTAAAGCAAAGAAGAAACCCAAAGCATCGAACAAATCCCAAAGCCAAGAAGAGACCCCCCAAAGCAAACAAGAGACCCCAAAGCAAAGAAGAAACCCCAAAGCAAAGAAGAATTTCCAAAGCAAAGAAGAAACCCCAAAGCAAAGAAGAAGCCCCAAAGCAACGAAGAAATCCCAAAGCAAAGAAGAAATCCCAAAGCAAAGAAGAAACCCAAAGCAAAGAAGGGAATCCCAAAGCAAAGAAGAAATCCCAAAGCCAAGAAGAGACCCCCCAAAGCAAAGAAGAGACCCCAAAGCAAAGAAGAAACCCCAAAGCAAAGAAGAAATCCCAAAGCAAAGAAGAAACCCCAAAGCAAAGAAGAAGCCCCAAAGCAAAGAAGAAATCCCAAAGCAAAGAAGAAATCCCAAAGCAAAGAAGAAACCCAAAGCAAAGAAGAAATCCCAAAGCAAAGAAGAAATCCCAAAGCCAAGAAGAGACCCCCTAAAGCAAAGAAGAGACCCCAAAGCAATGAAGAAACCCCAAAGCAAAGAAGAGATCCCAAAGCAAATAAGAAACCCCAAAGCAAAGAAGAAGCCCCAAAGTAAAGAAGAAATCCCAAAGCAAAGAAGAAGCCCCAAAGCAAAGATAAAGCCCCAAAGCAAAGAAGAAACCCAAAGCAAAGAAGAAATTCCAAAGCAAAGAAGAGACCCCAAAGCAAAGAAGAAACCTCAAAGCAAAGGAAAAACCCCAGAGCAAAGAAGAAATCCCAACAGTTAAAGAAAAAGCATGAAAGATGGCAAACTACCTAGAGAGGATGTGGTAACCATCGACCTTACAAAGGCTGGGGAAACATACTGTTGACCTACCCGCCTCTTTGATTGCAAATTATTTAAGACAGAGTACCAGTGTATTGCTCTGGTCCAATGATTCTGTTGTGTCATTTCAAAAAAGGCGAAAAGGCTAAACTTAAGAACTACAAGCCAAAATTCCTTTTACTAGCAACCTATAAATTGCTTACAAATGTCACTCACAAACAGATTAACACAAACACTGAACTGCAGCCATCCACTGGAACAGGCGGCAGAAGAATAATAATACTTATTATCATCTTCATGATTTACACCAATCACTGCAGTGAACCAGTATACAAAAGACCATTTCAGATGGCAGTGGTAGACTATGGAAAAGCCGTTAAGTCACTAAACACTAATTCAGTTCTAAAGGTAAAACAATAGTGATATACTCTTCTACTTCTACAGCCATGCGATATCGGCATTTAAAATTAAGTTGAAATGACGCAGCTACATAATGTTGTTGCAATGGCAAAGGTAAACATCCTCGAGACTGCATCATGCACATTTGGAGACGTTCCTCATAGAGCCAAGCAAGTATCTGTATCAAATAGATCAATCTAACATCACTAAGATTTAATAGACACAATTTAATAAATACACTGATATTTATCTCAGGTATTAGATACTCGTAGGTATAGTCGATTTTCTGAAATTCACGCACAACGACCACTCAGACATGTTTTGAAAGAAGCAGTTTCTTGTAAAATAGCCAAGAAAAAGGAAGAATACCAAGAATAAAAGAATATATCGTGAAGTAATTAGGGAAAGGAGAGTCTGCATTGCAAATTTCAAAATATTTTGAGTATGATCATCGTACTGTGAAGAAAATTTGAAAGAATGGCATTCAGCCAAGAATTTTGAGCTTTTACTGCAAGAGATATTTCTCAAATCAAAAGAGAAAATCTTCATACTCCGAAATTTTTCAAATCAAAAGAGAAAATCTTCATACTCCGAAATTTTTCAAATCAAAAGAGAAAATCTTTATACTCCGAAATTTTCTACGATTAGAAATAAGATTAAAAGCCTCTAGCCCCCCCCCCCCCAAAAAAAAACACATGGAAAACGTTTGTTGTGGGAACCCAAACATACATGAAAAATGACTTTCAGCAAAACTTTTCTTCACTGAAGGATCAAAATTCATTAGATGATTGAGGAAGAGGCTGAGTTGTCTAGTGGCGTCAGGTAAAGCATTTACTAATTGACCAGGGGGAAGAAGATTGATGATTTGGGCTGCAAATGTTTAGAGAAAAGCTAGTAGGATGTTTCAATGTGGAGGATGGTGTCAAAATGGATTAGAAGGCGGAGTGTTTTCCTGTCGAAAAACTTCGTACCTTGTTTCAAGAGAGAGCCAGTGAGGCTGAGGAAATCCCTCGGCTTCATGCAAGATAATGCTCCTAATCATTCATTTAAGTCATCTAAGAATTAAAAAGAATAGAAAAGACTTGAAGGAGCAAACCGTGGACTGGCCTTCCAACAGTTGTGAACTAAATCCAAATGAAAACTTGTGAAGCATCGGGAAAAGAAAGGCTTACGCAGGTGACAAGCCATTTAACACCAAAATTGACCTTTGGGAATCCATCTAAGATGCTGCAAAAAATGTTTCTGCTGTTCATTGAAACTTTGACCTCATTACTAACAACATAATGTTCTAAGTTATTTAACAGAAAGGTTTCTTTGTCTAGTAGCTCTAGAACAGCTTTCTTATCTAAAATTATATTTCATCTAATTTCCATTGATTGTATTTCTTATAATTACTTTAAATATAATATTTTAACTTATTATACCTTATTATCTTTTGATGTTTATATAGTTAAGGTTGAAAACTCTATATATTCGTGTTAATTACAACATCTGCAAATCTCTTGACAGTAAAATGGTCTACATATCCAACTATATGTTTTATTTTTCTCTCATATAGCATTTAGATTACATACGTATATGTATTTGCATTATATTTTCTGTCAATGTTTGTCTGAACTCCATAAAGAACAGTATACAAACATTCTGATGTTTTAAGAGAGCTTTGGCTATTTTTAAAAACTTTTATAGCAGTTTTACCAACAATGGCCACCGTATAATTCCTATCTCAATTGGAATCTACAGTTGAACCGAAAATGGCGACATCGTATGTCATCTTCCGTCGCGAAGTAAGAAAGAAGTAACAATAGATTTTAAAAATTAGTACCATACTGTTAGCATATCGTACCACTAAACATCTAAAAATCAATACGCGCAAGATATTTGAATCCATGCCACTGAGCTTAGTTTGTGCTAACCTTATTTTTTTCAGTATTTCTCACTGCCTACCTTAGCCCGTGTGTTGATGTTAGGTGAGCCCAAAACCAAGCAACATAGCACAGATATTAGCGTTAAGAAAGACGCTTTCGCTCCGTTCATCGTGGCTGGGAGTGAGGAACTACGGGTTTGGGTTCCGCGCTCGTGATGGCGTCATTATGTCGATCAATCCCGACGCGCAGAATCCACTTTCAGGTTACAAGCAAATCTGTATAAAAATGCCTTATTATATTTCCTCTGATTAGGAATCTGATTGCGGCTTTTTTTTGTTTTAAAAATGTAGATAATCACTGCCTTACAAATAAAAAAGAGGATTAAAAAAGTGAAAATTGGGAAATAAGAAAGATATCCTCCGAGAGCAGGCGATACAACCGCCATCTATTCTAAGAGCTTGAGTCTGGACAGCTACAATCATGGAGACAACACAAATTAATTGAAAAATATGAATTTCGTTCTTTACTTCAACGATTTAATTCAGAACTATGGTTACCGATCACCGCCTGGAAAAGTATTTCTTCGTACGATTTCCACCTTGAAGAAGGAGTGTGTGGGAGGCCTTTCCGGGGAGGGGGGAAGGGGGGAATGAAGAGCCGAACAGAGAAGAGTCTCACGGTTGTTAAGAGGTGACGTCACATATCGGAAATATGAAAATGAGCCTGATTTGTCCCTGCTTAGGATTGATGACAGGAGATCGTCTTTGTCGCACAACCACGCTGGAAAATGTTGAAAGGATCGTAACGGAAGCAGCCAAAATGTGTGAAAGTTTATAGACTGATTTATAGGCCTTTAATTTTCCAGTGTCAACGTAGAATTTAACGTAAGATTCATACTATGTATATCGATACTATATGGAACCGGATTGGGAGAACTTGAGTCTAAACATCTTTCGTCTAAAGAACTTTGGTCCAAAGCAACTTTCATCTACATCGTCTTACAGTTAAGTATTTTATATAAAAAAATAGTATTATCTAAAATTTATTCCGTTTTAATGAAACTAAGCAATGGCTTCGCCCCTCCCCCTAAGGGGGAGCTTGCGCTTCGCTACTAAGATTAAAATTTAAAATCTAAAAAAAAGCAGCCATGGTTAAATTTTTATAAATCTTGGGAACTTCGCCAATTATAATAATTTAAAAAACGAACTCTAAACTAAATTTCTCCCCTTTCAAAATATCACGTGCTAATATAATTATAGAAGAAGATATATAAAAATAAATTTTCTAAACTTCACCATTTGTAATTCTTTGGGTTTTAAAAAATTCACAAAATTTCGATACTTATATTTATTTCTGAACTTCACCATTTTGTTTTTTGATATTATAAAAGAATTATTAGAAATAACTTTGATAAAAAACATAAGTCATAACCAAACTAAGAGGAAATTATTATTCAGATACTCAAAAAATCCCCTTCTTAAATTATAGAGTTAGTGAGGATGAAAACATTAAGAATGAAACCAAGTTATAAGCAATACTCCAAAGAACAATTGTTGTAGTCTGTCACAATATTCACGATTCGTCTCTCTTTTCTTCCAGCATTGGAGTTTTTCTTTTGGGGGCTTACTCCTATAGCAAGCTGCGAAATTCCTGCTCTAATTACATTCTCTTCTTCCTTCAAAGCAGCAATAACATACTCGTAATATACATTTGATTTGGCTCGCACTAAAACACCAAATCTTCTATCCCAAGCTTCAACAATTTGTTGTACGAGGGAAACCGTTTAGAGGCAGTTCATAAACATTCCATTCGAGGGAGGGGAACAAAGGTTTATCGCGCCTCCCATTTGTTCTAAGCTTGCCTAAAATATAAGTTTCTTCAATATATTTAATGAAAGGAGGAGCTTCCTCAGTTACACTTTGTTGCAAAAGTTCAAGTCATTTTGGTTCTTCAGCAACAGGCAGAAAATTCCTCACCATTATTATAAAGGCTAGAAAGACCCAACTCTTGAAGTTTTCTCCAAGTAGTTAGGCAAAAATGAAAAGAACATAAATGTATGGTGATTTCACCCAGAACACACAAAAAAAGCATTTCGCGCAGCCATTTCAAAAGCAACACCTACATCTGATACTTCAATTTGCAATCCATAACGTTCGACACAATCAACAAGAGCTGACAACATTCTGTTTTGTTTGGTAAAAAAATAAATAAATATGAGGGCGAATTTCCCGATGGATTTCAACATGAATAGTATACATAGATTTGATAAAAAAATCCTACGACATGTTTCAAACGTTCCATCAGCATAACAGTGTTTAGCGGAAGCTAGTATTCGTAAAGCGGAAGGTGCTGCAAAAATAAGAAATCGTTCCTCATCATCTTTTCCGCTATCATGAATTAGCCAGTTTTCGCTTGAATAGTTGTGCTAAATCTACTTTGTATGTCCACTTCATTCAATGTTGTAGGGAGTTTAGAGAGATTTGTTTCTTAATTTCCTTATATTTCTAGTTATACCTGCAGTTGAAGGAATAAAACTTTGGCAACACTCAGACACTGCTTATTACATCAGAAATAATTGGAGCAGAAGCTTCAGACGTTGTTTTAGCCTCTTGTTGAATAGTGTTCATTGCTTTGAAAACATGAAATTTTGCACTACTACCCGCATGAGTATGGTCTGAACATTCAATTACTTTATTTTGGCTTAACGCAAGACGATTAGAACGTTTACGATCTTCACAACGCCAATAGCTTACGCATTTTGTTAAATTGTTTTTTTGCGTAATAATATCCATTATGACACAATTTATCCTTCCTCATTTGGTTTTCACAAAACTAATATCACAATCCATTATGGGTTAGAGAGATAATTAAATTTAGAAACCAACTATTTATGCGAGTAAACACAAGAATCAGATGTTATTTTGACTGAGCCTGCTACTGGTGTGGACTTCGAGTGGTACTCGACAAGATAATAATGACACTATTTATGAACATTGTGGGTGCTGAACTTCCGGACAAAGAATTTTGACCGACTATACCCTTATGCTAATTACCCACTAAGTAGTAATCTTCTCATATTTGCCCTCATATCTGGAACGGATTAGTCGACCCGTTTCCCTAATCTTTTGATTGTCATCTCATGTCTTTTAAAATGACTTGGAATTTTTTACGGAAGGAAGTTGGATTAAAAGCCTATTTGGAAAGACTGCTTTCTCGTGAGTCAATCCACCCCTATAGAAAGACAAAGAAAAGTCTTGTTTACAATTCATAGATCTTCTATTTAAAATAATCCACAAATCCCCCTGCCCCCTCTCAGACTTCGCCATGGCAGAAGCAAAGGGGTAGTGACGAAGGGGATAGGTTTTTATGGCGGTCAAACTTAAATTATGTTGATGAAACATCTACTTACATGTACACGTGCATTGCACACATGTACTTACATGTATTTCACAATACATGTAAGTAAAGCATGTGTATAGAATACTTGTTTGCGTTAATAATAATTTATAAAAATATATAAATATTTGGGCTGAATAACTGACATGTTTACACTCTTATAAAACTATGAATAAAATACTCCTTAGGATAAAACGTATTTATTTTGCATCCAGACTAAATTATTCTCACTCCGTTGCTCTAGCGACTTATTACCAAATTGTTAACTTTGGCTACCCGTATTGCAATTGCTATTGATTCTTTCATGTGTTATAACTCTCGGGTAATTATTCATCACACTTCATTGTATAGAAATTATTCAATACCCTTCATTGTATAGGAATTATTCAATACACTTCATTGTGCATATAAGGATTATTCAATAGCCTTCATTGTATAGGAATTATTCAATTCCCTTCATTACATAGGAATTATTCAATACCCTTCCTTGAATAGGAATTTTTCTATACACTTCATTGTATAAGAATTATTCAATACCCTTCAGTAAATAAGAATTATTGAATAGCCTTCAGTGTATAGAAATTATTGAATACCCTTCATTATATCGTAATTATCCGGACTATTCAATTCCCTTCATTGCATAGGAATTATTCAATACCCTTCCTTGAATAGGAATTTTTCAATACCCTTCATTGTATAGGAATTATTTAATACCCTTCAGTAAATAAGAATTATTCAAAAACATTCCGTGTATAAAAATCATTGAATACCCTTCATTGTATAGGAATTGTCGAGGTTTAGTGAGTGGGTAATCCCAGTCCCACTTCCTGGACATATATTTTATTACCGCACCGAGGTGAAGCGGAGGTGAAGCGTATCCAATACACCTACCGTAGCCACTTCCGGTGAATAAGAATAACCCCGATGCGTCCCTTTTGATCAAAACTAAGATGATGGTCCCCTGAGTGTGTACCCACTCAGTAAAAGCCAACCATGGGTGGGTCGGTGGAATATTGAGATTTAAGCCGAGTGGATTGCTTAATAATTTGCCAAAGGATTGTCCAAATTAGTTAAACACACAGATACAAAAATAATCTTTAATACAAATGAATTTGAAATAAGCAAAAGCGTATATAAATATAAATAGGTTTAATCTTGCACTGAATAAATAAGTCTACAAAAATGTCGTGAAGATTACATGCAAATTACTCACTGGAATGTCTGCGTCTCAATGACACCAGACAGAATGAAGGGAATATTATTATTGAGTTAAACACTGAATTAAGCACTTCTAATACTCGAGGTTATGGGCTCGGGATGGGATTTCTAGTTCACAAATAAACTGGTGGAGGTAGGGGAGGGGATAATTCAATCAACGATACCTTTGAGTTCATAAGTATTTTTGAAGGGGACGGTAAAGATCTTCTTTTGGTGACGATGATCGTAACTAGTCCGGCCGTCCAAGGTTACCGAATGAGAGGGTAATCATAGACCGGTGATATAATGATCCTATGCCGGATCACGAAGGTGAGCCAAACGGTGACTCAAATCGGGCTTCTTCCTCGAAGTACCTGTCCGATTATTCGGTTCCTGGAGTGGGTAGCCAAAACCGATTACCTAGCTACGTCTAGGGTAATCCACAGAGGGAGGTCCTGTGTAACCTCAGACTCTAAAGGGGAGGGGGGTGGCTGCGAGAAGTTTGGCACCTACAAGTACCGTGACGGCAACAACCAATTCCCCGAGAAGTTCCTTCCTTGCAGCGGGCGAACCGTTTCCTTTGTGGATCGGGCTCCACACAAACTCAACGTAGGTCCAAAATCTTCTGCTGAATCCAGGGAGAAGTTTTCCTTTTATTTCCCTCGCGAGCAGAAATCGAGAGAGAGAATCGAATTCTCGTAAAATACGTAACGTCACGCGAAAGTACTTTTTTCATCTTTGGGCAGACAGTATGTCTTTCACACCTTCGAGCCATCTCGGAGTTTACGGTGGCGCGAAAAAAGGCGACAGAGAAATCGAAGCGAGAGGTGCATTTAGAGATACGAGAGGGCACGAAGCTTGTGTAGGAGTATTTCTGCGTACACTTATGTACGCGGTATTTAGACTTCTACAGGAATTATTCAATATATTTCATTGTATAGGAATTATTCAATACCCATCATTGCATAAGAATTATTCAATACCCTTCCTTGAATAGGAATTTTTCAATACCTTTCATTGTATAGGAATTATTCAATACCCTTCACTGAATAAGAATTATTCAATAGCATTCAGTGTATAGAAATCATTGAATACCCTTCATTGTATAGGAATTATTCAATACCAATCATTGCATAAGAATTATTCAATACCCTTCCTTGAATAGGAATTTTTCAATACCTTTCATTGTATAGGAATTATTCAATACCCTTCACTGAATAAGAATTATTCAATAGCATTCAGTGTATAGAAATCATTGAATACCCTTCATTGTATAGGAATTATTCAATACCCATCATTGCATAAGAATTATTCAATACCCTTCCTTGAATAGGAATTTTTCAATACCTTTCATTGTATAGGAATTATTCAATACCCTTCACTGAATAAGAATTATTCAATAGCATTCAGTGTATAGAAATCATTGAATACCCTTCATTGTATAGGAATTATTCAATATCCTTCATTGTATAGGAATTATTCATCACCCTTCATTGTATAGGAATTATTCAACACCCTTCATTTTATAGGAATTACTCAATACCCTTTTATTGTATAGGAATTATTCAATACCCTTCATTGTATATAAATTATTCAATACCCTTCATTGTATATAAATTATTGAATAGCAGTCATTGTATAGGAATTATTCAATACTCTTCATTGTATAGGAATTATTCAATATCCTCCATTGTATAGGAATTATTCAATACTCTTCATTGTACGAGGGGCGGTCACTAAGTTTTGCAATTCGGATATAAGAAAACGAGATATGAGGAAAAGTGTTTTATTATTTTTCAATATAACTACCCTCGACTTCAATGCACTTGCGCCACTTGTCGCTGAGGCTTCGAATTCCCGACAACCAGAAATCTCCTGACTGCTCTTCAATCCCCTCCTGAACGGTGAGCTGGACATCTTCATCGTCCCCAAACCGGCGTCCACGCAGTGCAGCCTTGAGCTGGAGGAATAAAAAGTAGTCGCTAGGGGCCAGACCTGGACTGTAGGGGAGATGGTTGAGCTCCTCGAATCCGCACTCGCGCAGGGCAGCTTGTGCAACTCTGGCCTTGTGGACTTTGACGACGTTGAAGTCGATCATGGGGCGTGAGGTTTCTAGGGACCCAACGATCAGAGACCTTGGCCATGGACAAATTGTTGTGAATGATGTGGATAACACTTCAAAGTGATATTCCAAGTTCTCGCTCGATTTCTTCGACCTTTGCCCGTTGATTTTCGAGGATCATCCTCTCCACACGGGCCACATTGTCCTCAGTGGTCACGTCTGATGGGCGTCCTGGACGGGGGTGATCTTCAAGGGACTCACGACCATAGCGGAACTTCCTATTCCAGCGAGCAATGGTTGCATAGGAAGGGGCGGTGTCTGTGTACACTGCAACCATGCATTCATGGATCTCCTTTGCATTCTTGCCTTCCTTGGTAAAAAATTTGATCACTGCGCGGTGCTCAACCTTCTCCATTGTTGAAAAATTTGTGACTGACGATCTGCGATCAGCTACTGCTTCTTAAATAGATGAGGCAGGAGCGTGCGGCTGCAGGTCCTGATTTATCATAACTTTTCCTAACACCCCCACAAACAGCCATCCCCCTTCCTCTGTTTTGCCCTACCGATTCGCAAAACTACAAGACGAAGAAATGGAAAGGATTCATCACCATGAACGGGAATTAAGTAGGGATTAAGTGGAAGTAAGTTCAATTGGTTCCCGGGGTCAACAACCTCAAGCCCCTGCTCTCAAACTACCCCCCTATCATGAAAATGAGTACTTCATTATGTACCTAACAGTATTCCAAACTTACTTAACAGCCCAAACCTCGACAACTCCTGACATAGTACTGATGAACCCAAACTTCAACCTAAATCACCACACAGAACCAGGATCCGCAATCCCATCCGACCATCTAAGTATGATAACGACCATTTCAACTTCACCCATTCAAATTAAAATTCCACAAAGAAGAGCCATCAGCAGAACAAACTGGAATGGTTACAAAGAACACTTAAGCACACTAGAAACTGGATCCCTAAACAACCAAGGAACAGAAGAAATAGAAAACCAAATAAAATTAATCACTGAAAATATCATTAAAGCAGACAGAATTCACGCCCAAGTAATAGAATACAGAACTCTACCTGCTCCCAGATGGAACCACGAAATAAAGGAAATGATGAAGAATTTCAGAACTTTATAAAAGAAATCAGAGAAATGGGCACTAATATGGAGAGATACAGAAGGCTAATCATAATCAGAAGGCAGATCAAGTCGCGGGGTATGTACACGTACTGTAATGTGCACGTAAAATCTTGTATGTATGTACACGCGAGAAATAATGTACATACACTAAATGAGTGACGTGACACCGGTACTATCCTACTCGTTGACCGGTGAAAGAAGATCTATAGTGAAAATAAGATTTAGAAAAGGACTAAGGCAGCTAGCTTGTGGTACACCAGCTTCAAGATTGAATTATGGCCTTCTTCGACCTTCTATTAGAATTTAGACCCTCCTTTCCATCACCTAATCATATACAAGGTCACCCCCCAAAAACGGGCCCCAAATTTCGATAGGCCTCATTTCTTAATTTTCTGCAAGGATGGAATGAAACTTTGGTGATAGTTAGTTTATTGTATTTTAAAACATCATATCAAAACATGAAAGTCTTTGAACTTTTCTTCTTTATTCTAGAGTACGTGTTCGAGATGAGCTCCATTTAGCTCTGTGCATTTTTTGAGGCGCAGGACAAAATTGCACATGGCGTCCTTACAAACCGATCGACTAAAGGCTTTGATCTCCTCCCCGATGGTTACTTGAGCTCCGTCATGGTCTTGGGTCTCACTGCGTACACTCTGTCCTTAAGGTAGCCCCAGAGAAAGAAATCTGGGAGGCTAAGGTCTGGGCTGTGAGGTGCCCACTCAAAATAAGTCTTGAGACTGATCACACGCCCACCAAAGTTCTCTTTCAGCCAATCTCGGGACAGGTTTGAGGTGTGAGAGCTTGCTCCATCTTGCTGGAACCAGAACCTCCCTATAAGAGACGGGAACAGGGTCTGCAGCTTCCTCTTGAAGGTTTTGAGGACCTCAACATACCGCTCCTTAGGGACTGTCACTGTCGCGCCAGATTCCTCGAAGAAAAATGGTCCAATGATGCCTCTAGCTGAGATTGCAGTCCATACCGTACATTTAGGGGAGTCTGGAGGCTTGGTGGCTACCTCATTTGGTCTGAAGGTCCCCTAGAAGACATTTTCTCTTCGAGTTTACCTTTCCTTCAAGATGAAAGAGAGCTTCATCTGAAATCCAAAGGAGGTTAAGGAAAGTTGGGGTCTCCTAAATCTTCTCCAGTATCTTGACTGCCATAGCCTTTCTCTGCTCCTTGCCCGAGTCTGCTTTGTCTGTATTCTCTATGGGTAGGCCTTTACATCCATTACTAGCACTCTCCTGCAAGTCTCACAGGACATACCAAGGGACTGACTTCGCTAGCGCACAGAGCGTTTTGTACTCTGCTGATCTGACTCTCCCAGGCTCTCGACCAGCTCAGCTGTACGGTTCCTGGGGTGTCCTGAATGGCTTAGACTGTTGTCACTGGCTGCATTGAGGTTTTCCACTGTCCCATAGTTCTCGAAGTGGTTCACCCAGTCCTGAATTCTGTTCTTGGAGGAGAGGGATTTTTCACATTCGAACTGATGCACGAAAATGTCCTGCACTTTCTTGAACGAGCCTGCTTTGTCGTAATGTTTGACGCAGTATATTCTTTGTTGGAGCTCCCATTGAGATCTAGTTGTGTTCACTGGCGTTGCGTCTGTCATGTCCTGTAAAGTAAGGCTGATTAGTGAATGAATGAAGGATATATGACTAAAATTGTGTGCAAGCCCGTTTTTGATGGGTGACTCTGTAGGATCCTGTCCATCATCGGGTATAGCTGAAGGCTTAGGTGTTATATTGAAAATCACTCAGCCATACCCTACTAAATGCCTTTCGTAAGTCTCTAAGGACGACGCCCGCTAACTTACCTTCTACTGAGTTTTTGGCTATCTTCTTGAGTAGGAGCGCGAGGGTCGTGTCCGTCCAGCTCCTCCTCCGTAATCTCTGTTGTTATGGGTTGTGCGCATCGATTTCCGTCAGTTGGATCTGCAATCTCTTTGTCAAAATCTTTTAGAATATCTATTAAAATTTAAAGTTTGCGTTTAATTTGGCAATTTTGAACGCAAATGGGAAATAATCAGTGTTAATGCTGTATTCCTGGCATTGTTATTCCCCTAAGAACTTGCAATGGTGCATGGATAATATTTTTTTAGTAATGCTCGATCAGCCTAGTAGCTTTTGCTTAAATGTCTTAATGGTTCTGACCGGTTCGTATGTGGTTATAGGTTAACCGTGGCCTGTCATCTCCCTTTATTCAGAAAGGTACAGGCATGGGTAGGTACGTTCAATAGACATATTCAGCTCGTCTATAGCCCGGCCTTAAGCCTTTAGGTCGAAATCTTCCTCGTCCTCCGGTGTTAAGAAGAATATTTTCCAAAATTCAATGAATCGTGCCCCCAGGACTTCAGAATCTTGCATACATTCTCGCATTTCATTTATCTTCGTTTTATCCCTTGTCTAAGTTGTTTACGTTTCTACAAAAATTACCAAGGTTTTGTTCTTCTCTCAGTATTTTAACTAACTGATCTTATATTTCTGATTGTTTTTTCAATATTAGTGCTTTAATTCTTTCTTTTGTTGGCTCATCCTATTGGTCATTATTCGTTTGTGTCCTGATCTCTGTACCCGATTATATAGTTCCCTGTATTCTCGCGTTATTCCCTCATATTATCCATCATCAAGGATGAAGAAGCGTTTTGAAAGATACCTCCGGGACACTTTCGTTATCAGCTGTCACAATAGCGTTCGTGATGTTCTCTAGTTCTCCGTCTATCTCTTCTAATGTTGTCTCACTCAAATTTGCTGGTTGGTAGTGTTTTGTTTTGCTACCACTTGGCTAGAGCGTAGTCCTTCCGGGACAGGATCGGAACCTGGATTGGTGCGAGAGATCGTGACCGAATGTTTACTTACACGACCGTTTGGTCGTCGGCTGTTTCGTCGCCGAATGTTTTATTTTCTTGTATGGAGTTTATTTTGGAATAAAATTTGTTTAAAAGTTGGGCTAATTTCCTTAAATCCGATACTAATTTTATGGAACAATTGAATAAATTAATTTAATTATGTTTATTTGATATTTCTACCCCCCCTATCTCAGATAATGCAATGGTGCAATTGAAGGTTAAACAAACAATCAGCGTCCTCTGTTGTTTGAAGGAAAGCATTGCCCCAAACGCATTTCAACAACGATTATCAATTATTCATCCAAAACTCCAACATAGATGGCTTGCAGTACATAAAAGACATTACCTATAATTAAAAGGTAATAGAGGCAAAAGTTTTAAGTTTCTTCTGAAAATGAAATAAACATTAAAAAAAAAAATTAAACAAATTTTCAATTTCATTCCCAAATAATAGGGTTTACAAAACTTATTTTCTATGCACGGACAGTGAGTATGGCGCCAAATTTCAACATATGAGCTCAAGTGACCATAGCATTGATTGTGGAAAAGAAGAATTCATTTATACTTCAAATGAATTGTTGACGTGCCCACTCTATGGTCCATAGTGGTTGCACTAGGTATGTAACGTAGGTAGGTAAGTAGGCAGTCGTTGCAACGGAGTTCCTCGTATTAGCCTGAAAACTACCCTACGTTATAATCCACGATGCAATTGGCCTGAAGCTTGACAGCTTCTTGCAGAAATGTGATATCTCGTAGAAGGAGAGCGTGCGGCCCTGAGTGGCGACAGCACCTAGTGTGTGATTGCTCTTCTCTGATGAAGACTGCACGAAGCGATGGTAAATATCCAAGGGCTGGTGGCTGGAGGCTTTATTAAAAGCTTACAGTACTGATTCTGACTTATGGCTTTCTCTTCTCTTTTTTTAATACTATAAGCCGGAAATTTTATACAAACATTAGAGGGAGGAGTTTCTTTGATTTCCTCTCCTCTGAAGAAGAAGATATTACTCATCGCTATCCTATTAACGCTTTAATTGAAGCTATTAGAAATACTTAATTTTAATGGGCTACTTCTACGACCAGTGGAGGGGGGGGGAGCACTTGTTCTTTCCAGTCTCTCATAAATGTGAGCGGCACACTTCGGAAGTTCTATTCTTCTAAAAACCAACATTTGACCTACATAGCTGAATCCTTAGATTCACAGAAACGAGATAATGCATGTTTTATTTAAACTGTTTGATTAAAAGAAAAGATTTGTTTTGGCAGAGATTTATGACTCATACCCTCCTTATTTATCCGGGCCTGTGACTAGCAGTGAGTTGGGCAGCTCCCCCACCCCCACCCCGTCCAGTGGCTATGTATTTTCTGTATGTCCTAATTGGCATGATTTTGATACCTTTTTTAATAATTTGAATAATTTGCATGTCTCCGTCAAATTTAAATATAAATGGGAATATGACAATAGATTACCCTTTTTAGATGTCCTCATTAATAAAGATCACCATGAATTAAAACTTGACGTTTATAGGAAACCAACCCACTCGAATGCCTATATACATTATTTTTCGTTTCACGATAATACTGTTAAAAAATCGGTAATTTCTAACCTTTTCCTAAGAGCATACAAAATATGTCATCCTTCCTATTTAGATGAAGAAATTGTCATTATCAGGACCATTTTTTCTAATTTGTAATACCCCGATTGGTTCATATCGTCTGTCCATTTTGCAGCTAGGAAAACATTCTATGGTAATAAGCCTTCCCACACTAATGACTTCAACAAATGTATAACATTGCCATTTAATAATAAATTAAATAGTTTAAAGGACATATTTGGAAAAGCGGGTATTAATCTATCCTTTAAATATAATATTTCCTTAAACCAATTGATGATTGCCAGGAAACCCAAAGAACATCATAACATAGGAGTATATGCAATACCATGCAACGATTGCCATAAAGTTTATATAGGGGAAACGGGGAGAAATCTAGACAAGAGATTGTATGAACACAAAAGAGATATTAGAGTGGGCAGCGAAAGCAGTGGAATATTTTGCCATGTTAGAGACTTGAATCATTCGATCGAGTTCAATGGAAGTAAAATGGTATTCAAATCGGCTAACTATGTTAAGAGAAGAATCGTAGAATCGAGCTTGATATCGTCCGTTCCTAAGTTAAATCTATCTGAGGGTCAATTTTCTTTTAATCCTGTAATACGAAAGCAAATAAACAAAATAGTAAAATGTCAGGTCTTCAATATGTTTAGGCCTAACCCCCCCCCCCTGATTAGCCACAAGTTGGGGATTAGGGGAAAAAAGAAGGGATCTTTCACGACCTGACCCTGTGTTATGTTTGTAAGCACTTTTCTTATATTTTCTATCCAGTGTCAGTTGAAAAAGGGTGTGAGATACACTGAAACTGTTCTGAATTAAATTGTCTTCGGAGAATGTGGTTTAATTCCTCATCTTTTCTTGCGATATTGCATTAATTTTCATCATATATATATATATATATATATATATATATATATATATATATATATATATATATATATATATATATATATATATATATATATACATATATCAATTATTATGTAAAATTTATATCATGGAATTCTTTTACTTTTGTAATTGAAATCATATTTTATGTACAACTTAATAATTAATTAATTCATTTATCTTACTTGTCAATGGATTTAACGTACTACTGTTTCAAACAACATTTCTTAAAATTTCACACATAAACAAACAAACACACGCTCTCAGCTCGACCTTCTGGAACAATATTCTTTCCCATTCAACTCTCACCACTCTCCGTATAAAGGTCGGTAATCATTCCTTCTACAATTAGTCATTTACCTCCAAACAAATCATACTTAGTTTAATTCTACATCGTCTCACAATTCTCTGCAAACGACCATACGAAGGTAGGTCCTAATTTTATTTACTTCTTGTATTTGCAGCCCCCAATTCAGTCCATCGTAGTCACCATATTATTTCATCATATTATTTCATATTTATTTCACGTACTTCCTTTCTCTTCACATCTCGTTACTGTAAATCATATTTTACCATATCTTACATTGTATACCTAATCCAACTTATATCATTGTACATTCATTGATTCTATGAATATATTTATATATGCTTAATTGTTTTTCTTAAAACGCAGTTCATTATTTCAAAATTTATTTTGCTTTCGTCTCAGGCCTAAAAACTAGCAGGCAAAAACTTCGATCAAACAAATTTATGGTTATGGTTTTCGAAACGCTATTAAGCCTGATTTATTAACAGAAAATAAATCCCATGAATAACCATATACTATAATGCATGTACAATTGTTATTTAACATTATATATATATATATATATATATATATATATATATATATATATATATATATATATATATATAAGGATTTATCTTTATGTTACATTGGTTCATTGCTACTACATGGTATATTTTTTCAGTAGTTAGTTATTATGTGTGCCCAATTTCAAGATTTCATAGGTCCAACAAGGTGCTCATTTGTGAGGTTCCTCGTTGAGCCTACTTCACCTTCTAGGAGCGGGGTTGTGTAGCGTACGAGAAGTGCAGGCCAGCGGCTTAAAAGCCTTGCTTAAATGGGTCTTTAATGAGACTCAGGATGGCCAAGTGGATTCGTCGCTGGCTAACAGTGGTCCAGCGACGCGGTAAGCTGTTCGCAACTCGCATACGCTATTATTTTTTCTTTGCCCCCTTCTCCTACTCTACTCTATCTACACCGGCAGAGGTTGAATAAATTTGTGTTTCACGAGTTCTTTCCCAACTCCTACCTGTAGAGGAGTCCTCCGCCGTTCCTCCAGGTTGGTTGAAGGTCGACCAGTGATTGTGGGGGGGGGGCAATGAGTTTCTCGAAGAGCTCCTGTTTGGTTCTCTCGAAGAGCCCGATTACCTAGGTTCATAGGCACTGGTAATTTTGAGTAAACAAGACTGTAACCAGAAGTCGGTTGATAGTATTGAGAGGTAGTGAAGCCAGTACTTGAAAGAATTTCGTTTTCTCCTCATTTATTATTGATATATGAAACCTGGCTTCTACAATCTTAAACCAACCTGCAACTGCTGCCTCATTAAAGATGGGTGGCTTGATGATGATGGCGTTCACGGTCTCCGTCTCTTCTCCTCTTACTTGTTGATAGTCTGATTCGTCTATATTTCTTCTTATGTTAGCTTCACTGTCCGGTGAAGGGGTCATCAGTTTATAGGGGCCTCGGGTTGTTAATAGCGTCACCAGTTTACGGTGGGTTCTATTCTCGAGGCAGAGTTACCAATTTATAGGGATGTCGGACGAAGGCGTTTGAGATCACACCATCGAGTTTGCCCTGACTCTCAAAGTTCTTACGGGGAATATGTTTGTAGGCTGAGGTTGAAAGTTAACTTGATTATCATTGGGCTCAAGGAAGGACTCGGAAGGAAAATGGGTTTGTAGGCTTTATTCTCGGCTCAGGTTATAGCAATGCCCTCTGGGCATTTGTATAATAAAATCCTCCTGGGAAACTTAAATATTTATATTATGTATAAAATTCAAATCATTCATTTATTTTACTTTTGTCAATTAAATCATTCATGCAATTTATGTACAACTTAATAATTCATTCATTTATTTTACTTAAATTTTGTAAATTCAATCATTCCATTATTTTATGCATAACTTTTTGCAATTAATTTATTTTATCTAACCTTTTATAATTCAAATACATCGTGACGAGAAACTGATTTCATTTAACGCACTGGTTCAAACCACATCTCTTAAAATTTTACGCACATACAAACACATGCATTTCACCAATTGTGAAATAACGCGAATTCTCTCTCTCTCTCTCTCATTCGTGTTCGCCTCTTCGTGTTCGACTTTACTTCCAATCAAGGTCAGTTATAAATCCCCTCACACTTATTCTCTGCAAACTGCCATACGATAGTAGGTCCTAATTCTCGTTACTTCTCTGATTGCAGATCCCAATTCACATACCATCATAGTCAATTTACAACATAGTCACTTCATATCATAGTCATTTCATATCTTAGTTACTTTACATCTTGTTACTTTAAATCGTAGTTACTTTACCACATTTTACTTTATCATATTTTCTTTACCACATCTTAAGTTGTATTCCTCATTCAATTATCTCATTGTGCATTCGTTGGTTTTGTAAATATATTTATTTTGTTTATGTTTTTCTTACAAACCTAGTTCAGAAGTTTTCAAAATTCATTTCACGTCAGTCGTTAGGCTTAAAAATTAGCAGACAACTATTTCCATCCAAACTCAACAAATCTATGATAATGGTTTTTAAATAGCTATTTAGGCTGATTTATTAACTAAAATCAATCCTATTAATAACCAAATACCATAAGGTCTACCTTGATTGGGGCAAGCGAGATGGTTGAGTCTTACGCGGCTTTGTTGTGAGTTTCCCTCTACGTTAGATAATTGAAGCTAAGGACGGCTGGACTCGTGCCGCCAATAAGATTAATGTAAATCCGGAATCAAAAGGGATGAATGTATCCTACTAATGATAGTGGTGTTCTTCTCCCCTTTTTATGTTTCTCTCTCTTCTTTATCTTTCTCTTTGGGAATTCTATGCCTGTCCCATTTATACGAAGCTCCATTAAGGGGGCGTGACTTAGCTATCCTTAATCCAAGGGCGAGACGGAACCTCAAAGGTTAAAATATGTTCGTTTGTTCATTTGTTGAGACTGCTGGGGGGGGGGAGTCAAAGGGTGCGTGTGTTTCAATGTAAACACATTTGGCCACATCCGGGTTGGTATTGATAGTAAGGTGATAGCAAAGTTGATTTTGTTGTTTCTCAGGTCTTCGCTTATCAAACCCGGCTCCGTTCCGGCTGCCTCGTTAACTTGCATCGAGACCTTAGGGCTCGCAACTGTTTCCTCACGTGTATATGTTTGTGTGTTCGCGTGGTAACTCCAACTATTCTCTTCTCTTCTTACACCCATGTCTGTTTTAATATATGTATAATTGTGATTAAACATTATATATAAGTATTTCACTTCATTCAACATTGGTTCATTGCTACTACATGGCATATTATTTCAGTAGTTAATATGCGTTTCCAATTTCAAGATTTCTTAGGTCCAACGGGGTGCTCATTTATGAGGTTCCTCTTTGAGCCTACTTCACCTTGCATTTCGGGCGTCGCTACAGCCCCGCCCCGATTTATCTTTTTATTAGCCCATAGTGAAAAGCGAAGCGATTTCATTAAGCGTCCCTAACACACTATTCAGTCATTGTGTTCATCGAATCTCTACCGGTTAATGTCATCCTTCTCGAGGATGAAAGCAATTTGGATTCCTACTGATGGCAATCCGAACACCGCGATTTCTGATTAGCCTCGTCCTTGATCGGTTCTTGTTCACACCATGGAGCCGAACCAAGGCGAGCCTTGCAGTCTCTTACGGTCTATCAATAGACCATGATCGGCGAAGTAGACACGTATCTTAACAAGATCCGGAAAGGTGCCCTGACCAGCTTCAACGACTTCTTCAAGAAGGCAGGGGAACTCTTCCAGGAGATCGGCTTGTCACATGACACCATTCCTGAACCTCGAGTTTGTAGGGGGCAAACGCAGCGAACAAACATACCCTACCAGACAGCTGAAGAATGTCACCTCTGATCTGTCTATATCCCGTTCATTGACCAGCTGTTGACTGAACTACAGAGCCGGTTCGGAGACGACACTATTCCGGTTTTCTTCAACATCAAGCATCTGCTCAATGGCGTTGACGGAGATATTGTTGCTTTACTGACAGCAGCAAAACTCTGTGAGGCTGACATCGAGGCCTTGAGCCTCGTCAAGGTGGAAGCAGAACGTTGGTTTTCGTCAACAATCACGTTTAACTCTGTTGGAGATTATCTTTCCAAAACCCAGACATAAATGTATTTGAACCTGGCCAGGCTCCTCCAAGTTCTGATATCTCTCCTAATCTCAAACGTGGAGTAATAGACCCACTTAAACACACTACACGCCAGTCTCGAATCCTTCTTATGCCGAAGGTACCCGAGTTTTACACCCTAATAAAGAGTCCGATATTCCTCCGTTTGTGATTTCCTTGCTACACTTAATTCATATTGATCCTTTAAACCAAGCCTCGGTCAAGCGAATTCCTCTCTACTCTGAAGCCTACCACGTGCTCCGCTGCATAAAAAAAATGTCCTTGAATCGGTAGGGCGTAACACAAGAACGTTCGGTACTCACATTAACTCTCGAGCCATATAACTGGATAACTGGCTACACATTTAGCAACTTCAAGACACACTATGACTGGTGTCTTGTAATTGGTACGCAAAAATTAGGCAAATAAGAATGATCTAAGAGAGGTCTAGAGGTTTTCATAAATAAGAATAACTCCTTGTGTGAATAATATATTTGTAAAATAATTATGTATATCCTTTGTACGTGTAAATGATAAGACAAAAGTTGCTTGCAAGGCGGAATAGGTTCAGTAATGAAGCCTCACAAATGAATATCATGTGAATTTTATAAAGCCTTGTAACTGGTACGCGGATACAAATAACAACAAAAAAGATATAGCGGTTTTCATAAATAAGGATAACTCCTTGTGTGAATAATATATATATATATATATATATATATATATATATATATATATATATATATATATATATATATATATATATATATATATATAACATATTTGTAAAATAATAATGTTTATATATGGTATCTTTGTAAAATAATAATGTATAGCTTTGCCCATGTAGCTAATAAGACAAAAGTGCCTTGGAAGGCGGAATAGGTTTAACGATGAAGCCCTACAAATGACTATTATGCTAATCCTTTAAGGCTTGTAACGGACACGCCAAATGATTTCTACACAGCACTTTGCCTGTGAACCTATTGTATACATCATGTCTTATAATTGTAACAGATGGTATAATCATAGACTATTTTAAAGACCCCTAATTATTAAGCAAATATATACTTATAATGAGTTATATGAATATTTAAATATGTATATCAGAACCATGTAACAGTGTAGTGTTATTGATGCAATAAATTGTTTACCCCAGACGATGTATGTTATAAATTCCTATGTAAAAGTCCGTGGTTTCGAAGGTGAGTTTTGTGGCGCCCAAATTGCAAGATAAAGTAGGCCCATGGAGGAACCTCACAAATGAGCACCCTGTTGGAGAGATGAAATCCTGAAAATGGGCATAAGTATTAATCACGGCAATTAGTTACTAACAAAAGACTGCGAAACTCTAAGTTGCGTCTTTGGAATTTTGACCCCCAAAATCTCTGTCTTTATAGATACGAATTAATAGAGAGTGGAATAGGCTCCATCCAAACAACATCATTAGGGGGATGGAGTTAGGTCTGTGGGGGTTAGGAATAGGAGTCTGACTGAAGTGCTTGTGATGGGTGATTCGCGAGTTAGATATTTAGATAGGAAGTTGAATGCAAGTAGATTGAATGGTTTGAGGGTGTGTTTGCCTGGTGCTGGAGTGAGAGATCTGTCTGATAGGTATGAGGAGCTGGTGTCTGGCTGTGCAAGGGATGCGGTTGTGATTACACATGTAGGAGTGAATGATGTGAAGAAAGTGGGTGCATGTGAGTTACGTGAGAGGTACAAGAGGTTGATTGAAAAGGTGAAAGAAAGTAGAATGAAAGGTGTTGTGACAGGTGTGCTTCCAAGAATGGATGTTGGGGTAGAATGGATGTCTCGTGCAATTGGGCTGAATGATTATGTGAGGAGGATGTGTGAGATGGAAGGTGTCATGTTTGTGGATGTGTGGGATAGGTTTGTTGGAATGAAAGAAATGTATGCAATGGATGGACTGCATTTGAGTAGGAGGGGGGTAGATGTGTTGTGGGAGGAGTATGATCGTGTTATTAGGTCTTTGCGGGCGGGAAACTAGATACTAATAGTGGTCAGGGAATTATGAGAGGACATTATAGTACTGAAAGTAGAATGGACTTGGCAGATAACAGAAATAGGTTCCAAGGCGATAGAGGTGAGGTCATTCAAGTTTCAAGAGGTGCTTCAGGGATAGGGGGGTTAAATTGTTTCTATACAAATGCTCGTAGTCTTAGAAACAAGAAGGATGAGCTATTTAGTTATATTAGCAATGAGGATATAGATATATTATGCGTTACTGAATCATGGGTTAATGAAATAGAATTTAGTGACACTATAAGTGAATTTGATTTACAGGGCTATAATATGTACATTAGTCAAAGGACAGGTAGGATTGGTGGAGAAATAATTATCTATATAAAAAACAACATTGTTTCAAGTTTAAATACTTCAATAAAGCAGGATGGAGTTGAGTCACTTTGGATAGATATTAGGTTCAGTAAAAATAGAATGGTGCATTTGGGAGCTTTTTACAGGCCACCTGGGCAGACTGATGATATAGATGAACTAATGATAAGGGAAATAAGTAAGGGATGTGAAACAGATGCAGTTATTATTGGGGACTTCAACTTAAACTCTGTGGACTGGGAAAATATGATAGGTAGGGATAGAACAAGTGGCAGGTTCATAGAATGCTTTGAGGATAATTTTTTGAATCAATTTGTTAATGAGCCAACGAGGGGGGACAATATATTAGATTTAGTACTTTCTAACAGTGATCATTTAGTTCAAGAATTGACTGTTGGGGAAGCATTGGGAAATAGTGACCATCAGATAGTTCGTTTTAACTTGGGAATTGAGAAGGGTAAAATAACTGAGAATGCTGAAAAAGTTCCAAATTTTCATAAGGGAGATTATGTAAAATTTCGAAGCTTGCTAAATTTGGTAGACTGGGATATAGAATTCAGAGGTAAAAATGCTTATGGGATGTGGGATACTTTCAAGCATATAATAAATGTAGTCCAAGAACAATGTATCCCAATGAAGACCATTAGGAACAAAAGTAGGAAACCATTATGGTGGAATCAGGAGATAGCTAGAAAAATTTCAGAGAAGAAAAGGGCATATAAAAAATTACAGGTAGAAAATAATATTCAAAATTTAAGTGATTATAGAATGGCTAGGAATGAGTTAAATAAGATTATAAAGAAGAACAAAAGGGTGTCAGAAATTAAATTAGCTCAGGATAGCAACAAAGATTCTAGAAAGTTCTTTAGTTACTATAAAATTAATAACAAGTGTGGCAGAGTTAAAATAGGACCTATCAAATATGAAGGGTTTGTGAGAGAAACTGATGAGGAAATAGTTGAGGTACTAAATGGTCATTTTGCATCAGTATTTACAAAAGAGAAACTAAATAGTCCTATGTATAGTACTCATAGGTCAGGAAAAGAGGTGTTTACTAACATTTGTGTGGATCGGAGGATGATAAAAGGACTAACAGGTGATTTAGATACTACCAAGGCCTCCGGCCCTGATAATATTCATTCTAGGATACTTAAAGAAGGGGTAGAAAGTATCTCAATAGCTCTGGACAAGTTATATACTAGGTCATTGGAATATGGAGAAATACCCGATGATTGGAAGAGAGCAAATATAGTCCCCATTTTCAAGAAGGGTAGTAAAGAGGATCCAAATAACTTTAGACCGGTTAGCCTAACTCCTGTAGTCTGTAAAATTCTTGAGAAAATAGTTAAAAAAGGGATTTGCCAACATCTAGAGAGGGAGGGGTTAATCAGCGATGCTCAGCATGGGTTTAGATCAGGTAGATCATGTTTGACTAACTTACTAGACTTTCTGGAGTTTGTAACAGATCAAGTAGATAAGGGAGAGAATGTAGATATAATTTACTTAGATTTTAGTAAAGCATTTGATAAGGTACCACACAGGAAACTAGTTCATAAATTAAAAATGATTGGGATATGTGGGGGTGTTTCAAATTGGATAGCTGAGTGGCTGAAAGACAGGAAGCAAAGGGTAGTGCTAAATGGTGTAAAGTCAGAGTGGAGGGATGTTATCAGTGGGGTTCCTCAGGGATCAGTTCTCGGTCCATTATTATTTGTCATCTATATAAACGATCTTGGGGAGGCAGTTAATAATAAAGTGTCAATTTTTGCGGATGATACCAAATTAGCAGCTGTAGTTAAAGATATTGATGATAATTTTATAGTGCAGGGGGACTTAAATAAATTGTTATCCTGGGCACATAAGTGGCAAATGACTTTCAACCTTGATAAGTGCAAAGTTATTAACATGGGAAAAGATAATAGAGAATTTAACTATGAAATGGATGGGCATTGGCTGAGCTCAGTAGAGGATGAGAAAGATCTAGGAGTAGTAATAGATAAGTCATTAAGGTTTTCTAAGCAGTGTATTGAAGCAAGAAATAGGGCAAATAGAGTGCTGGGTTTTATTAAGAGAAATGTCAGTTACAAAAGTAAGGAGGTTATTCTTAAACTCTATAACTCTTATGTTAGGCCACATCTAGAGTACTGTATACAGGCATGGTCTCCACATTTTAGACACGATATTAACCTTCTTGAGTCAGTGCAACGGAGGGCAACAAAGATTATTCCTTCCCTGAGGCACCTTGAATATGAAGATAGACTGAGGGTATTAAATATGTTCTCGTTCGAAAGGAGGTGTGTGAGAGGGGATATGATTGAGCTGTTTAAAATTTTTTCCGGGATAGATAAATTGGATGTTAGCAAGTTTTTTGAGTTAGATGATGGAAATCGGACTAGAGGTCACCACTTGAAAATTAAAAAGCAAGGGTGTAGGTTGGATTTAAGAAAATATTTTTTCACCAATAGAGTGGTAGACTTCTGGAACAAATTGCCGTGGAGGGTAGTAGGTAGTCCAAATCTAAATGTATTTAAGAGTAGGTTGGATGAGTTTATGGGAAGGGAAGGTTGTGATGGTTCCTAAGTTTTGTATATATTTATATTGTTTGTATATATCTATAGCTGCATGATTTAGTTGTTGACAAGCCTTGATTGGTGATACACTTGTTTCTAGATGCAATCCTCTGGATGTAGTTTTCCTGGGAGTTTGGGTGCCTTGAAAAAGAGGCCGCTTGACTCGGATGACCTATGATGAGCCCTTGTGGCTTTTGTCATCCGTTATATTATATTGTGGGAGACTTTGATTTTGTCTTCCCCTGGTGATGATGCTTTTTGTGGGTGGGTTTTGCAGAGTCGGATGACCTTTGATAGGCCCTTGTGGCTTTTGTCATCCGTGTAATTATGTTAAACCCTAGAGTCGCGTCTTGGAGATTTTGACCCCAAACAAATCTCTGTCTCCATAGACACGATTTTACAGATAGAGGAATAGGCTCCACCCAAACAACATCGTTAGATAATAATAGGCCACGCCCATTGCTTCCCACACAAATATATACTGTCAAACTCACACACGCAAGGTCAGTAAGTCGGGGGCATTCAATTGGTCAGTCAGCAAGTCAGACGGAATAAGCTGTCATGGAGTAATAGGCACACTTAGACACATTAACTCCATGCCCGTCTCGAATCCTTCTTACACCGAAGCTACTCGAGTTATACGCCCTAATAAAGACATCGGGATTCTTCTGTTTGTGATTTCCTTGCTACAGGTAAATAATATTGATCATTTAAACCCAGACTACTTAATCTCAAGCCTCGTTCGAGCGAATTCCTCTCTACTCTGAAGCCTACCATGTTCTCCGCCGCCTAAAATAAAAAGGTTCTTGAATCTGCAGGGCCTAAGACAAGAACGTTCGGTGCCCCTATTTACTCTCGAGCCTTATATTTTGTACACATTTATTAACTTCGAGACCCGCTATATGCCGTTCTGCAGAAGTTAGAGCATTCTTCATTGACTCGAGCGTTGCTACAATCCCCATAACCTACTGCTGGAGTTTCAAGTGTTCAACCTCGAGCTGATGGCGATCCGTTCAACACCTGCAAGACATGAATCGTTCTGAAAATAGAAAATAGTTTAAGCCAATGACTCCTGTTCATACCGTGCAAGTCATTTTTTCGTGCAGACATTCTGACTACCAGTGCTAATCTTCTATGGAAAACTGTTATTAATGAATATAGTAAATATTCTTAAAATCACTTATATTATTATATGGAAATAAAAGAGGACATTAATGAAAATAGTAAATTTTCTAAAATTAATTATCCCAGCCATCCTTCTTTGTATTGACTCAAGCAAACCAATCTCTATCCTATATAAAGATGGCCAAAATTGACCCCCAGAGTCAATATGAGGCCTAAACTAATGCCAGTTTTAAAATTACATCAGAACTCCTATTTCTTACACTCCTCGTTTTATCCCCCATTCGTCAATCGTTGGTAGCCAGTTCCGTAAGCCCGATGCAAAGGCAATATTTCTAAGACGTGTAGCTGTAAAACTCTCATAACTCTTCTTTTTGTTACGGCTTTAATTTTATCATTATTAACTATTAATTATTCTGTAGCCTTTTGTAATGTCGCTGAGAATTTTAGTAGGATGCAAGCGCGTTGTCGATTACGCTGTCAAGGTATGAATTGAGAAACTGCTAAATGAATAATATGATATATCATTGCTCTGTTTTTGCTTATCCTCCCGGCAGTAGTACTTTAGATTCAGTGCCTTAAGTCCTCTAGGTATAAGATAACATAATTCGGTAAATATGTAGATTATCGGCGCGAACGATGGGACGTACTATTTCGTCCGTGTTCCAAAATGTTTCACGTTTTGGGAGTAGATTTAAGTTGACGGCTCGTGTGGGGGTAAACACAAGGGGGGGGGGACTACACTACGATGATCCTGAGTTTCATTAAATTGGGGGGCGGATCTGGGGGCACAGCCCCCAGTATATAATCCTAATTGTTTATAGAATAATAATCAAAAAGGACTCAAACGTGCATGAATATTCCGACACGAGTGAACGATAAAATTTACACAATTTTTTTTTCTGGCCGGGCTGCTAATCTACATATTTACCCATAATTCAGCTGATGACACAAGCCACAAAGGTAAATATGTAGATTAGCGGCCCGGCCGAAAACATTTGTGTGTAAATATTATCGTTCACTCGTGTCAGAATATTCATGCGCGTTTGAGTCCTTTTCAAATTATTATTCTATAAACAATTAGAATTATATACTGGGGGGCTGTGCCCCCCAGACCCCCCCAATTTAATGAAACTCAGGATCATCGTAGTGTAGTCCCCCCATTGTGGTTACCCCCACATGAGCCATCAACTTAAATGTACTCCAAAAAGTGAAAATTTTGGAACACGGACGAAATAGTACGTCCCATCGTTCGCGCCGATAATCTACACCGCCACAAAGGCTTACTTACCTGGTAGGGCTCCCTCGATATGGTGTCCAACCAGTCTTGACATTGTTGCGGAGGGCCCAAACAAGTTAACACCAGTCAGATAAGGGTTCTTACCTGGTAGGGCCTCACCACCATTGCCCAGTCAGAGCTGGGCACAGGGGGACGGGTCCCATAGTCTCAGACAGATACTCCAGTCAGACAAATGAGTAATAATAACTATAAAAAAATGGTAACACTTCAGTTTACGGGCGCACAGTAGGTGGCACTGTTTATAGGCTACAATATATGGTAAATATGTAGATTATCGGCGCGAAAGATGGGACGTACAATTTCATCCATGTTCCAAAATGTTTCACATTTTTGGAGTAGATTTAATTTGACGGCTCATATGGGGGTAAACACAATGGGGGGACTACACTATGATGATCCTGAGTTTCATTAACTTGGGGGGGGTCTGGGGGGCACAGCCCCCCAGTATATAATCCTAATTGTTTATAGAATAATAATTCAAAAAGGACTCAAACTCGCATGAATATTCCAACACGAGTGAACGATAATATTTACACACTATCTTTTTGGTAATACCTCAGATTCGGGGCGCACGGTAGATGGCGCTGTTAGTCGGCTACAATTTTGGGCTACATCATATCTCTTATGACGTCAGACGGTAGCGTCAGATGTGACCAATCACTGCGTTATATTTTTTTATTGTTTTGGGGATTTGTAACTTTTAGTCTATTATTTACTAAATATCTGCGCTCTGCTCATTTATAGTTTTTTTTCTAAGTTAGGTAAGGTTTCTTAATGTCTTTTATTGTTTTTTATTTTATTTTCGTATTTTTTGTTTGCTGCGAACGATAACAGCTTCTTACTGGCAACATTGTAGCTTATAAATAGGACCGGTTTTGCAAATGTTTTTCTTTTGTTATTGTGTTTTTGTGCTCTCCATGTGCTTTGTTATTCAAATTCGGCGAAAAACTTTTAGATTATCTAGAGGCGCATAAACTAATCAAGAAACTTATAAAAGTAAGAATTGTTTGTTATTAGGTTAGGTTTTTCTGTCAGTAAAAAGCTGTTGGGGAGAAAAAAACTACAGTAAATTCAAGGGGACTGCTCGTGGGGGAGATATCACTGCAGGGGGACCACCCTGCCATGATCCTGAGTTTCAATCAATTGGGGGGGGGTCTGCGCCCCCCCCCCAGTATATACTCATATACAAAAAAATATTACGCCGATATTGTTCACATCTGAGCTACCGTCTGACTTCATAAGAGATATGCTGTAGCCCAAAATTGTAGCCGACTAATAGTGCCATCTACTGTGCGCCACGGATCTGAAGTGTTACCCAATATATGTCTTATGATGTCAGACGGTAGCGTCAGATGTGACCAATCACGGCGTTATATTTTGGGGGTTAATACTTCAGATTCAGGGCGCACAGTAGATGGCGCTGTTAGTCGGCTACAATTTTGGGCTACAGCATATCTCTTATGACGTCAGATGTGAACGATATCGGCGTAATATTTTTTTGTATATGAGTATATACTGTGGGGCGCAGCCCCCCAGACCACCCCCAATTGATTGAAACTCAGGATCATCGCAGGGTGGTCCCCCTGCAGTGATATCTCCCCCACAAGGGGCAGTCCCCTTGAATTTACTGGGGAGTTTTCTCCCCAACAGTTTTTACTGGCAGAAAAACTTAACCTAATAACAAACAATTCTTACTTTTATAGGTTTCTTGATTAGTTTATGCGCCTCTAGATAATCTAAAAGTTTTTCGCGTTCATACAAAGTAAAGCCGAATTCGAATAACAAAGAAGCACATGGAGAGCATGAAAACACAATAACGAAAGAAAAACATTTGCAAAACAGGTCCTATTTATAACCTAGGATGTTGCCAGTAAGAAGTTGTTATCGTTCGCAGTAAACAAAAAATATGAAAACAAAACAAAAAACAATAAAAGACATCGAGAAACCTTACCTAACTTAGAAAAAAAACTATAAATGAGCAGAGCGCAGATATTTAGTAAATAATAGACTAAAAGTTACAAATCCCCCAAACAACAAAAAAATATAACGCCAATATTGTTCACAACTGATGCTACCGTCTGACAACATAAGAGATATGCTGTAGCCCAAAATTGTTGCCGACTAACAGCGCCATCTACCGTGCGCCTCAAATCTGAAGTATTACCTTTTTTTGTATATGAGTATATACTGGGGGGGCTGTGCTCCCCAGACCCCCCCAATTGATTGAAACTCAGGACCATCGTAGGGTGGTCCCCCTGCAGTGATATCTCCCCCATGAGCAGTCCCCTTGAATTTACTGCTTTTTTTTTATTCTTTGTTTCGCTGTAAATGCCCCAACTTTTTACCTGCAGAAAAAACCTGGTAACCTAATGACAAACAATCTTACTCACGTAAAACGATTAATTATAAAAAAGGTAAATATGTAGATTAGCGACTCAGCCAAAAAAGTGTTTTTTTGGTAAGTATTTTTGTTCACCCCTACCCGAATATTCATGCGCGTTTGAGTTGTCTGACGTCAGACCCCACCCCTACCCCCATTATAATTTGCGAAACGATTAAAGGCGCTGACATGATTTGGTTAAATCATTCACCTCTGTAAACGTTAGCACATTAGTCTATAAACAATTAGGATTATATATTGGGGGGCTATGCCCCCCAGACCCTCCCCAATTTAATGAAACTCAGGATTATTATAGTGTGGTCCCCCCATTGTGTTTACCCCCACACAAGCCATCCCCTTAAATGTACTCCAAAAACGTGAATCATTTTGGAACACAGATGAAATAGTACATCCCATCATTCGAGTCGTTAATCTACATATTTTACCATAAAAAAATATGAAATTTGAACAATGTCTTTTAAACTTAAATGAGAACCTGCAAAAAATGTATCCCTACCCGCTGATTGTTTGAAACGGCACTGCAGTTGCGTACCATTTTCGTTTACATATATTGTATCGCAACGAAGCATTAAATTTTCTGAAAATTTTTAATTTGCACTGCATTTCGGGCATTTTGTAGTTTTCTCTATTAGTTTATACACCTCTAAAAAATCTAAATGATTTTGCAGCCATGCAAAATAAACCCGAGTTTGAATAATTAAGAAGCACAACTAGAGCACAAAGAAGCTATGATTAAACAGAAACATTTGCGCAGTTGGTCCTATTTATAGCTATGACGTCAGTAAAAAGCTGTTATCGTTCACAGCAAAACAAAAAAAATAAATAAAATAGGAAAAAAACAATAAAAGACACCAGGAAACCTTACCTAACTTAGAAAAAACTATAAATGAGCAAGGCGCAGATATTTAGTAAATAATACAGAATAAAGGTTACAAACCCCCCAAATAACAAAAAAACAATACGCCGTGATTGGCCACATCTGAAGCTACCATCTAACGTCATGAGATATATATTGTAGCCCAAAATTGTAGCCTACTAACAGCGCCACCTACTATGCACCCCTAATCTGAAGTATTAACAAAAAAAAAGACAAAAGTGACTTGAGTGTATCTTCCTTTGGAATAAAACAGGAAAAAAACCAAGGGTAATTTAAAACTACCTTAGCGGAGCCTACTTTAGGCTATTTGTTCCAAAAATTAACGGTAAACATGAAGTTTGGCGGAACGCCCGAAAAGTTGGGGGGGGGGGGTATTTTTCATTCACCCATACATGCATATTCATGCACGTTTGGTTAAATAAAAACATTAGGGTAAACATGAAGATTGCTAGCACGAATGATTGGATGCAAAATATTATTATTATATACTGGGGGACTGTGCCCCCAGATATCCCCCAATGGATTAATACTTAGGATCATCGTAGGGGGGTCCCTCCCGCAGTGATACCCCTCCCCCGGAGCAGTCCCCTTGAATTACTCCAAAAAGGTGAAACATATTGGAACGGATGAAATATTTTACGTCCCATCGTTCGCGCCGCCGATCTTCATGTTTACCAATTTAAATTTTTTTAGGAATTTCAAAAGGAGGGTGGGCTTTGCACCCCTCACACACTTGCAATCTAAAAAAATAATGCATAAGGCGATTGTTAAAAGTTTTTTGCTCCAAAATTGACCTAAATTATTCAATTTCAGAATAGCATTATACTTAGGAGCGTTATATTTGTCTTTAAGAACACCATGATCAACTAAAAATGCAACAATAGAATTGTGATTGCACAGAAATTTGGTAAATAAGCCCTTGATATTAAGGTTGCAACCTCCTTCACAAGTCATTTTGAATAAATGTGCTCGGGCAAAAACATATTGCATCTAAAACTATCTGACTTTCAATTGGTCAAAAATCATATCATAACAGGTCACACATGTGTAGGTGTGTTACTGCCAGGCCCTGCATACGTTGTGGCGGTGGGTTCGCGAGACCCCAGCCAAAAACTCCCGCCGCCCTGACAAGGTCCGCTCGGTGGTTCAGGGAGAGGGTATTGAGGAGAGAGTATTTTTTAAATTTAATTTAGAAACTGTAATTCTAGCAAAATAATACAATCCAAAATAATTAACCCAAAATATAAACGACCCTCAACCTAAACCAAAATACATTACCTATATATATATATATATATATATACAGTTGGCCTCTCAATACTCTGGCCAACCACCACACGTATATATTTACAAAACGGCCTTACACAAGATCTTGGCCACACAAACATATAATACAATCAAAATATCGCGACAGACGGGTGCACCCTTAACTATCTAATAAAGTGAGATGAGTTGGAGAAAGTGGGAGATGGCTCACTTTCTGCAGGATTCTTAGGGGTCCAGGACTCGGCAAAGCCAATGATTTTGGGTAGCTGGGACGCTTGTTGGTCCCAACTGCTGGGTCACAGTCGGTTGGACACTACTTCAACCACTCCCTGGAGACTGGAAGGTGCTGGCCAAGGTCCACACTTTAGAAAATCGAAGGTAGGCGCACTTGCGAGCATCAGGATTGGCTTCAGCCGTCTCTGAAAGCCAGATGTCTGCGACAATCGGTTCCACAGAACTGGAAAAAAGAAGGCACATTCAGTCACCTATTCACTGCCACACTCAAACATCTTTACTCCTACCTCATTCAACCATATCCACTCCCACACAATCTTCACTCACCTATCCTCCGTCTTGGCGGTTCTTCCTTCTTCAGTCACAACTAATGACTTCCAAATTATTACACTTTTTAAAATATTTGCTGAAAGAATCCGCCAAAAAGAAAACAGGAGATGAATGGGGGAGCATGATAGAGACCCATTGAGTCCCCCCACACAAAGCAAAGACGGTGATCACACGATCCACACACACACACACACACACATTCTGCAAAAGTAGAAAGAGATTAGACATAGGGGAGGGGAGGCGGACAACGAAACTACTACATCCCTCCCAGCTAAATTCGCCTCACCTCACCATGTCTCAATCCCCATCTTCATTCATTCACAATGCTTTTGACATCACCCAGTCATACTCTTTCACTCTGCCTCTCCTCCTAGTCACAGGTCCATCAACTGTCTCTGTCATCTGTCGTAATGTCTCCTCATGTCTGTCCATGGCCCCTTCTCTATGTACTTCATCCACACACACATCCGACATTCCCTGACCAATCCCACTCAAATCCTCAACTAACCTCTCTACTACATCCATCAAACCTTCCCATTCTTTCATAGCATTTATCGACTCTTGTTCCAATTTTGCACTTATCCCATTTATACTCTCTAGCATAGACTCACTCATTCAACGGAAACTTACAAATACTGTACGTTCTATCATATACTCCATCTCGATCTTGCACAAACCCAGAAAACTCTCTCACATCACTCTCACCGAACTGTTCCATCTATTCATCCCTTCTCAACCGTTTACTCTTACGCTTTCCCCTTCCATGTTCAACTAACACTAACTGCTTCCCCTCTAAATCACTAGCTATATCATCCACCATTTCACAGTCTTCCATTCTTTCAGACAGATATTCATTCACCAGATGTTGCACCAAATATTGAGGTTCACGCCACTTTCGCAACTGACCTTGATGCGCTCTACGTTCATCCAAACTTCCATCTTCTCTTTCACGAACTATCACATAACTTACCCCATTCGACCAAACCTTTCTTACTACAAACGGACCTTCAAATTTCTCTTTCAACTTATCCACATTCAGTCTACCTTTTGTCTCAATCTCCTTTAGTACTTTGGCACCTACAGAAAAAGTCTCAAACCTTTCATTCCCTTTTCTCCACAACTCACGATCCTTCTCACTAAGTCGCATATGTGGCCTAATCATTTGTTCAAAGTTCATCAAATACTTACATGATGACATTCCAATCGCCTTATGCACTGTCATGTTATACGCCCAAAGCACTCTTCCCAAACATTCATCCCATTCTTTCCCATCTTTCACCATCAATCATAACATCTCACTCAAAATTCTTATCATTCTTTCAGCCAAACTATTCGCACTAGGCATATATGGCGTCGTTTGCACATAATCTATTCCCCATTCACTCAACATCTCCTCAAAAGCACGTCCCACAAACTCAGGTCCATTGTCACTCAACCTTCGCACAGGCTTACACATGCACATGTGCAACATTCTCTCACTCACTTCTCTAGCAACAGTCAATAAAGATTTATTTGTCACAGGTGCAGCATACGCAAATTTGCTCTTATGATCCACCATCACAATCATCCCTACATACCCTCTTGCATTCCTCGGAAAAGACACGCAATCGATCGCTACCATTTCAAAGGGTTCATTCACACTCAACTTTAATACAGGTGGGGGAACATACACTCTCTGATACTTTCTCTTCTGGCACACTTCACACGTAGTCACTACATCCACGCAAATCTTTCTCAAAAAGGGACTAAATATACATCCTTTCATACATTCCCACAATTTATTCTTACCCATATGTCCAAACCTATCATGCACAATCTTCACCATTCCAATCGTGCCACACACAGAAAACACTGGAATATATACATCCTCATCATCTATACATTGCACAAAATACACTAAACCCTTGCACACTACAAACTTTCCAGCAAACCTTCTAAACTCTCTTAATATGCAACTCCATTCATTCACAGGAACACTGGTCATCACGCTATCTTTCAATTCACGCACCATCCGACATGACTCTTGCATGCTCTCTATATCTTCAGCAGTCAACCGCTCTTCACTCAAATCGACACCTGCCACTCCTACAAATCCAGTTGAGCCTACAAGCTCACTCTGCAACTTCCCAACTGTTACACCATCTTTCACTAAACATTCATTACATACATCCACTGAAATCCTATTCTTACGCAGAAAATCAATCCCAAACAGAAAACAATAAGGTAACTCATTCTCGCTTAGCACAACAAATTCATGCAATATATCATTCAACTTCCCCATGCTTACAGACAAACTCACTTCCTCCCATGCCATAATATGTCCACTTCCGAGTCCACTTATCGAAACTGTCACACCTTTTCTAGAAACATTCCAACTCATATTATCAACATCACGCACAACTTTTGCATTCACCAAGGAAATTTGCGCACCTGTGTCAATCATTCCACAATAGCTCTTCCCATTCATAGTCAAGGTAACTTACACTCTCTCTTCAAGTCCATGTTCACACATTATATTCAACACTTCTGTCTGTTCAACAAACACTTCTGCAGCATCCAAACCTTCATCTTCACTAACAGGAACAATTCCTTTGCAAACGTAGTCAATCTCTCTTCTTACATAATTCTTCTTCTCAATCAGCCAATTATAATGCACACCACTCAAACATTGCAGATGCAACTCACACCCATTCACTCGGTCTACACCTTTACCACGATACATCACTGGCTTCTCCACACCATAATGCACATATACTCTCACACCAAACAGCTTACTCACTATCGCTAACACTTCCTGAAACATCATCACTCCTGGCATACACATACTTCTCAACTCTTTTCTTAACCTACTTGAATTTTCCATTCCCAATTTCTCTGGTCTCTTGCACGCTTCTTCCATAACCACCTTTTGTAATGCATTCACACTTTCTATTACCTTCTCAAGCAATCCATCTTTCATCAAGTCTCGTAAACCATACAACACACTTTCAAACATAGAATCACCTCCACCCTTACATTTTCTTCCAACAACTACACCTGCTGGCAAATGCTCAGGATTTATGCTGACAGTCTCACTCTCATTCAAACTACATGGCAAACGTGACATCAAATCAGCAATCACATTCCTTTCACCTGGCAAATACTCAACCACAAAATCAAAATCACTCAAATCCTCTATCGTCCTTGCAAGCCTACTATCAACTAACTTCATACGCTGCAAATACACTAGTGGCTGGTGATCTGTTCTTACTACAAACCGTACTCCATACAAAAATGGTTGTAACGACTTGAGACAGAATCTTAACGCAGCCAGCTCTCTTTCAATTGTTGAATATGCACGCTCTGCCACACTAAACGCCTTGGAAACATACGCAATTACTCGCTTTCTTTCAACCCCATTCACAACTTGATCTTGCATCAAACATCCACCCATCGAATGACCACTTGCATCCATATACACTTCAAGCATTCCTGCATTTCCATATGCTGGATACGCAAGTTCCACATCTTTTGCAACTTCTGCTTTTAACTTTTCAAACGCTGCATTCATAGAGTCATTCCACTTACTCACAGTACTCTTCTTTTTCCCAGTCCATACACTCAACAGTTTCATTACACCTGAACAATCTTTCATAAACTTTCTTCCAAACTCAACTAAACCAAGAAATCCACGCAACTCTCTCACTGTGGTAGGCTTAGGGAAATTCCTAACCTTTCCCACAAACTTCTCCGATTTACACAATCCAACCGCACTCACTTTATGTCCTAAAAACTCAACTTCACTAGCAAACCATACACATTTAGACAACTTCACTTTCACATCAACCTCTTCCAACCTCTTAAAACATCATTCACCAAGGTCATATGTTCTTCCATGTTCTCACTCATCACCAAAATATCATCCAAAAACACTCGTACATTCTTACACGGAAAACCACTCAACTCTACATTTATAGCACCTGAAAGGCAGCTGGGGCGTTTGCCAACCCAAAGCTCAGGTTTCTGAACTGATAATGGCGCTTTGAGGTAGAGAATGCCGTAATAGGCCTACTCTTCAGCCACAGGCATCTGGTAGTATCCACGTACCAGATCCATCTTAGAAAACACTTTCATTCCATACATACTGTATACACATTCAGACACAACACTCATAGGAAACTTGTCTTTCGATGTTCGTTCATTCACTCTTCTATAGTCAATACACAGTCGCGAATGTCCATCTGGCTTTCGTACAGGTACACTCGGACTATTCCAGGCACTCACACTCGGCTCAATCACGCCAATTCTCTCTAATTCCTCACACTGTTCCTCAATCTCTTGAGCCACAGGGGCAGGGAAATGACGAGGCCTTTGATATATTGGCATATCGTGGCTCCAAATTATTTTGAACTCAGGCGAGCGAGCATTGCCAAAGTCCTCATCCCCTTGACTCAAAGCACCTCTCCTATTCCACAACATCCTATAAACTTTTTGCTTCTCACATTCACTGAACTTTTCTTCCAATTTCACTTGCTCAATCAAATCTTCATACTTCCAAACATTGGACATTACACTCACGGAAAACACACTTGCATTCACCACATGCATATCATTCTCCATATTCACCACTGTATTTAACACACCCAATTTATCTCCCACTTGCACTCCTCTAAGACTCTTCCTTCGCAGATCAGGCCAAACTTGTATGCAGACACGCGGATCTTTCATATCAATTATACCATCAAACACATGCACCACTCGCCTTAATCAATAGTTTGCAGCACTACCATCCAAGACATAAATATTCCTATCAATCTCATTTATCTTAACATCCGAATTCCATCCAATCCTTACACTCAATGTTTCATTCTGCTTGACAGGCACACTCTCAATCGCATATACCTCCAGACATTTCATGATGTTCACTCTCACACTTCCATTTGGATTCACATACCATTGAAACTTCATACTTCCATTCTTCTTACATTCAATCATCTCTAAATCAGGGTGAATCACAATACCATTCGCTTTCAAAAACTTATAACCTAATAGCATGTCACACTTCTTGTTTGCACCTTCTACAACACAAAATTCATCCTCATTCATCCGGACACCGGCAATCAAAACACTCTCTCTAAACCTTGCAACAATCGGCACATCCTGTTCACCTAATCCAGTCAAATGATATCCACGATCCTTAACTTCACTTACTTTCATTCCTACAAATGCTTCATAGTACACCACATTCACCTTACATCCTGTATCAATCAATGCACTAACTTCTCGTTCTCCACACTTAATTTTAACATACATACACCTATTCACTCTCTGACCCTAATTCACTCCACGATTTGACAATCCTTCTCTCACATTCATCACTTGCACTCTAGAGAATTCCCCAGAAGGAACTCTCTCATTCCTTAGTTTCCCTGAGTCGTATCCTCTCGATTACTTGCATCATTCCCATCCATTCTTTCATTCATGCATCTTTCACCAGTCCTACACAACCTTGTTGCATGACCTACCATTCCACATTTACCACAGGTAGCTCTTGGACTGGCACACATCCTGGCATAATGACCTATCTGCCCACAATTACCACACACTCCAGGTCCACTCATATTTACTCGACCACCTTCCCTGCAATCTCATACCAAGTGGCCCATTCTTCCACATCCATAACACGCTCTTTCCCTCGCATGCCTACAATCTTTTATCATGTGCCCCATTTGTCCACAGCCAAAGCAACTTCCTTGTGACCAGCGACAGTCAGCCCTCATATGCCCAACTTTCTTGCACCTCAGACACCTAGGCTCATTTACTCTAGATCTACTGTCATTCCTACCATTTGTGCGACCACTATTCCGACCATTCTGAACCCTACTCCAACCATTCCGACTCTCACTCCTACTTTTACTCCCTCTCGGTTCACAGCCAACATACACACTCTGTTGTTCATTTTGCCTGCTATAATAATTTTCCAAAAATCTCGACATCACTTCAATTGGGTTCTCTGTCAATGCGTCCTGATACAACCGGAACTGGGGCAACTTACTTCTACTTGAGTTGTGCACAGTGTGAATTGAGGCCTCCTCCCTTCCATAATCCTCAAATTCACGGTCCTCTAACATCTCCAGTACATCCTTCCATAGCAATCTTTCACCAGCCCATTTCATCTTCTCTTTCCTCTTATACGTCACATACTCACTCACTTCATTCGGAACTGTATTTAAAAACTTCTTCATCAGCTCCTTATTCCCATTTATTCCGTCATCTCCAAATCTCATTCGTGCCAAGGACTCTAAGCGATGCGCATAAGAATTCACATCCTCATTCTTTCCCATTCTCACTTCCTCAAACCCATTTGTTTTCTTATATTTCACACTTGTCTTCATCCTCTTACAGTGCTCTATTATTCTCTCTTTTTCAACCTCCCACTTAGGCTCACCCACGCTCATAATCGTCTGGTAGAAATCCTTCATACGCCCATCCAGAAACTCGCACAACTCTTTCACCCAAAACCTATTATTCTCTCCAAATTTTTCCTTACAATAATTTTCATACTCTTTCAAAAACACTTTCACAGCTTTTGCTCCTTCCACTCTAAACTTACTTAACTTTGGCACTTCTCTGATCAGTATACTCCAATGAACCTCAGCATCACTTTCACTATCACTCACTTCTCTCCCACTTTCACTCATGCCTTCATTCGAGCTGAAATACAAGGAGTCAATACTAGCCAGTCGGGTCCTTTCCTGTTGGTCTGGGCATCTAGTCTTTGGGGTCTTCTTTTTTCGGTGCTTAGTCATTTGCGGGGGTTCATTTATGCCTGTCAATCCCTTTTTATCAGTCATGTCAATTCCAAGTGGAGTCGAGGCCACACCCCCACCAATTGCACCTGATTCTCCCATTTTCTCATTCAGCATTCGCATCAATCTTTCCTCCATTTGCACCTCACTGTCTTTAATCCTCTCTTCCATTCTCACTTCCACCTCCCTCATTTTCCTTTTCAAACTATCATTCTCTTCTCTCAAATGCGCATTTTTTCTGTCTTTCTGCCGCACTAACTCATTTAGTCTCATCTCCAACTCCATGGTCCCAATCTGTTCCTCCTCCATTAGGGACAAAAAACACAGGCTCTCACTCCTCTCCTTCCTCAAACCACCGGGCAGTCCCTATTCGGGCGCCAAAAATATGTGGCGGCGGATTCGCAAGACCCCAGCCAAAAACTCCCGCCGCCCTGACAAGGTCCGCTCGGTGGTTCAGGGAGAGGGTATTGAGGAGAGAGAGTATTTTCTAAATTTAATTTAGAAACCGTAATTCTAGCAAAATAATACAATCCAAAATAATCAACCCAAAATATAAACAACCCTCAACCTAAACCAAAATACATTACCTATATATATATATATATATATATATATATATATATATATATATATATATATATATATATATATATATATATATATATATATATATATTTATATATATATATATACAGTTGGCCTCACAATACTCTGGCCAACTACCACACGTATATATTTACAAAACGGCCTTACACAAGATCTTGGCCACACAAACGTATAGTACAATCAAAATATCGCGACAGACGGGTGCACCCTTAACTATCTAATAAAGTGAGATGAGTTGGAAAAAATGGGAGACGGCTCACTTTCTGCGGGATTCTTAGGGGTCCAGGTCTCGGCAAAGCCGAGGATTTTGGGTAGCTGGGACACTTGTTGGTCCCAACTGCTGGGTCACAGTCGGTTGGACGCTGCTTCAACCACTCCCTGGAGACTGGAAGGTGCTGTCCAAGGTCCACACCTTAGAAAATCGAAGGTAGGCGCACTTGCGAGCGTCAGGATTGGCTTCAGCCGTCTCCGAAAGCCAGATGTCAGCGACTATCGGCACCACAGAACTATCCTCTGTCTAGGCGGTTCTTCCTTCTTCAGTCACAACTAATGACTTCCAAACTATTACGCTTTTTAAAATATTTGCTGAAAGAATCCGCCTAAAAAGAAAACAGGAGATGAATGGGAGAGCACGATAGAGACCCATCGAGTCCCCCCACACAAAGCAAAGACGGTGATCACATGATCCACACACATTCTGCAAAAGAAGAAAGAGATTAGACATAGGGGAGGGGAGGCGGACAACCAAACTACTACAACATCAGTGTTTTTTTTTTGCCATATTACGCATGTGTCCGTGGTGTGCTACCAGATGGAAAAGGAAGGGAGGCCTATTGAAAAGACAAGGGAAAGAACTCTCCAGTCTTAGAAAAACTAACAAAATTTTGAAAAATAAATTTCTTTAGAATTGCATAAATAAATAGGTATTCCTATGTAATTCAATGAGCTGAATAACATTGCTTCTATAACTTTTTTTTATTAGAAGGCTCTAAAACCTTGGAAATGACAGCGCTATTTTCATCTTAAATTACCTAGATGAGCAGTTAATAATCACTGCTAAAGTTAAGTGGTTGGCTGATATTGTGTGTCTAGACCAGTTGTAATTACTTTAGGTGGTCAATGTTACTTTTTTAAATGCTAGAATAGATTAGGGTCAATTCAGTGTCATCAGGGAGATAGCCATGTATGTTAGGCCACATTTAGAGTACTGTATACAAGCATGGTCACCACATTTTAGACCTGACATCAACCTGCTAGAGTCAGTACAAAGGAGCGCAACAAAAATAATACCTTCCCTGAAGCACCTTGAATATGTTCTCATTTGAAAGGTGTGTGAGGAGAGGTATGATTATGCTTTTTAAAATCTGGGTGAAAATTCAGAAAACGTACATGTGTTTTTTGTAGTAAAAACAGTACTAATGGTGTTTTAGGCTTTCTAGTTGTCATCTACGGCTTCAGTTAGGCATGGAAAGCACTTTTTTTAAAATACTGGCACTCTTCTTATGACTCTATTTGCAGTGATACTATCTTAAAAATAACTGCTTTCCATGCAAAAACAAAGCCATAAATGATGACTAAAATGTCTAAAAGCACCATTAGTACAGTTTTTACATGCTTACTATTTATTTTAGATTATACATATGTGTTTGGTTACTGAAACCCATTTATTGAGCCTCCCCCGTTCTCCACTCACACCTCAGAAACAAGCAAGTAGTACAATGAAACCTTATCTAAAACACTTAATGGTATTAATACCAATTTGAAAGCCTAGTATTAGGTTTGAATCCAAAGACAAAAACTTACTATTTAGTGTTGGGGATATTATAATCAAGCCACACCCAATGCAATGCTTCACTTTCAAAGTGAGGCTATAATTTCAACAAAAGTCTATTAAATTTAACGAGGAATTATGAGGAGTCTTGTTGAAGAAAAAAAATTAAATATGCAAAAAACACATGACTCCATTATGAATGTTAAACACAGGTTTTGGCACAAAAATCAAAAGCGGTGCTCTTATAAAAACTTGTATCCAGTTGCCAATATATGAATTAAATGTTGCCAGTTTGTGAAAATAATGGTTTATTTTCACATTAAGAAAAGTCAAGGCTGACCTATTTCAAATGTTGATTTTAACCCAATCAATGTGTAGTATCTTAAAAATAGGTATTTTCTGCCCTAAACTGAAACCATATATGATAACTAGAATGCATAAAAAGACCATTAGTACTTTTAGGACACTAAAAATATTTTGTGTAAGTTTTCTGAAGTTTGACCAAAATCTGTTCTGGGATTGATAAGTTGGATTTTAGCAAGTGGGGTCACCACTTAAAAATAAAACAAAAAAAACAACAAAAAAACAGAGGTGCAGGTTGGATGTTAGAAAATATTTTTTCATCAAAAGAGTAGTAGATACTGGAATAGTTTGCCACCTGGGACATTAGACAGTCTAAACTTGAATGTTTTCAAATGCAGATTAGAGATTATATGGGAGGGGGTTATTTTGGACTCATTCCTGTGGATGCAGTTTTTTATCATTGCATATAATGGGTGATTTGGATTGGATTTTAACAAGCCTTTATGATGATGATACCTTTTGTTTTTAACGCATTCCTGTATATGGTTTAAATTTTATATTGTAGAGGCATGATTTGACAAAATCCTATGGATTGTTTAAGAGCCACAAAGAAAATGAAGAGAAGAAACTCTAAACCTGTTACACCTGGCATGATGTCACCCAAACCTGACTTAACATTTTGTAATTTAATATTTTAAGATGTATTGTTGTACCATCTTTGAATGGAGTGGTTCAGAGCCAACCTAAAACACTAGGTCCCCAGTGTGATAAACATCAAATTATATAAGTTGGTAATAAAAAATTATATAAAATCAACTGATTTAAGCCCAAACATGGCTTGGCAAGAATTTCTTTAGAAATACTTAAATTTATATTGATTTTATAATCTTGCATCATATTTGAAAGTGGAGCTCATACTAGCCTAGTGGATACAGCCTTGCTTTTCTATCATGGAGGTTGCAAATTCAAGTCTAAGCGAGAGCAGACACAAACATCAATGCACATAGAGGTCCAACCACCTATTGGTGGAGCTGCTGTGCTTACCCTTGTGTGGGTCTGTAGATCGTAACAGAGGTTATTAGACAAACACAATGCCTGTCATTCCTCTCCATTTTCATAGCACAACAACAACACTTCTCAACCACTGTATCTTGATTCCGAAAGGGATCCCTATTCTGGGATTATACGTAGCTGGTTAGTGTCGATAAAACTACTTTAATCTCTGAATGAGGACTGGTTCCTGGTTATCATATCTTAATTTTGGTTTCCCAGGCCAATAGATAGATGATGTTACCTACTGATATTTGAGTGTGTTTTTTGTCTTTAAGTTATTATGTATCTAGATAAATAATCTATACTTTTCCAGATACGTGTGAAACCTGATAAAACTGGCGTTATTACTGATGGCGTGAAGCATTCAATGAATCCATTCGATGAAATTGCAGTAGAAGAAGCTGTACGATTTAAAGAGAAAAAACTTGCTAAAGAAGTCATTGTTGCATCATGTGGAATAACTCAGTCTCAGGTAATAATTAGTGCCCCACTCACAGTATAAGTTGTCAAATTTTATTAATGAAATGGCCAACATAGTTAAATAATTCTGAATTTCTTTTGTGTATTAGTCTTTTAAATTGCCTAGTGACAATTTAATCTCTTCTTTTGGGGTAATCCTTACAGGAAACTATTCGAACATCTCTTGCAATGGGTGCTGACAGAGGTATTCATGTTGAAGTTAGTGCAAAGGAAGCTGCGATCTTAGAACCAACTCATGTATCCAAGATTCTTGCTGAACTTGCCAAAAAAGAGGACATAAACTTAATAATTCTTGGAAAACAAGCGATAGACGATGATGCTAATGCCACAGCTCAAATGACAGCTGCAAGGCTTGATTGGCCCCAAGCTACTTTTGCATCCAAGGTAAAGAATTTGTTTTACTTTCACATGATATAGTTATGCAAATCTTCACAGCCTCACTCCAACTCTTCTTTTCAGATTGAAGTGAAAGAGGCTAAATTAGAAGTTATTCGTGAAATAGATGGAGGACTTGAAATTATTGAAGTTAAGTTACCTGCTGTCGTATCTGTAGATCTTCGACTCAATGAACCACGATATGCCACACTTCCAAATATCATGGTGAGATGATTATTAAATATTTTATAGCCACTTAGGCCATCTATCCCTTGCATTGTTGATGAGATCCCCCAACTGGATAAGGAACTGCATATAAATATCAGTATGACAATGACTAGCAAGGCCAAAAGAACGCACCAGGGCTTGATCCTCATTGTATGGGGGAGTTTTGGGTATTATTCTATTATGACAACAAGCAATCATAGAACCCATCATAGGGATATGTGGTGGATATGAGCGCCCAAATATTGGACACATGGTCCATGTTGGGGTAAGTAGATATGAGTTCCACTGTAAGAGATACAAATACTCCATCAGCAGGGTTCTGAAACAGGACAGTGGTTGTGTTCTGGATGGTAGATGAAAGGACAGAAATATTGTGTTTCTCTATGGATGTGAAGACTTGAGTAAGATCTGCCTACCTCAATGGGGCTAAACACACCGCATCAACCCCACTCATTTCCTCTTCTTAATATTGGTCAGTTCCAAGAGGCTTCCTCTTGGCTGCTCATCCTTAATATCCAAGAGAGTGCAGGTAATTAATTGCTGTTCATGGGGTAATTTTGAATCTTTCCTCCACTCTCATGTAAGGGTCGCAGCGATTTGCCGTTCTGATAGGACTCAGTGCTCCATCCCGCCCCAACATAGCCTCTACAAGCTCTTCCACAACTTTCTCTGGTCAGCCTCTAATTTCACAGGATAGATGCCAACCAGCTTCCTATCACTCAACTATCCCGGATATGGGCTGATGGGGGGAGGGGACAATGCCCCCTCACCCCTTAGCTCCGGTTTGGGGTGGTGGGTTTTTAACAACCTGCTTCATCCCAACCCACAACTTCCTCACATACCTCTTTCTCCCTCCATGCTGAAGGCCTGCCTGGCCACTGGGCGGAAAGGTGTGTTCCTAAATGGCATCAGCTGTTTCTGCCGGCCCCATGTTCACCCCTCGCAGAGCGGGTTACTGCGGAGGGTGATTAGCATTTGCTTCCCTTATAACTAATAGGGTCCCGATGCCCGATGATGGAATTTAAAAAATAAAACACTCTCCCTTTCCTGTTCACCATCGATGGGCAGCTCCACCGAAAGAATGGGGCCCCCCCCCTCCCATCCCTGCTATCTCTCACGGGACCATCCAAACACTTGAACTGGAGAGGAGGCTTACTCCTCTCCTTTGCCTACGGGTGTAGGGGTCTTCCCCTCGCCGCCTTCTCTGCAGCCGCCCTTGGGTGACCCTTTCTCCAGAGGCAGCCCCCCTGTTACTTTATAAGGGGACTTCCAAGAAAGGCAGGCGGCCCATAATTGACTGCTCCCACTGGGAGTGGCACAATAGGACCAACCCCCTTAGGGGGAGGAGGGAAGATAGGGCCAGTCAGCCCCTTTCCTCTAAAGACCTGCAGGCTTGAATATTGAGTTTAGAGGGGGGCACCGTACGTGCCCCCTTCTCTTTCCCAACTAAAGACATTCTGACCAATGGGACCTGTGATGTCCTGGGGGGGGGGTGCTGCTGCATGGACCCCCCCCCCCCTAGCTGGTGCCCCTGTGCCAGCTAAGACCTTCTCCATCTCAAAGAAGGATCTTGCTGAGGCCGGTCCATCTGGCCTTGGGGCTCCAGCCAGTGGATGGGAGAAGCGGATTCATTCCCCACCCTTCTAAAAATTTTAAAAATAGAAAAAAAAACAAAGACTCAGGGGTTCCTCTCCATTCGTGAGAGCTGCAGGGATGGATGGGTCTACTGCCACTTCGGTAAGTGTCCAAGCCAAGAGATCAGCATGTCTGGTCCCATTGCTTCCCTGGGTTGGGAGTCCCTGACAAAGACCAAAAGTGCAAGTGCACAGAGAGGGGCCTCAATTACGTCGGGGCCCCTCATTCAGAGACTACCTGGTGTTTCTCGGACGGGAACCTTTTGGCAAATGTGTCTAATCCCTCTGAGGCAGCCATGATAAGTGCCTATTCAGACATTTGATGGCATGCCGGTGAGTGTGACACTGCACTCTACCATGAACTTCGTAAAATGAGTGTTTTATGGAAGGGAACTCATCGATTACTCTATAGATGGCATCACCTTAGAGTGGCCGACTATGGTGCGGCAAAGTCAAGTGTGTGATGAGAAAACAGGAAGGGGCCTTGAGATCCACCCCTAAACTCATCACGTTCAACTGTGACAAGCTCCCTGAGTCAGTGCGTGCAGGTTGGTATCACTACCGCGTGAAGGCATTCAGGCCACTGCCGGGGAGGTGCTTCTACTGCCACCACTTGGGCCCTTCGAATCGCCCCTGTAGACGTGCACAGTTGGTGTTACCCGAAGTCTGTGTAAGTTGCTCCCAGGCTGCACACGATAAGTCCAAATCCTGTGTGGCCAAGTATGTCAATTGCAGAGAGCTGCAACCCGCTTCTTTGAAGCAATGTGGTGCGTATCTCCTTGAGAAGGAAATCCTGGCCGTTCATGCACAGGATCGTCTTTCATTTCACAAGGCTAAGGACTTGGTCCTGGCGCGCCCGATGTTGCCTGGTACATCCTATGCCTCAATATTAAGAAAGACGCCCTCTGCTCCAGCCCCCTCCAGGTCTATGAGCACAGTCGTTTCTGCGCCTATTCAGAACCCTTCTGCAGGTTTTCCCCCCTCCCCTCGGGTGCTTCCCTGGTAAAACTGGCGGCACAAAGGGTTTACACCCAACCCCGGCTAAAACCAGAGCTCCCCTCCTTTACCCCATCTTGACCATTTCTCATGAAGGCGAAATGGCCACTCGCTCTCGGGACATTGGAATCTCCGCTTTCACTGGTTTGTGATATCTGTGACATCATAGTTTTGGCGAGCCGGGTGGATGTTGAGATTATCTTCTGCTGGGTTCCTGGACATGTATGAATTGCGGGCAATGAGGGCACCAAAGAGTCCACGAGGACTGGTCCACCAGACCAGCGTTTTGCTCTTCCTCACACCTATTACATGGTAGAAATACAGGCATCTCTCCTGGCTGCTTGGCAAAGAAGCTGGGAGACAGTTGAGTGGAACTTAAAGTTGCATGTCATTGCGCCATGACTGTTCCCATGGACCTACCCCCCAATGCCAGGACAGCTTTAGGTTGCTTTCTGTCATCTCCAAATTGGGAACACTCGCAGGACGCACTGCTATTTGATTGATCGTTCGCCTGCTCCATACTGTGAGACTGCATTGTCCCCAAGACTGTTTGGCACATTCTTGTTAAATGTCCCATTCTGGGTGATCTTCGCGCGCATTACCTGGATGAGCGGGTCACTACCTCTTGTCCCTTGTACTTGGGACGGATTCGTACACACCTACTTGTGGACTTTACGACTTTTCGGGGGAGGCTGGTCTCCACTCTTTGATTGTTTTTGTAGGTCGAATGTTCCTGCGCCGGGGGTCGGTTGGCCTACCCCCGCCCCCTGAGCTCGCTTCCTTGTTGCCTTTTTGCTTTGTTTTACTTTTGGGGGAGGTAGCCTTTGTTTTTATCGTTATTTATTTCTAAATATAGCCTAGTTGTAGGCTCTGGTGAGTACAGCGACTTATGCCCCAAGTAGGCCATCACCAATAGGCTCCTAAATTAAAAAAGAAATCTTTCCTCCACGCATGAATCTTTTAACCCAAGGTTGTTTTCAATATATCTTTGTTCTGCACAAAGACATCTTTCTGAAGTCACAAGATGATGTTTTGCCCATTTCTTTTAATGATAGAAAGGGGTATTCCAAGATTCCTACCAGTGTCTGATACACTCCACCCTCAGATTGACCAATACTATGCCCTCTTTGAAAATCTGGAATTTCATTGTAATTTTCTTTTCTGGAAACAAATACTCATAATAATGGCAAGAAGTGAGGGTAAAAGCATTTTATCATAAAACTGGGTCTCTGTTTAATTCTTGGTTGTCTCCACACAAAGTATGGTGTAAGAGTGGATGGAGAGTTAAGTGAGTGATTCAGTATAAATTGATAAATTGTGGCATTGATGTGCATTCACTCCATTTTGTATCGTCCCACTGTTTGCATCCTCTCACTGTCTTTTCAACTAACCTAACCTGTTACCTCTTACCATGCCAGAAGAGAGGTCCTTTCTCCCCCCACCCCCCGAATCTAACAGAGAGAGGGAGTGTCATTGATGGGGCTCTCCCTGAACCTTCCCTCCCTGAGAGTCATGGTGGAGGGGCTTGCGTACTTCAATGACACAGTGGGCTACGTCAGTGAAGATTGTGATAGACATTATTGTCCATCAGTTTGTCTTCAGGGGTCCTACCTTGCTGAACAGGCCACTGTGGAGGAGTCAGACTAAGGATCCTCACACCTGTGTGTTGATTACCGCTGTACGAGTTGCCGATCATGTTCACCGGAGGTACGAGGGGCGGTTAATAAGTTTTGCAATTCAGATATAAGGAAACGAGATATGAGGAAAAGTGTTTTATTATTTTTCAATATAACTACCCTCGACTTCAATGCACTTGCGCCACTTGTCCCTGAGGCTTCGAATTCCCGACAACCAGAAATCTCCCGACTGCTGTTCAATCCACTCCTGGACGGCGAGCTGGACATCTTCATCGTCCCCAAACCGGCATCCACGCAGTGCAGCTTTGAGCTGGTGGAATAAAAAGTAGTCGCTCGGGGCCAGATCTGGACTGTAGGGGGGATGGTTGAGCTCCTCGAATCCGCACTCGCGCAGGGCAGCTTGTGCAACTCTGGCCTTGTGGACTTTGACGACGTTGAAGTCGATCATGGGGCGTGAAGTTTCTAGGGACCCAACGGCCAGAGACCTTGGTCATGGACAGATTGTTGTGGATGATGTTGATAACACTTCCATATGATATTCCAAGTTCTCGCTCGATTTCTTCAACCTTCACCCGTCGATTTTCGAGGATCATCCTCTCCACACGGGCCACATTGTGCTCATTGGTCACGTATGACGGGCGTCCTGGACGGGGGTCATCTTCAAGGGACTCACGACCATGGCAGAAGTCCCTATTCCAGTGAGCAATGGTTGTATAGGAAGGGGCGGTGTCGGTGGACACTGCAACCATGCGTTCATGGATCTCTTTTGCATTCTTGCCTTCCTTGGTCAAAAATTTGATCACTGCGCGGTGCTCAACCTTCTCCATTGTTGAAAAATTTGTGACTGACGATCTGTGATCAGCTACTGCTTCTTAAATAGACGAGGCAGGAGCCTGTGGCTGCAGGTCCTGACTTGTCATAACACCCCCACAAACAGCATCCCCCTTCCTCTGTTTTGCCCTACTGATTTGCAAAACTTATTGACTGCCCCTCGTATCGCCTTGAAGGCCACACTTGTTCTGGAGCTAATAGCGGTTCACAGCGTGGGTCTTATCCTAGCCATCGTCAAACTTCCATTCATGATGTTGCACTTTTTTAAAACGACAGCTGTAGCGTGGGGGAGGGCTACCCTGAGGACAGTGTAAAGCGCCTAGTCTGAGGTCAACTACAGTAACATGACTCCACTTCCCCAGGGGTACTCGTTCTTTTAATACAAATATTTATCGGTAAAAATAATAAAAACTTCCAGGAGGCCCCAGGCTTCTGGTCCCTGTGCCACCAATGACAGTGATCTTCGTAGACTCGATCCTTTTGGTTCCGAGGTCAATGATGATCTTGATTATGATATATTTGTAGTTTTAAAATAAGACAATGATACACTGTAGCGGGCTGAAAATCTAGACTAACCCCATACCAGAAAGACTCTGCTCAGACTTACTTTCATTCGTACTTGCATTCTTCCTTTCACTCTTCCTTGTACTCTTTTTACTCCTCGAGACCAAGACAAGCTCTTTCCCAGACAGATCCCAACTATCACATTCCTTCTCATCATCATGCACCCTTTTTCTCTCTTTGCACAATTCATACACCGGATGACTCACCAGGTAGTCAGGAGGTTCTCTCCTATCTCCTTAACTGACTCTGATGAGCCCGCACTCTCTCAATCATACCATCATTCAAACTTTCCAAAACATACGTCACCCCATTTTCCCAAACTCTCACAACTCTATATGGTCCATCAAACTTTTCACCCATCTTTGACACATTCAACCTACCCTTCCCTTCTTTCACCTTCAATACTTTCACACCTAATTCAAATGAACAAAACTTTTCATGTGCCTCACGCCATACACTCTGCTCACTTTCACTCAAACGAAACCTATCTCTGACTCGCCTTTCAAAATTCATCACAAACTGACACAGGGACATTCCAGTTGCACTATGCACAGTCGAATTATACGCCCACAACACACTCTTCCCAGCTATACATCCCAGTCATTCAATGTCGTACTCATCATTCTCAACATCTCACACAAGGTTCTTATCGTATGTTCAGCCAACCCATTTGAAGACGGTACATACAGAGTCGTTCTCACATGCTCCACACCATTCTCTCTCAACATTTTCTCAATACCTTCTCCCTCCCTCTGTAAGAATGTGTGTGTGAGTGGGAATGGGTTTTTTATTATATTTTCTTTTGTACATATGTATTTGAATGGTGGATAACATGATTGATAGTGACAAGACAACTGCTGAACGACCATGACCGATTGCTACGCGTAGCCAGGGACCAGTAGACAAGTGTGAATGGGTGCAGAAGGGTGCGATTGAGCTGCCAAGTGTAGGCCATGAATGGTCTTTTGCAGTCTCCTTCTTTTCTTATGTTCTTATAAAAGGTACTGTGAGTAAGGATTGAGAGTGTATTGTGAGTGACTGTGGTCTAATGGTTTAAGGAAGGAGGGGTGTGGGGGCGCGAATGTGAGTGTGTATGAAGGGCCATTCTCATATGATATATTTGTAGCTTTAAAATTAGACAATGATACACCAATAAGTAAGGCTGACATTTTCAATGTCTATGAAGACTTTATTGCTAAATGTGGCCTAGGAATGATGGCTGCATTGTTGTAGAGTCCTCTTCATTTGCTCAGCATCAAAAAATCAAAGCACTAGATTCTCTTGCTTCCCTCAATATCTTCTCTTCAGCCCATCCTACCTTTAACACCTGCAAGGGGGTTATCAGGTCTGGGGAGCTTATTGAATATGATGTGGACTGGTTTGTTGCTAAACTGACTTCTCAGAAGGTAGTTGGTGCATACCAAGTCACTCATAATGTTAATGGCACCAGAGTTCCTTCTGCTACTATCATATTAACTTTCAATAGGTTGGAACTCCCTAAGAATATCAAGACTGGTTATCTGTGTATTCCTGTGAAGCCCTATTTGGAGAATCCCAGTAGGTGCTTTCATTGTCAACATTTTGGACATGTCAGTAAGCACTGCAGACAGGAGAGGGTATGTGTCAATTGTTCCTCTGATTTCCATGGAACACCGTGCCCTCATGAGTTTTGCGGACGCTCTTAGAGCGACCAGACCAGTCCGTAACAGACAGCAGAGACCATTCAGACGTCCACCTTTATGGCCACAGAATATCCATCAAGAAGCCTCAATAAAATCTCTGCCTCGGAATGATGCTCCTCCTCCCTGTTTCCCCTAAACCAAGGCGCAAGAGGACTCGCTGTTCTTCAGATTCCCCTCCATCAGCATGTAACCAACTATTGACATGTCCTGAAGACATGGAGGCAGATTCCGAGGAGTTCGTGTGGTGTTCGTTTCACCTTTGGACATCCACCCTCCTCCCACTGAATCTGCCTTGAGTCCATCAGTCACAACTAGCCAGCCTATTATATCCACAGCATCAGTAACTCCAGAAGAAGCTGAACAGATTTTTTCTGAGCCAGCTTTGGCTGTGGCCCTTTTGGAAGAGGAGAAACAGCTTCTGGGGTTTCTTCACCCACCCCAGCTGACCCACCAACCACCTCTCAGAATGACTCGGTACCATCTCTCTTGACATTACTACCTACTAGTACAGAGGACCCAATATCTTAGGAGGCATCTTTGCCAGAAAAAAATCTGTCATATTCACAACTGACAGATGGTTCTTTGCCATCTAATAAAAAAGCCATCCCCAAAACATTCAAACTACCTATACCTCAAACGTTAATTACACCTAAAAATAAAAAAAGGTTCAAAACCCCAGTCACCTTCATCAGGTGCAAAGAAAAATTTAATTACCCTTAAATGATGAATATGTTTCCAATTGTTCATTGGAATCTACAAGGGATCTTCTCCAAATGGAAAGAATTCAAACTCCTGCTTCATGATTACAACCCTTGCTGTATAGCATTACAGGAGACCCAATTGGGTATTCGTTGATTACCCAATATCCCCCACTATGTGGGATATTTTAAGAATCCACCAGAACCCATTCATGGTTCGGCTATTTTTGTCTGTGAAGACTGTTCTCACTTAGCAATCCCGTTGAGAACAGACCTTCAAGCAGTGGCGATTCATGTGTATACCAATCGTTTATACACATTCTGCTCACTGTACCTCCCTCCTGGTGAAGGAGTAGTTGCTTCAGATTTGGCTAACAAATTAGCCAATCTCATCTCCCAACTTCCGACCCCATTCCTACTAGTTGGAGACTTTAATGCAAGACACCACCTTTGGGAGACTATGATGACAACCCGAAGGGAAATCTGATTGTGAGACTTATGGAGTCCTTGGATGTGTCATTATTTAATGATGGCACTACAACATCCTTCCATGTCCAGACCAACAGCTCTACCTGTGTAGATTTGTCATTTTGTTCCTCAGACTGTAGAGCAGATTACAGCTGGTCTGTGGATCCTGATCTGAGAGAAAGCAATCACTTCCCACTCCCAGTTGTTCTGACCTCATGCCTGGGTGGCCCTCTTTCCCCACCGGTCAATAGGTGGACCACCAGGAAAGCCAATTGGCCAAAGTTTAAATACCTTTCTCGCCATTCTGGACAATTTCCTCAGGGCAACATTGACATGGTCCTGGAGAACTTCCATGATCATGTCAACCATGCAGCAAATTCTACCTTGCCCCTCTCCAAAACTGCTTCCCACAAGACCCATCTCCCTCTTTGGTCTGAGGAATGCAGCAAAGTGGTACCAGTGTAAGCGTGCTTGTCGTCGCTACCATCGAAACCCCTACTGTGTTTCTGGAGAAACACAACCTTTTTTCTCCCTCACAGTCGGGTTTTCGAAAAAAACAATGCACCAAAGACCTGCTGGTCAAGATGGAGGATTGCATTCGACAAGCTTTCTCAGAGACAACACTCTATTGCTGTCTTTTTTGATATAGAAAAAGCATATGATACCACCTGGAGGTATGGTATCCTGAAGCAACTATATGACTAGGATATCAAAGGCCATCTTCCTAGGTTCATACAGCAATTTCTTGCTGGATGCACGTTCCGTGTTAGGGTAAGAAATGTCATATCAGAGCCTGTTGATCAGATAGAGGGCGTGCCACAGGAAAGCGTTTTGAGCGTCACCTGCTTCTCAGTGGCTATCAGCAGCATTATTACTGATCTTCCTGCAGAGGTAATGACAACTCTTTATGTGGATGACTTGGCTGCCATTTTTCATCCTTAAATTGCAACTGGCCATTAACATCATTGCCAAAAGTGCCGCTGCAAAAGGCTTCCGACTGGGAACAGCCAACCTTATCTTTGTATGGCTCCCCCATCTCGTTTGACCCTCATTGTAAATTTCCTGGGGAATCTTTCACTCAAAGCTCTCCTGGGGCCCCATATAACTGCCTTGAAAAAATCCTGCTTGAAGAGAATGGATATCTTAAAACTTCTATCACATGTTTCGTGGGGTTGATCGCCGTACCCTGTGGCTTTTGTATACAACCTTGATCCAGTCTAAGCTGGATTATAGGTCACAGGTGTACTCTTCAGCCTCATCCTCAAACCTAGATAAGATAAATTCTATTAGGGACCAGGGAGTGCGTCTAGCTTTGGGAGCATTCAAGTCCTCCCCAATATTGAGTCTCCAAGCAGAGAGTGGGGTCCTTCCACCTGTATATGAGTGCACCTATAATATTCACTCGGTGGCCTCATATGACAGGTTTCCTTCGCTGACTCGCCCCTTTGCCCTGCATATGACTGGAGATACAGGTCAACTGAGGGAATTATCAGTTATTCCATATCAGATCCCTAAAGTACTCCCATGGCTATTACCACCCGTGAGGGTTTGCAAGGTGCTGGCAGGCGAACCGAAGACCAAGTTCTTGCCTTCGGTTCTACGAAGCCTCTTTTATGAACACTCTTTGTGCCACAAATCAAGCACTTTTATCTACACAGATGGATCTAAATCCTCTGATAGGGTGGGAGCTTCTGCTATCTTCCCCTCCCGTCAGGTGTCTGTGTGCCTGCCCAATTCAGCCTCTATCTTCACGGCTGAGCTTGTCGCGATACTGGTTCCACTGTATGCCATCGCTTCTTCATCACCGGGATCTTATACAATATTCTCCGATTCGCTCAGCTCTTTGGAGGCTTTAGTCTTTTTTTATTTCCAGATCACCCGCTGGTTTCAAAGATCCAACAGTGGCTTTTTTATTTATCCTCGTTCCACGAAGTTTTATTCTGTTGGGAACCTAGCCACATGGGTATAAAAGAAATGAGAGCGCAGATGCTGTTGCCAAGGCAGCTGCATCTCTAGGAACCTCCACCCCTGCTCCTCTTCCTTTCCGTGATGTCGTGCCATACATCCGTGAGTACGTGGTCGGCCAGTGGCAGAGGACTTGGGATGAACTCCCCCCAACTAAACTGCATGCCTTCAAACAGTCAGTCCACCCCTCGCCACGCACTACTAGGACCCGTACTCAGGATGTTATTCTATGCCGTCTGAGAATTGGGCATTGTCGTCTGACACATGGCTTTCTGATGGAATGCCTTCAGCAGCCTCCAATATGCACTCACTGTGGAGTACCAATGTCTGTACTCCACCTATTCGCTGAATGCTTACGTTTCCATACTCTGAGTCAAAGGCTTTTTCCTTTTATTTTTCAAGGGATGTGTCCTCAGCAGGTTCTGAGGACATGAGTGCACCTTTAACATGAACCGAATGTTTAAATTTTTATCAGAGACAAACCTCTTAAAGGAAATTTAATGTTTTATCATTTTTAGAACCACATAGACGTGTCGTGTCTTATGGTTTTACTTTGATTTTATAGTATTCTAAAGGCATTTATTTTTCTACGTTTTTACTCCTTCCTTTTTTTATATATATCTTTTAGATTGTTTACCTTAGTCTATGTTTTTGAAGAACATTTGAAAATGGCTGCGAGCTTGCCCACTTGGACTTACGCAGCACCCGTCTGTTTTGTACCATTCATTCATTCTTCCTGAACCTTGTGCTGAGGGCTTAGTCCCCGAGACTGTCCGGCATATTCTTGTTGAATTTCCCAGTCTGGGAAAACTTTGCGCTACCTGTCCCAGTACTGGGGCAAGTGTGGTCCCTACTGCTTGTCTCTTTTACTTCGGACTGATTCCTGCACTCCTGAAATGGGGACTCCATGAGTTTCTGGCAGAGGCTGAATCTCTGTAGTATTTAATTATTTGGAATGTCAATTGCATTCTCTGGCCCCGGAGGGAGTTGGACCTACTTCCTGCACCTGAGTCGCCAGATGGGCTCCTTATTTTTGTTCTTTTGTTTTTAATCTGCGCCTGAGCATACCTTTTCTTTTTACTTTGTAAATTTTGTATTTTTAGGTGGTGGGGGGCATTATTTGTCACCTCAAAGTCACATCATGCAGGACGCATTTTATTTCATGGAACGCTTCCCTCAATCTTTCTCTCTTGTCTGGTTTCCCAGACCGTAGGATACATTATAGTTGGATGTCCTAGTCTGAGGGAACTGCTTGAGCGGTACTAGTTCTAGCGCCGTGATAGGCGGGGTCACTACTGCCTATCACCTAGTCTTTGAGAGTGACTCCTGCACACTGGATTGGTGGGGAGAGGTGTGCCTTCCCCATAGTATTTAGTTATTTAAACTGTTGACTGAAATTTCACGCTCATGAGGGTGAGCCTCTGTATGGCCCTTGGGCTTTCCTTGATATATTTTTGGGTTGTTGATTGTTCCCCATTTGGGAGGGGAGGGGTTACTATCCCCAATATTAATATTTCTAATTTTCGTACGGTGGGGATATTATGAACTGTCCACTAATGGCCATAGTCATGTATGCATTGCCATTGGTAGCAACCTCATCCACACGAAAGCGAGCCTTAAAATATGTCGCTGAAGTAGTTCTTTATAGGGCTGTTAGATTACCATTACTGGTACCCTGTGGAGGTTGCTCTTCATTGCCCAAACTAACCACCCATAATAACCCCTTTCCCATCATCATTTCCAGAAAGCGAAAAAGAAGAAAATACAGAAGATTAAGCCTTCGGATCTTGGTGTTGAGATCACCCCTCATTTCGAAATTATAGAGGTTGCAGAACCGCCCCAAAGAGCCGGCGGATTCAAGGTAGAAGATGTCGATACTTTAGTGGCCAAATTAAAAGAAGCTGGAAGAATATAATTGTTGATAGCACCTTTTTTTTTTTAATATATTTTACATATATATAAGTAAATATTGTACAGTAAGTCGTTTATGAATGCAGTTTTGTTTCAATTATATTTGTTGGTATAAATCTATTTACTTTTATTTTTATCACTAATGAATTAAAGGACTGCGTTTGTTAGTGCCATAGGATAGAAAGTAACAAAAGGAGCGAAGGGGTAGGAATGCTCTTTTGCACGTAACTCGCAGTTCCATCTATCCTAACATGTACAACTTATAGCCATGCCTAGTTTATATCTGTAATTTATCATACATTACCTACCATTATTTGGTTTGAAGCTACTGTAAGTTTTGGGATGGAAACTTAAGTGTCCGAATCATTATGGCTGCTACTGTATATTCACTGCACAGATTTGTGCAATTATTCTTGCCTTTGGACTCATCCTTACCCTACATTTTAACGATTTTATCATTTTGACCGACTCCAGAAACGTTTTAGATTTCACTGTGGTATCAAACATTCATGCGTGGCTTTATCAAAACCGCTACCAGATATAATGTCGCCTTTTGTGGACCCAAACCCACATTGGAATTCTTGGAAGATTCTGACAGACCAAGATGATCGGTTCGCCGCCCTCGATATCCCAGTAGCTTGGGCGAATTTTTCGAAATTAGTTAAGATTTCGATAAGCGCTGCGGCGAATCACGTCGTATGTGGTTCTGCAATAATGCTAACTTTGTTGAAGAGGTATCCTCCAGTTCCTAACATGATAATTTTAAGACTTAAGCCTCCTGTTTCCTCCCCCCCCCCTCTACCTTTGATTCGGTAAATTGCGTGATACTCTAATGATTGTGACCTCGAGAGACTGCAATCCAAGCTTGCAGAGCAGCATATTATCGATGCCCAAACGAAAGTCCAAACCGTCAATGGCATCCGAATTAATTCGGGTACGTTATTCCTAACTTTTGAACGGCAGCAGTTGCCTACTCACGGGAAGGAGAGATACCTCAATATGTCCGTAAGTAAATACGTCAATAATCCCCGCCCATGCTTCACCTGTCACATGTTTAGCTATTTGAGCCACAATTGTCGTTATGAACGTGTTTGTTTCGATTGTGCACTCCCTTATCATGGCAAATCCTACGATTACCCGAAATTGTGCACGAACACAGTGCCTCGTTATTTTCTTGTGCCGTGTTCCTCTTTGAAGAAGAGCTACTGTAGGTCCGCGATACGTACAAAGTTCCCATTCGTGAAGTGCGGAGTAGGATCCGTAACGCATTTGTGTCAAACAGTCTTCGCTTCTTGGACGTCCTCTGGGGTGGTTTTATTGAATCGATTTTAACATAACACCAAGTGTGCATTTTTACTATGCGGTACGACACGTGGTACCATGCCCAAACAGACTCTTAGCTGCGCAAACCTATCTTTTTGCTCCCCTGATTGCCTTTCTAACTTGAATGATTTACATGGTAGTGACCACTTCCAAAGAATGATGCTTTGTATACCTTCCAGAGTAGATTGTGTAACTTTCAGTGAGGCTTCTTTCACGAATTCTATTGACCTCTTTTTAGACATTGACTCTGCCGTTCTTTATTTCGCATCTCTCGTGGTCGCGGCTGTGGTTCCAAAATTGGCTCAGATGACGCATGCACGATATCGTCATTCCCCAAATCCCCCCCAATCGTATCGACAGGAACCGTGCCCGTGCAATTCGCCAGGCTTGCGATGTATGTCTTCTGGTGGAAATAACCCCCCTCCCCCTCACTTCCTCTTCAGCCAAAAAATCTGGAAAAGAATCAATAAGATCAGGGAGAAAGTACGTTAGTCGTACTGCGCCTTATTTTGTGAATTTGGTGGTTCCATAATTTGCGATCCTGTACGCGCCGTAGATATTCCTTGCGGCCACGAGCAAGTTTCGCCGCATTAAGCTTCAGGGGGAGAAGATCCATCTGAATTTCTCAGACCTCTTGGATCGTCCCTATAATCGGCTCTTGAACAAGGAGGAACTACGTTTAACCCTCTCTAACTGCCATACAACCTCCCCAGGCCTGATGATGTCTCTTATGACTTCCTCCGATACCTTTACCGACATATGGACTCGTTTTTGCTAGGTGTCTTTAACTGGAAGACAGTTATCGTTCCGCCTATCCCTAAACACGGGAAGGATGCTCTTATCTCCAGTACGCTACCGACCCCTTGCCCTCACGAGTTGCATCAGCAAACTCATGAAAAAGATGGTTAACACCCGGATGTTGTATTTGAAGTCCCAAAGCCTATTGGCATCTTTCGTCGGGTTTTCGCAGGAAACAAATTGCCACTGACCTTTTAGTTTGGCTGTAGGGCACTGTACGGGAAGTCTTCACTCGCCTGCAACTTGTCTGCAACTGTATTCTTAGATATTGAGAAAGCTTATGGGTGTGCGTAGCGGTATGACAGCTATATGAGTAGTTGCCGCGGGCGTCATCGATTTTGACCGCAGAACATTTTGCTATTTTACTGGCTTGGTTTTTCACCCCGGAATGTCCTTTATTCGCTATTTTAGCTCAGACCATCCCTTTGTTATAAAAATTCAGTCTTGGCGGGCCAAGAACTCTACCCCTTAGCGGATAAACTTTTTGGTTTCTTTAACCACGTTCGTGTCCCAAGTAATCTACATTAGGGACTATGTTTGGCATATATGGCTGTTGTGGGCTAGTAATTATCACTGTTCCCAGAGGTTTGATCTCACTTTGCCTCCTCCTGATTGGCCTCTCTCACCTTACTCATGGGCATCTGGTGAGCGCTGAGGGCCCTCGAAATGCCCCCACCTTGTCACTTTTGCTTTTTCTCCTTTTCTATTTGTCACCTTCTTGTAAACCGTCCCTCTTTGGAGGCACTTCGATGCGAATGCTCCCCTGACCTATGCCTCATCTCGGATGCTCAATTGTGCTTTATTTTAGCATAGGGTCCATTCTTTCGCGCGTGATCCCATTCTAACTTTATTAGACGTTTTGTGTTCCTGTCCTTGCTATAAGTACTACTGTGTTTAATTTCCCTAACATATTTAACTTCGTCTTATTTCTATTTTGTTTTTATAGTAGCTTTTTCAACTTCTGCATCTTAACTGTCGTCCTACCCTTTATCCGTTCGCGCCGCGCTGCCAATAAACTCCGTTTGTACTGTTGCGGTGCTATTGTCTGCCCCTTAATAATAATTAGGGGAGATGTTCGATTCTGCGTACGAGTGGAAGATCTCTCCGCTCCAATAAGGCAGGAAGAGGATATTTAGTAGGGAAGTATTTCTCTTTGCCTTAAGCATCAAAGCTATCACCGCGATGCTGCCGGAAGATTTTATAGCTACGCTCTACGTAGTCGATGTTTCGATCTCTCGGAGCGACCACATGATAACCATGGAACCTCAACTCCAACAGGCCCTGAACCGCATCTCGCTATCCGAAATCACAAAGTGGTTTGCATCTGTCGCCATCCACGACTTTTCCATGAGCCGGACTTATTCCTAAATGGGGCTCTCCTGGCTGTTGCAGAGTCGCACAGTTTTCTTTATTTTTTACCGTCGCCTCATCTGACAAGCACAAATTTGCAGCCTTAGGGTCTCTTGTACCCGCTCTCCTTGATAATTCATCCCTCCGTGGCATTCTGCCCTTGGAGTGGTGATAGGAGTAGTATACTTTTCTACCGGGAACCTACCCCATAATGCCTCGATGGCTTTACGTCGCTTTCTGTCGCATCTGAATCAGGAGCACTCACGATACGCAGTGCTATCTGATGGACGCTCCCCTGAACCTTATTATGACGACTGCTTGGTCCCCCGTACTGTCTTGAACATTCTTATCGAATGTCCCAGTTCGGGAGATTTTCACGCTCGTTTCCTGTATTCGTACCAGGTCGATCGGGGTCGCTACCAATTGTACTTGTAACGGGTTCCTGCACTTCCGATTGTAGACGAATAGAGTTCTTGGAGGAGGCAAGCAGCATCCATTATTTCATTGTTCCACAGTGCACACTGACCTCGCCTTCGTTTTTGTTTTGTTTTTCTCTTTGTCCTTGATTTTTGTTTTTAACCTCGTTTTTAGTCGCGAGCGACTCTATATATCACTATGTCGATCGGTCCCTGTTTTACTTTTTTTTTTGTAATAATAACAACTATTCGGCCTTTTCTAACGAAATTTGAAACCCTTATGTTGTTTTACATTCTCTTTCGAATGATATAATGTCAGAGTCCTCCCGAGGGTAGCCCAGGAATTGGGGGGGGGGGGAATAACATCATAATTATTCGGCCAATTCTGACGAAGTTTTAAACCCTTATGATGTTTTACATTCTTTCGAATGATATAATTGACAAAGTCCTCCCAAGGTTAGTCCGGGAATTATTGAAAGTTTTGAAGGTCATAAATCGGAATAAGAGAGCACGCTACTTTTTGGTCAGCACACCTGGTTTTTCTAAATTAGAGTAAAAATAGGTTAGAAAATAACTTCTCTTATGTCCATGATACCAGTCGCCAGGTAAATGCCCTAAAGTTTAAAAGAAAAATCGTGCTTGGGGGGGGGGGGGAAGAGGTGGACACCATTGCCACAGATGAAGCCCCAAAGCATGTAGGTGCTGCTCTAAGAGGGCCAACTTGGCCGGGTTCTTACCTTTTTTAATAATCAAATTGTGTATGGGTAAAAATAAAACTGCCTCACATACTGCAAATGACCAACCAACAAATATTGACTACCCAAAAAAGCCTACCAGATGTCCAATTTTAACCAACTCCTGCTATCGCGCTGCTCTCTGAAAAGTAACCAATCCTACCACCTTCCACACATATATCTCCATCACACCTCGCTCTTACTAACTTCCATCTTTCCTTCCTTCCTGACCCATACCACTCCCTCGACCTTCCCAAATCCTATCAAAAGATCGCAAAAAAAAACACCTCCCTCTGAAGGTCCATCACATATTTTAAAATACAGCTTCGAGCTTCCTTTGTTCATTCATTGTTTTCTGGTCCTGACACCATCCTCCTCAGTATCCTACCCCCTCGATCGAAGAGTTGGAGATAGGTGTCCTAAATGTGGATGAATTTACGCATCATTGCCCGAGAACTGCTTCATTTTCCTGCCTCGATCTATCTCTGTGCTCTCCGGATGCACAGCCTGATTTTGGATGGGGAGTAGTCGATGACCTCCATAATAGTGATCACTTTCCCACTCAAATAATTTCTGGGATGCTGCCGCCTGAGAGCCAGCTCCGGTGGTACTTGGCGCGGGCGTGGTGGTCCACATTTCAGGTAATCACGGATTTATGTCTCAGTCGAGTAGTTTAGGTCGGTAGATGAAGCCGTTGAGTTCTCCGGCAATCTCATCGCCGAGGGTCTAACTACTATTCCTAGAGCGTCTGGGCGTTTTGCACGCCGACCGCTTCCGTGGTGGTCAGCCGAGTGTGAGGCGTACCTCAAAGAGAAGCGTTATGCCTACATGTGCTATAAGCGCCACCCGAACGATTTCACTGTCGGTGATTTCGTCGAGCTAGGGCTAGGTTCCGGTATATTCCGACGCAAGCCAGCGGCTCATTTTGGCGGGCATACACGTGTCTTCACTTAACGAGAAAACAACTCTAGCAGAGGTGTGGTAGTGAGTCAAAAGATTCGGGGCAAGTTCTCGAGGGACAATTCCCCCCCTTCCCTAAAGTTCTCCCAGAAGAATGGGATCGTAATCTTGGACCCCGCGTTTGTGGCTGAAGCCTTCGCGACCACATTCTCTAACCGGGATGCTGCTCCGCCACCATTCAATGCGCGTCGTGATGTCGTGGAAGGCCGCCGACTGGACTTTACCTCCAGAGGCGGAGAACCCTTCAACGACAGGTTTACTTTAAGTGAGTTGCGTTCCGCTCTCTCTTCGTGCGTGGACGCCGCCCCTGGGCCAGACGATGTCCCGTACGCCATGCTTCGACACCTGGGTGAGCGAGGCTTGGCCTTTCTGATAGATTTGTTCAACAGGATCTGGGTATCCTCTGAGACTCCTGCGAATCGCTTTTCGCAAACCGGGGTGAGATCACTCTATCCCTGTCGGCTTCCGCCCAATCTCTCTAACCTCTTGCTTGTGCATGTTGATGGAAAAATTGGTAAATGATAGATTATCATTTTTTTCTAAACAGCGGAGGCCATCTATCTTATGCACAGTGCCGCTTCCGCAAGTTCCACTCCACGTCGGATGCTTTGCTCTGACTGGAAAATGCCGATGCGAGGCCTTCCTTCGTAGACCACTACGCCACGGTGTTTTTCGATCTGGAGAAGGCCTATGATACCGCATGGCGATACGGTACCATGGAGACTCCACACGATGCGGGCGACGAGACGCCTCCGAATTGTCATCCCTGAATTTTTGGCGAGATCTTCGATTCCATTTACGGGTGGGGGGAAACCCTCTCCGGACCAATGAAGCAGGAAGAGGGTGTCCCGTAGAGAAGTGTCCTCCGTGTCATCACCTTTGTGCTGCCAAAAGATGTTCTCGCTACGCTCTCCGACGCCGGAAAGTGCTTCCTGCGCTTTTCCTTTTTGTTGTCGTTTTTTGTTTTGCATATTGTTATTTTAATGTAGCCTAGTACTAGGCTGTTGTGAGTACGGGGACGTATGCCCAAGTAAGCAGTCACCAGATGGACTCCTAAAATAAAAAAATAAATAAAACTCGCTACGCTCTACGTGACGACCTTTGATCTCTTTTGGCGCGGCCAAGATGTCGACTCTAACAAGCATTGAACCGCGTCTCTCGCTATGCCGAAACGCTCAGGCTTCGGTTTTTCCCTGGCCAAGACTAAGGTGATGCACTTCTGCCGTCATGCACGGCTCCACCCTGACCCAGACTAGTTTCTAAACCGGGTTCGCCTGAAAATGGTGGAGTCGTAGCGTTTCCTTGGTCTTGTATTTGACTGATGACTCAACTGGGAGGCTCATATCTGCAGCCGTAGGTTATTTTGTACCCGCGCCATGGACATTCTTCTTTCCGTGACGTTCAGCGCCTGGGACGCTGATAGGGCTAGCCTTACTTTTTTATAGTCCCTTTGTTCGTTCGAAGGTCAACTACGGATGCGAGTTTTATGCATCCGCAGCCAACCGGGTATGGCGGAAGGTGAACTCGATCCACCACACCGGCCTTCGCCTGGCGAACGGTGCCTTCCGCACTTACCCCATTGAGAGCCTACGTGTCGATGCTGGGGAGGCCACTCGCTCTGCGCCGTGCAGAGTTCATTATTCACCTGTACACGCGAGCCCAGCGCCTCCCTCAGTGGCCAACAGCTCTCACTGCATCCGCAGCTGATCTCGACGATGCCAAGGCCGCCGAGAAACGCCAGTCATACCCTAAGCCCTATGGGTTTATGGCTAGGAAGTTCGAGAGCAAGGTATAGCTCTCGGGCCGGTGCCCCCACCCCCCCTGATTTTCCCCAGGGCGCCACGCCTCTGATCCCAAAGCTTCTACAGCACCGAGAGTATTCCGCCAGGCCATTTTGGAGCAAACTTCGTGTCACGCTGGTACCGTGCCAGTGTATACGGATGGCTCCAAGTCCCAAGAGGGGGTCGGCTTCCACGCCGTATCCCCTCTGTTTGAAGTCAGCGGGGCTCTGCCAGTTGCTGCGTCTGTCTTCACGGTCGAGCTGGTTATAATACACCGTTCGCTACGGGAAATAACGCGACGTACCCGGTTCGGAGACCGGATTGTGATTTATAGCAACTCACAAAGCGCCCTGAGTGCTCTCGGGGCATTGGAATCTCGGCATCCCCTGGTTCGCTATATCCGTGACGCCGCGGTTTTGGCGAGCCGGGCAGATGTCGAGATTATCTTCTGCTGGGTTCCTGACATGTTGCGAGTAGACCAACGTTTCGCCCTTCACGCCGATTAGTGGTAGGTATACGGGCTGCTTGGCAAAGAAGATGGTAAACGGTCGAGGGGAACTTAAAGTTGCGTGCCATTGTGCCGTGACAGTTCCCATGGACCTACCCCCAATGCTGCGACGACCTCAGGTTGCTTTCTGTCATCTCTTAATTGGACACACTCGCGGGACGGAGCGCTCGCCTGCGCCTTATTGTGACGACTGACCCCCAGACTGTTCGGCACATTCTTGCTGAATGTCCCAGTGTGGGTGATTTTCGCGTACCTTACCTGAGCGGGGTCGCTACCGCTTGTCACTTGTACTCGGGGTAGGTTCGTTCACACTGACTTCCGGACTGTACGACTTTTTGGAGAAGGCTGGCCTACTCCACTTTATTTGAGTCTTTTTGTGAATCGCATGTTACTGCGCCGGGGGAAGGCGGGCCTACCCCCGACGTCGCAGCCCGGCTCCTTGTTGCCTTTTTGTTGTTGTTTTATCGTTATTTGTTATTTATATATTGTTGTTTTTTAATATAGTCTAGTAGTAGGCTTTGGTAAGTACGGCGACTTATGCCTCAAGTAGGCAGTCGCTAGATGGGCTCCTAAAATAAAATAAAAATTCCTTACTAGCCTCTTTACTCTCCAGTCATGAGCGGACCTTTTCAGGCGTTACCTTTCTCAAACCTTAATAGAGACGTTTGATGTGCGGCTCCAGTAGGTCGGGCCTCTGACTTTACACTCATCTTTTGCTTCTTTAATGGACGCTTCCGTTGTCCTCCGATAGATAATGGGATGTGCAGTCACCGTGACCCAGCACCCACGTCTCAACTATAACAGAGATTGCAGATGCTTTAGGGGAGACAAACGCACTCTGAAACTCCGGTTTTTCTAAAATACAGCCTTGGTCTTCATTTAGTCCATTAATCGTTTTCTGGTCCTCATAGCATCATCCTCATATCAGGTATAGATCAATGTGGTATGAGTAAAGGGCGTGTGGTATGCATTTTAAAAATGAGTTACATGATGCAATGCTGTAGTATGAATGTGTGAGCTAGAGAATTGCGGGTGTGATTGAGCTTTGAAATTATGAAAGTGCGTGTGGTTTTAGTGTATGAACCCTCTAATAACAAAAGTGAAGTTTAGAAAGAGTTTCTGGAAGGACTAGGAACGAGCAGTGAATTTGTGTCTGTGAATGGTGGTAGGAGACATGAATTGACAAATATTTTACAGAATGAAAGTGCATAACTGAAGCTTCTGTTACACCAAAGAGGATGAGAGTAGAGAGAAGGTTTTATGCTGAAAGAAACGTGTATCAAACACATTCGGCACAAGGATGTGCATAAATACACATGAATATTTCGAGGGAGAAGTTAAGAATATGCTGCGGGGCGTATCCAATAAGAAAGCTGTAAGAGGTATGAATATAAGCCTATCTGGCCACGTGATCGTACTGAGTAAGGTTAAATTGGTTGTGACATGGATGGAAAGAGGTGAGGAAAGGAAAATCAGAAGTGAAAGGTTATTCAATCTCTGACACATTAGGGTCAGTCCCTGTCACGAGCCCTTCCACTGGAAAGACCTTATTTGTATCTGCGATGTTCGATTTATCTTTTATTCCAAACCTACCTACCTTTTCATGTTCAATTAAATCTTCTATCCTTCTCCTTGTAATCAAACGGCTTCTACCTTCCTTCCTTTAGCAGCCAATAAATAGATCCACTCATATACTTGCCTTACTAATCCGATTGTAAGAGATGGCCAATTTGGGTGGGAGTATAGCGTACGAGAAGTGCAGGCGAGCGGCTTAAAAGCTTCGTCTGAATGAGTTTTTTTTTTTGAGACTCAGGATGGCCGAGTAGATTTGCCGCTGGCTAACAGTGGTCCAGCGACGCAGGAAGGTGTTCGCAACTCGCCTACGTTATTATTTTTTCTTTGTCCCTTTTCCTACTTCCCTCTATCTACAGGAGTTAACTGCTTTACCAACTTCACAAAAGCTATAAATATAGGGGAAACGTTTTGGTTGAACCATTCACGACGTATAAAGTAGGGCACTATGAACCCTGGATGCTAATGGGCCTTCTTTCCAGAGACTCGGTAGGACCACCAGCCCGAAATTTAGTGGAGGCGCCTAATATAACTAGGTATATATACTCGTAAGTAAGGTGGTCAAGAAGTACTTCTCAATTTGGAAGATATATAAAGACCCAGATGCCAAGTAATCGAATAGAACCAGCCTACCTATATTCTCTTTTTCTAACTACATCGGGAGGGAAGAGGGTGAATCGCAATTTACAACAAATTAAAACAGAGGGCCCCAAGTGGGAAGACCACTCACAACAGGAAAAGGGACTAGGCTCGAACTCCTCCGAGTAACATTGAGCAAAGACCAGACAAAGGGTGACCATGCGAGACAATCTGCGGAAAATTCAAGGTCGTCTTAATGAGTATTATTAGCGTCCACTACAGATACATTGTAAAGTGTAGCACCAAAAACGATGTTGAGAAGTTAGTCTTAATTGAGCATCGAAACCCTGCAGAAAATTGGACTAATACCCAGAATTCCACCAGAAAATAAGCCCACTAGAGGCATCCTATATCAAAAGATTGACTTATGCGTAGGCTGTCACTCAAAGGATGAACTCATGGAAGTTATCAAATTCGGCGCAATCACACACATTTGAATAACCGAAATGACAAATAAAATTGCACAGAATGGAATACCATTATTTAGCATGCGAATATCACCCAAGCATTTAGAAAGAGAGATGCAATTATGCTTCAATTGTTGCAAGATATAGGACCATGTCAAAAAGTAGTACCTACAGAAAGAACCTAACTGTTCCGAATGTGGTTCTAAAAACCACTATTGGAGAAAATGGGCGAAACCCAGAAGTGCCTCGATGTGAAGGATGCTCATAGAACAATGGCAATGGCGTGCTCGAAACGAAATTATAGAAATAAAAGAGAAGAAATGCGGCCTGCGTAGGTGTGGGAAGGCCTACAACGACAAAAACGCGAGGAGGACGACTTTGAAAGAGAGAAGCTGCTCCTTGAGGATATAATTAGAATATCCCTGGTGACTGCGACACTCTCAACTTACTCTGAAGTGGCAAGTTTATAAGTGGAGAGAGAAGCCACTTCCAAGCAAAACACCTGCTAGACGAATAAGAACGGCTGAAACTTCAACAAGTGAACAATGGAAAATAGGAGAATAAAGCTCAAGATTCTATAAACTAATACGAATGGCTGGATCGGAGAAAAAACAAAAACATTACAGGGTCGAAACGAAAGATCACCACATAGGTGGATTACCAACTTGTGAGGGATAATGTGCTATAAATGTACCTTAGTTATGGGGTTACCAATTATGATAGTCACCAATTTATAGGGGTGTACCGGAGGAGAATTACCAATTTATGGATAACCAACTTATATGAAGGTGAATTAAGTATCTGATTCCAAAGATGAATTCTTCACTGTGTTCTTATTTTGGCTGGGTTTACCGAAGGTTTCAGCGTAATCGAGATAAAGAAGGACGTTGCAGAAATATACTTTATTCTAATATTGGCCTATTAACGGGGCAAGCGGCACGTCACGAAGTTACTTTGCTAGCGACTAGCAGTCTATATATGTATTCAACATGAAGTATTAAATTCTGGAGCTACAAGACTTGGTGAACTACAATACAATAATCCTGCTAAGTGAGCTGCTCCGACTATATATATATATATATATGCTTATTTCCTAGAGGGCGTGCCCTAGAATCATCGTTATTCATCTCAAAGGCGGAGCTAATTAAAGTTTTGTAAGTCGAATTATATGCATATCCCAAGTTTTATAAATATAACAGAACAGGATGCGCTTATCACAGATTTGTGAGACAATTCCTTTTGGCTAGCGGATATGTTTACTCGGGTGTTTCGTAGATTTCCGTCTTTTGATATATCTATTCTGAGACGCGAAATGTTTGTTTACGCGTTTGTCTTATTGACACAGTGCATTTTGACCTTTCGCGCGTTCGTACATTGTTTGTACCGGGCTCACTTCCAACGGTTGCTTGCCTTTTATATATATATATATATATATATATATATATATATATATATATATATATATATATATATATATATATATATATATATATATATTAAAAAATATATTGCATTCCTTATTTCTGCATTCAATTTCATAGATGCAAATTAATCTATACATTCTTAATTCCTCATTCCAATTTTAGAAATTTATTTTATATGAGTGGAATATGCTGGGATTTAATAATACCACCGTGCGTTCATTTTGTGGAGGTTTGTGCTGGACCAATTGAATCCTGCAATTGGGTGCCAGAAGCCTGCCTATTACATAATTTGATCCTTATAACATCGTCTCTAGGCAACATCTTCATGGAAAATTATCCAGGCATCATATTAATACTGGGGCATGGAGTAAGCCCATAGAAAAGAACAATAAAGATATTCAATTACACCGTAGTGAATGCTAATACAACAGGTGACACATTCGACTACCAAAAGATCAATGGCTTGGACGAGACCTATTTGGCCGTTAAAGTAGAAACAGAGTCATCACCTGTAATAATGGTCACAGCCTATCAACCAGCAGGGCGGTACTACATCCATAGGTACAGTTTCGTGTCAATCTTCATCTCGGGGTTCTCAAAAATCTTTATAAGAGACCTGAATGCAAGGTAGGTACAAGGTGAATAGCTCCAAAGGAAGTGACCAAAATGAGCAAAACTTCGAAATGTTGCTTGAAGGAAACATCTTCAAAAAGATAGGCCACGATTGTTCAACATATCTCACTGGTAATGCTGCTACAAAACCGGCCTAAGTATGCTTATGAAATCACCGGCACTTCTCGCTTCCGGAGAAAATATCCTGGAATGAGCCCTTCCTGCTAACGTTCCTAAAGCTAAACCATAAACATTTGAGATGCCTCCAAAAGGGACAACAACAGTAAGTTCTTAATCCACTTTTAAACACAGTGACAAACATTCAGTGGGAGCCACTTTTTTGTATCATGACGTAACTAAGCCCCGCCATTCAATTAAACGGAGATTCCTGATTTTGAAATATAAAAATCGGAACTTATCTATTTAAAAATACTTTTTATATTCATTATTACCTGTTCATCATTACAGTGTCTGACTATACTCGCGTACAGTCATTAATGTATCGACCGATTTCCACCAGATTTTCCAATCAGGCCTCAAGCACAATTTCCATCCAAACTCCATTTATTATTGCGCCTTGATTGTAATTCAAAATTCATATTTATTATTGTTATTAAAGTGTTGTTTCAAAGCTTTAATTTTCTTGACATGTGTGGAAAAGGGAGAAGTTCGATTGATTTTATAGCTGATAAGCTGTAAAGCACTTTGACCAAAAGGAGAAAGAAAGTGGAAAGGGGGTCACAGTCACAAAAGCTACAAAGTGCTAACCCGGAGTGAAGATCGACTTCCCGCACGCACGATTTTTTTTTGTAACAACAACTCTACGAAACCTCATCGCAACAACTATGCACGTAAACAAAATGCCCATCACGGTAAGCACAACATGTGCTATTTCCTTCCCCAAGTTTCAGACTGCCTCGCCTAACCTGTGGTTCACCTAAATCGAGCTACTCTTCTCCTTGTAGAGAGAGTGACAAGTGACACTCAAAAACTTAAGTGACTGGTGCGGCCACTGCCACACGCAGTAATTAATGGAATTTCATCCCTTCTAAGAGACACAAACGAGCTACGAGGAGCGGTCAATAAGTTTTGCAATTCGGATATAAGAAAACGAGATATGAGGAAAAGTGGTTTATTATCTTTCAATATAACTACCCTCGACTTCAATGCACTTGCGCCACTTGTTCCTGAGGCTTCGAATTCCAGACAACCAGAAATCTCCCGACTGCTGTTCAATCCACTCCTGGACGGCGAGCTGGACATCTTCATCGTCCCCAAACCAGCGTCCACGCAGTGCAGCCTTGAACTTGCGGAATAAAAAGTAGTCGCTAGGAGCCAGATCTGGACTGTAGGGGGGGGGGGAGCTCCTCGAATCCGCAATCGCGCAGATAAGCTTGTGCAACTCTGGCCTTGTGGACAGGTGCATTGCCGTGGAGGAGCAGGACACCGCGTGTCAACTTGCCGCGCCGCGTTGTGACGGATGCACTTCTTCAACCCAGCGCAAGTTCATCGGCGTAATATTGGCATGTGATGGTCCTTCCACGAGGCGGATAGTCCACTATCAACACTCCCTCAGAAACCCAGAAGATGGTAGCCATGATCTTTCCGGCTGAGGGTTGGGTCCGGAACTTGATGGGGGTCGGAGAGCCCCTGTGCTTCCACGCCATGCTTTCGAGCTTGGTCTCGGGATCCCAGTGATGACTCGAATCCCGCCGTGTCTTGGTTGTACAGGAGCAGCAGCTCTTCCGAACTTTGACGACGTTGAAGTCGATCATGGGGCGTGAGGTTTCATGAGGTTTCTAGGGACCCAACAGGTAGAGACCTTGGTCATGGCCAAATTGTCGTGGATGATTTTGATAACACTTCCATGTGATATTCTAAGTTCTCACTCGATTTCTTCGACCTTCATCCGTCGATTTTCGAGGATCATCCTCTCCACACGGGCCACATTGTCCTCGTTGGTCACGTCTGACGGGCGTCCTCGACGGGGGTCATCTTCAAGGGACTCACGACCATGGCGGAAGTCCCTATTCCAATGAGCAATGGTTGTATAGGAAGGGGCGGTGTCGGTGGACACTGCAACCATGCGTTCATGGATCTCTTTTGCATTCTTGCCTTCCTTGGTCAAACATTTGATCCCTGCACGGTACTCAACCTTTTCCATTGTTGAAAAATTTGTGACTGACGATCTGCGATCAGCTACTGCTTCTTAAATAGACGAGGCAGGAGCGTGCGGCTGCAGGTCCTGACTTGTCATAACTTGTCCTAACATCCCCACAGACAGCCATCCCCCTTCCTCTGTTTTGCCCTAACGATTCGCAAAACTTATTGACCGCCCCTCGTATTTAACCCTACGGGTCGTTATTTTGGAAAATGTTTACCCCATTCACGGCTCAAAAATGGAACTTTTGGTCGTTCCACACTGAGCTATAGCATATATCTTCTGGGGATCTCTCAAAGAAATTGAAGGCCAAACAGGGGATAGTGTGAGCCCCCACTTTCTTCGGGAATTCTTCGTTCAGTGCCTTCTCTCTCGCATTCAAGAAGCACTTGCAATGCTATCCCTCCCCCCTTCCCCTGCCCCTGAGAGCTCACTTGAGCAACTCTCAACGGCTGCCTCACGATCTCTCAAACAAGGGTGAATTCCATCGCAAATGGTCCCTCAACAGTTCCGCAAACAGATGGAGTCAGCATTGGTCCGCATCAAAGAAGAGCTCGCAACTCTCTCACGAAGGTTGGCTACTCTTAAAAGTCGAAAGATTACTTCAGGGTACGCTCAGCATCACGTGCGCTCAACTCTCCTATTGGATCCAGCCACTCTCCTACTGGATCGCGCAACTTTACCACACTTCAAGATAGCATTTTATGATACAACTGGCAATGCAGTATCCAAGCACACCGTTGTGCACCTAGTTACAAAGGGAATAGTACCTCTGGAAACGTCTGGAGGAAACAGTAATGAAGTACATCGCATCTCTGTTTTCCTACTTCCAGTACTTTCGTTTGCACGTTATCGACCCCAGCGCCGGAACAAAAGTCCTGGTGGACACAGGATCAGTGATCTAAATTCTTCCTGCTACATGTAAAATTTTCAACAACAAGAAACCAACATCCCTCTTCAGACCCCAACAGGATCCCAATTTCGTACATTTGGTGAACATACACTTAATCTATCATTGGGTTTAAGACGTAATCTAACTTGGAACCTTTAAGTGTGCGATGTCGAAAATCCGATAATCAGTGCTGATTTTTTTAGTAAATTATCTTTTGGTTGACCTTAAGCATTCACGCTTAGTGGACGGCATTACCAATCTACCAATAAGCGCGATAAGTGAACATGTCATTCCCACATCGTTCTCCTTTCCAATTTCCATCAGTTCTGCAATAGATCAACTTCTTCCTAATACAAAAAGATTTACAAACCCCACAACAAGCATGGTATAGCGTACGGGAAGTGCAGGCGAGTGGCTTAAAAGCTTCGTTTGAATGAGTCTTTTTTGAGACTCAGGATGGCCGAGTGGATTCACCGCTGGCTAACAGTGGTCCAGCGACGCGGGAAGCTGTTCGCAACTCGCCTACGCTATTATTTTTTCTTTGTTCCTTTTCCTAGTCCCCTCTATCTACACATGGTAATAATGAAAAAGGTGTCTAATGTTCCCTCTTCATATTTTCATCATGTTATGACACAGGAACTTTCGATTGCCGAGCAACCGAAACGTTTATCCCCAGATCTATTAGATGTAGTCAAAGAGAGTATGCAAGCTTATTATAAGCGAAGAAGAGGTCAAGTAGATCTCTTTGTGCCTTACCCATTAATCTTGAAAAAGAAATCGGATAACAATTACCCCGTGACATGTTACTACCTCCGTTTAAACTCTATCACGATTCGAAATATACATCCACTCCAGTATTTTGCTGAATTTAACGCAACTATCCAGAATTATTCGATATTCTCCAAAATCCTATTAAAGGACTTTTTTTTTGCAAATACCAATGCAGCCATTATCCATTGAAAAAACAGCTATGATATTGCTAGTGTATCTATGAATTTCTCGTTCTAACTCAAGGTTTCTTCAAAATTGCAACGGGTTGAGGATGCCGAATTCTTTTTTAAGACTATGACAGACAATAAACTAAAACTACCATTTTAATCTACCCAAAAAGAAACAACCCAATCCAGTTTACTACGAATGCATCTGACTTAGGCGTTGGAAGTATTTCGCAGCCTTTTTTTAGGGAGACATTAGAATTCTTTAGTAAGCTTTCAAGGGTTCAGAATTAAAGCAAGCCACGTTTAGCAAATAATTAATCGCTATATCTCTTGAAATAAAACACTCACTCAATGGTACTACAATTTTTGTTCTCGCTGATTGTAAAGTGATTATTGGCGCAACCAAGTCTCTCACAACCAGACACTCTCCAAAAGAAGACTGCCCATTAGAATTCATTAGTCGGTACACTAATGATAGCAGGAAAAATAATCCTACTGATGCTCTTTCCTGGGTAGCCATCAACAAAGACAATCTAATCCCCTCATGTTATTCTATAAACTCAATCATTCCATCTTTCACTATGATCGACTATGAAGCCCCTTTGGGGCAAGTGTAATGATGAGAGGGAAGTCCCTCCACCGGTGTCTCATGTTCCATTGTCCTCCCTGACACCTAGGGAGGGCGAAGCCGCGCTTGGAGGCGAATCATCATGCACATTCCAACTATTGCTTTATATTGTAACCATAGTTGTAGAAAAGAAAAAAAAGACACATGTAAAGTAGATACTATGACCCTATCAATGACATGAGAGGTTAAGAGAAAACCCCCCATAGGATCCCAAAATTCCAGGCTGTGATCATTTACACATACTCTGTCCACTGGTCGAAGGTTGATCGGCTTTGCCAACCCGACCCGCCATTCAGGCGAAAGTATCTCCAAGAACTTTAACCAAAAAGGAGGGTTCTGGTGTAGCCACCTCATTTGTGTACTGGAAGAAGGGGAGCAGAGTTGACGGCCCAACACACCATGCACCTAATACTTACCATAGCCAGCTGGGGCTTCGGCCCTCGACGCAGGTAGGGACCTCACGGTATATATTGCCACTCGACTAACACTCATATGAGTACAAAAGTGCGCCGGTCAGCCAGAACCTCTCTGGCTGCTCTGGATGAATAATAATAAAAAAGAATGATAATAAAATAATAATAATGCTAATAATAATAACTAGTAATACTAATAAAATGGTAAAGTAGTGCTGAGTGGGGTTGAAGGGAAAGCTCACCAACAACTTTCCAAGGCCCCATCTGAGAGTGATTAGTACTCAGGCCCGGAGGTCTGACAGTGGAGGCTCGTAGCTAAAATTAGTCGGGGTGCTGCATCAGAATTGTTTTAGCATTGTTTTAATATTGTGTAAATCGAAATAAACATATAAAAATAAAATTTATAGATAAACTTGATAGAATCCTAAACAGAACAAAATCAAGCATTTTTTTTACTTACTAATAGACTAAATTGTTACAGTTCAAGCTTGATCAATTCATTTAAAAATGAAATCCATTCTTCTTGTTTTAATTTGCGGGAAAGGATTAATTATTTTCTCTTTGATCTCTGGATGACTACTGAGGAATCTTTTCTCCATTGAAAGCACTGCAAGTGTATTTATTCTTTCAGAATTCATTTTGCTCCTTAGAAATTTTTTTATTCTTTTCATTGTTGAAAAGCAGCGTTCTGCATCTGATGTAGTCATAGGAATTGTCAAGAGGATTTTTATCAGTTTCTTAATTTCACTAAGAACATCATCTAGATCATTTTTCAAGGTAAATTTCAACAGTTCAATTAATTAATTAATAAAATAACCGAAAAAATATCAATTAAATTCTACACTTTATCATATTCAAGAATATAAGCATGTTTTTAAGCAGAACACACACGGAGTAAAAAAGAAACACTACCTTCCACCAGCGCACCAAGGCCGGCACTGCGTGAGCCACAATGCTCTCTCTTCCTATCGTGCAACTTCCTATCTCGGACATGTGAGCATGCGCACAACAGCCAAACAGCCCGCCGCACAGTTCTATACAAGGATTTTTTTTTTTTCATAAACTAGGGATTATATAATGTACAAGTTTAAAGAAAGAATAAGAAAAAAAAGGACTCATTATATTGAATGTTATCGATAATATCGAGTAGAAATAGTTGATGCTGCAATTCCGCATTGCCTATACAGGAGCCGCCACTGCTGGAGGACGTGCAGCAACTCCGGATACCAAGTGTAACAGGATTTCCTGCTTGGGCAACTCCGGCCAAAGTTTTCGGACACCTGATATTTCTTTTCTTATTCCATGTGTATGAGTCTATTAATATGTTGGTGTAGGCTTGCATGCACGTCTCCAATACACCTGGAAAGCAAAATATATGTACGAGTTTCCTTGAACATTTTTTAAATATCTCAAATGGCGATGCTAATGAAATGCATAAAATCTTAGTATCACTATGCGGTAGGTTACAGTCAAAATGTCTTCATATAATAACATTTTTATGATTAATATGATTTGAGAATTAAGTCGCTGTGTCTGGTAGCTTAAGGGAGAACATATGACCGGCAATCAGCAGACCCGGGTTCGAGTCACGGCCAGAATATTCAAACTTTTTTTCCCTGGCGTTTTTTCTGTCTTCTCAGTATGGATTGCCTTCATTCTGCCGCCCTATGCTCTCTTTGATCCTTGTGTTCTTCTAATGTCCCTTTCTCTGGTCCTTAAAAACTCATGTTTCTTGTCTTATTTAAGTCCGTGATTTTACGCTTAGACAAGTACGAATGATGGCGGTACAGATGAAGCGGATTGCGACCACAAGGTTTGAAATGGCAGGAAAGTCTCAGGGGCGGGAAATTAGTGAATGTGAGTTGTGTGAGAGTGTAATGTGCAAGCAAGCTGCATGGGAATATGCTGCTGCCACCGTAAGATGGAATGCGACTATGTTGTAGAAAAAAAAAGGAATGGTCAAGAGTGAAAACAGTGTAAATGAATAACTTGAGAAGGATGTTTGGCTTATGAAGAGTAGCTGGAGTGAGGAAAGAGTAAGCAAGAAATATGGTGTGTAGAAGGGTGTGAAAGGGGGAGATACTGAGCACAGGCGCAAATCCAGGGGAAGGGGGGCTAGGAATCTGAAGCCAGCCCAAATTTCAGACCCGTTTATGTTCATATTTTTTTTATATTTTCAATTGTTGCGAAGCGAGGCGGGCCTACCTCCGACGCCGGAGGGCTCTTTCTTCTTCATGCCTATTTGCTTTATTTTATTTTTTATTTTTTGTTCTTTTTAGCCTTTATCTTTCGTTTTATCTTTGTTATTTGTTATCTATACATTGTTATTTGATTTTTATTCTACCCTAGTAGTAGAGTGTGGTGTGAGTACGGCGTCTTTTGCCATGATAGGCTGTCGTCAGATAGGCTCTCATAATTTAAAAAAAAAACAACTCCAACTTCAGCATTTGCTTGTCAGATCTTTCTCCTTACAAACCTAGTGCCGAATTCGCCCTCGTAGGATTGCGCTTTATAAATTCAAACCACACATCCTCAAATTCATAAAGAAATCCACCAACACCCCCATGAAAATCAAAACAAACCACAAGGACAGGCACTCAACGTTTATAACTAAACATGGCGAAACTCATTCACACTCAAATGCGATTTTTTCATTAGTACACGAAATCGAACTTGCCCCTACGTGCAAAATACATACCATCGTCCACGGAACGTGCGCAAATCTCTAAGATACATTGAGATAGTACGAGAAATACCAGATTACCAACATCCCCAAATCAGTACCACTTCCCCTCATACAGGGTGGTCCGAAAGCTTTGTCACCTCGTGTAAATATTGTTTAAATGTGATATTTCAGATGGCCATTTACATGTCTTTGATATTATATTGTTCATCAATTGTTATTACTTTTCGGTAGGGGTTGACAAGACTTTCGGAGCACCCTGTACATACACTGATATGATCGACACAGAGACCCGCCTTCGCTGTTACAAGAGGCCAGGTACATTTCAATATAAAAGGATACACGGATTTCTGAGAGGCTCCAGGTACCGGTAGGCAGAGCTCGCTGAGACTCTTGTGCCTAGAGAAGGAATTTAGCCAGCAGCAACTTAAGATCATTGGCAGATGTTTGTATAGCAGCATTGGGAGGCAGCCGCCCCATTATCAGGCAGCTTTTATTTGTATACATTTAATTTTGCTTATCTAATGTGTACAGCCTTCCACGCTTACATGGATTGGAGCGTGTGAGAATCCATGTACGACTATATCTTTACCATATTCTCTGTTATGTCGCCAACTTTTCCTTATATCATAATTACCTATACAAGATTTTGGCTCTCCTTCTTAAGATAAAAGAAATACGCCTCATTTACCCCCTAAGCTGATGTATTTTGTGTCTGTTCATTTCATGAAAAGAACTTTGTAAATAGTAAGCGCTGGAGATCTGATCTATTTTTTTTAATGGGTGTTGATTGGGCAAAGTTAGGAGAGATAAGAACGAAATAGAAATCAAAACAACCTAAGTAAAATATATGACCAAGGTTGCGAGTACTATGAAAATGTAAGTAAATAGCTAATTTTTAACGTCATTAATTTAAGGATTTATTCATTCGTATTATCCCTTTTTTACAATTCCAAGTTTTTAACGGAGGGTATTTCAGTAACTGAATGAACTCTGGTCTATGCACGTCTTTCTGCTTAAAAGAGGGCTTAGTAAAAATGGCCATCTACAGGTGGCGCTGCGAACAACTTATTCGTGACCTAAAACTAAATAAACAAAAGTAAACAATAGTTATTAAAATTACCTAAAGGAGCTTAAACACCACTTTGTGAAGTAAATATAGACCAAAATAATGAAATAGACTAAAGAAAAAAAATGCTTCTTGATTATTTTATGCTGTTATTATAAATTAACATTGTTAATCTATTACAAATGGAATATTATGTATGAATTTTTTTTTCTTTATTGTTACTTGTATTACTGTTTGTACAATATTACTACTGAGATGGCCCGATTTCCGGTCCCAGTTTCTACCTCCATTTGTATTTAAGTTTCAGCCCTATTCCTCTCTACTCCTGTTTCCCATTCCAAGGAAACGAGGAGAGGGGGGTCCCTTTTCCACCATCTTAATATATGAATAAATAAGTGAACCAAGTCCCAAGACCGTTTGGGAGCAGTGAATTCGTACACACAGTACCGCGTACGATCTTGCCGATAAAATGCATAACCGACTCTGCTGTTCGGCATTTATTGCTATGAATAAAAACAAATGGATATATTAAAATGATTCGCAAGGGTTTTCACTAAAGGATTTGAATTAATAAATTAAGTGGAAATGAAATAAGCTAACAATGAGTAGACCAGTGTGTGACCTTGAGGAACACCGTAAACACTTGTACGAACGTACAAGCCTACACTATCCCGTTTTTCTCCGCTGCTCACTTCGATAGAAGGCTTGCGGGTCTATAGAACTAAGGTTGTTATTTTGTGCGAGAGCTCCGTTGGATTAAAATGTCATCTCCAATCGATACAAATTGTATGAGTTTGACGAGATTCATCATTGCTGAGCAAAAGAAAATTCCCCATGCTACTGGTGATCTCACACAATTACTCGTGAGCATTCAGGCTGCTTGTAAAGCCATTTCATCTGCCGTTCGGAAAGCTGGAATCGCCAAGCTGTAAGTACAAACTATGACAGATTTAAGCAGTTTTTGCCATTGCTAAGGGAGTACCCTTGTATCACAAATATCTCTCGAGATACGCTGGCCTGTTTTAATTTACTAATATCTACTAAACGGTTTAAGTATAACATGGCTTGACCCTTTAAAATGAAACGAGAACGTCGAGATACTGTGATAGCAACGTGATAAACGAAGTTTGTGAAAGGTGGTAAGCTTGCTACTTCTGCAAGTTAGTCACTGTGTAAGGTTATGTGACTGAGTTCGATATAGAAGGTATCCCGGTTTCACTCTTAAATTTTCTCTCCTCACTGTGAATCTATGTAGGTATTAGTACTAATTGTCCTGGTTGCTCTCTAGCCTTACCTGGCCCATTTCTCGCCCTAGTAATTTTACCCCATTCTATACCTAAGGCAAAGGGAGTTTCGTATCGTACGCTATTTGTGGTCTTTTTATAAATCAAAAACTTGCCGGGCTTTTAAGACGAGCTTGGAGTGGTCTTTATCTTTTTCTTCTTTTTTTTGCCTGTCCCTCTTTTTTTAAAAAAAATTGAGCGTGTTCCCGTTGGATTACTATAGTTTCATTTTCCCTCACAGTAATGAAAATCCCTGGCATGGCTAGTTGGTGAGTGATGCCTTGGTTTTCCTTGTCCCTGGCAGGTGGCGAACACTCGCCTCGAAACAGGAATTTAAGAGTTCGCGAGCCACAGTTTTCACTTATGATGGTAGTACCAAAAATTTAATATAGACAAATTTAATAATCACACCCGTCTTGTGTGTCTACCTATTGAGACCTTCCACTTCTTTAGATTTTGCACATTTTCTTGTCAAGTGGTTGCCCGCAAGTCCCCTTGTGACCGTTCAAAACCTTCATAATAACTCTCCACTCCCTCGTTCCATCCCATTATATCTTTGCATCCTTCGTTTCCCACTGTCATGACAAACTGCAGGCGCCAATTCCCCACTTCTTCTGTAATTATTGACTAGACAATGAAAAAAATAGTGTATTTATGGTGAATGTTTGCATTGTCGCGAGGTCGAACTAAAACACTTTTTAACGTCTTGTTCAGGAAATAATTTTGCTTCTCGCTTAAACCCGTTTAAACGCTGTAACTCCAAACAATTGAGTATTGAGCATGATTTTGTCCATTCATTTGCTTGCTTGCGTCAAGGCCAGGTTGTTTTTTATCGCAATGGAGTCAATGATGGTTGTAACAGTCATGTTCACTCGTTAATTTGATATGAAACGGATAATAAAAATTAGGATTAATGTGAGGGGCGACAAAAATGAAAAGTAGTGAGGATAACGAGAGATCTCGTCCCCCAAGGGGGGTTTCATGAAGCCCCTAAATTTAAGAGCAGCATCATTTGGTACGAGACGTAAAATATCGAGATTGGTTCTACCAGTCCTTAATTTTGCAATTGCAACCTCCTCCTAAGGAAACAGTTCTGTCTAGAACCATCACTACCACCTTAGGCGAATGCTGATACATGGCTATTTCTAATCCTGAGTAGTTCCGTTAACTCATAATAGTTGGATATAGACCTTTTTCGGATAGATAATGTAATAGGGTTAAACTACTGTAAGCCGTCAATCTACTCTTTTCACTGTGGTAGATGCCCATCAATGCCACTAATACTAACCACTACTCAACCATATTTATGCTTTAGCAATTACAAAAGCACCCGTCATTTGATCCAAGCTGAATGACTCTTTAGCTTGGACCAATCAGGCTTCTTTCATGAGCAGAATGTTCAAACCTCACCCTCTCCACGTCCCCGAAAGGGAGTAGCTAGTTACCATTTGTACCTAGAGGAGCACCCCCCTCCCTCCTCGCCGTCACTGGGTTGACTTACTCTGGCGGGGTCTTGGGAAGTTGTGCTTTCTCTTTATTCCCTCGTGCCATTCTTTTTTCTCATAAATTAATCCCTCAACCTTTTTGACTATGCTTAATGACCCCGCATCCGTGGCAGAATTATTCACGACTGGTTTCTCCACATCCTCTAGCCGAGATGCTGTCTTTCCAATATTCAGTGCGCTCTGTGATGGCGCTGAAGGAAACCGAATCGACTTTACCTCCACAGGCGGAGAACCCTTCAATGGCAGGTTTAAGCAGAGTGAGTACCGCTCTCACTTCGTGCGCGGACACCGCTCATAGTCCAGACGATGTACCCTATGTCATGCTTAGACACCTGGGTGAGCGAGGCATGCCTTTCTGCTAGATAATTTTGTTCAAAGGATCTGGGTAGAGGGTATCCTTCCAGGCTCCTGGCAAATCACTACAAAAGAGAGATCACTCTGCCCAATCTAACTAACCTCTTGCATTTGCAAGTTGATGGAGAAATTGGTAAATGTTAGAGGAGCCTTTTTCCTGAACAACAGAGGCCACCTGTCTTCTGGACAGAGCAGCTTCTGCAAGTTCCACTCCACATCATATTCTCTGCTCTGACTGTAAAATGCCGTCTGAGAGGCCTTCCTTCGTAGACAGCAGTACGCCACTGTGCTTTTTGATCTAAAGAAGGCCTATGATACTGCATGGCGATACGGTATCATGGAGACTTCTACACTATGCGTGCGAAGGGATACGTCCGACGCTTTATTTATGAATTCCTGCGAGATCGTAGATTCCTGGTATGGGTGGAGGGAATTCCCTAATGTCCAATGGAGCGGAAAGAGGGCATCCTAGAGGAAAGTGTCTTTAATTCGCACTCCTGGTCCAGACTATCAACGGAATCACCTCGGTGCTACAGAAAGATGTCCTGTCAACGTAGAGAACATTTCGATTTTTGTTGCAGCTCAGATAACAACTTTGAAGCATCGACTCCAACAGGCATTGAACCGCATCTTTGTATATGCTCAAGCGCACAGGTTTCGGTTTCCCTTGGCAAAAACTAAGGTACTGCACTTTTATGACCATCCAGGGGTCTACCCCGACCAAGACTTATTCAAAAATGGAGTTCGCCTGGAAGTGGTAAATTGGCAACTTCACCTGGGAGTCCAATATTCGCAGCCTTAGGGTCTCTTGTACCCGCGCCATGGAAATTCTTCTTTCTGTGACGTTCACCACTTGGTGTGTCGATAGAGATACTACTATACCTTTCTACGGTTTCCTTGTTCGATCGAACCTAAACTATGGATTCGAGATTTACCCATCCGCAACTGAGTGAGGATTGCGGAAGGTGGACTCGATCCACCGCACTGGTCTCCGTCTGGCGACCGGTGTCTTCCGCACGTCCCACTATTGACAGCCTGGAGAGTACCACCTTTGTCTACATGTCGCTAAGCCTCTGCTTCCAAAGCTTCTACCACGCCTGAAGAATTGCGTTACACCTTTTTTGAAGCACACTTCCTTTTATATTGGATCCGTGCCAGTGTACACGGATGTTTCTAAGTCACAGGAAAGGGTGGGCTTCCACGCAGTATCCCCTCTGTTTGAAGTCAGCTTGGCTCTACCAGGCGCTGCTTCTCTCTCCATGGTCGAGCTGGTTGCAAAACACCGGTTGGTAAGGGGTATAACGCATCGTGCCTGGTTCGGAGATCGGATTAGCACCTTTAGCAACTCAAGAAGCGACATGAGCACTCTAGGGGCATTGTAATCTCCGCACCCTCTGGTTCGTGGTATCCGTTACGCCACTGTTGCCGCGAGCCGGGTGAATGTCATTTTTTTCTGTTGGCTCCCTTGACATCTTGGGATTGCCGGTGATCAGGTTACCAAAGAGTCCTCGAGGACTAGATAACTAGAGCAGCCTTTCGCTCTTTATCAGACTGACTATATAGCATGAATCAGGTCAGCCTTCGGTGCTGCCTGGCAAAGAAGATGGCAGACGATCGATAGGAACTTAAAGTTACGTGCCATCGTGCCGCGACTGTTCCTTTGGACCTACCCCTCAATGTCTGGGTGGCTTCGCGTCACTTTCCGTCGTCTTCAAATCGGGCAGACTCACGAAACATACCGCCATTTTATGGGGCGCTTCCCTGCACCTTACTGAGACCACTGTGTTATCCCCGAGACTGTTCGGCGCACTCTTGCTGAATGTCTGTCTAGGTGATCTTCGCGTACGTTACCTGTCTCGGTATCGGGGCGAGGGAGGTCGCTACCGCTTGTCCATTCTATTCGGAACACGTTCATGCACATACTCGTGGAATAGTCCACTTTTTTAAAGAGAATGGTCTCCATTTGATTTTTTTTACATTTGTGTTGCATGTTCCTGCGTCGGGTGGTAACGGGCCGACACCGGCACGTGCTTCCTCCTTCTTGCTTTTTTTATTTGCTCTCTTTTTGTTTTTGGTTTTTATTCTAGTCTAGCATTAGGTTGCAAATTAATTAAGGCAACTTTTGCCCTTGAAGGCAGTCGCCAAATGGGCGCTATAAAGAAAAAAATTGCTTCGTTCTTTTTTTTCTGCTTGTCTTTTTTTTATTTCCTTAAATAGTTTTGTTTTTAATTACGAAAAAATCTTATATTTAAAAAAAAAATTGCTTCGCTTGCATTACTTACCACTCCTTAAATTTATTTCACATTGGCTATATCTCATTGTTCATACTTATCTCATCCTCTCACATACTCTTTCCTCCCTTTCTCTATAATTCAACGAACATTTCATTTGATTCTCCCATCCTTTCCATCTTCCTCGCATCTCATATGTTCACCAACCAACTTAACAGTGCACAACACAATCATGTGGTTGGATAGCCTCATCTTCACACCTCCTACACCTTTCAAACAAATATATCTATCAGCATATTTTTCCCCTTAGACCCGGATCCTCATCTTGTCACCCTCTCCATCACCTACCCCGTGTGTTTTTATGCAAATCTTTGCGCTGGAGGAACGTGCTTGGTATGGACGAGCTTCTTTCAGCACAAAATTCTACTACTCTCCATTTTAATTCTTTCCAGGCTTAACTAAACCTACATTTATCCCCCTATTCGTCAATTCATCCATATCTCTTACAACCATCAACCAATACTTATTACCAATTCCATCCACCACTCGTTCGAAGTGTGTCTTTCTCAGCTGCTTCTACATCATTTCAGTTTACACTACAACAACACAGTTTCCCCCCTTGCAAATCTCAGCTCTATCCATATAATTATCGATCACTTTATCATGACGCCCATCACTCAAAACCACTGCTACACCCTCTTTACTAGTACCATCTTGAACTACACCTGATCGCACTCTATTCACTCTATCGGGTTTTTTTTTTTATTCTCGGTATTTTATCAATGTTTTTTTATTCTGGGTTTCTATCAATGGTATTTTTTTATATTGATAGTCCTTTTTGTTTTTATCATTGATCGTGTTTTATTCTGGGTTTTTATTAGTTCTTTTTGTTTTTTTATCAATGGCATCTCATTTTAGTATTAGCAATGGTTCTTTATTATTTTTTTTAGAAATGATTCTTTACTAGTTTTTTTAGAAATGATTCTTTTTTTTTTTTTTAGAAGAGATTTTCGCTTTTTTAGAAATGGTTCTCTATTATATTTTTACAAATGGTTCTTTATTAGTTTTTACAAATGGTTCTTTATTAGTTTTTACAATTGGTTCTTTAGTAGTTTTTAGAAAAAAAATTATTAGCTTTTACAAATGGTTCTTTATTAGTTTTTTTTTTAAGAAATGGTACTTTGTTTATTTTATATGGCTCTTTATTTGTTTTTAAAAATGCCTATTCTTTAGATATGGTTTTTACTCTTGTCTCTTCATTTAAAAAATTATTTAACTATTATAAAATCAAAGGTAAGAACCTTCAACTCCGCTTTATGGCTAGACCTTGATAACAATTAATATTTTTCTCTTCTTCCTGACTTCTGGAGTCTTCCACTACTTCTTAATTAGTTTCTAGCTAATAATTTCGAGTTGTGTACTGAAATCCCAAAATTATGTCTACGATTTTCGTATCCTACTAATTTGCAAACGGGACAAGATACGTTTTTCATATTTGTAAAAGAAATCTCATAAAATTCTCAATGTTGAAACATGAGAAAGTTAAATTTGCCTAAAAAAATAAATAAGTACACGGTATTTGTTCCGATTTGTTAAATTTTCTTCTGTCCTTCTATCCTCTCCCAATTCAATACGTTCTCGTGGATTTCTCGGCAATGATTATATTAACAGTCCCAAATAGTTGCCGTTGGCAGTGTGGAGAGGGCATAGGATACATTGAAGAGGCAAAAATAGAAAGAGTAAATAAGTTGGGATGACGATGAATTATTCATGCCTGAGGCAGGAAGGAGATGGCATTGAGAAATTTAGTTTCTCCATTGAGACTTAATGATTTGAGATTCTCACATTTCCCATAGGACAGAAATTCGAAACTTCTTAAATGCTATGGAAATTTTAGAACTTTATATGAACTTATAAAATACAAGTTATCATAGAAATCTTCCCACTAGACACCTCGTGCAACGCACTTCCCGTATCCTTGAAAAAATATTAATAACACAAATTATCACAATTTCCGTCGTTGGTAGATTCTAAGAATTTATGTAAACTTCCTAAAGTGTTAATTATTCTATTGTTTTTATCTTGAAATTTAAATTGTACAATAATTATACGAGCTAAATATGCTCATTTTATTTCCAAAACTAGAGAACAATATGCCAAAATTCATATTTTTTAAAAAATACTCGTTTAATTTTGGTATATTACACAGAATATTCATTGAAAGTCTCTAAATTTGTTTTTCATTTAAAAAAAAACGTCAGATAAAACGTGAAGGGGTAAAAATAATGTATATTTGAAAAAAAAAAAGGTGCGTCCAAAACTAGAGAACATGTATAAATGCAGCCATAACCACAAAAACACTCGTAAACAATTGAATACACAAAAAAACTTTAAATTTTGCAGGCTGTGGTTCTTAATAAAACGAGTATATCTTCAATCTGGACCACGAATTGTCGCATTGCTCGGGATGGATTTTTATTCTATTCTTTTCTCCCAATCTTTTCAATATTCGTCGGTTTCCGGGCCACAACTTTCTCACCGAGTATCTTCCATAGGTTTTCTATCTGGTTTAAATCATGGATCTGCGCAGGCCAAATCATTTCTTCGATATTTACAGCATACAATAACTGCTGCACTGACTTTGCTGTCCGACATGAAAACACTCACCTACTCACTATGGCTTAGAATAGTGGATCGTATATTTGTGAAGCAATCCTGTATACCGCAGGGTCTACTTTTTTGCGTAAATGGGCGAGCGGAAAAAGCACTTTTCCTACTTTTCAGCAATCAACAAGACATGCTCAGTAGCTAAGGCCAACCTAACTGCTTTATTATTTTTACTTGAGTGGTTTCTCCTCTCTCGAGTAACGCGAAACTTTCTGGAGAGACTCATTCATGCTCGTACATCTTAAAGTGAAATATCTGGACTGCCTCAAATCGGTTTTTACCAAATTCCGTTGAGTCGTGCGAGTTTCCCTGGTGCTGTTTTTTCGAAGGACGCATTTTTCTTGGTCCACTTCCAGATCCGGTATTTTTATGGAGCTTTTATTATGCGCGAAATCACATTTTTATTAATTGCAATGGCTAGAAATATCAGTTATTCGTTTACTTTTACGCTGGACAACCTGCTTTCTGAATGATTTGTCAACCAACTCATCTCTCCATCTTCACAAATGAGTAATACTATCAGTAGCAGTCCATAATGCACGCGGGACAATATTGGCATTCATACGTTACGAATTTTAAAGTTTAAATTGAAGGTTACAAATTATCGTTCTCTAGTTTTGGACGCATTCTTTGTGAAGAAAAATTTCTTTCCTCGTAACTTTTTTATCGTTTTATAAAATGAAACTTCAACACTATTAGAGAAGAGTTTCAAAGAATATTGTAAAATTTTCATGCAAATTAGAGTATTTTCAAGAAAATGTAATTTTTTTTATTTAGTTCGTTTTGGACGGTACTCTAAGTACGAACAACAAGTCTCTAGAAATGGCGTGAAGTTGAGATCTTTTAGCCACTTTTATAAAATATGGCACAAGAAATAAAGACAAAACAAAAAAAAGAAGGTTCCTTCGGCGCTTTATTTTTTTCAAATAGCAGAAAAGTGCTGTTTGGCTACGCCACAACTTATAAACTCTTGCCATACCCATAGTTTTATACCTTTCATGTTGTCTACCCCATACCCCTTTGGGCTAAGTCGGCACATATTGTGAACGGGGCCTTAAAACCTACCATAACAGTAATACAAAACTACCATTCATGACTACCCCGATTTTCGTCTAAAACGCCGGGAATCAGGAATACGAAGTTGAACGACCTTATGGAGTTGCTGTAGCCGGGGTCTTTAGAAGTGTGTGGATCGTGTTGTTGCCAAGATACCCTCGTGTTCAGTACCCAAGCCATTTTCCGGTAACCATTTCGTGCCCCCGTTAGAAACATATGGGCGAGCAGCTGATAACTCCCCATTTACAATACTGTTCTAACATTACTTAATATTTAAAGTTTCCCATCAGTATTTCAATATATATTAAACGAAGCTGGGATCTCGTAATTTGTCAGTCTCTATTCAGCCATTCAAATGCCACGGGTGGGAATATAAAAATATCTTGATTAAAAATAGAGTCGAAGAAAACGCCAAATTTCTTTCAGTGTTGCTTTTCGAACAGTTTGTTTGCCGTGGTGTTTGTGAGTCGTGGGTGATTCTTATCCGGTGGGTTTTAAAGGTTACGTTTGTACTTAACTGTAAAAATGAGTAGCTCGCAAGCGATCGACACTAATTGCATGAATTTAACAAGATTCATTATTGCGGAACAGAAAAAAATCACGTACGCTACAGGAGAGTTTACTCAACTACTCGTTAGTATACAAAGCGCCGTAAAAGCAATTTCAACGGCTGTTCGAAAAGCTGGTATCGCCAATCTGTAAGTTTATCCATGGTCTAAAATTGACCTATTTTGGTTTATTTTTGTCATATGACTAATAAAAATCTAAATGTTTATAAGTAAATAGAAAAATAACTTTTCTAATAAGTTATGTGCGATAATTATCTAACACCTTTAAACAAAAGTAAATTTATAGAAAAATAAAAACAAATTCGACGTAGACTATTAGAGTATTTTCCTATATATTTATAGGTTCTATCATATAATCACGTTACAGAGGGTAAAATAACATGTATGGTTAATTGCTGGATTGTACCCTAATTCAAGTCGACTTCACAGTGGCTGCCATATGCTGTATATAATCGTGGTTCAGATCTCACGTTAATCAGTAGACCCAGTAAATTTTATTGGGTAATACTTCAGATTTGGGGCGCACGGTAGGTGGCGCTGTTAGTAGGCTACAATTTTGGGCTACAATATATATCTTATGACGTCAGACGGTAGCTTCAGATGTGACCAATCACGGCGTTATATTTTTTGTTTTTTAGGGGGTCTGGGGGGCGCAGCCCCCCAGTATATACTCGTATACAAAAAAATATAACGCCGTAATTGTTCACATCTGACGCTACCGTCTGACGTCATAAGACATATATTGTAGCCCAAAATTGTAGCCTATAAACAGCGCCACCTACCGCGCGCCCCGAAACTGAAGTGTTACCTTTTATTGTCTCCTTTATTTATATTTTGAATATTTCATTAGTGAAGAAGAAAAATGACTTTTGCGGCGCTTCATATAAATGTCTATATGAACATACTGTATGTTCGCGGAGGGTGGACAATTAATGTTAATGGGAAGAAATGGGATATGAGCCCCACCCCTTCACAAAAGAGTCCACACAACCGAAGGCATGGAGTCGCAGCCCCATTTAAGAGATTAGAGAGGACCGATCTGTTATAGTCCTGTTCATGTACAAAATTTACTATACTTTAGTCTAACGTTTCTTGCCAATGCAAGAAATCTTTACGCCTTTGTCTCCTCTCAGTTTAAGTCACTTCTGAAGAACTACCGAAAACGACGGTTTTGAAGCGCCAACCGATGTACTCATGTTCAGCAAAGGGAGACTTCTTCGGGCTTTCAAGAACCTTTTGGATAAGAGCTGACCTTTCCTTAGACATTGTAATGCTCTAATGATAATACCGCCCCACCTGGATGCAATACTGGAGTGGGAGCGCCCTCCCCTCCTCCTGGATGTACCTCGTAGGAGGTTAAGAGCAAATGAACTTCCAGATCATAGCTGTTGAATAAGCCACTAACGCAAGGATAGGGTATTTTAAAGTTCCCACAGCATGCAACAGCCTCATAGAAAGCGCAGCCCCACTTGTGGTAACGTTAGAATGGCCTACAGCACGAGGTGTAGGAACGAAAGCTTTCTCCCTTAATCTCCCAAGCGGTCGGAGGGAGCTGAGATTCCATCTGCCCTTGGGGAGCTATTAACAACAACATTGTCGACCTAACAGCCCTCTATGGTCTCTCAAAGGACCTTACTCCCCATTCCCAGCAAGCCTAATTGAGCCTTGTTTAGCTGCTATTGTACCCCACTAGGGGGACCTAAACACCTACAGTTTAAAGAGTTTTGGGCTCTCACGAGCTCTCCCTCCATATATAATTTCCTCTTTTAGCTAATCTATGTGCCTTCTATAATTTCCAATTCCCCTACTTTACTACTTCCATTACGAACCTTATTCACAACCTACCTGACAGCGATGATTCGTTGGTTTTCTTCCCCCAAACCAACCAACTCGTGTCCATTGCAGTCCTGAACTTTACTTCACCAGCAACTTTTCGCTCGAAATCATATGAATTGAAAGGAGGAGATGTACTTTATTCATGATCTATACGACGCAAAAGCTCCTCCTATAAAATGAGGTAATTAGATCAGCTTCGAGCATAAAACAAAGAATCAGGAGGATCTCGGAGCACCAGGAGGCCCTATAGGTGTTAGACCATGGCCTGCTAACGTGTGGACACGCCCTGGTCCCTCGTCAACTCCTGATCCCCTGTCTTGGGGATGTCCTTGACTGGTCAAAAGATGGTCAACCCCTAATGCAAAATCTGCTGTGGCGACCCACACTAGGCGAGCGTTATTAAACCGACGACTCGGGACCCTCCTGCAACACTCAACAATGGTTGGTCGTCTTAGACCACCTTGCCACCACCCCAACCATAGAGTGCCAAGATAGTGCACACCCCCTTCTCACTCTAAGCATCTTTTGTGCAAGTTTCTCTCTATGCCCAATTTATTTCTAAAATAGATTTTCAATTTTAATCTTTATTAGGAAGAAACGGCTACTGACCCCTAAAAACGAGTCAACCCCTAATGCAAAATCTGCTGTGGCGACCCGCACTAGGCGAGCGTTATTAGACCGACGACTCGGCACTCTCCTGTAACACTCAACAATGGTTGGTCGTCTTGGACCACCTTGCCACCACCCCAACTATGGAGTGCCAAGATAATGCACACCCCCTTCCCACTCTAAGCATCTTTTGTGCAAGTTTCTCTCTATGCCTAATTTATTCTTTTTAAGGGCATAAATTGACGTCATCGCCGAAATCGACGGCCAACTAACTACTACTTTTCAAGATTTCTTAATATAAATCTAGATTCTATAACGAAAAAAATCTAGTTAAAGATCGAAGTTTAGCTTCATGCAAAAGAGTCCCCACAATATAAAAGCTTCTCCTCCTGTTTGATATATATACTTAGCTGCAGTGAGCTATACTTGTATACCAGGCGTCAATTTTTGTTTTCAACAATAGCAACTTTAATGTAATCACCATGAGGATAATTGAGCGATAGGTTGCAGCTGCCATTTATTTTATAAACATCTGAGTTTAGTAGTTCATGCAAAAGAATGGGAAAAAGGAAAGCAGATTTCGGTCGCTTTCTTTTTTATCAAGACATTTTCAAGGAACGAACAAAATGAAGCGGGTTATATAGTAGAGAGGTGAGCGCACCTTTCCCAATTCCTAAGTAAGGGAGATAAAATCGTGTAAAAAAAAAAATCTTAATTTTGATTTTGTGTAAGAAGTAATAATTGGCTCCTACAAAAACAACTTTGGGTTCACGTTGACAATGGAGAAAGTATCTATACAAACACCCTCTTCGCAGGGGTGGACCTGTAACGCTTGGTACCCACCCGGAGTAGTGGCCCCTCCTCACGGCCTGAGGTGCAAATTTGGGAAGTTCCGTCCCCAGGTTGTCTTGAACTCTATGATGGGGACTGGGAAAGTTGTTGATACCCTTTCTCCTAGCCCCCATTCAGCCCTACTTTACCTTTTTTATTAGTATTATTACTATTAGTTATCACTAGTATTATTTATTTTTATTTTTATTGTTCAGTATTATTTTGTTATCTATTATTAGTATTTATTATGATACATTATTATTTATTATGATTTATTATTATTACTTATTATTATAATTATGGCTATCCCCTCAACCTTTCATACCCCCACTTTGCACCAGGAAGAGTATTTCCACCTGGACAGAGTTAGGTCCGGTTCCCATTGGTGCCTTGGTGGACTGCATGCCATCCTGGTATCACCTGGGACCAGGGTATGATAATAATAGATGATCACTCACCCTACTCGTTCGTGAGCCCACCTATCTCTACTTCTCTTTATTACACACCATCATACCCATTTCTACATTTGCTCTTCTATCTACAGAGGGTCTGGCTGCCCGGGGAACTTTGCTCCTCTTGTGAGCCTTAGTCGAGGGGCAGTGTAGACCTGTGGTGAGGGCCGAAAGCCCGCTGGCTAAGGAGTTTGTTGTGCCATCGACTCTGTTCACCTTCTTCCAGTACACATATAAGGTGGTTCACTGTCGCCATCCTTTATGTTCAAAGTTCCTGGACAATTTCACCTAAATGGCGGGCCAGGATAGTAAAGCCCATCAACGCTGGACCGGAACCGATTATGTGTAAATAATCCCATTCTCGGATTTCTGATCCTATGGAGACTTTTCCCAAGTCAATGGGAGATGATAATGTCTACTTTCCAACGAGCCCTTTTTATCTCTTTTTCAGTCTAGTGACAGCAGAATACAAGAGTGGAAAAGCGCAACGAGATCCACCTCCAAGCGTGCCTTGCCCTTCCTAGGTGTTGGGAGGACAAGGAAAATCGAGGTACCCCTTTGACGGATGGAGGGTTTTCCCTCTTGCCATGCGGCAGAGAGGCCTTCCACTTGCCATCTTTGGAGCTGCTCTTTAGCAGCTCCCACTCTGAAAAGGTGCCCCTTCTCCTTTTGCTTTCTCAGGAGCCAATCCAACCCTGTTCTACCGGAGAGTAGGTTTACTCTTCTCCTAGGCCCACGGGTGCGGTGGCTGTTGCCCTCGGGTGATCCACCTTCTTACCAGTGATAATCCTTCTTTCCTATCACAGGGGACTGACGAGAGAGAAAACAAGTGGCCCCAAATTGGGGCAGTTAGATAAGGGCAATGCCATTAGGGAGGCAAAGGAGAGCGTGGCCTGTCGGCTCGTGCCCCCTAACGTCCTGCAGGGGTTGACAAAACAAGAACAGAAGTAGTCTTCGATTGGGATCAGTCATGCCTTGGGTTAGGGGAGAGGGGGGGCACATGTAGGCCCCCAATGAAATGGAAAGGGTCCCTGAGGCAACCCAGCCGCGTATAGCAGGACCTTCCATGATGCCAAGTCTGGGGTCGGAGCCAAACACCGAACATAAATCCGCCCCAATGTAAGCTTCTCTTCGCGTGGATCGCGACCAAAGTCGCAAATGCGCTGAAAGGAGTCTCGATTACGTCATGATTCCTCATTGGAAGACTACCTCGCGTTTTCGACCCCGCTGGCTTTAAACGATTCTTGGTTATTTGCTCCAATGATGGCAGCCTATTGGCTAAGGCTAACATAATCAATCAAATGAGAGCATTAGATAGCTCGATAGGTAGAGAAGCGAAGGTGAGCAGTTTCACACAGTCGCCTTCTGGCAAATGTGTTGGATCCCTCCAAGGCGGCCATTGTTAGTGCCCTTCCGACACTTAATGGTTCGGTGGTGAGTGTGACGCAGCACTCTACGACGAACTTCGTGAAGGGAATAGTTTACGCGAGGGAACTCGCGGACTACTCCATAAATAACAGTTGAGAAATGGCAGACCATTGATCGATCAAAGTTGAACGTGTGATCAGAAAACGGGGAGGGGTCCCGAGACCCACCCGTACACCCGTCATCACGTTCGACCGTGACAGGGTCACTGAGTCGTTGCTTACCGGTTGGTTTCGTTACAGCGAGAAGGCATTCGTGCCACTGCCTCGCAGATGATACTACTGCCACCGATTTGCTCATACGAATCGCTCGTGTAGACGTACAAATCGGGCTTACCCGAATTCTGTGTAAGTTGCTCCAAGTCCGTTTACGTAAAGTCCCTATCGTGTATGACCAGGTGTGTCAGTTGCGAAGAGCCACACCACGCTTGTTCGAAGCAATGGGGTGCGTATCTGCTGGATAAGGAAATCCTGACCGTTCAGGTTACGGATCGTCTCTCATTTTGCGAGGCTAAGGACTTGGTCCTGGCGCGCACGGCGCTTCCTTGGACCTCTTATGGCTCAATTTTTATAAAAGACGCCCTCTGCTCATGGTCCCTCCAGGCGTACGAGCAAAATCGTTTTCCTGCTCATTCGAAACACTCCTGCGGGTTCTACTCATCCAAGGCGCTCTCCTGTTAGAGGTGGCGGCACAAAGGGTTCACACCCAAACTCATTTAAAACCTGCCCCCCCCCCTCTTCCCCAGCATGACCGTTTCCCGTAAAGCGAAAAGACACGCGCCTCCACCGAGTCGGTAGACTCACAATAGTCAAGACCTCTGAAGTTGGTCGTTAGGTCGTCTTGCGGGATTCATAAAGTCGCCTCCATGGACATGCCCCCAATGCCGCGACGGCTTTAGGTTGCTTTCTGTCGTCCCCAAATTGGACACACTCGAGGGACGCGCCGCCATTTGATAAAGCGTTTGCCGGCACTTTATTGCGACGACTGCGAACTTGTCCCCAGACTGTTTGGCACATTCTTGCTGAACATCCCAGTATTGGTTCTCTTCGCACTTGTTATCTGTCCCGGTATCTGGATGAACGGGATTGCTACAGCTTGTCCCCTCTCCACGGGGCGGGATCGTAGACTATCTAACTTTTTGGAAGATGTTAACACCAGAGCTCGACTACGGATGCGAGTTTTATGCATCCGCAGCCGAGCGTTTATTGCGGAAGGTGGATTCGATCCACCACACCGGCCTTCGCCTTGCGACCGGTGCCTTCCGCACTTTCCCCATTGAGAGCCTGTTGGTCAATGCTGGGGAGATGCCACTCGCTCTGCGCCGCGTGCAGTGCATCACTCGCCTGTACACGTGAGCCCAGCGTCTGCCTCAGTCGCCAATAGCTCTCATTGCATCCGCAGCTGATCTCGATGGTGCCTATGCCGCCGAGAGACGCCAGTCATACCCTAAGCCCTTTGGGTTTAGGGCCAGGAAACTCCTTCGAGAGGTAGATATAGCTCTCGTGCCGGTGGCGCCCCTGGTTCTGCCCAGGACGCCACCCTGGAGGGTACCACATTTGGCTATTTGTCGCCACGCCTCTGCTCCCAAAGCTTGTACTGCGCCGGGAGTATTGCGTTCGACCTTTTTGGAGCACACATCGTGTCACGCTGGAACCGTGCCAGTGTATACGGATGGCTCCAAATCCCAAGAGGGGGTCGGCTTCCACGCCGTATCCCTTCTGTTTGAAGTCAGCGGGGCTCTATCAGGTGCTGCGTCTGTCTTCACGGCCGAGCTGGTGGCAATACACCACTCGGTACGGGAGATTACGCGACGTGCCCGGTTCGGAGACCGGATTGTGATCGATAGCGACTCACAAAGCGCCCTGAGTGCTCTCGGGGCATTGGAATCTCCGCATCCCCTGGTTCGCGATATCCGTGACGCCACGCTTTTGGCGAGCCGGGCAGATGTCGAGATTATCTTCTGCTGGGTTCCTGGACATGTAGGAATTGCGGGGAATGAGGGCGCCAAAGAGTCCGCGAGGACTCTGCGACCGGACCAGCGTTTCGCTCTTCCTCACACCGACTACATGGCAGGAATACGGGCAGCTATTCGGACTGCTTGGCAAAGAAGATGGGAGACGGTCGAAGGGAACTTAAAGTTGCGTGCCATTGCGCCGCGACTGTTTCCATGGACCTATCCCCCAATGCCGCGGCGGCTTCAGGTTGCTTTTTGTCGTCTCCAAATCGGACACACTCGTGTGACGCATCGCTATTTGATGGAGCGCTCGCCTGCGCCCTATTGCAACGACTGCGTCGCCCCCCAGACTTTTCGCACATTCTTGTCGAATGTCCCAGTCTGTGTGATCTTCGCGCACGATACCTGTCCGGGTATCGGGATGGGCGGGGTCGATACCGCCTGTCGCTTGTACTCGGGACAGATTCGTGCACATTGACTTTGTTTTTTTTGCATTTGTTTTTTTGGGGGCGTTTTTTACCTTTGGTTTCACGCTCCTGCGCGGGGGGGACCTCTCCTTGACGCACCAGCTTGCTTCCTTTCCCCCTTTTTGGGGTGTTTTTTTTCTCTTTAATTTTATTTTAAAGTAACCTAGAACTAGGCAATTTTTAATACGGCGACTAATGCCCAAGTAGGCAGTCGCCAGATGAGCTCTTAAAAAAAAAAAAGTTGACACCAGATGAGCGAATTAAAAAAAAAATCTACCGATAGATCTCTCGTGGCCTTGTTTTGGACGGATATACCTCGTGGCACTGAAGTATTGAACTACTTCGTGTTAAACCATTTCATAAGCTTTCCACTTCTCTTCAAAGTAGGTTGGGAGAGATTCTTGGCCCTATGCCTACCCTCATAGGTGATTCGAGCGGCGTTATTCTGATATCAACAGGATTAGGGCTTGGTTTAAATCCTGGCTGCACTTGGATTCTTTTTTTCCTACCTTTGCCCTCCTCTTCATCTACTATTTTCCACTCTTTCTCTCTAACTCTCCAATCGGATTTGCTTTCCTTGCCAAACCAAAGCGTGACCTTGTATAAATCCGGCCTATTAGTCTCCTCTTTTGGCCATTAGTCCAAACAACTTTCATAGCTTTTCACTTCCTTTTCTTTGCGAGCCATTTAAACAAGTATTTAATATAATGCCCTCGTTGTTATTTTTACTTCGTATGAAGATTAATGCTTCCGAGGATTAGGTAAGTTACCTTCTCTTGAGTCGTGAATCTCTTGCCTCTCATACCCGGGCCTTGTGCCACCCTGCTCCCCCCTTCATATGCTGGCAGTAGAGAAGAGACACTGTTGTTAGCTTGAATTCCTCTGGCACTCATTTGGAAACCTTCTATCCGTACAACCTCCCCCGCCCCCTTCATAAGTGCTAGAAAAAAAGTATAGTCAACCAAACATTGATAATGTGCGTGTACTCGGTGTCAACAGTTCATGTTTCTCATTTCCTGACGTACACTTCTTTTTCTCTCTAAACGCATTAGTTTACAGTACTTCTGTTAAATCGAAAAATATATTTTCTGGTAAATTTGAGCATCCTCTCAATGTCAGATTTTCACTCTAACATCCCACCCTCAATTCTCCTGAAAGCACAAAATGCAGCTACATAAAGAAACTCGTGATCGGAACTAGAAACTCTTTCGTATAATGGCAAATAAAAGATAAAGTTCAGTGATCGTATGAGAAGTTTCGGAGGAAGCTGCGAGCGATCGCTGTTGCTAAGAGGAGGTATTGAGTATTGTTGCTTGACTGACTTCGAATTAATTGAATGGGCATTTGGTAGGAAATATGTACTACACGTAAAACTAGTTCAGGGGTATTCAGAATATCCTGAAAATTTGTATAGAATAAAACTAAGAATGTATGAGTATAGTGGACATCTACCGAAAGAGGAAATATGACCTTCAGATAACTTGAAACTAACGCCTACAAATCTGACCAATCACCAACAAGAGAGAAAACAAACAAAACCTCATATAGCGACAATTGAGTATTAAAATTCTTATGCCAGATCATATATATATATATATATATATATATATATATATATGTATGGAAAGAGAATTTTGACGGAATGAGCAATGAGACAAGAAACAGGAGTTTTTTAGAGGTAAGAGAAAGGGACATTAGAAGAAGACCAGAATCAAAGAGAGCAGAGGGCGGCACAATGAAGACAATCATTTAACGAGAAGACAGAGATAACGCCAGGGGAAAAAAGTTTCAAATTCCTGGCCGGGACTCGAACCCGGGTCTGCTGATTGCCGGTCAGATGCTCTACCGCTGAGCTAGCAGGCACAGTGACTCTATTTCGCCCAAAGCGTTACCCCATCAAACCCAGTATCTCTCTAAGCTAGGAACCTCCAAGGAATTTTTATACCTCATCTTCTTACCCGCTCACAATTTAAAGGCTCATCCCCAAGTCACATACAAAGAAGAAGGAGCAAATGCAAGTTCTGCGGGTGATAACAACCACCACATGGCTTTCGCCATATTTATTTTCTGCCTTTCAAAACAATTTTGAAGACAGAAATAAAGGTGCAGAAACCTTGCATTGCAGACTATATAACAATATATATATGTATATATGTATGTATATATATATATATATTTGTATATATATATATATATATATATATATATATTTGTATATATATATATATATATATATATATATATATATATATATATATATATATATATATATATATATATATATATATATATATATATATATATATATATATATATATGTGAGAATGGATGGGGAGAAAGAAAAGTCCAGACACTACACAGAGCTCTTTATTGACGTTTCGCCTCTTGGCTTCCTCAGAATGGAAGCCATTCTGAGGAAGCCAAGAGGCGAAACGTCAATAAAGAGCTCTGTGTAGTGTCTGGACTTTTCTTTCTCCCCATCCATTCTCACCTATACGTCGAGTCTTTCATGCCATATATATATATATAATGTGTGTGTGTGCAATGTCCCACAGGAAAAATGAAAAGGTGCTTCCAAGTACTTTTGAACTTTATTCAGTTCATTCTCAAGGAAAACTACAAGAGAAAATAATAGAATAAGGGTAGATATAGGCTAGTAAAAGATAAAGGACCGCCTCGAAGACAAGAAATCACCAAAGAAGAAGTAGGAGAGGGATGGGTAAATGCACATTAAGATTTAGCCATAGCAGGTAGCAAGGTGGAACCAAGAGGCAGAAAGAGTCAAGAACAGAGCCAAAAGGGTTAAAACGATTAACGGATAAAGTGATGGTCTAAAGAGGAAGATTAGGAGAGACATGATAAGTAAGCAGTTACATAAGGGAGAGGGACAAGGAGAGAGTAAGAGAAATAAAATATCGTTAATACAAAATCAATGCAATACTTAAATTGACAAATCGAGTTCCCATAAAAATGAAAATTAAAAAAATTAGGAACATAAGTCAAAGCTAATTTCTTTAAGAATTAGTTTTTCATAACGTCATCAATTTTAAAAAGGTCAGGGAAAATGTTAAAGTTATTAAATTGGTTTATACATGAACATTCAACAAGGTTTCTTTTATTTGAGTAATTTGAGCGAAAAATAAGTTTTGCTGAATTCTACGAGGGGCGGTCAATAAGTTTTGCAATTCGGATATAAGGAAACAAGATATGAGGAAAAGTGTTTTATTATTTTTCAATATAACTACCCTCGACTTCAATGCACTTGCGCCACTTGTCCCTGAGGCTTCGAATTCCCAACAACCAGAAATCTCCCGACTGCTGTTCAATCCACTCCTGGACGGCGAGTTGGACATCTTCATCATCCCCAAACCGGCGTCCACGCAGTGAAGCCTTGAGCTGGCGGAATAGAAAGTAGTCGTTGAGCTCCTCGAATCCGCACTCGCGCAGGGCATCTTGTGCAACTCTGGCCTTGTGGACTTTGACGACGTTGAAGTCGATCATGGGGTGTGAGGTTTCTAGGGACCCAACGGGCAGAGACCTTGGTCATGGCCAAATTGTCGTGGATGATGTTAATAACACTTCCATGTGATATTCCAAGTTCTCGCTCGATTTCTTCGACCTTCACCCGTCGATTTTCGAGGATCATCCTCTCCACACGGGCTACATTGTCCTCAGTGGTCACGTCTGACAGACGTCCTGGACGGGGGTCATCTTCAAGGGACTCACGACCATTTTGCAACTCCCTATTCCAGCGAGCAATGGTTGCATAGGAAGGGGCGGTGTCGGTGTACACTGCAACCATGCGTTCATGGATCTCTTTTGCATTCTTGCTTTCCTTGGTCAAAAATTTGATCACTGCGCGGTGCTCACCTTCTCCATTGTTGAAAAATTTGTGACTGACGATCTGCGATCAGCTACTGCTTCTTAAATAGACGAGGCAGGAGCGTGCGGCTGCACGGCCTGACTTGTCATAACTTGTCCTACCACCTCCACAAACAGCCATCCCCCTTCCTCTGTTTTGCCCGACCGATTCGCAAAACTTATTGACCACCCCTCGTAATTAATTAAGTGGTTATTTTCGGTCTATTATTTACAGCTCTCCTAACATTGTATTTATGCTGATTAATACAGACAGATAATTGCTTTCCTGTCTCTCCAAAATATTTACTTGGACAAACAGAACATTCGATCGAATAGACTCCCCCAATATTATTACAATTATTGTGAACTTGAAAGCAACTGAACTCGTATTTGAAAGCAACTGAAATGTTATTTTTTTTTTTTTAAAGACGGAGAAGGTCAATGAAACAAACAGGAACTGTATTATAGAACGTCTTTTTTGCAGAGGAAAGACAGGTTAGAATAAAGGGATAAGGGTAACATAGTTTATGGCCACTTTCAAAGATATTGGAGAATTCAGAATCCACATATTCAGGACTAACAACTCGTAAAGCCCGTAAAAACATAGAGAAAAAAACGGAACGTTTGACTTTGGGACTATGCGAAGAGTAATAATGAATATAAGAGTTTGAATTAGTAGGTTTTGCGATAGATGGAGTATTTAAAACCAGTCGGTGTTCTATGAATAAGAAGATCGAGAAAGGGAAGGGTTCAATTATTTTCAACCTCATGGTTAAATTTAATGCAAGGGACGAGTGAATAAAGTTTGGTAAGAAAGCTATTAACATTAGGCCACAGGCAAATGGCATTATCAATATACCCTTACCAAACAATAGGGAAGTCAAGGATAGTAGGGAGGAGTCTTGTTTCAAAGAACTCCATATATACTCGTAAGTTAGAGAGAACAGGTGAAAGGCAATTACCGATGGCTAATCCAAACTTTTGAAGAAAATATTTGCCATCGAACGAAAACTTACAATTTTGGGTACAAAGTGAAATGAGTTTCATAAAAATAGTAGCAGGTACGGGAAGAACAATATTTTGCAATTTATCATTAAGGAAATTGAAAAGATCTTCAACTGGAACCTTGGTAAATAATGAGCAGACATCGAAACTAACAAGGATAAAATTATTCGAATACTGAATGGCATTGAGTTTAAAAATAAGGTCATAGCTATTGGTAACATGTGAATGAGAAATGGTCCCAACTAGAGGTGTAAGAAAAGAAGTAAGCCATTTAGAGAGAGCATAAGAAACAGAACCAACAGAACTTATAATAGAGCGTAAAGGGAAGTTTGGTTTGTGCGTTTTTACAAGTCCATACAAATAAAGAAGGGTGGCGTTACTCGACTTGAATTTTGAAACTAATTCAGGGAAGTTTTTAAGTAATAGCCGTACATTTCTATGGAAATCACTATTAACTTGTAGAGTGGGATCTTTCAATACTGGGAGATAAGTAGCTTGATCCCTTAATAAATCGTTCATTTTAGTAATATATGAATTTTTATCCATAATCACAACAGTTCCAGACTTATCGACCTTAGTAATATGGAGGGACGGATTTTTACGAAGAGTTGATAAAGCACGACGAAAACGAAGAGAGTAATTAAGGTGGACAGGCTTAGCCAGACATTGATAAATACAATCTTTCATAATAGAAATTGAATAACTGAGGACATCACCGAATTTATCTAAATTGGCCAAACCTTTACCAATGGAAACAATAGAGGGGTGGGATGGGATAGATAAATTCAGACCATATCCTCAGCCTGTAATAGTATTTTCATCCAAAACTTCGGAGGAAAGGTTGGTAACAATGATTCAATTCCTATTGTGAAAGGTTATGTTTATTAATATCTGGCTAAGCCTGTCCACCTTAATTACCCCCTTCGTTTTCGTCGTGCTTTATCGACTCCATATTACTAAGGCGTTCGCCAAAAATAGCCTTTTAACCGCATACTTAATTGCGTTACTGCAATATTTTTTCTTAATAATATATATATATATATATATATATATATATATATATATATATATATATATATATATATATATATATATATATATATATCACGGGACACTAGCTGAAAACAGATTGTAAGGAGAAAATTTAAGACAGTTTTTTACGCTTTTTTTGCTCTTTGACTCCTTAATTGGTGGACGCACAGCGTAACAGCGGAATTGGCTCGCCGTGTGTTAATATCTCTGCTCGTTATCAACGCATCTCTTCCACAATAAGAGTTAAATATAGCTTAAATCGATGTTCCCTTTTCTGTTTCCGCCTCTCAAGTGGAAGATGAGAACAAAAGTATGTTCTTGATTTGATCACCCATTAATCCTACCCCGGGTGTACCCTTCTCTTCCTGCTTACAGAATAACATAAGGCGGAAAGGAGACTGCAAAAGATTAATCGGTAGCATATACGAGGCAGCGTTGATCCGGATAGCTTATTCCCCACATGCAGGGTGGCGATTACTTAGAGGGTCACCTGATCAAACTGTTCCCTTGTCAACTGTGTTGAAGTATGGATAGGAAAAAGTACCACTTGGAAAATGTGTATAAACTACTCTCATGTTCAACAAACGCATTTTAAGAATGTGTAATACAAACTGGAGTACAAATAAAATATATCCATGGTGACAAACTAATTATATTTACTAGCAAAAATCCGGCCTACGGGCGTTTTTTTTTTACTAGGCCTACAACGTTTGTTCGCTTCGCTTACAAAATTAAGAAAATGTGAGAGAGAAAAAGTTTTTTTTTTATTTCAAAACATTCAAAATTGGTGTGCAAGGAAAAAAAATCATTTCATAATAATGTCAGACATCAAAAAAATTTATGACGGACATACACACACAGACAGAAATAGACGCACACACACGTTATGATCATTATAATAAGATTTAAAGCAGAGTGCAAGGCTTTGGCACATTTCGTCGAGATAACGATATCAATATGATAAAGGTGCGCCTGAGTTTTGTCTAAAGCATCTCGACTGTATTCGGCAACACATTGCTGCTTCTTATTGCTGTTATATTCATATGAGTATTCTACCTATAAATATTAACCGATTCAGGGCCAAGTTATTAAAATAAATACGTAAATTTACCTACAAACACCAAACAATTAATCGCCATAAAAACAGTTTTACTAAATTGATGCTGACCCAAAATGGCTCCAGCATTTGAGACCAGTGAACTCCTCTGCGTTTGGCGCCTTTTCGATCCAAGCGTCAGTTTCTTGGAATTGCTTAAAAATACTGGTATTTTCATTCTTTCGCAGGTATGATGACTAAACTGGTTAGCGAACTTAATTAATCCTATATAAATACTGCTGTTTCAGCTGTTAAAAAAAAACCCACGCACAGAAGTCAAGACGTTCAGATCTGACTGGAATTATGGTTATCGACATGGATTTGATGACAGAAAATTGCCACTTCCTACACCACTCGGGCGGTGCGTAGATTCTGGGTATACACGCAGAGCTCCGACCATGTACGTCACTACACAAACGGCCAATTCAAATGCCATTCCCTTCCATCTCTCCTTCGACAACACAAAATATCACAGTTTCGTCTCCCAACTCGCCAGGAGGGGGTTTAATATGTACTTTGCCCTGACGAGAAACTGGCTACAACGGTCCATTTATGCATCCTTATTTTTAAGACTGTTCTCTACATGTACGCTTTAAATACCCCCCTTCCCTGTCCCCGAGTTTTCGGCACATTCTTGAGTGCCCAAATCTGGGGGATCTAGGCGTGATTTACCTGTTTCTGCACCGTGACGAGGGAGGGCGCTTCAGCTGGTTCCTTGTACTCGGGGCAGGTTCATATACACAGACTAGGGGACTATTTGACTTCTTGGAGGAGGTTGGCCTCAATTTTATTTGATTGTTTGTTGTTGGTCGTATGCTCCCTCGCAGGGGGAAGCGGGCCTCACCCGACACCAGAGCATGCTTCCCTCTTGTTTTTTTGTTCATTGTATTTGGTTTGATTTTTATTGTTTTAAAATAGCCAAGCACTAGACTGGAAATTAAATTAGGGCGAGGTATGCCCTTGGTGGCAGTCGACAGATGAGCGATATTGAAAAAGAAATCCTATTCCCTGAGGTTAGCTAATAAGCTGATGATAACCCACCCTACCTCATAATGAACCCGACTATCTATATTCTTTAACTACCCTAACTCTACACCTACTGTTCTTTTCTCTATCTATTAAGAGAGGTTCTGGAAATTGGGAGCTTTTCCCTTCTCATATTTGAGGCTAGTCTGTAGAGGTATCCCCTTCTTAGAATAATATTATTTCCCCACATCCTAAGATATTACTTCGGGAGAGAAAGCGAGCTGTTACCCCCCTCCCCCCCCTTTCCGACCTCACCCTTTTTGGACTCGCTGACAGGTCTCCGCGAAATTCCCACCGAGGCATGACGCTAAAATTGGGGCTACCTCTCGGCCGTCTCAATCTTCCTTCCCACCCCCCTCGGGTCGGAAGATTACTTTGTAGGATTCGCCGTGAACCGCTTTTATGGCTCCCGCCGCTGGTCGCCCGTCTGGCCCGCTGATCCCTGCCTTTGACACTTCACCGCAAGGAGAGACTCGGGTTGTCACAGCCGATAACGAAGGTTAGAGAAGGTCTCAATCTCTCTCCCTGTTTTGGAGAACTCCGGGTATATATGCACCCGCTCCAGGATTACAGACAGATTTGGTTAGACGAGACTTCCCCGAACGGAGTTTAATTCAACGAAGCTCTCTCCCGAGAAGTTGAGTGACGGTCACAAGCCACGAAAGAGCTGGACATTACACCCGTATCTTCGGGTCATTGAGAAGAGTCTCGTGAGGCAACGTCAGCCTTTCTCATCCGCCTTCGGATCAAGGATTGGAGAAGCCGTCCTCTGAAGTTCTTCTGATGACCTTAAGGACAAGTGGCCCGTTAGCTCGCTCAAGCAGAGTGTGGAGAAGTCATCCCCCCCCTTCGAAGTTCGTTCGGTAACCTCCTGAGGACGAGAGGCCCGCATCTCGCAAAACACAAAGTTCGAGAAAGTAGCCCCACCCGCTGCAGGTTTGTGGATACCACCCGTGAGTAATCAAGGTCACCAAGACCTTCCCCAAGTTTTCCCCAACTTACTATTGAGGTTCAAAGGAACTAAATCACTCACTACCCTAAATCTCCCATTATAACCCTTTAATAACCCAAGTTATCTAATTAGTAGTCGGAACCTAATTCCGTCTCATTCCTGTACCCATTTGTATATCCATATTTATTGTTGTCTTCTATTTAGTGTGTATTAAAAATCTATTTTTTTCGTTGTGTTTGATATATTCCTTGGTCACGCAGCTGCCGCTATCTATTCAAATCGTACTCTTAGAACAATAACAGTTGTTGCCTTGCTTGGCCTACCTTAAAGCCTGTGTGCCCATATTCCCGTACACTTGGCCATACTTCGTCATAGTCCAATGACGGATTATACCGTAGGGTCCCAACCCGGAGTCTCCCTCAATCATAGACGGCTCTCACCGCATCCGCGGCCGATCTTGACGCTACCTATGCCGCCAAGAGACGCCAGTCATATACGCTAAGCCCTTCGGTTTTAGAGCTAGGAAACTCATTCGAGAGCTTGGTGGATCTCTCGAGTCGGTAGCTCCTCTGGTTTTGCCCAGGACGCCACCCTGGTGACTACAGCCCTCGACTTCGTCGTCACGCTTCTGGTCTTAAACCTTTCATTGTACCGGAAGTATTGTGTTAGACCTTTTTGGAGTACACTTCGTGTCACGCTAGATTCTTGTCAGTGTACACGGATGGCTCAAAGTCCCAGGACAAGGTCGGCTTCGACGTCGTATCACCTCTGTTTGAAGCCAGCGGGGCTCTACCAGGCTCTGCCGTCTTCATGGCAGAGCTGGTTGTAATACACCGCTCGATACGGGAGATAACGCTTTGTTCTCTTTTTGGAGACCGGATCGTGATCTATAGCGACCAACAAAGAGCCCTGAATGCTCTATGGGGATTGAAATCTCTGCAACCCCTGTTTCGAGTTATGCGCGACGTTACGGTTACTGCGAGCGGGCCGATGTCGAGATTATATTCTGCTGAGTTCTTGGACATTTGGGGATTGTGGGAAATGAGCGCGCCGATGAGAGCGCCATAAAGTCCAAGATAACTGAGCGACCGGACCAGCCTTTTGCTCTTCCTCAGTGACTAGATCGGAGAAATCTTTAGCAAACAGACCTACTAGCTGCCTGCTAAAGACAGGAAACAACCAATGCAAACCTGAGGAGGCGTGCTATCAAATTTCAGGCTTTTTTGTCACAAATGAATCGGAAACACTCGCGGAACGCAGCGTCAAATATAAATTTGCCAGAGCGCTCCCCTGAACGTTGTCAAGATGGATTGCTCCGCAAGATAATACAGTTGGGTTAAACCTCTTACTATGGGAGCTTGGTGAGCCATATTTGCCCCGGTACCGCGACCGCAGAGGTCTTTGACCCCAGTTCTTGTCATTGACTGGGGCTCCTACACACCGGAGCTTGGTTTGATTGAGTTTTTATAGGTGGTCTGCCTCTTCACTACTTAATTATTTGGATTTTAGGGCATATGCCAATGCCCCCAGAGGAAGGCATGCCTCCCTCCTGCCACATGCGCGAATTTTTCTTTGTCTTTGTGGGGATTGTGTTATTGTGTGTTGATCTGCTGCTTGTTCTTTTGCAATTTCCGCTTCCGTCAGTCTATTTGCTGGCTGTCTTCCTTAGAGACCATAACCCTGGTGCCTTCGGGTTTGCCAGCGATTCCCATTCTTATCGTTATGAATTTCCTTTTCCCGTTCTAAGACCTCATCAACGATTATAGAGATGTAAGGCGCAATTAACTAAAGAGAGACTAAATACATAATTATGTATGGCTTTGTGCTTTATAGCGCATAAAAGGTGTAGTAGGGTACGATAATTTTATGGGGGCGATGCGCGCCTACCCCCTTTATCGGAAAGCAGTTAGTTGAATTATTAATCCATGTCAGTATGGATTTTTCTACGGTCATCCCAACATTTTTCTCCTAGGATTAATTACTAATCACGCTGGCCTCTGCTGGCTTCCCCAGATATGGTATGGCTGGAGACGTGAATGTTCAAGGCGAAGAGGTGAAGAAACTGGATGTCCTCGCGAATGAACTGTTCGTCAACATGCTCCGCTCCTCCTTCACCACTTGCCTCCTCGTCTCGGAAGAGAACAAAAACGTCATCGAGGTAAACACAAGATCGACGCGTTTTTAGATGCATTTCCAAGGAAGTTGTTTATCTTTGGCCCTAATTGTGTGTTTTCTAATAGGACGATGTTCGATTGTAAGACCGAAAGATTCACCCTCTCGGAGGACCAGTCATGCGGCCATTAGATACCATTTTGATTGGGCTTGGTCATAGCGAGAAGGATGTAGTTGTAGTGGTTCGCTAACCTGCCTTTATCCAGGCTGATACCGACCGGATAATGAAATAGACATAAAGGACAGTATGACAATCGCTGGTGACCCCGAGGGCACCAGAGGCCGATCCTCTTTGGGGGGGAGGTGCCAGGAAGTATTCTGTTTTGGCACCAAACAGCGTTCAGGTGGCACATTCGTCGCCCCCTGTTCAGCGTCAGAGGTATGTGGATATATATACCCATCGGCAGGATTCCTTGGAAAAGAGTGTGTGTGTTGTGTTACGAAGATGGGAGAGGAAAGAAAGCAGTGTTGTAATTGGTTATGTGTGTGATGAGAAGTGTACGATCTAACCACCCGAATACAGGGGTTGAGCACAGCGAGTCGATCAATTGGTAGCCAGATCTCGACGTGCGCTGACGTTTGTGTCCGCTCATGCCGGGATCGAACCCGGTACCACGACGTTGGCAGACCAACGCCGTATCCACTCGGCTAGCAAGAGCTCTAGGAATATGTGTGTTTCAACGCCAGTAGATATTTGGGCATGACGCAAGAGAAGGCTGGGGGCAAAGAATGAAAGAGGGGATAAGTCGAATCCAGGACGGGGTAGTGTAGTGATAGATTATGTCTAAAACTATCAAATGACTTGAGTAAATTGCGCACCGGTGAAGTATTTTAGTTCATTTTTTCTTCTTGAAGGTCGAGAAAGAACGGAGAGGGAAGTATATCGTCTGTTTCGACCCTCTGGACGGATCGTCAAACATAGACTGCCTCGTTTCAATTGGATCCATCTTTGCTATCTACAGGTACATCGACGCTCTGAATTATTGTTAATAGTGATAAGTACCAGTTTCCTTAATTAATGAAACCCTTAAACACTTTCAGAAAGGCAAACGAAAGTGAGCCAACAGTTGAGGATGCCTTGCAACCAGGAAGAAACCTAGTCGCGGCTGGTTATGCCCTTTATGGTTCAGCTACGATGCTAGTATTGTCTACGGGTAATGGCGTCAACGGCTTCATGCTCGACCCGGTAAGACGGTGACTGTAAAATAAATGGCCTGATTTTAGCATTACTTTAAATGTGCCTATAAAATTTTCGTTGCAACGAATCTAGAGTTTCTAAATACTACTAGTAGTTGTAATAGTAGTACTGGTAGTGGTAGGAGTAAAGGGAGTGGCGTGAGTTTTTATTTAGCGCTAATATGGCGAATGCCTAATAGGGCATAAATTATCGTAATCACCCTACAGCCTAATACTATGCTAGATTAAACACAAAACAAATGTGGGTACAAGAGACCCTATGGCTGCGAATATGAGCCTCCCAGGTGAAGCGTTAGTCGAAAACAAGACCAAGGAAACGGGGTGGAAATCCACCACCATTTCCAGGCGAACCCACTTTACGAATTAGTCGGGCTCGGGGGTGGAGCCGAAGAGTTTAGGTCGGTGGAGGAGGCCGTTGAGTTCTCCGGCAACCTCATCGCCGTGGTCGTTTTTCCCGCCACCCGCTTCCGTGGTGGTCAGCCGAGTGTGAGACTGCCCTCAAACAGAAGCGCTATGCTAACATTCGCCATAAGCGCCGCTCAAACGATTTCACTGTCGGGGAAATTCGTCGAGCTTGGGTTAGGATCCGGTATGTTTCGAAGCACGGCGGCCGCTCTTCCTGGCGGGCATAAGTGTATTCAGTTAACAAAAATACCACTATAACAGAAGTGTGGAAGCGAGTCGAGGATTCCGGGCAAGTTCCCCTAGAAACCTCCTCCCGTTCTCCAAGAGAATGTGACCGCAATCTCGGACTCTGCGTCTGTGGCGGAGTCTTTCACGACCGCTTTCTCCGCATTCTCTAGCCGGGCTATGGCTCAGCCAAATTCAATACTCTTTGTGATGTGACGGAAGGACGTCAACTGGACCTTGCCTCCATAAGCCGAGAACCTTTCAGCAACATGTTTACATTGAGTGAATTGCGTTCATCTCTCACTTCATGTGCGGACACAGCCCCAGGTCGGGAGGATGCCCCGTAGGCCATTCTTCGACAGCCGGGTGAGCGAGGCATGACTTTTCTGTTAGATTTGGTCAACAGGCTTTGGACTGATTGTAGGCAGGCCATTATGCTCGCCTTTCGCAAACCAGAGAAAGATCACTCCACTCCGATTGGTTTCCGCTCATTCTCTCCTAATTCCTGCGTGTTCAGTTGATGGAGAAATTGGTAAATGTTAGATTAGTCTTTTTTCTGTACAGCGGAGCCCATCTGTCTTCTGCACAGTGCGGCTTCCGCAACTTGCACTCCACGTCGGATGCTCCGCTCCGACTGGAAAATGCCATCTGCGAGGCCTTCCTTCGTAGACAGCACTACGCCGTGGTGTTTTTCGATCTTCAGAAGGCCTATGATACTGCATGGCAATACGGTATCATGGAGACTCTCCACACGATGGGGCCGAGGTGATCGTTGATTCTGTGTAATGGTGGGGTGCGCACTCTCCAGCCAAATGGAGAAGGAAGAGGGTGTCCCGCATGGAAGTGTCCTTAGTGTCACACTTTGCTCTGAGCATCAACGGTATCACTTCTCCACTCTCTCTGCACCGTGCTGCACCGTGCACTATTCGCCTGTACGCGCAAGCCCGGTACTTCCCTCAGTCAGCAGCAGCTCTCCCTGTATCCGCAGCCGATCTCATCGGTGCCTATGCCGCCGAGAGACGGCAGTCTCCAGCCCGTGGCAGCCCTGGTTCTGCACAGGACGCCACCCTAGAGGGTACCAGCTTTGACTATTTGTCGCCACGCCCATGCTCCTAAAGTTTCTACAGCGCCGGGAGTATTGTATTCGTCCCTTTTGGAGCACACTTTGTGTCACACTGGAACCGTGCCATTGTATAGGGATGGCTCCACGTCGTATCCACTCCGTTTGAAGTAAGCAGCGCTTTGCTAAGCGCTGCGTCTTTCTTGACAGCCGAACTGGCTGTAATACACTACTCGTTACGGGAGATAACCTGACGTGCCCGGTTCAGAGACCAGATCGTGATCTATAGCGACTTACAAAGCGCCCTGAGTTCTCTCGACGCAGTGAATATCCACTTGCATTGGTTCGCGGGATCCGCGAACCCATGATCTTGGCAGGTGGGGCGGATATAAAAATTATCTTTTCGTGGGATCATTGACATGTGGGAATTGCGGGGAATGAGCGCGAAAAATGAGGGTGCCAAAGAGTCCGCGAGGACTGGGCTACCAGACTAGCGTTTCGCACTTCCTCACACCGATTACATGGCAGGAATCTGCGCAACACTCCAAGCTGCATGGCAAAGAAGATGTGAGACGGTCGAGGAGAACCTGAAGTTGCGTGCATTGCGCCGCAACTGTTCCCATGGACCTATCCCCCCAATGCCACGACGGCTTTAAGTTGCTTTCTGTCAGTCTCCGAATTAGACTCTCGCAGGACGCAACGCCATTTGCTGGAGCGCGCGCCGGTACCTTATTACGACGACTGTGTTATCCCTCAGTCTGTTGGGCACATTCTTGTTGAGTGTCGCGGTCTGGGTGATCTTCGCGCACGTTACCTGTCCCGGTACCGGGGCGAGCGAGCTGCTACCGCTTGTCTCTTTTACTTGGGACGGGTTCGTGTACATACTTGCGGACTACTTGACATTTGGAGGAGGCTGGACTCCTCCACTTGATTTGACTGTTTGTTGTAGGACAAATATTCCTGCGCTGAGGGGAGGCGGCCTTACCCCCGACGCCGGAGCGCATATCCTACTTGATTTTTTGCTTTTATTGGTTGTTTTTAGCTTGTCTTGGCCTTTCTTCTTTTTTAACGTTATTTGTTATTGACTTGTTTTTAATCTAACCTAGTATTATGCTGTACAGTGTGTACGGTGAAGTTTTGCTTAGTAGCCTATTAATTTTTTTTTAAATCCATTGACGTTTTGCTCCCTTGATTGTTACATTTAAACTAACTTAATAGGTATGATTTTTGGACGAATTGTTTCCTTACCCCTCCCCACAACAGGCTGGAGGGTGTACCATGGGTATAATGCCCCTCCTACAACAAATTCATGGAAAAGCTACACGCACTCGTGGTCCCAGTCTCTACATCTGTGCATCCTCCCGCTCCCTAATACCTGGAGGCGGACCTGCGGCTATTGTATCATCATATTTGCCTCCATCCTAACTACCTTCATTTCACAGATCTCTCCTTAAAACCTTTCTGCGCAATGCATCCTCGTTGCTATTGCGCTTCAATTATCGAAAGTCTTCCGATTCGCTCCCGATTCAGTATCGATCCACGTCAACTTAGGCTCTGCCTATGTTAAAAAAAATCAAAAACCCTCCCCGGCAAAGAGGGGCCCCTGTGTATGTTACACCTGGAACCTAGATGAACGCCGCGCCCTCCCGGACTCACTCAGTGCAGCCCGTCACAACAACCTTCATTTGCTCTAAATACCTCCTTTTAGGCAGTAGCTGTGCAACTGCACCTTGATAGGAAGTATACTGTTATTTCCGCATACATTACACCGTCAGCCGACTTCGACGCGGGGGACTTCCGCCACGTCATGGCACGGTTGCAGAGGCCCTTTCTCTTGCTCAGAGATCTGAACGGCAGACATCCCCTCTGGGGAGACTACTCGTATCAATCCCATGGGTCAGGTCCTTGCCGACCTGGTCGACGAGCTGGGGATAAGTGTCCTAAGTGTGGATGAGTTTACGCATCAGTGCCCGACAACAGTTTCATTTTCCTCTCTCGATTTGTTCTTTTGCTCAGCTGATTTTCGGTGGGAGGTGGTTGAGGACTTTCATAATAGTGACCACTTTCCTATTCAACTATCAATTTTAGAGCGTTGCTGCCTGATAACCCGCCCCGGTGGTCCGCAATTCATGAAATGACTGAGTTCTCTATCACAGTTGGAGTTTAGGTTGGTGGATACGGCCGCAGAGTTTTTCTCTGGCAACGTCATGGCTGTGAGCCAAACTAAAACATTTGGTCGTTTTTCACGCCGTCCGTTCCTTGGTGCTCGGCCCCGTCTGAGACTGTCCTTTGATAAGCGAGAGAGTTTGCTACTGCTCGTTTCATATACTCTGGACGAGTTCTAGACTTTCTTACTTTTTGGAAGAGACTTTTGCCCCATCCATTTTATTTAACTTTTTTTGCTGTGCCGAAATGTAGGGGGTCTTCCTCCTACGCCGGAGCGTGCCTTTACTTTTTGCCTCAGCCTTGTTAGTTTTTTCTTTGTCCGATTGTGAGGGGGTTTCAGTTTATTTTATTATAACCTGATTTATATTTCGGCAATTATGTCACTGTAGTCAGCCATTAGATAAGCATCTTCTAAAAATATGCCTTCTGCCATAACCGATGGGATTGTCACGATCTGAAACTGCTCATCCTCCTTTCCCAAATCCTGCCACAAAAAAAGTCGTTCTTCGCCGATTACGCATTGGAAATTCAAGGCTATTTCATAGTTACCTCAACACTACCACAATGCGCGACTTGCCACACATCCTTAAACATCTCCGACATCCTCAAACATCTCCCACATCCTCAAACATCTCCCACATGCTCAAACATCTCCCACATCCTCATTTACTGCCATAAATTATATTTACCCCGTCGACGTCTTCCCATTTATTCCACAACTTGCATCACGTGAACGGTTATCCAATATGGTATCTATCAGCCCAAACTTCTCTTTAACAGCCCTATTCTTATTCATCTCAATAACATTTTCTCCAACAGTGACCCACGCAGTCTTTCGCCTACCCACTCCTCCATATTATTGTTGTGACATTTGCCAATGTATAGATTCAAAACGGTGGGAAAAATAGAAAAATCAACCGAGTGGTCATTCGAAGTCGATTAAAGTTTGGTTAGCGGTAATTGTTTGAAGGATGTACCCAATTTACGATCGATAATCAAGGAATTAAAACAAACTTAACCTAATTTTAGCGCGCATTTCCCTTTGGTCGCATTTTGTGTATTCCAATAAATCGCAAAAATGGCTCACTAAGGATTTAAGGAAGGTAGATAAGAGTTGGTGAGAATTTTTTGTTCTTAAATTATCCATTTGACCAAACTCTTCTTTTTTTCCAGACTAGACCTCACATATTTTGAAATTATCAAAATAATGAATGCCATAAAAGATATGACTACACTCAACTCTTACTATTCACAAGCGTTTAGATATTACTTTATCTATCCTTCTCATACTATGTATACATATTTAGGATTATCCTTACTATGTATATAAAGTAAGAGAAGGTAAGATAGCAAGGTATATTCAAATATTTGTAGTTAATAATCCAAAGGAAAGGTAAACTGGCAGCATAAACTGGTAAAACTCTTTGGAATAGATTATGTGAACTATGGAAAGCTTAAGAAAGAAAATGGGATTTTTAGAAACCGAAATAATAGAGAAACTATTTTAACTGCTATATGAAAGTGAATAAAGGAGTTCTGATAGCAAAGAGCGCTTGACGACACAGGTTCGAATCCAACTACTTTATTCACTTTCATATAGAGGTTAAAATAGTTTCCCTATTCTATCCGTTTCTAAAAATTCCATTTTCTTAAGCATTTTATGGTTGACGTAATTTATGCCGAAAAAGTTTTATCGGGTTGTGATGCCAGTTTTCCTTTCCTTGGGTTTCTAAACGCATGCATTATATATCACGTGTCATGTGATTTTCCCTTATCCAAATGTTTGTTTATAGTAAGGTTGAGCGAATGCGATAATATATATACATTTCCTTTTTTTTAAACCAATAAAAGTTAGATGCTTGGGAGGTAAAATACTTTCAAGAAAAAGATAATAAACATAAAGTTTATTTTTCTCAAACTCCATCTGTCTCCGAACAATTTTAAAGCTTGATTCATGGATAAATCTGTAGCGTGCGAGAAGTTCAGGCGAGCGGCTTAAATGTTTTGCTTGAATGAGTCTTTTTTGGGACTCAAGGGTGGAGTTGTTTAAGACTCTCGCTAACGGCTGTCCAGCGACGCGGGAAGCGCGTTCGAAACTCGTTTCGCTACTTTTCTTTCTTTATTTTTCTTTGCGCGCCTTTCCTACACTAAGCTATCTACAAATCCATCATTTAAATTGAACCATGTTTTCACTGTTGCCAAAATATAATATCTTTTCTCATGGGTCTTTCTAAAAACTGCCCGAAGAAAGATCTTGATATTCACACCTCCCATATCTAAGACTTTCCTTTTTATGTTCGATCAAATCATCAGTTATGCTTCGCACTCTTTAATCACTATTGCCATAAATGTTCCTAGCCGCCGTCAGTGGACGAAATCCCCTATATTTGTTCTAGCCATACCTCTGTACATACGTGCAGATTTAGCTGTTTTTCAACCATGATGTATCCCCCTCCCCTCTTGTATGCATTACAACAACATACACATTCGCATTACCACTTCCTTTCTCCCACACTTCCGCAGTTCACCGATGGTATCATAGACGGCAGCCATATTCCCATTCATGATTTTTTTCATTACTTCCACGCATACTTGGGGGTTAGAGCTCTTGCTAGCTGAGTGGATACGGCGTTGGTCCACTAACGTCGTGGTAGCGGGTTCGATCCCGGCAAAAGCGGACACAAATGGCAGAGCACGTGCAGATTTGGCTAGCAGCTGTGCTCATCCCTGTATTCGGGTGGGTAGATCTTCCACTTCTCATCACACGAATACCAATTATAACACTACGTTCTTTCCTCTCTCATCTTCGCAGCACAACACACACTCTTTGTTCCAAGGAATCCTGCCGATGTATCTATATCCACATACCTCTGACGTGGAACGGGTCCCTGTGCCCCGGTGCGACTAAGATTCCACCTGAACGCCGTTTTGTGTCAAAACATAATGCTTCCTGGCACCTGCCCTCAAAGAGGACCAGAGATTGTCATACTGACCTTTGTCTATTTCAGTATGCGGTCGGGATCCACCTGGGCAAAGCGAGATTGCCAAACAACTACTACTAGTTGAGGATTCGACACCGCGTAGAACTTTCAACGGGATATTTCTTTACCGGAAAATACCGTAAAATAGATTCTGGGGAGCAATCGGGCGAGACTTTAGTGGGCCTATTTGTCGACGTTCTCGCCCATTTTATATAATTCCACTCCCTTTCTTCCTCACACAGAGTATTGGTGAATTCGTTCTCACAGACCCCAACATGAGAGTGAAGGAGAAGGGGAAAATTTACAGTCTGAATGAAGGTTACGCCAATCTTTGGGATCCTGCCGTGAAAGAATACGTCGAAGGTAAAAAGGTATGTCTGACACTGATTACATCCCATATTCGACCTTTCGGAGTGATCGGGCCGCCAGTGTGAGGTCCTGGTACCATGGGGAGCTCCTTGAGCCCGAATGAGGCTGCTTAATCAGCCAAAGAGCGACACTAATCTCCCCATCAGCTCACTGGCATCTTGGTCACCTTCATCGTCAGTTCCATAGGTGAAAAAAAGTAGAATAGAGAGATCAATAGACAACCAGCATCATCCTCCCTTCTCTTGCCCAGTTGGTCATGTCCCCTGTTTCACTGGTCATGGCAGCCAAGAACTTGGTGGCACGTCATGACAGGACTTCATCCCCCAACCTACTCCATTTAGCCCCTCCGCACTATTCGTTTACCAGCCCATCATGCGCGACCCTGCCAGTTTGAATAGTTAGCATAGACAGGAGAGTTGCGTTCCCTCCAACTCTCGAATGCCTCAATCATCTTTGGCATACTCCGACTATGCATCTTTCGCATATTTTTTACCTCCATTAACACCACTACTAACTGTTTCAAACTTTCTTGGCGAAAGGCCAACATTAATTTTCGCATAAATTTCACTTTTCTCGGCCCCACAATCTCTTTTTTTTCTGCAACACTTTGTCTTACTTCTGTCTCACACATTTAAGTTTTTAAGTTCACCTCACTTTCTGCCTCTCACGACCATCAACGACGCTTTCATTATCCAACAGAGAGCAATTCTCCTTTCCCACTAACCCGTTAATCTTTGTGCATACTTATCTCTTACATCGTCCATGAAATCTCTAACAAAACAAGGAGATTAACACGACAAAAATGATGCAAAACTGTACTGTGCTCTTATTTTCATTCTTACACCTGCCATACAGTCTAGATTGCAACTCCCTGCAAGCAATTACAAGAGTGTAGGGAAACCTCAAAGACTTTACGGCCCATTCGAGATTTCCGTTTGTTTATCTTCCATACATGTGAATGCCCCAATAACTTTACCTCAATATTCTAAAGCGAAAGTGTACGTATAATGTTGTCAAACTTTTCAAACATATCGACGCTTGTACTCTTCACATGTTCGGACAGTCGATTCCATGCAATGACTATCCGATACGAAAAGTCTTTTCCACTAGTGTTTGCGGAGAATCTTTTGGCCTAATTTCCATCCATTTTCGTGCGATGGATTTTCGTTAATTGTGAATAGCTTCCTGTAATTCAGATCGTCGATGCCGTTTAATTTTTTTTCTACGGTTGGATAGTTTAGCAAGACTTTTTTGTGTGTACCTCCATAGGCATACTTAAAAAATAGTAAGGATTGTATTAGGGTGGCGGTGTTCTTGTTGGTTACTTGTATGATGTATTAAAATGATAAATGTTACTCATTAATAATTCGACATTATTGCCTCTCCTTAAGACCTGCGAGAGAGTCGTACTTAACAAATCTTTCCCAGTTTTTCCTCGCCCTACTTGAGTGTTTACTCTCATTTTGGGCCTAACAGACACCATCACAGTTAAGGGAAGCATGTTTGTAGTGCTCCCTTAGTGCTCTAGAACAGATCGTATACTCGGCGCAATCTTATCCCATAGCCACTGGAATCGAACTAAGCAGGAGAGGAATGGTACTCATTGTTCCCTATTTGGCCTCGTCTCTCCAATGTCCCATACTAGGGAGGTCCTATGTTAATCACTGCGAAAGCCCTTTCCAATGCCCATTATTGGGAGGTCTGGTGTTAGTCACTGCTAAAGCCCCGTCTAATGCCAATTATTTGGAATGCCGGTGTTAGTCACTCCCAAAGCCCCGTCCAATGCCCTTTATTTGGAGGTCCGGTGTTGGTCACTGCGAAAGTCCCGGTCAATGCCCATTAGTTTATATGCTGATATCGCAAAGGATTTTGAACTTCGTTATCAGCTCTGGGGTAGAGGGATAGCATGACCAGTGGAAGTGCCGGGGAATGTGCTAATAGGGCAGGTCTTGGATTTAATTCCTCCCAATATAAACGCCGGTCCTTCCTTCGCAAGCATGGTCCTAAGGCTGGGAGGGTGCGCAATTGTGGCACTGTGGTCGGGCTGGCGCGTCGTTTTTCCTCCAGGTATCCGGTGTAGCAATGACATTATTACCACTGCTACACCAATTGCATGAGCGAAGAACCGAGTTAAGATTTACTCACTCTCGGGTTTACTACTTTACTAATTACGCCACCCTTTCATTTGGGCCGGTAATGAAACCAACATAAAGATCAGAAGGACAACCTTTGGAAACCCCGAGAGCAGCCCTCCCTCTCGGTTGGGGTGGTGGGCATGCATTCTTCCAACCCCTTCTATTGACCCCCCTCCCCCCTTTCTTTTCCTTATCTATCCTTTTACGGACCAACAAGTGCTCGTTATGTGCGTTATGTGTAGCATGGAAAACCTTGCGGCTGTGACATCTGTGAAGAGTTGTGCCCTTTCGGCCCTAACACTACCAGGCGGTTCTGCCTGTCTTCCACATATTTTAATTTCACCATCCCTTTCTTTACAGAACTTCCTTTAGAACCTTTCTGAGCGATGAGACCTCGTTGTTATTGCGCTAAAAATTAAAGATGATGGGGGGGTGGGGGATAGCTGGAAAGTGAATCCGAGGAGGGAGTGAAATTCAAGTGCCTCGGTTTCCCCCTAGTTTGAAATCTTCTGGTCCGCAGGAATTGCCCTAAATCCTGCGGTAGGAGTGAAATTAGCTTTTGAGGATTTTTCTTTTGTTTACTTGGGTCTTATTTTCCAGGCGAAAAAGGCGGGAGGAAGATATATCGGCTCGATGGTGGCGGACGTTCACCGAACTCTTAAATACGGAGGAATTTTCATGTACCCTGCAACTTCGGATGCCCCAAAGGGGAAGGTAATATGACTGAGAGCGTATTCAGACTTTTTTTTTTAATACTAATGAAATAGACTGGCAAGAGATGCCCAACTCAAGTTCAGACTGAAGGTAAAAAAAGAGATGATGGATTGGTCTCCGGCCGGGAAGAGAATGAAGGAATTATCGACTTGGTTGAATAGCTAATTCATGTTTCGCTTTATCCGGGTTCTCGCATCCTATTTTTTGTTTTTAGGGGATTCTTCCATCTTTGGGTTATCGAATTTTCTTTCCTTTTTCAGTAAGTAAAAATAATCTAGTTAAAGATGTTATTCTCGATGTAGTTTTCAAAAAGATATTTTTGTTAGGATTCACTTAAATGATGTTTGCACGAAGCAAGGAGTGTAATTTGGCTTTTTTCAAGATAGAGTCGCTGATGTCCTCAAGAAAAATGTCTTGGGGAGGTTCGTGGCCTGGTGTGATCGTTGGGAATGAAGTTTAATTAGGGTCACTCACTCAGTATGGTCATTAGTCGATCGAGGATGTTATTTACTTGATATTGCCAATAGGCTGGCCTACCCCCGACGCCGGAGCGCACTTCTTTCTCGTTGCTCTTTTGTTGATGTTTTTATTGGTTGTTTTTTAGCTCGTTAGTCTTTGTTTCTTTATCTTTGTTTTTTACATATTTTTTACTTATCTTTTAATCTAGATCTAGTATTAGATGGAGCGTGATTATAACGACCTTTGCGCTAGTAGGCAGTCACCAGGGAGGCTCTTAAAATTTAAAAAAAACCCAAAAGTTCCTCATTGAGGTTGCTTGGCAACGCTCTCGATTCCAAACTAACCTGCGAGTCTCATTTTCACTCATCCTCATCCTCCATTTCTCAATGAACTGGTTTGCTCTGAAAGTGCAGCCATTATTCATCTGATATCGTTAAAAATTAATTTTATTCTTTTATAAAACCCCATTTTGAGTACGAGTCATTGGCTGTCTGCACCAGTCCAATTTAAAACTGATCTAGCTTTCATGCGGTTGCTATAGCAACGAGTTGGCCACCTTTCACCCTCCATCGGGCACCCCTGGGTTACGCTCTTCATTTCAGCTGTTCCCAGGTGGTTAATCATTGCTAATTAACTACATACCATCAATGGGTACAATGACGTTGACCTGGGTACACCTTTCAACCCGATCAAATGTTTGCTTCCTGGTGGGTCACTGACCCATTTCTCTAAAATTGCACCTCGCGCCAATCGCCCGGGGAACCGCCCTCTGCCTACCCCAGGAGGTACTCTACTCGATACCCAATTGGTGTGAACGACCGGTTTGGGTTTATCGGTTTACCACATCGCGCTCGTCTCTTCCACCTTTCTTGGTTTGTGGAATTCTCACCAATTATTGTCGATTCTTCCAATTTCTTACACTTTCATTTAATGCAACCCGTTTATAGCATTTCTGCTTTCCAGCTGGTCGGTCGCCTTCATTGATTTTATATAATAATAGTAATATACTAGTAATAATATTGGTAATAATAATAGTAATAATAATGTCATTATTGTCATTATCATCATCACATTATTAATAAATATTATGATAATTCATTATTATTATTATTTTATCATTATTATTTATTATTATTATTTATCAGTATTATTATAATTATTATTAGTTATCATTATTATTATTTGTCATTATTATTATAATGATAATAATCGGTATCATCGCTGTGCCAGCCGACCCCGCATTAGCGTAAATGGAAGAGTGGGGGAGAGGAGGGAAAGTGATGGTGGCGAGATACTAGCAACCACCGACTTGTCCATGACGTGTCTGCACTCAGACTTCGATAATCGCGGTCTAGTTCTCTTCCATACCAGGGCTTCGCCACCGAAGCAAGCCAGAGCGCTTCACGCTCGTACACTACTCCGGCAGGTTTTCCCAAGCAGCCTTTCTGGCACGGGGCCAGATTCAGGAGGATTGCGTGTCATACCGGCAGTGGGCTATGTCTCTTCCACTCATCTTCACTTCTCCACAAATTTTTTTTCTTTTTTTTTAGTCGCGTGCGACTCTTATAAGTTAGTGTGCCAGTCTGTAGGTCGTCGGTCGGATGGTAGCCATTTTACTTTCCAATGTTTTTTTGGCAATAACATCGTAACTATTCAGCCGATTCTAACGAAATTTGAAACCCTTATGTTGTTTTAGATTCTCTTTCGAATGATATAATTACCAAGGTCCTCCCAAGGTTAGTCCTGGAATTAGTAAAGGAAAACTAACTATAGGTATGATTGCCACACTTGTTGAAAGTTTTGAATGTCGTGAGGTCATAGGGTCATAAGTCAGAATAATTGAGAGCACGCGACTTAGGCCTGTTGACCTTGTTTCTAGTGGAGAAGAAACAGCCGTGGTACCATATTTGCTATCTAGAAGCAGCCGTGACACCCTATTTGCTATCTAGAAGCAGCCATGACACCCTATTTGCTATCTAGAAGCAGCCATGACACCCTAATTGCTATCTAGAAGCAGCCATGACACCCTAATTGCTATCTAGAAGCAGTTGCGTCACCCTAATTGCTATCTAGAAGCAGCCGTGGCACTCTAATTGCTATCTAGAAGCAGTTGCGAGGCCCTAATTGCTATCTAGAAGCAGCCGTGGCACCCTAATTGCTATCTAGAAGCAGCCATGGCACCCTAATTGCTATCTAGAAGCAGCTGTGGCACCCTAATTTCTATCTAGAAACAGTCGTGGTACCATATTTGCTATCTAGAAGCAGCCAGGACACCAATTTGCTATCTAGAAGCAGCCAGGACACCCTATTTGCTATCTAGAAGCAGCCATGACACCCTAATTGCTATCTAGAAGCAGTTGCGTCACCCTAATTGCTATCTAGAAGCAGCCGTGGCACTCTAATTGCTATCTAGAAGCAGTTGCGAGGCTCTAATTGCTATCTAGAAGCGGCCGTGGCACCCTAATTGCTATCTAGAAGCAGCCGTGGCATACTAATTGCTATCTAGAAGCAGCCGTGGCACCCTAATTGCTATCTAGAAGCAGCCGTGGCACCCTAATTTCTATCTAGAAACAGCCGTGGTACCCTATTTGCTATCTAGAAGCAGCCATGACACCCTATTTGCTATCTAGAAGCAGCCATGACACCCTATTTGCTATCTAGAAGCAGCCATGACACCCTAATTGCTATCTAGAAGCAGCCGTGGCACCCTAATTGCTATCTAGAAGTAGCCGTGGCACCCTAATTGCTATCTAGAACCAGTCGTGGAACCCCAATTTAAAAGAATTCACGTGTAAATACTTAATTACGAAGAAACGACTTCAAAATTAACCACAATTGACATTTAAGCTAATTTAATCTAAATAAGACATAAACGATTCCTAAATAAATAAATAAATCTTACCTTTAAGAG